>SNRZ01000007.1:0-1200000 GCA_008729115.1 Dirofilaria repens
AGGTCTAGTGCGATAGTTTATGACAATTCGCGAATAAGGTGAGAGCCATTTCCTAAAAAATTGCTGGAAATTTTTCTTTCGGTGAAGAAAATCCTCTTATTTGTTTCTAGAATTGCTGCCGATCTGTTAGATACTGTGGAAATGAATATAGCGAAACAGGTATATGAGAAAATTTATTACTTTTGCGAAAAGATTTACTTTCACACATTACTTTCACACTCAATTTCGTCATCTGAGATATTTATTACAAACTGTAAACTTGCGCACCGACACGATAATTATCAATCGATTGATCGTGACACAGAACTTTTGTGGAAATGAAAACTACTTTCATAAAAGGGTTAGACCGAAAAAATCAGCAAAGAAAAAAAGGAAAAATGAAATTTAAATTGCGATGATTAGAAGTTATGGCAATCATAGATTGGAAAATTCGGAATTGGACAGCGAAAGCAAACATCTAATTTACTTATCAGGCATAATGAAGTCAACGACGACGACGAAGCGTTTTATCGTCCCGGAACTGCGAATGCTCTTTCGATGAGATGCAACTGCGTGATAACAAAGACGTGAATGAAAATAAAAAGCATAGTAAGGTATTCCACAGATTGCAATTACCAGCCACATTACCAGCCACGCCGAACTTTCCAGAAACATGAGTTAAGCAGTCAGATTGGTTGGATTATCTTGAATCAAAATTATCAAAATCGGAAATGGAATAACCAAAAGATAGGTTGTCGTGTTTACGTGTCATAAGAGGGATACCCTTGGCAGGGAACTTGTCAGCTGGAAGCTTTTCACATTATGTTAAGATGGTTAACATCACGACGGCTATCTCGAACAAGTTTTGAAGGACACTGTAAGCCAATCTCGACCAGTTTTCAAAGTAATGGAGGGATAATATATTAAGCTGAGCAAATATCTGGCAGAGGAAGAAATTATATGGAAAAGTATAATTCCGAGAAGATCTTTAAAATGAAGGACTCTATGAATGACTAATAAGACTAACTGAGTGAGATAAGTTATCAGGAGGAAGCTATTATAGGATGTGGAGATTGAAGATGTGTTAAATACGAGACCATTAACATACGTAAGCTTCGATGATTGTAGGATCATACGCTTAGCTTAGTCGACGAAATGCTTACTTCGATGATTGTAGGATCATACGCTTAGCTTAGTCGACGAAATGCTTACTTCAATGATTGTAGGATCATACGCTTAGTCGAATGAAATCTTCCTTAAGTGTATCAATAACAGATGATAATTTAGATAAGTTAGGAAAACTAGATAAAAAGGAATAGCTTATCAAATAGTAAATGTCAACATTGAAAGTATTCGATATGTTTTAGGAAACATATAAAACTAAAGTCCTTAACAAATCTTAAGTAACGAAACAAAGGGAATATGTAAATTCCAAAAACTAATTAATAGATGATTATAAGTTTACAGAAAGAAAAAAAAAAGAAATTATCAAAAACAAAAGAACTCTAAAAAAGGTAGAAATGGGATGGTAAGAATTGCATTAGTGGAGATTATTGTATTCTTTCGAAAAAAAAAGGTATGGTTGGAGGAGAGACAGAAAATCACTCAGATAAGATGGGAGAAATGCACAAAAGGACTAGGAAAACGATTCTGAATCAAGCGAAGTATAAATAACATCAAGGAGAAGGAATGGCATCAACAAACGATTTGTAGGCATTGGGCATTGAGCTTTTTCGGTCGGGAATGACATTGAAAGTCGAGAAATTTTATTAATTGTATTTGATGGGAATGTTTTTAAAAAATTGCATTACGATAAGTAAGTGTCGTAAACAAAATAAAATCATGGTGTACGAGGGATATTAAAAGCCAAATAGTGCGTCATAGTTACAAGACATCAACAAGCTGAAAGGAGAACATGTTTACCGCCAAAACACCTGGATTTACCGATCAACAATGTAAGGTCAACCAATTATGAGGCGGAAGAAATCAGGTAGGATAAGGAGTCCCGAAGGATTTAAAAAAAAGGATTTCGGAGCTGAGGATAATTCGAGTTCGAGTTCAGTCCGACTATTCAATTCGGAAGAAAATTAGATACACTTCGACGATTTATATTCCAATTCGAGTTCGAGTTTTAACAACAATTCAAGTTCAACTGGACGGTAGCAACAATTTCGAGAGTTCTATGGAAGCAGGAGCTATAAATTCAGTATCACGGATAAGAGCAATGGTGGAGCGAAAAGGGAATAATATTCGCAAGAGGAAGATGCGACATCGCAATAAGCTTTCAGACATTTGTTCGTACTCCTTTGCTATATTCGTATACTTTGATAACACTGCATATTGTCCATTTGATCCAGACCACTGTTTAGAAGCGGATATTGTGTTTATAATATCTTATAAATCCAAATAAAGACTATTGATGACCTCGCCGAATTACAATACCGAGAAGACCAATGTCCAAACAATAAGTTGCAAACAAGTAAGAGAATCTCTTCTCCGAAAAAAAAAAGTTTCCAATAATAATAATTATCATTCGAAACTTTGCACAACTAATATCGGCACTGCTATTTTTGCTATTGATAAGTCCCTGATATGATTGAACTCAAGTAATTGAGAAGTAACAAATTTAATCCTAGTAAAGATTACGTAAATTCGAAATTACATCAGTCCACATCATTGCTGTTATCATTCCGCATAATTAATAATCGCCATCATACTTTTTCTGTTGATAAGTTCCTATTGCGATCTTCAGATAAATTGATTGAAGTAATGATAATAATTTTAATAAAAATTACACGAATCCGCAATCGCACATTAATCTCACTATAACTGTTATCATTATCATTATCATCTTACATAATTAATATTTACTTGAACAATAATTTCCCTATAAAATTATCAATGAATCAATGAATTCATATTAATTGATTGAAATGAAAAATTTTCCAAACTTACAAATAATAAACAAATAAAATAACAAATGGCGCATTGCTAAAAAAAATTAATTGTCTCCATCGACGAATGAACATTGCTAGGACACCAAGTAAAGCCAGTGCTGTTCCAAAAAAAACATCCAGTACTATACTGGAAAATATACGACCAGATTCACCCATAAATTCCATACCTAATTAAAATCTACAATTAATACAAATTGAATCATACAATATAAATTCAATCATACAGTGAAACTTTAAATACTTGATGAAACACTTTGATTTGGTAACAATTTAATAAAAATTTTTTTTTTAATTTATTGCAACGAAAATTTGTAATATTAAATGTAATATAAATCTAAAAAACATTTTATAAATAAGTTCAAACTGAATCATTCAAATTTCTGACAATTTGAAATCTAATGCAAATCTAAGTCATAATAGAATAATTCAAATTAATTCATCTGATAGAATTTAGATACTTTAATGAGATATGTAGTTAGTAGCAATTTAAAAAAAAAAGTTTTAAAGGGAAATTCGCTAAAAAGAAATTGTAACGTTAAATTTTGATTTCTATTGAAAGAATTTAAAAATGCTTAATAATTTCCTCTCATAAACTGAATATTTTTTCTTAATTTTTAACAATATGCTTGTTTAAATAGAATACACTTGAAAACGTTTTACTAAAAATAAATTATGATATTAATTTTAAATTGTGTTAAAAAATTTGATATGTTTAATATTTTTTGTGCATTAATTAGATATTCTTTTTGAATTCATTAGTAATATACTTACTTATAATAAATGGTACTTGAAAAAGTGCCGGAAATGCCAATCCGGTCAAAAATCTTAGTATAATAAATGAATAAATATCCCATGCAAATGCATTCATCGTACCAAATACTACAAGTGATCCGAGAATCGTGAAAAATGATACTCGCCGCCCAAGTCTGAAAGTCCAAAATATTTTGGCGAAATAAATGACATCAATCTATTGCATAACTCATGTTTAAAATTATGTCATCACCATCTATGTCATCTACATTTTAATCTTTCACTTAATCTTAAATATGCAAAGTTCATTTTGTTTTTCAGAACTTTATTCTAAATTTTTTTATTCCCGATAATTTCTTGTTTTTAAGATTTTTGCTGATAATACTTTCACTTTTAATGAAACTGTTTTAATTTTTTTGGAAATAAACTTACTTATCAGCAATGTAGCCAAACAAAACATTACCAATGAAACTGCCAATATAAAATGCCATACTTGCCAAATCAACCAAATATTTTTTTTCACACACCAAATCATACTGTAATTAATGTTTAGCAATAATTTTTTTTAAAATATGTTACTGTGTTTTGAAAAAAATTTTTCAAGAATAAATCAATTCTTGTTTTGATAACAATTGCTTGAACCATAATTGAGATTTAACGTTTTATATTATCTGTCAATAATTAATCAACGGGATAAATCGATTAGATTTAAATTTCTCAATTTAATCATTAAATTTTGAAATAAATAAATTTATCCATCTTTACAGAAGAATACAAAAACATTTTATGGGATATAAAAATAAGACGAGAGTCTCAAAAACGTCAAAAAAATTTAACATGTTATTTTAGCGTGTGACGCATTTTCATTAATTAGTGAATTGAATGAAATGACTGATTGTTATACCTAATTTCGATTCGATTAGATTGGAATTAATTATTCGTATGAGAATTTATTAGGCAAACTTTTTCTGGAATATGAAATAATTATTGCATAAATAAAATAGTGTACAAAAAATTATGTTTGAAATTTTCACGTGTATTCTACAACAATGTAATTGAGTAATATGCTATTAATTAGTGGATTCAACAAAGTAACAAAGCAATAAATCTAATTTTGACTCAATTATATTGAAATTAATTTTTCAGATGGACAAATTTACTTTTAGAACACAAAATAGTCATTGTATAGGGCATAACAAAGTTGTGAAAAGTTATGGTTGAAATATGCCAAAAAGTTTCTATGTGTTTTTACGTCTATAACTTATAAAATTGCGTGATTTTTTATTGGCTGGCAAAGTAAATAAAGCGGTCGATATATATATAATTTAGATTTAATTGTATTCAAATTAATTTAAAACGTTCACGCAAACTTTTTTCTTGAAATATAAGATAATTATTACGCATGGCGTGATAAATTTGTATACGGAAAATACGTATAATAACTGAAGTTCCAAAGTCTCGTAACATAATGTTTTCATATAATTATATCATATTATCATCTTAAGATATCAATCATCAAGATAGCACATTTTAATTTGCTGGTACGATATTCACATGATTAGAAATACCAGATACGAAATTTATGTGATTTATGATAGATAAAAAATATGAATTTAAATTGAAAATAGAAAGAAAACAAAATACCTCAGTAACCAATGTATTAATGTAAACGCTATCATCATAAATCCAACCTAACTGACATGGTATCAATGATAAGTTTTTCAGATATTCCTTCTCATTGATAATCTTTTTGTTGGAATTCCAAAATAAATCAATTTCAGTAGCATTATATTGCTGACAACTCATTTCTTCCTGAAAAAATTTTATTCAAAATTTTACAAGTTCAAATAAGAGAATTCCAATAGACATCAACCTGTGTAGCAAATTCGCTTATTGGTCGTAAATCTTCACGTCCTTCCGGTAATTTACATCGATGATCCGGCTGACCAACAACAAATGGTTGGTTGAAAGCGGAAAATGCCGATGGTATACTTGCCGGCAAACATATTAAAAAAATAAGATAATTTGAAATGGTCCAAAATCGCCAACCTATAAATTTAACTTTATAGAAATTTTTGTTCATTTCTTCATTAATTAATTAATTTTAAATGGTAATATTCGGAAATTTGAAAAATTTTAATATATTTAATTGGGTTTTACAAAAATTGAATTAAATTAAAATGAATTTTGGTATATTTAAAAAAGTTTTTATCGAAAGCTAAAATAAATTTCATTTTGCCTTATTTCTATTTTCTGACAAATTCATGTAAAAATTTATAGAATGTAATAAATTATAATTGAATTATTATTATTTGTTGCTTATTTCTCGCTTTTTATTTCATTTCTAAATTCAACTTTTATGCTAATTAGATAATTACTGATTATTGCCTTTCCACCAATTTTTCTCATTTATAAATTCATTATAATTATGCTAATTAATATATTCAATAAATATACAATTATCGTGTTTATAATAAAATTTATGGTTAGTTACCTCAGCAAGTAAAGAATCGAAATCCATCACTTTCTCTTCGTTCTGCCGTGCCACGGATTTATTCGATTTATTAGTTTAATTTTATTATGCAAAACTTTGCAAAAGTTTGCATTTTTATCGTTTAAAATTGCACCATTAAAATGAATTTTTTTTTTTGAATTAAGATATTATTACTACAGTATTTTCTATCGGACTATGAATTGTTCGTTCTTTTATGCTTATCAACGAATAATATAATTTTTACGTCATATCGCGGATTACGTAATCTTCATATATTATCACGGATGATATAGTCTTTATGCCTTATTACGGATGATAAAATATGAATGATATAATCAGAATTTTCGTAAAAGTACTTTGATCGTTTCGGTCAAAGTTTAATGCTTTCAAATTTTTTATTTTTCATCATTTTTTTAAGAAGAAATTAATTTTTTAATTGATATTGTGTCTAATTTTTTAAATTGTTTATTAAGCAATTAAATCAACGATTATTTAACCAACAAATAATTTATAACAGCAACATTTCTGAGTGATAAAATACGGAAAATTTTTTTAGCTATCCCACATGTAAATAATCATGATATCGTCTATTATCACTGGACTGAGTGGTAGTATCGGTTGACGGGAATAATTTTTCGAATAATATAAAGTACTAGAAATATAATTTCTTAACAAAAATCAAGAATTCAACTTATATCATATTTCTAATATTGAAGCGATAATTTTGATTCTATTACAATGAAACGGAAGTATATATATATAGCTACATCCCATTCGTACTAAAATACTTATTATCATTTCCATCAATACTTATTATCACTTCCATAGTTCACTTTTTTTGTTCTGTTTAATTTTATGCTTTTATCATTCATCTATATGATTTTGAATGACAAGAAGTTTATTAAATATCATTATGATATTCTTGTTACTATTAGCTATAATTTTAACATTCTGAATTAAAGATGTATGATTAATAATAGCAAATTGTTAAAATGCTTAAAAAACATTTTTCGTAAAAAGTTAAAAATTTCATGAAAAAAAAATGTGTAAGATAACATTTGATAAATGATGCTGTCAGTTCAGTGTAACCGACATTAATTTAAAATGATAATCAGCAATTTTCATTTTTTTAAGAGAGGAAAATTGTTGAATTCCTGCCTTTTTTGCTACTAGTTTGTTGATTATTATGAATCATTTCATTCCTTTGATTAAACTTAATTATAAGGTATAATATATATTACTACTACTCTGTGATATTATTTTGATACCTTACGTGAAACAAAATTAAACTTACGTAATAAATTACATTTAATATATGAAGCCACCTTTCATGTTGATATCTTGCGTGAAAGAAAATTAAATTTGCGATATACTGCATTGCATCTAAGGCAACATATTCTTTACGCTGATGTCTTAGACACACGAAACTTAACAAAACTTACGCAATGTGTTGCATTTAATATGACGTATTTCCTATGCTGATATTTGACGTGAAACGATGACGTATTCCTTATGCTAATATATTTAATGCGATGAACAAAAATTAAATTTGTGTAGTATATTAAATTTAATGTAATTTTATGCTAATACTTACGTGAAACGAATCTATTATTAAATCCATTTCAAAAAAGAAACTTGGCAGCGAAATTTTAATCACAGAAAAATCAAACAGTAAAAGAAATAAAAGTTATCATGAAATTTCAATGAAATAAAAGTACTGATAAGCAAGAAAGGAAGGAAAAAAAGGAAAGCGGTAAATAACTTTCATTTAATGGACTGTCATCAATGATTTTCTTGAAAAATTAAATTTTCTGAATTAATCATGACTTGCTTCTTAAATTGAAACATCAAATCGCTCCTTTCCTTCCTTTAAATGAAAATAGGAATTAATTGATCTCACAAATATCTCAAATTTCTTTCAACATATAAACCATTTCCGATTTACAATTACTTATTTCTTAGATATTCACGAATTCATGAATTAATCGATATGCTTCTTTAAAAAAAATCAACATATACTGTAATGAATTCAATTGCACTCTACTTCGACTTAAAGATTATTAATTAATATCGTATTTATAATCATAAATTATAACGAATAATAGTAAGTAGCATTATTTAGGCAATAATATTAATATGTAATTATTATTAAATTAAAAATAATTAATTATTAGTTATTTCAAAAAAATTTATCAATTATTATTACAGCTGAAAAATATAATTATCAAGTAATTACTAATTTAAAACTTTATTAATTTCATTAATACTATTATCATAGATGGAAAATAATTTTTAACAACAATTTATCAAATTACAAAAGGAAAATTTTTTTTAAGTGAACATTTCTACAAAAAAAATAATGATTTTTGAGCAATTAAACGAACGATCAATTTATGATTGCAAAAAACGAAATTATATTACAACAAAAATTAGTTTCGTATTTTTCCGAAATTTTTTTTTTTTAAATGTCAATTTTATTTGCGAAAAAAGAGAACTTATGTTAAAAATTAAAATTATCTTTACGAGATTAATAATTCCAAATATTTCTTATGGTTTTGCGGAATAATTTTTTTTGATTTTGACAAGAACGAATTTTTTTAACTTTGGCAAAATTTAAACTTTATTGGAATTTTTATTTTACAGATTTTCGACTATATTTTCATCGTGAATTTCACGACTAATGCATGTATTAGAAAAGATGTATATTATTATTTATCAATTGTTATTATCACCATCATTATCATTCTCATTTCCGATATTGTTCACTATAATGATAAATCTAAATGATCGCTTTGTCGGATTATCAGTATGTTATAAATCTAAAGATCATTTAACATCAGTTGTTATTTTGATAAAATTTGATAAATGATTTTGATTTGATAAAAATATTTTGATAAATCGAAGTGATCATTCTAATATCCGATTTTCATTATAATGATAAACCTAAACCGATCATTTTAACGCTATATACTATCACTATATTGATAATTTAAATGAAGTTTGTAAAACAAACTAGATTTATCAAAGATTTATAAAATCATTGCCTAAATTTATAAAAAATATCAAAATCATAATTTAGCAAAGATAGTTTTTAATATCAATTTCCATTTCCCAATATTTTTATTTCATTTTAAAATATTTAAAATTGAAATTTTACCTCTTCAATCACTGTTGCCGTAACAGTATGGTATATTAAATTGTAACTAAAAAGTTGGAAATTCCATTTATAAGCATTAAAGCTCTAAAATTCTATATCACTATTATAACTTTTCATTCTTAATTCGAGAATGTAATGATTGATAATAGATTTAGAAGGACTGGTCATTATTTCCAAGAGTGACTTAAAATTTGAAATTTTAATTCGCACAATAAAAACTATTTAAATTGAAGCTTCTCACTAATTTATTACTGATAATAATAAAATAAATTTTTTTAATCAACCGACAAATATTAAATATACTGATGGAATATTTCAGCGAAATAAAGTTTACGATTTTAATAGCTTTATGGAAATAGGTTGCTTATTTTCGAGTAAAATATTGCCAAACCGCTTCAAATATAATTGGAGGCTGTATTGCTTGATAGGAGCACTAGAAAATCAAATTATCATTTCAAAAATCTTTTTATTGCTCTATTTTTAAGAAATGAAAGACCAATTATTAACTTTCTGAAACGAATCTCGAAATAATCTTTTTTTAATTTATAAAAATTTGTGAAGCAAATTAGAATTTCGAAAATTTGAAAAAATTATTCAAAGTAATAATTTTCATTGATAAGAGACAATCAGTTTGATATGACACTATCATTATTATTCTCAGAAAAAACAAATATAATTAAATTTTAAATGATAATTTGAAATAAATGAAAAATTGGATGTCATACATAAAATCGAACAAAAAATGTAAATGTTATATAAAGAATTTATTAAAAATAAATAAACATGAATGAAATCATACGTTTATAGATTTCACCCGTTTGTAGACGTACACTTACAAATATAAATTTAATTATTGATACGATATAGAAATTGAATACAGTTATCAGTTAAATATTTCAGGAAGTTGTATATAAATTTTTGTGATAATTTTTTTTTACCGTTAATAAAATTGGGCAAGAAAAAGAAAGTCGAGAAATGTGAGAATTTTCATCTTGAAATAAAAATCCATAGATTTTAATGAATTCTAAAACTTATAAAACTTCAGAAATTTTATTCTTATTATCTCTATATAAAAAAACTTTTTGAATACAAATTCTAATTATTTTTGGCAAGTAAAGAGCGAAAATGTGATGGCCTGGACACTGACGTAAATGACTTGAACATTTACGCTTAAAATTGAGTATTAAAAATGTGATAGCAAATATCGTTATTCCATTTTTATAGAAGAAAATTGCTTGAACAATAAATTTTAGGTTGAATAAATAATCAACAAGACAAGCATTACATGAATATGTTACATAACTTCTAAAATGATATCCCAACTATCCTCTGTATCAGAAAGTAATAAAATATTTACCGTTAATTTAATTTGTGTAATTTTTTTTGTAAAATCATAATGACATGCTTTTTTCAATAATTAATTAAAATAAAATTCTGAAAGATACGAACATCTGATAACTTACCATCTCTAAAATTGTCTATTATTACACCTGTTGAAAGTATTATATGATAAAAACTTTATCCTTTCAATTGTAAATATTAAGAATAGATCGCAGATAGTATAACTATTTGCAAACATTGAATCCATACATGCATATTAATCTCATGCACTTTATGCAAGAATTATATTTTGCTTACAAGTTGCATAATTTTTCCATTTGAGCATGCATTAATTATAAATGTTTGTTTGTAGTGGTTTCTGTTAAAATTTTGTTTATCAGTCAACTAATTGCTAAACAATGTGCAACCAGTTATTGTTGCCTGCATGCATTCAGCAAGCCTTGCAAACATACTCTATTTGCGCTTAGAGAGCACTATCACTGATATTTCGTGGAGAGGAAAAGATTTGGTAAAGTCTTTTGAGAGATATTTCAGATATCAAAGATATGTCACAATATTTGTCAACGTAATATTTGCACAACAAAAATGATTGGAGGCAGCAAAATCCGTTATTGGTTAAAAAATAGTTGCAATTTCATTAGACATTAAATGAATTTCATATAAACCATAAGATATTTAGCTTATTACAATTTAATAAAAAATATGGATTTTCCAAAAAAATTCGAAGGATTTTCAAGAGAATTATTTTTGTAAAGTTTTTGATAATATTGAATCCCAAAACTTTTTTAGCCATTGCTAAAAATTTTTATAACGCATTCAAATTAGAGAATTATATAATTTGAGAATTTGCAGAAATGATAAGGTAAAATGAGAACGTAAAATAGGTAGTCTAAAAAAGATAAGAAGAAGACGACAAAAAGTTTTTATCATCAAATTTTAGGGAAGATGACATTTAAATTTTTATATATAACAATTTCATGAAGAATATTGAAGAAATTCAAAATGACAAAATTAACGAAGTGTATTGAAGAAATTCAAAATGACAAAATTCTTCTTTTTTTTTCCTTCTTTTTTTTGGCAAAATAATTTTTAGATATGTTTTATTATTTTATCATGAAATTCAAACCGGAATAACAAAAAAAAAGATTGCCACCTTTTAATCGATAAGTACGGCTTACTTTTGATTAACGTATTCGTCGTGAAAAAGTGTGATTTATATTGATGTTTTTGATCTTGAATTATTTTATAAGCATGATATGATTTGATAATAATATAATGAAAAGTAGGACAGGAATTCTTTCATTTCGAATTATTAGTATGCTTGACATGATTATCAAATCATGTCATATGATGAAATGTATGTGGAAGAATATAAAACTTCAATATTTGTCAATATTAAATAAGGTTAAACAAATTGGTACAATTTTTCATTAAATGAAGGAATTTCAAAAAAGAATTAAAATTCCAAAAAAAGGCAATTTCAAATTTTGAAACTTATTGCTAATACAATTAATAGATTGCAATAAATATAATTTCTACAATAATATTAGGTTTGTGATTTCTAAATTTGACAATTTTTCTTATACTTCAGTATTTTATTGTACAATTAAACAAATCGAAAAACTGCAACATTTTAATTTTCTCACAATTTTTGACCATTGTATTGATTGATGATAAGATTAATATGATTGTAAATGATAATAGTATATCAATTTTTATTCAACACTAACAAGCAAGATTTTATTGAACTGATAAAATGAAAGCCCACTACAACAGTTAACGAGAATCGATGATAAAGAAAGCTAAAGCATTGATAAGTTACATATCGATTGCTTTTTGATAAGCTTCGGTTTGATTTTAAATTGATATAACAAGCAGTGACAAATAGCTATTATTTTAATGGATAATAGAAGCTAGGGATGTGTTATCTTCGCGGCTAGATTCTTTGAATGATTCTAAAAATTTAATTAAATTATCAATTTCATTAGTGCCTTTAAAGATATATCTAAAATTGTTAAAAAATTTATCAAAATATTCACATAGAAATGTTGTATATAAATTTACAAATTTTAAAAATTTTATTCCTTCAAGCATAAGAGCAAAATTAATCAGCTGACATCATTCTTGCAAATAAATTTTATTAAAATATTTTATGTTTCTTGAATAATGATATTATTAATAGTTATAAATTTCAAGTGATTATTGTAAAATCATTGTTTTTCATGATAAAACATAGGGTTGACCTAAGTATGAAAAACTTAAAGATAGGAATAAGAATTACCATTTGAAAAATCATAATGCATTAAATGATTACATCTAATTGCATACATATAGCTCTTTTTAATATATCTTCATATATATATATATCTCAATTTATTAATTTTGGAAGATTTTGCTCTAAAAATTTGTTAAATTTTTTGACAAATAATAAAATTTATCAAATCCTATCAAAATTCTTTTCAAAAATTTTTGAAATTTTACTTCTTCAGAAGAAAATAAAACAAAAGATAAGACATATAAGTGAAGTAAAAATATATTTTATCACTAATATAATGAAAATTATAATTTGCAGAAAAAACATATGCTGTGATGGACGTATCGTTACAGTAACAAATCTATTTTTATCGTATCACATGTTTATCGTAACAGATGTATTGTTTGAAATTTGAAATTTTATTTTAACATGAAAATAGTTGAAATTTAAAGCTTAGTAAATAATGTGGGTCGAAATATGGTGACTTTTAAGTCGTCTCGAACATTTATATGTATGAAAGGTTATAATTAAATTTGAAAATTTTATCAAATTTCGTAAAATGTTAAAGAGATAATAATTTTGAATACGTTATGTATCTGCATGTAACTTTCTTGAATCAATTGTCTCGATTATTGTTGAGCGATTGATTAATTGATTGATTTAAGTATTAGTATAACAATAGTAATAGAAAATATATTGCATTGATAGAAAAACAAATGACAATAACGGTCGTAGTAATAATTAAATTATGATTTATGAATTTGTTATTTCTGATTATTTACACCAAATATTTCTTTTATTTTCTTGTATTTCTTTGTTTTTAAATCTTTGATAAAATAATAAATCTGATACTTATTAGATAGTTCATGAATGATACTGTAATATTAATTAGCTTGTTCCAAATCATTACACATCGATCGATTAAATTTGAAATGATTTATTGCCAACAACGATAAATTTTCAACTGTCAAAAAATTATTGACTTGTTTTTATCAACAAAATAACCTGCTGTTGTTAACAAATGCATTTCTCTTACAACTTTGTTTTTCAAGAAAAATAGTTTATTGATATAACTGCGATATCATAATTTTATCATTATATTATTGTCACTGACAACGAAAATAGTATTTTTCTGTAATTTACACAGAATAGCATCTCTTATTTCAATGAAATCAATAATTTACACGCTAATTGCATCAATTATTTCAGGCCATTTATCACTTATTATTTTCCTATTTTCCTATCACTTAATTTATATCAGAAAAAAGAAATTGTAATTAAGTTTGATCTTTTAATTATGGAAATGTAAAATTATTCGCACTATATACGCATCATAAGTTTTAAATATCAAAAGGCAACAGTTACCACAATTGATGCAAATATCTCGAACGTTATAAATATATATTATCAAAAATATCCAAATATAATGAGATGTCGCAAATATCACAGAGTAATACAGAAATGCCGTAAATGCTTGGAAGTATCGAAAAATAGTAATAGCAATTATTACTAGTACTACAAATATCTGAAACATGATTTTAATATCACATTAAAATCGACGTATAATAAATGTCGTAATTATCACTTTATCATAGGTATCATAAGTATATGATATAATGCAAATATTACATTACTATAAGCATCACTACGTAAGTATATGAAAAACACAAACATCGTACTGAAATTTAAAAAAAATAAATCATCATACGCATCGCAAATTACAACATTATCACAGGCATCATAAGTGTTAAAATATTGAAGTATCGGTGGAATGACAAGATAAATGAGCATTTATATCATATTCTAATAATATTCATATATCAAAAATGAATAATGTGTGATATTCTGTGACTTATTCCAGAAAAATCGATAAATTTTGAATTTACATAATTCTTCGAATTACACTTGGCATTTGGTATCGATTCTTAGAAATATCGCTTAATTTCGATTTCAACTTTCGAGAATCATCTTTTCGCAATAAATCTGAAATTGACCAGTTGCTTTACTAAATTCTGCAAATATCAACAAGTTGTCAAAAAGTCTGATTAAAACAACTATACTTTTGGCCAATCACAATCATTCCATCAAAATGTTAAAATTCGGAAAAATGAAAAAATAAAACAATCGAATTAAGCAAATCATTATATGCTCCACTGACATAAACTTTTTCTCTAATTCATTTCAATTCTATCTTTTTTATCATTTCCCTTTCTTTTCTACTTTTATTTTTAGTTTTATTCATCAAAAAATCAATAAATGAAATATGATCAAATTTCTAAATTTTAGTTTTAAAATCACTTCTAATTAGCAAATATTATTTACATGTCGTCAAAGTTTTCTCTTTTCTTGTGAGGCAGTGAAGACGACAGATAAGATATCTCGAATGAAACAAGTCAACATAACTTTTGTTGGCGTATATTACTACGCAATACAAAAAGGTATATTGTCAATAAATTGAAGTAAAATCAAATTATCATTGGAAGAACTGCTCATGAAGAACCAAGGTAGCAAAAAATGATATAAGGAACGAATAACAAATGTTTTTATAAAAATATTCCCATCGTGGAAGTGCTAAAAAACATTCTCACACTGCTGTATAAGCATGATTATCTGATGTGAAAATATTTTAAGTATTATTGTCATAACATAGGCTTTATTGTCATAACAACAATAATAACATGAGAATTGGTTTACGGTATTTTAGTATTGAAGAAAAGCTTAGTAATAAAAAATAAAAATGAGAATTAGATAAATGATTCATTACATTAGACATCGTAACATTCGTTTTATTACATGATAGGTCATGCAAATATGAAATATTCGATTATTTCTTTTTAAACGAATTCCTTCATATAAATTTATCTCAGAAAATGAAAAATAAAAATTTCTAAATTTTTGCTTAGAAATTTATCACTTCCAAAAATTTTGATTTGCTGATTATTAGTTAACTTCAAACTGACATTTGTCATCTGTGAATATGACTGAGCCTAAATTATGCATTATAATCTTTACTCTAATAACTAGAATAATAATATGAGGCATAAATTTTTGAAGAGAGATTAAAGATACGTATTGGTTTTTTATTTCTCATAAATCAAATGATAATAATATATCAAATGATTCAAAAACTTTCTATTGGAATGAAAATGTCAAAAAAATTTTGGCATATCCAAAAAGTCATAACTTTCAACTAATTTTATCTTTCATAAAGAGATTAACTGTTAGTGATAAAAGCATTTCTTTTCTGTTGCAGGGTCAGATATTAAAGATGAATGCACCTTTCTACAAGTTAGATATCAATGAATGTATCTTACTTGTTGCAAGGACTAAATGTCAAAGGTAAACGCAATTTGCAATTTGTTGGAAGAAATATTTTATTGAACAAAGTTGCATAAAAAGTTAAAACGAACATTTGATCAGATAATCGATAAAATAGAAGTATCTATCCTATATGATGGTATAAATTTCACGTAGATACGACAAGTTCTACGTATTGCCATGGTAGATCTATTGCTAATGAAATGTAAAATTACTTTTTTTTTACATAAAACCCTCTTGCTATTTAATAGAAAATATTTCAATTTCTGAAATATTTTTTATTCAGAAGGATATGAAAATTACTAAAAGAATAATAATTCTACAAATTTGAATATGAATATTTTACACATTTTTTCTATTCCATTAAATTCCATTAAAGATTCCATTAAAGAGACAATGAAGTTTGACCAACTTAGATTTCGAAAAAATAAGAATAAAAAGAAATAAATATTATAATAGCTTTTAAATTTTAGGCAAAATAGCAAATAAAAAATAATAACGGCAAATAATGATAGGGTTAGCATCTTGAAAATTTTTCATTTTCGTAAGATTTCCTCAAAATTCTGAATGAATCGGCAAAAAATTTTCATCTTCAGAAGCTTACTGCAAATTTTAAGAATTTTAAATTTTGGCTAAGAATTGGCTTAGAATCCGTTAGGAATTTAAGAATGAATTCTTAGTATAAATAAAAACAAAATGAATAAATTTCAGTTTTCTTACAAAAATTTAAAATTATTTTTTTTGTCAATAAAATCATCAAACCAGTAGAAAAATTACAATTATCAATCTTCTTTTTTATCCATTTCACTGATTTTTTGTGCTAAATAAAATTTCATGCATAATTTCCATTTTCCGAAACTTTCTTCCAAATTTTTACGAATCCGAGAATCGGTTAAAAATTTGAGAATAATTCATTAGCATTTAATAATGATGGCAACCATTCCATTCTTGTGTCAAATAAAATTCGTACATAATTTCCATTTTCCCGGAACTTTCTAGCAAAGAATCTGAGAATTGGTGAGAAATTTAAGAATGATTCATCAGTATATAGTAATAAGGAGAATGGAAAAGTTGAAATTTGAAAAAAAAAATGAAATTTCTCCTGTCTTCAAGAAAAAGTCCGATAATTGAAAAAAATTTCCAATCACTTTTTTTAATATATTACATTTACTTCAAGTTTGTTTTTCTTATCAGACAAATTTTTATACATTTTCAAGCCTATTTTATAATATTTTGCTTTATCTTCAAGTCTTATTTTCCAAAAAAAAGGCCATATATTTTTAAGAGAGAGAGAGAGAGAAAGAAAGAGATTAAGGAAGGATATTTTTTTCTCCAACCAAAGAAGTGCCAGAAAAAAAGAATGCGGCCCATTTTTTGCAAAATATATTCTTATCTCTGTCAGAATAACTCAATTTGTAAAAATGCCTTCTTGACTACGGAAGAATGCTTCTTTGAATAAGTCATCCGTCCGCATAAAATGCATAAGCGAAACAGAGAAAAAAAGATTTGAAATGAATTGGTCCTTTAATCGAAAGGAAAGATTTTAAGACTTTTAAGGTCTTAAAATCTTACAATGCCATATACTTCGTTTAAATTTTTTCACCCATTTAAATGAAAATTTAAATGGGTGAAATTGATTTTTTAATATATCGATTTAATTATAATACTTCATTTTCATTGTTTATTTTTTCTTCCTTCCTAATTAAATCATGATTTATCGGAAAATTAATTAGCATTCTATCAGTTCTATTAAAATGTAATTCCAACTATTCAATCCTATAAAATGATGTAAGTTAAATTAAAATTGAGAATTGAAAGTTGTCGATTTTTTAAAAAGCATCGCAACTTTTTAGTATGCTAATTCGTTTCAATTCGTTGCTTACATTGTCTGCCTTTTCATTCCATCCGAATTAATTGCAATATGCTAACAAATTAATTAATAAAATAACACAACACATCAATCCATTGAGACTGATGTAACCAAATCGAAAAATTGTAGAATGAAATTGGAAATCAAAAAATTGTAAATTTTTTGTCTGATCAATGTTACTTGAATATATCCATTTATTACGTTTCAAATCGCGGTTTACCTTTTATTTTCTCTAATTAATGTTTATATCTTCCTAATTAATTAGTTAACTTACAAGTTATCAATTCTATGATGTAATCCCAATCACACAATTTCATTGATGTAGAGTTAAATTAAAATTTGGAAATTTTGAACTTTTTGAAATTCTTTTTATCTGTTTGATTAAGATTACTTATTTGGCAAGCTGTCTACTTGGGAAATTCAATATTGCATTAAATAGGGAAGGAGGGCAATTTTCGTACTCTCGACTAACACCGCCTGATACAAATTGTCACTCAATTATTCTTTCAGAACTATTTTTCTGAATCCTTGCCATCAGCAATATTGATCAAACTTTTTCTATAAATTTTTTTTTCTTTCTTGCCGCTTTTCTTGTTTTTACAGTATACCACTCCGTTTTTACAGTATGTCGCCATCATGAAATATAATTTTATTTTTGTTAAAATCAAACTGTGTTTTTTTTGGAAAATATAATTTAAAATAAATTAGTTAAAGACTTTGCGAAAAAAACGATTTCTGATAAAAAAATTTATAATTTAATTATCTCATCATATTGTTGCGCTATTCTCGAATTAGATTCAATTTGAAATATATTTTATAGATTCAAGACAGGTTACGATATCAATGATATTTTCCAATAATTGTTCCTCATCATCTTTCAATCGTAGATCATTCGATTTTTTGCAGCTTACAGTATATTTTTAGTAAATTATTAGTAACTTTTTACATAAATACAACAATAAAAGTAAACTAATTCTTTATGTTCAAAAACGCAAAAAATTTGATACAAATTTTTACTTAGTTTTTATTTATTTTATCTGCGTGTTACTCGACTTAACAATAGACGAAATAAGCATCAAATGAAATATCACTTGAACAAGAAGGTAATAATTGGAATTTTTTCGTCTTTCGTTTAATTTGAATTTGCTCAAATTATTCTATTTTTTAAAATTCATTGCAGAGAGTGAAATTTAATTTTCGTATTTCAAAAATATAAATATGCAAGAAATTTGTTTAAAATTTCTTGCATATTTCATAGAAAAATTCTCATCAAATCTCTAAATTTATAGCGCAATTGCATATTTATATATCATATGTGAATAATTAAAATAGAAATAATAACATAGAAGTAATACTTACATATGAATGTTTATTATTTTTTATAAAGTAGAAAAACTATTTTTGTTTCTCCCCTTTGAAGTTAAGTTTTTTAAAGAAATTACTGAATATTGAAGTATCTGGAAAAAAATTTCTCAAGAGAAATTAATTACCAAACTAAATACGCTTAGATAATTTTAGTAATTTAAGATTTATATATTTATTCATGTCTGTAATTATTTTGTATTTTTACTAGCAATTTTCATTTGTTTTATTTTGATATAGCCACTCACGTAAATTATTTGAAAACTCAACTGGCCAAATTTTAAGTTATAAACTCTCATTATATCAATCAACTAAAATTAAATTGCCAAAAGAGTTTGTGACAATGAGTTAAGGATAGTACGACAACAAAATAAATTCTTTTGATAATTCGCCAAAATTTCTAATTTATACAAACGATAATTGGACAATTTTAATAGTTACGAATCGATTATTATTTACTCAATTTCATATATCGAAAATAATTTCTCTTGATAAAAATTAAAATGATTTGAAAAATCAGAAATGGAAAATCATAAGGTATAATTTTCCTTTTGAATTATTATTATTTGCATCAACCACTTCCAATGTTTTTTTTCGATGTATAAATTTCAAATCTGAAATTTTTTCTTCCATCACCACGGCATCCTTTGCATTCATTCACTGACAATAAACGATATCTGAATGACTGGAAAATGAGAAGGTTATGAAAACTTTGAGGTTGAAAATTGATAAAAACTTTTATCACTGATGACGACGATCACAAAAATTCACCGAATAGAATAGGCGAGAGATATTTGATAATATACCCGACCTCTTCCTCTTTGCTTAAAACTCATTTATCTTCCATCCCTAGCCAGACGATCGAAGTGAGGTGATATAATGGTTTGTAGCAAACACAACGGCTGTTCCCCTCAACATTTTCTTCCATTATATCCTTCTCAGTTGCATTATTGTCATTATTATTATTATCATTATTGTTATTACCATTTTATCACCATTATCAGTACGATTCATTCATTTCATTCATCTCTATTATTTCCTTCCAATTGAATTATTTTTATTATTGTTATCATTATTTTATCATCGATATTATTCTTTCTTTACTGTTATGTTCTTGCCATTGCATTATTATTATTCTATTATCGATATTACTCATTACCGTTATTCAGTTTTACCATTATCATTTTACCATCATTATTGTTATCCATTCACTGTCAGTTACCTTTTTTGTATGTTATTAATGTTATCAATGTTATCAATATTATTTATTTATCACCGTTACATAATTTCCAGTTACGTTATGATTACTATTAGTATTATTATCACTATAATGATTATTATTATTCCTATTATGTTATTGTTTTTATTATCATTATTAATACTAAAATCATTTACTCACTCCTTTATCATTATATTACATGATCAGAATACAAATATTATTACAGTTCCCTTTCTTTACGTATAAATATCAAAAAATAAAAGTTTATTTAATTTATCTTGTTTGTTTATATGTTTTGCTTTTTGTTTACATTCTAAAATATTCTTTAAGTTGTATTATCAGCAGCTCCCTTTCCTGATCTAAAATCTTTCGTAACCTAGAATTTGATCTAAAATCCCTCGTAAAATTTTTTCCAAATTTAATAAAAATCTTTTTAGCATTTTCTTTAAAAAAGTTGTTTAATTCTGCAAAGAGAATTCAATCGTAGGTATTAATAACTTTCTACAGTTGCAATTTCTTATCAATTTCATTACAGTTGCAATTTCTTATCAATTTCACACTGATAAGATTCCGTATTGATTTGTATGAATTATTTGTTTGGATTAATTAATAATATCTTAAGAATTTTCTCAAATGCTTAACTTAGCTCGTCCTAAAATAAGTTGCATTTTATAGAAAAGTCTTTAAATGATATATCCGCAAGTATAATTTCACATTAATTTTTTGTGATATAGGGAAAGAAGTTAATAATTAAACATTTTCGTTTAATAATGTCAAAAAATGTTGTGCAACGATTCAAAAATTAAGCATATAATCTGTTCTCGATAATTTCTTTAAAAAAAAATTCCTCATTAGAAAAAATCCCCTTCATTTACTTCTCGTTATATTTCTCTGAAGTTTTGCATCGTGAAATTTTTAGCCTTCTCGAATCATATTTCCATTTCCACGTAATTCGATCTTTCTCGACATTCTTGAGGATAAATTGGCAAATAGACAAAATCAGTTTTTTTATTTCCTAAAATCTTTTTTAGTTTAAATTATTATAAAACTTTTATTTATTTCTTTTATACCTGATGTTTTTAATGAACAATTATTTAGACAACAAAAAAATTTATGATTTTTTTTTTTAATAAAAAAGTTATTGTTCTTTGATTTTAATAACATTTTAAAATTGCACGAAATGTGTAAAAGTGCAGGTAAAATTGAAAATTTTTTTGATTGAATTTCGTATGATTTATTAACATAAAATTCTTTTAATTATATATATATTTCGCAAATTTTCTTTCACACCTATTTATTTTATTTTTACATTGTTTTTTACACGTTCATATTATTTCAGAAATGTATATAACAGCACGCATCGAGAAAATTATGATAATTAAATGATAAAAAAAAAAGAAATAATGTAGCAGTGGATCAGATGACACGCTGCAATGTTACTTAGCATCATTTTACTTGTTATATTCACTTTGATTCATTGGTGTAATACCGATGAAAATGATAGACGACAGGATGTTGAAATAGTATTCCGTAAGTTCATTTATTTTTTTATTTTACTGATAAAGATAAAGAAAATTATTAGTTTTATTTACATTTCTGCTTACTGATAAATTTATCAATTCATTTCAATTTTCTTTAAATATCATATATTTGTATATCATCGTTTTTTGTTTTGGTTTAGCAAAAGTTGAAAATTTGATTAAATTTTGTTTTTTATTGAATTTATTTTTGAATATTTTAATGATGATGCTTCAGTGTTATATTTATTTACAGTATTTGATTATAAATTTTTGATTTTAAATTGTTCTTTTCTTTTAATTCCTCCAAAAAACACAAAGGAATATTTTTATATTATCATATGACAAGCATTCATATTTTGCTTTTTTGCAAACCAAATTTTCAGGTAAAAGTATAAATTGAAATTAAGTTCAAATCTAATTATTTACAGATTTTTTTTTATTTATAAACGTGATGCACGCTATAATATTTGGACAAGTGCAAAAAAAAGCAAAAATTTAATTTTGCTTTTTTTAATTTTGAAATTTAATTTTGATTACAAATTATAATTACAAGAAATTAAATAAAAAATAACAAGAAGCTAGGAAAGCATATTTGTTTTTGAATTATAAATTATAAATTGAAATTAAGTTCAAATCTAATTATTTGCAGATTTGTTTTTATTTATAAATATGATGCAAGCTATAATATTAATTAATATTTTTTAAATTCGAGATATTAGAAAATAAATATGCTTTTCTAGCTTCTCGTTATTTTTTTTTGTTTTAAAAATAAACAAATTTGTAATTTGAAATCAAATTAAACTGAATTCGAATTTGATTAATTAGTAATTTACATTTGTTTGTAGATACAATAGAAATTGTATATATTAATTTGTCTTTTTTTAAATTCCAAAACACCAGACGATGAATTTTATATTCAAATATTTAAATTAATATATAAATTTTGAACTAAATAAAAAATGATGATAGGAATGTTGAAACTAAAATCTAGCGAAATTTAATTAAAAATTTATTTATATATATAATGGAAAATATATTATTTTTTTTTCTTTCATTCCAAGATACTAAAAAACTTTTCCAATTTTCTCAATATTTCAAAAAGTTAATGAAAATTGCATTTCAGAAAGTAAACACAAATAGAAATTTCTCTTTACGGAATACAATTAATTTATGATAGAAATTGAGATAATTTATTTTGATAAGATATTCACCATTTTGTTTTAATCTTAAATTGCCAGATTGTTTTAATCTTAAATTTCCAGATTATTTTAATTTTAAGTTAACAGATTGTTATAATCTTAGGTTCGCAGATTAAAATTTTATTGATGGAAGAATTGAAAAAACTGTAAAATGAGTGTGTTGAATTTATTCTCAGAATTCGTACAGTATCAAAAACTAAGGATGAAATTTTTTTCATTTTTCTCAAGAATTTACAATTCTTCTTCAGACAAAAAAAATCACTTAACGATTTGACAGTGGACAAAGTAAACAAAAATAGATCAATTTGAATAGATCACTTGTTGAATATCTTTGTAAATCACAATCGATTACCAAATTTTACTTACTCATTTCAAACGCGAGCATATATATATAGTTTAAAATGAAATTTTTCATTTGATTCAACGAATGTCAACAGCGATAGAATTATTTTCCCATTTTTCATTTTTGTATAAATTTGGAAATCTAAATTTTATTTTTGAAAAGTAAGAGAAATTCACAGAAAGCGTATCTGAATTTATCTCTCAAAAATTCTGACAACACATTCTAAAATTAAATGAAAGTTTTCTTTTCATTTCTAAGAGGTATAAAATTTCCTCTTCAAAATGAAACAAAAAAATAAGATTTAATTATTGAAATTTCAAAATAATGCAGTGGCTTTCAATTAATTGGAACTTCATTTAAAATATTAAAATTTTAAAAATGCGACTATTGGTTTAAATTAATCGAGACTGTGATGATTGCTTGAAAATTATGAAAATACTATATTATCCTAGATTAATTAGAATTTCAATTTCACTGTTTTTTTGAAGTTTTAAAAATTACATATTAGTTTAAACTTACTGAAATTTTAGAATAAACTTATATTAATCTAAATTGAAATATCCAGTTAAGGAAAAAATTTTGAGTTTTTACGAGCATTAAAAAAATTAATTTAATTTATTTGATTGAACTTGGTATTCATATTTTTTATTAACTATTAATCTATATAGTTTCTTCATTATCTTTTAGAATATTCACAACTTCTAAATAAAGAGTAGTTTATTTCATAATCAGTGAATTAAATTCCGAATATGTTTTTTTGAATTAATTTATGAATATTTTTTAATTATTGTTTAACTAACCTTTTAGATGTATGGGAACAGTTTGTGACAATCAATCAGTTATGAAACTTATCAAGTATAAAATTAGTTGGAATAAAACATAGAATAAAATTTCGAATTTTGAAAATAAGCGTAATATTGAACAGTTGCAATAATTTTATTCAGTAAATGATGAAGGTTTAATCGCCGGTTTATCGATAAAACTGAAGTGTAAATTTAATTATAACCTCTGTGTTATTCTTAATATGAATTATCAAGCAATGCTAACTTTCAAAAATTAAAGAATACTTAATGCTATCTAAAATAAATAGTATAAATTAATTAAAAAGTATAAAATTTAATTCAAATTTTGTTCTATCAAAAATGTAAATAACGATTTTAAACTACGTTACATACTAACACTTCGATTATTTTTATTAAATAAACTTCAATGAGCAGCTGTTCAATAAAAGTCGACAATTACTCATCTTCGTAATCATCATTGTTTAGATATAATCATGATTAACGATCATGATATAATCACAATAACAATTTTATAATCGATTTGATTACTTTTATTATTACAATTTTCTTATACTTATCTTCACTAATCAGTTTAATCTGTTATTTTGGCGTTATTATCACATATATAAAGTGATAAACCTTAAATGCCATCGTCTTATAGCAATAATATGATAAATAAATGCCTAGATGTTTCTAATTAATAATTTTGTAATAAAATATTATTTTTGTACTTTTATATGAAGCCTACTTTATTCATTAAGTTTACTAGAATTTAGGCATCATTTTATTTCTGGTCTGATTTGAAATTCAGGAAAGAAATGAAAATTGTCAAAAACAAAAATACTAAGATGGATAAATATTCCGGACCAAATTGTATTTCATGTAAATTATGCACGAATTATCTATAATTTAATCACGCCATAATTATCTTTAATCCAATCATCGATAATCTGATCAGATTTTGAGTTTATGAAACATAGTCCAATTGATTGTACTACTACTAATCTTCTTCTTGAATATTAATGACTATTTATCGCATTTATAAAACTAAATTTTTCATTAATAAAAACTATTTTTATTTATTCAAATCAACGAAAAGTTTTAATAAATTTCTGACACTGAAATGCATCATTAAACATCAATGAGATAGTTTTCTAATTAAGGTTTTGCAACAGCATTTTGTTGAAAAGTTTAAAAAATTATTGAAATTACAAAATAAATAATCGATTTTTCTCTTTGTTTTATTCTCATTAATTTCTTTTATAATAATTCATTAATTTCTTTTTATACGATCATCATCCTTTTAAATCTCTGATTATCATCGAGTCATGTGCATATTAAAGTTTATATAAACGAATGTTCCAATGATTTGAAAGTTTTATTTTCTCATTTTATCTAAGATTTTAAATCTTAAATTCATACTCTTAAATATTTCATTTGTTCATATTAAATTTTGTCGATAAATTTTAATAAAATTAAATTTCAAAAATTTGCCTAAAATTTCGGAATAAAAACGTTGAAAAATTAAAAAATTAAGGATTTTTTTATGAAATAATTCTTTATCATTCTTACCAATATTTTTCATTTTGTTTTAATTTTTTTGTCTTTTTTTTTCACCAATTATTTATTATATTTGTAATAGTGATACTTTTATTTTTCTAAATTTCAGATAACAGTTTTTTTTCTTATTGCTAACCATTAGCTTTAGTAATATCTTTTCAAGATAAAAACTATAAAATTTTTGAAAACAAATTTAATTTGTAATATTTATTATTCAAAGAAAAAAAGCTTTGAATGATATTTGCTTTGTTTTGGCTAACTTTAACCTTAGTATTATTTATTGTTTTTTTTTTCAGTTGAATTATTTACAAAATAAAACAAAACAACAAAAGAAAACAAACTTTATTTATCATATTTGCTATTTATAAAAAAAAAAAACAAAAAAATAAAAGAGGCGCAAATGCGTACATTGGAAAGTGTAATAGAAGCTCGAATCGATTTGTTAAATAATGAAAAAAAGAAAGGATTGAAAGAAGATTGCTCATTTTGTCGAAGTTTGGATTGTGATATTCTTTGTGCCATATTATTTACCTGTATTATTATATGTCTTCTGATCGTTGTTATGATTTTCTGGCTGAAAAGTGTCCTATCATATGAAGAGTAAGTCGATGAAATATAATTATTAATTATCAATAGCAATCAATCGATTAATAAGAGATACTGTCAATCCATATATTGTTAATTTAAAAAAAAGAATTATATTAGTTTTCTTCAATTATAAAAAGGCTTTCCGTAGATGAATTCAGATCTGACATACGTACACATATATACACACATACACACACACAAACACATATACACATACACATATAAAATCTTTGATGGAAATAAAGACGAGGAATATCAGAATTGAAATAATACTTTATCAAAATAGAAGCAAAGTTTTGAAGACGAAACGATTTTAGTTGAAATAATGCCTATCTGTTTCCTGGCATCAAATATAGCAATGAAGCATTATCATCATATAAGATTGCGGTAAAACCATGAGACTACGGTAAAATACATTAGAATAGTAAGTAAGCTTTAGAATGTGATCATATCTTCGATTCATCTACTACGGAAGGTGAATTTCAATTACCGATGTTGCCACCTCCGGCTACCGTTTCTGAACAAATTTCACGACGGGAGGGTCCAAAAAATTTGCAAGTAAGACGTAACCTTTTTTCTTCAATTACAATTTCAAGTATTTAGTTATTTTTATTACATCATTGAAATTTAAGCAATCGATCCATAAGAGAGATACTTTTTGAATTTCACTAAATAACGAAATTAATTAATTTTTTTGAGTTTTAAAATTGCAGTGTATATATACGTTCGTCGCGGCACCAAAACAACGAGTAAAACTTAATTTTGATCAATTTGTTTTAGCCGGAACCGCTGGCAAGTAAATTTTCATTTTTTCCTTCTCGCTTTTTTTGCAAAAGAAGTTTGAAATTAAGCTTTTCCCGAAAAATTAATACGCTTTAAAATTTTCTGGATTGCAAAAAAGTTTGCAATGAGGAAAGTTTTATTAGAAATCGAACTTCGTTTTTAGACGAGTAAGTATAAATTTCCAAATAAAATTGATTTTTTTTTAATTTAAAATTTTTATGTCAGTTGTGAAACCGAATACGTTGATATATATTCGGAATTAGAAGGACCTGATGATGACTTACTTTCTGCTTCTTTTGGCGGTCGATATTGTGGTAGCGTATCACCGTACGTCAGAATAAGGTAATTTCTAAGTTAGTTTTTTCTAAATAAAAAACGAGAAAATTATTTATTCATTTTTCAATTATTGAATTGAATTAAGTTTTAAAGTGTGAAGTAAGAAACTTCATCAGAAATATAAATTCAGAACTGCATAATATCGAAATTTTAAATAAATAAAATAGGTAAAATTTTATATAAACATGCAATATTTCTAATAAAAAAGTATTATTTGAAGAATTATCGTTCCAATCAATTTAAATTCCAAAAATAATTCAATTTGCATTTTGCCATGTTCATAAATTTATTTACAGTTTTATTAAATTTAACTTTTCCAAACATCTTCCCTAAATTTTAATATTAATTAATTTTTTTATGAGCAGAGTTTTTTCCCTATATTTCATAGTTTACTTTTTGATCTTTCAGTTTAAATCGTGTAATGGTATTGGTATTTCATTCGAGAGCTGCATCTAATCAACGAAATGATTTAAAATTTCGTGGCCATTATGCTTTCATATCTGATGGTTAAATTTTCATGAATTCTAATTAAATGTTTAAAATTAAATATTTAATTAGTTTGAGAAATTGAAAAATTTTAATTTAGAAAATGATCAAGAATTAAAGTTTCTCGCAATATATAAAATATGAGGTAATGCTGTTTGTAATGAATGGTTAAAATTGTAAATATGGTCAAATATATTAATTTATATATTTTAGAATCCAAAAAAATGAAAACAAATTATGTTAGTTTGGCTTAAATTAAATTATGCGAATACAATTATTTGCCTTTCACTCATCTTGCTGATAAGATTAAATTATTGCTCGACACTCTCGAGAAGAGCTTCCATAAATTATTTTCAATTATTTACTTATTTTTTTTTGCCAAAGATTCGATCAAACATTCCAAAATTACATAAAATCATTAGCTGTTGAAAAAATAATAATAATAAACAATTTTTTCTTATCGTTAAATGCTGTTGATATGGTTTTAGCTTGTAAATAACATCCGTTATTGATTAAATGATAAATATTTATTTTTCAAAAAAATTTTTCAAAAAATTTGATTTTTTTGAGAAAATGAAAATTTTCATAATTTTTACTTTTAGCGAAGCATTTAAATTTAAATCTTACATCTTATTTCAGCACCTTATCAGGTTGGTGAAAGGATACCACCAGGTAAATGTGATTTTCTGATCGATTCAAAACATAAGTAAGCCATTCTTTTCTTTTTCCTTCGAAATTTTTTGTTGCATAAATGCGTTTAATTTATGGAAGATCAAATTATTTAAATGCTTTTTTAAAATTAATTACATGAAGAAAATTGATATTTTAAACTATTTTCGTTGAAATATTATAATTGCAAATTTGATCGTTTTGATGAATAATTTTTACTCTTTGATAGAAATAATTAATTAATTTCAAAATAAAAATTTGACAATTGATGGAAAGAAATATTTTTTTTTTACATTTTTTAAAATTATTTCTAGAAAATTTGCTAATAAAAAATGTAAATTTATTTAAAGAAAAGAATAAAATTAAAAATTTGAAAAAAATAATTCGATTTTTAAAATATTTTGCAGAAGGCGTGGATCAATACTTTCACCTACTTATCCAGGAACATATCCAAAAGTAAGCTCTGACTTTCATGACTTTCTAAATCAAAAAATGGAAATTGGAAATAAATTGGCTACTCAGTTATCTATTAAACTATTGTAAATTAAAATGTATAAACAAATTATTTTCATGCATAAGTGAAATAAATAATTGAGATTAAAAATATAAAGAAGTTAATACACCTAAAGTCGATAAATATGAGTAAATTTACGAAATATTATGTTTTTTATTCAGAAAAAATCATGTAGTGCGGACAATATTTTAACTTAAATATTAAATTATTTTAATTTAAAATTCATGTGGACTTTTTGGTGATTCAATTTTTTATATATTTTCCATAACATATTTTAGTTTTAGTCCAAATATTAGAGCTAATTTAAATACTGAATTATATGAATTTAAAATTGACACTCGGCTTTATGGCAATTCTATTCAATATCAAACATTTTTCTCGGATAAGTTAAAATAAACCATTATTAGCATAATTTGATATGAAAGTTTTGCAAACTTTCGTGAGATATAATTACATCTGAAAAAAAAGATAATTTAAAATTAAGTCTTGTAGTACTTGATTTTTTATTTTGATTTAAAATCTCTTTCGTTTTTTTTTTTTTTTTTTTTTAGAACTTTCGATGTACTTATTTGCTCAATGGTAGAGCGAATCAACGTATTCGCCTGCTTTTTCGTGATTTTGATATTTATTATGGTGGAGAGCAGTAAGTTAAATTTGTTCCTTATCAAATCAATAATTTGATATGATATGATTTAACATAATTCAATTCATTGATATACGCATGAAAAAATGAAATTTTTATAGTTGTCCATATGACTCATTAACAATTTATGATGGTCCGAATAATAAATATCCAATTATTCGAAAATATGTGATGATTACAACAACGTATGGTAATTTATTCATTTGGGCCAAATGCGTTCATTGAATTCAATACAACAAGTCCAGCCAAGGCTGATCCACGCGGGTAAAATTTTTAGTTAAATTGTCAAATTTCATTTTTGCTCTATTCAACTATATAAATAAAAGATATTATCATACTATTCAAATGTAAATTATCGATTTTATTATATTCAAATGCATAAATTATCAATATTGTTGCTATTACTATTATTATTATTATTATTGTTATTATTATTATTATCATTATTATTATTATTATTGTTACTATTATTATTATTATTACCATTATTATTATTATTGATCATTACTACTAATTATTGTAATTGTTTCATTGCACTTTGTTAATTTTTTTTTACTTTTGTTAATCTCATTTTGCTGTATATTTACTTTTTATTATTATAGATATTCATTAGATTTCGAATTCTCAAGTCGTTATGTAGACGTACTAAAATTGATGGGGAATCAGACAGGAATAACACATTTACGTGGTTCAGAATGCGATTTATTAGTGAGAAGTAATCGTGAAACAACTCACTACATACATTCCCCTAAAGTATGTCTTAATTATTAATTTTAAGTTTAAATAATATTAATTTTTAATATTTTTTCCAGAAAATTAAACAGTAAAATTTCAATTATATTCAGTTACTTCACAATACGTACAGATAAATTACAGTAATGAGTAATGAGCAACAATTTTCTAGGAATACAGAAATGGAAGCAATTTTTATCAAAAAACTATAGAAATTCGGCTACTGTATTAAATACAGTACGGAACCGTACATGTTTTAACTATATATTTTTTATGTAAGTACCAGGAATAAGAGATTTAAAAAATGATGGATAATTTAGTTGAAAAAAATAGATAATAATATTATAATTTAAAGAACCGCATTTATAACATTTGCATAATTCATTCACACAAAGATAAACAAATTATTCATTTATTCATTCAGAAAAAAAGATAGTTGTTCAGACAAAATTTGTTTATTTATTTGCAAGAAAGGATCGTTATTTATGATAATATTTGTCTATTTATTTATAAAAAAAAACTATTATTTATGGCAATATTTATTTATGATAAAAATAAAATAATAAAAACCCGATCATATAAAATTTTTAAAATAAATGAAAATAAAAAATTCAGAAATAAATTAAAAGACTGAAAAAAGAGACAATATCCTTCCAACTTACTGACAGTAGTAATATTAAGAAAATATTTAAACACATATTTATTGTTTACTTAAATTTAAGATTTAGTTGATAAGATTTTCAGTATCCATTAATGTATCCGGCTAATACCACATGTACATTCATCATTGATGGCTTACAAGGTGAGCAAAATCTCGAAGAAGTAATACTTATCTTTGAAAAATTTGCTGTCCTTACTGAAACAGTTGACAGGTTAGTTGTTTAAATAATATCTTTCATGTTTTCAAATTATTCATTTAAGGCATCTAAAAAGCAATAAGCACAAAATAAATAAGTTTTTTATTTTCCTAAAATGAAATTATACTTTTCGGTTGTTGAGTAATAGTATTTTAAAGTTGTCTAAATATTCGTCAGATTATGTAAACTTCTTTAAATGCATTTTTGAGTTATACGTTTTTTGAATTCTATTTCTATTATTCTCGAGCCAGTTTACTAATGATTTTTTGAATTCACTTTGTTCTAATTTAATTCACTCATAACATTCAAAAAAATACACAAACTTTTTTTTCAAACATATTGATTGCACTTTATCAAATTACGCAAATTTTTCAGAAATATTAATTACATTTGATTTGGATTTTTCTTAGGATAATTTAGAAAAAATTTTGGAAGCAAAAATTATTTCATTTTAAAATTGCCTAAGTATCCATTAAACTTATGCAAAATTTTTTCAAATATATACATAAATTATGTTTGTTTTGTTTCGATTTTCACTTCAATCTTTTTAGTTTAATTTGAAAGTAAAAATTATTTTGTTGAGAATTGTCAAAATATCTGTCAAATTACATTCTATTAAATGCATTAATTATATTCGAATTTTATTTAGATTTTCCTTCGGTTAGCTGAAAAGTAAAAATAATTTTTATTTTTTAATTCTTTTTTTAGTCCTAATTGAATTAGCCAAGGTACTAAAATTGTGTAAACTTTTTCAAATCGATTATATTTATTTCTTTTCAAGTTTTATCTCGATTTTTCTCGAATTAATTTAAAAATAAAAAGTTTTTTAATTTTTAAATTCTTTTTTAACTCTAATTAAATTATTTAAGGCATTCCTCAATTAGTTATGACGATGATGATGAACCATGTGCTACATCTTATGTTGGCATTGCATTCATCCCGACAAGTATCAAAAGTATTTTATCATCTGGCGAAGAAAGTAATTATGATGCTGTACTCTGTGATCGTATAAAAAATGGTTTTATTTTAATCAGTCTTTTTTTTAGCATTTTAAATCCATGAATTTTGGTTTTGAATCTAAATTGCAATTCTAAATCTACAATTATGAAACTAAGTTACTGCAAATCAAATTGTGTAATCAAATTCCTGTAATTATTTTATCGATAAAATTATCATATAACATTATAAATGAATTATTTGAAGTTATCTAAATTGGCCAATTTCATTAATTTTCTTACTTTTTTATCTTTTGCACCTTTAAATACATACGTAACAAAGGAGGTGCCGTCACATAATTTATACACAAATTCAAATCAAATCATTATTTACTAATTTCATAACAATAAATATATTTGTTGCTATAGACACAAATTTCAACAAGGATAGGTTATGCAAACTGCCATACGTAAGTTATTATCACAACTGTAAATTTCATAAGTTACGTAAATTTGTTACGCATGCTTTTGTAATGACTTAAATAAGTTCCAATTTCTACGTTTAATTCATCATTTATTTTTTTATTAAGCATATTAAAAATATAAGTTGCCGTACAATTTAATTTAACAAAATAATTATATTCGAAATTGAAAATATTTGTATCTGAAAAAAACCTTGCATAAGTAATTAAAATGAATGAAATCATAGACAAGTAAGATTTTTTAGGAAAATATGATAAATATACGATAATTGCAGGTTCAAATAGTTTGGGGCCATATATTAGTGATGGACCAAGAATGGTATTAGTATTCAGTTCTCACGAAAAGGTTTCTGATGGTGATGGGCACAAACCGCTAGGATTTAAAGCTAAAATTAAATTTAGAACAGGCAAGTATTAAATGACAGTTAATAAAATCTTATTTCAAATTTAAATATTTTATTAAATTCAATATTGTTGTTTCAAATGTTAAAAAAAGATTTGCTGCTATAAGAGATTCTAGGTTTATAGCTTCCAAAAGTATTTCCAAAATTATTAAAATGCTGTTTATTCGATTTATAAATTTTATAGATTTTGGTATTTCGGGAAAGCCAGTTGGTGATTCCAATCAATGTATGTTTCAATTTACAAAACCACAAGGATGGTTTAATAGTCCACGGTATCCAGCAAATGTAAGATTACTGTGCCTTTTTTTCATTTATGGAATACTGTAACAGCTTGAAATTTGTTGCTTTTTTCTTTTTAATTCCATTTCCATCTTCCATGTAAAATCGTTTAATTATTATCAAATATTCGTAACCAATCTATTGCCAATACCATTCCAAAAATTAAAATAAAATTTATTTTCAGTATCCCCTGGACACCAATTGTACTTATATCATTAAAGCAAAACCAGATGAACAAATTCAAGTTTATTTCGAACAGTTTGCTCTTTATATTGATGAACATTCATCAGCTGAAACAAGGTTCATAGTTTTTCTTTCTAATTTAAAATCCGCAATTTTATATGAAGTCATCCATGAAATGTCAGAAATTTATAGGTTAGATCATTTTTTAATACTATTCTAAATTAACAAGAAAATAATCTTTAAATTTATTCTATCTCTCCATATACAAAGATTATTATAACAACTATTAAATTGCAAATCGTCTTCATAAAAAAGAAAAAGGTGAATTTACGTCAGATATAACTCTACAACAAATTTACGTCAACGACTTTACGTCAAATATGAAGTAGATTTTACCAATGTTCTTATAAGAATTTAGTAAGGGATAGTGAGTGACCAAATCTTCCTAGTTTTGCTGATAATACACACTTTCGAGTGATTAAGAAAATATAAATTAATTTATCATAAATAGAGCTTTTATTTTTAGAGTAAAACTTCTAATTTTTCTTTAACAAAATATCGATGAAATCTTGTTTTAGCTGTGCTGACTTTCTAGAAATATCAGATGTTTTTGTTAAAAATGGAGTGGAAATTTTACAACTTCAAGGTATGAAATGTTTAATTTAGATCAATTTGTTTATCAAAAATCTTTTATTCATTTACTCTAATACTTTTAAAAAGTACGTTATTATTTATCACCGAGACATTTCAAATCTAACTTTTAATTGGGCTTCAAATTAAAAAATAATTTTAACAGCACGCTACTGCGCGAACACATTTCCGGGACCAACAGTAACTGCATTTGGCTCGCATGAACTTCGAGTTTTTTTCCTTTCCGATCATGAAGGTACTGGAAATGGCTTCAAAGCAATTTATCAAATTCGTAAAGCATTCGCTGAAGAAATTCCAACAAAAGGTTTACATAAATATTTTATAAATAGTGGTCTAATTCATTAAGTCTTTTTTAAAAAATTTTTCCATTAAACGATAAAATACTTTATTTCACCCATTAATTTTTTTAAGGTTTTGTAATTAAGTCATAAAACACTATTGAAAATCTTGGAATTAGGCGTTAGATTGCTTTGATCACTCATTAAGTTTTACTAAAAATACTGCATTTAGATGGCAGAATGTTCTGATAGATTCGAGTATGATGATGATAACATAAGAAGGTATAATCTTACAGTTAGATAGTGATGTCATTGATTTTTCAAAATCAATTGGAAGTTCAGATAATTTCTTAAATCAATCGAAAGTGATAGAACCTTGTAATCTTTTAGCGAAATTATTACGCATATATGAACTTTTGAAAAATGCCTGATTAAGAAAATATGCTGTAAATTCGATGAATTCAGCAAATTTTTAGCAGTTGCTCGACATTGTGGTCAACGGATAACTCGAACTGATGACTTGATCAGTGGCTGGTTCGTATCACCAGGTTATCCGATCAAATATAATAAGGATCTGATTTGTGATTGGGAAATTACTGTACGACAAAATTATCATGTATTATCAGATTTTTGACACTCTTTGTTTGGTATTTTAAATTTAAAAATAGATTCAAGAGCAGATACACAATTTAACGAAATAAACATACGAATTTAAAGTTAAGTAAATGAATAAAAGTTACAAACAAAAAAATTAATAATTTAAACTGTTATTAAAATAAAGAAATATAATCTAAAATTGAAGATAATGCTTCATTTGGTCAAAATGGAAATAGAAGGTTCAATGACTGCGGATTCGGTAAATTGTCAAAATGCCGTAATTCGTGTAGATGCGGAACGTGGTGTTGGAGCTGGTCCGGCGGTACAAGAAATTTGCGGTACTGATGAAACTATCATACCACCTATCATTTCTAAAAATAACACTGTTAGAATTAGGTATTTGTTTTCTATTCAAATTCACATTTTGGCAAATATTTAACGAAAAATAAATCTTTTTTGAAATTTATTGAAAATTTAAAATTTTTATAGAAAATCTAAAATTTTTGAAATTTTTTGTCATTTTTTTCAAAATATTTTTTATTGAAAGAAATTTTTTCTTTTATTGCTGGCGATTCTTTCCACCCTTCACTGCTAGCACCTCAAATTAGGTAATTAAACTTTATCACAATAAATATGATAATAAATCAATGAACATATCAATTACAAGATCATTAATACAAATTCAATGATACCAATCAGACATCTTAATGAATTTAACATAAAATAAAAAGGAGAGTAAATAATGCCCGCCATGCTCATCCAACTGACCTCGTTGAAGCACATCTTTTTAGAATGGCCTTAGTGCTCAGTAGTCTCTTCTTCCGCGTAGATGGAGGATGCTTGTACAGTTCTATGTCGGTCACAAGAAATAGCGCTTTGTTAGCGCGTGTGAATAGACACAATGGGCGGACAATTTTAGCTTACATTTTACATTACATAGTAAATCCATACATACATCATATATCCAACAATATTAAACCAAAACAAAGGAATTCTTTGATTCACTTTGCTATTTCAGCGACATGTTAATTTAACTCTCACAGAATTTATGTTTTAGCGAAATAGCAAAGGAATAAGTTTATTAATCAGTTTTCCATTCTTTCCATATAAAATATTAATTATTCTAAGAAAATTAAAATATTAACAAATATTTTAAAATATTTTATTCATTTGGTAAATTTTCAAAATAATTTACATTATCTTATTTATTAATTTAAATTATTTTTCAGATTTTTCACATCACCTGATAAAGTAAACGGTTTGAAAGGTTTTAATTTCTCCTGGACAGAAGTTAAAAAAACGACAGGTAAATATTGGTTTTAATTCAGTTCTAAAAATCTGAACGTTTCATTCATTTCTATAATCTTTTTCTATATGAAAAAAATAATATATGCAAATTTTATAGTGAAAAAAATTTTAATTCTTGGAGTAAAAAGTTTTCTTGATTCCAGCTTTCCTTCTAACTCCTAGTTTGCTCACTGGAACTAATTTGGCAATTAATTAAGAACTTTTGGCTTTCCTCATATTAGTATAGTATGCTTTGTGAAGATTAAAATAATTACAAAAGTATTCAAAAAAGCTTATATGTATAAATATATAAACAGAAAATTCCTTGATCTTAATTTTTAGTTGCTATTCAGTTTATTCAGTTTCAATTTATTCGTCATACTGTTCGGCATCTGCTAAATAAAAATAGAATTTTTGGCTTCTTTTACATTAATACAAAATATTACTAAAAGGATTAAAACAAAAAACATTCAGCATTTTGCAAAGATAAAGAATTTAAAAATATAAAAATATTTAAAAAGTTCCTTATCCAGAAATTTTCGCATTATCCTAATACAGTGGAAGTTTTGGTACCTTTTACATTAATATAGCATATTCGTAAGAAGAATAAAGTAATCAAAAACATTGAACAATTTAAAAAGGGAAAAAAATTTATGAAAAAAATAGTAAAGATTTTCTAATTTATCTATCAGAGTGTTTGGATTGATTGAAAAATAATAAAGTTTTTGACATCTTTTACATTAATAAAATATATTTATGAAGATTAAGATAAGTAGAAATGATGAAATATTTGAAAAATAGAAAAACCTATACGTTACTTAACAAATTAAATCAAGCGATGTTAATATATTTATTTTAATATATTTGTTTGGAATTGAACATTTCTCTTAATTACAATGCGTGTAATTTTCCAATTAATCAAAAAATATGATTTAATTTAATTTCGAAATCTTTTCTTAGTTTAAATATTATTTATTGAATTTCTTTCTTCTAAAATTCATAATCATTTCGTTACTTTTTTTTTCAAATTTTTTAGATGACAGCGAATGTTCGGATCCATTGATGCATCTTTGTACATACACAAAATTATGCATTGATGCTCGTTTAAAATGTAATGGTGATGAAAATTGTGGTTTACATGATGATACTGATGAAGCACACTGTAAGTTTTAAATTTTATATTATCGCGCTAATTGGAAGCATTCGTAAAATTGTCACAGTACCATGAATTAAAACTATTAGTATTATCCTATCTTAAATCAAAAATATTACTGTATCGCAAATTAAAAGCATAACATCATCATGAATTAAAAGTGTCATTGTACTATAAAATAAAATACTACTTTAAAGTACTTATCATAAATTAAAAACTTTATCGTATCGTTAATCAATCATTAATTAAAATTATTGTATTGCAAAAAATTAAAAGCAAAGATTTAAGAGCACTAGAAAAATCAAATTAAAACTCTACTGTATTGTAAATTAAAAGTGTTACTCTGTCACAAATTAAAAATATAATTATTCTCGTAACTTCTTATTTTACACATTTTTAAAAAAATTTTTATTTTAGAAAAAATAGTAATAAAGAGAAGAGATTTAAAAATAAAATTTGTACCAAAATAAGAATTAAAATGATCTTAAAATCTTCATTATTTAGTTTTAAATTTGAAAAATTTTTTCAAATTATTTTTTAAAAAGTTTTTACAAAAATTTATGTAATTCTTACCGTTAGATCCCGAAAATTCACTTATAAATTCTGTGAGTTCGTCATGCATGTATCAGAAATAATGATTTAAGTTGTGATACCATGAAAACACAGAAAACTATTGAATCGAAGCTATAGAAATAAAACGTTTTAAAATTTCACCTTATCTTACCTTTAGATGATACAAATAATATAGAATGCTAGCATGCATAAATATATATGTTTGATTAAATTGCTTGGTTATATATAAACACAGTTTATAGCCACAAAAATTTGACAATATTTTTGCCCTTCCGAAAGTTGTTATTTGAAATTTCGTCTGGGAAATGATACTGATATTATTGTTGATGTTTATTTATAAAATTATCGTAATAGAAAGAGCGGATTGAGGAAAGCACGAGAGAATAAGAATGAAAAGAGTAAACAGACACAATATTTGATCCCATTATCAAGTGTCAAATGAATAAATAAAAATTTTGATTTAGCTTTAAATATTAGTTGAACTATGATCATCGAAGACTGAATGTTTATTAATATTCGTAATTTGTAGAAATTTAAATACTTCAAGCAATATTTTAGCAGTATTTGAAAAATAATTTATAATTTGTAAATGAATCTTACAATTATGAAAAAATTTTGGGATTAAAAATTTATAATTAACTGTATGAATTGCAAAAATTATATACTTTAATATACTTTAACCAGTGTTTCAATTCTGTATTTTAAAGTATGTATAATTATAAGTCAAATTAATAAGTTAAATTTACATTTGCAAAAAACTTTACAATTTGGGAAAATATTTCCAGTTTTTTTGTTTAAAAATTTTAATTCCAAAAAAACCAATTATTCAATAAATGTTTGAAAAATCATAAGTTTTTTAAATCTTCCGATTTAATTTTTTATTTTTTATAAAATAATATGAATATGAAAAAAATCAAAGAGAAAGATTTCAATTTTTTTTCCATATCTTTTTTTTGCTAGGTAATAAATTGGAGAATGCGGTTGATATACGAACGGTACTTTTCGCAGCAATATTTTCCGGTTGCATATTTTTGCTTATTTCTGGCTTGTTTTGTTACGTACTCAAGAAAAAATTTGAGAGGAAGAAGAAGGATAAACGTCGCCGTCATGCCAAATCCGGAATGAAACATCAGCGAACCCCATTCCGCAATCCGCGACCAATCACAAAAGCTGATCCGCAGTATTTGAAAAAATTCTCGAATAATAGATGAATATGATCTTTGATTTTTTTTAAATTATCATATTTAAATCAAATCGTTTGAAATAATTAATTTTCGAATAATTGTTATTCGATTAATTATATATATATATATATATAATAAGTTATTTTTATATTTTCAGTTTATTACCGGCACCTGCAGCGTCACGCTTAACACATCATAACGTGACCACCGATATCATTTCGTCATCAATCGAGCTACGTAACGAAAAATTAAACGGTGAAACGAGCATGTTGAATCTCTCAAAACTTACACATTCCTTAAAATCAAATCATGATGATAATGACTGTCATATTTTTTACGGATAAAATTTCTCTTCATTTAATTGAAATTTTAGAAATTAAATTAGAATCAATTTCTTCTATATTGAATATTTTTAATTTTATAAAAGAGCCAAAATTATTATGCATATCAAGTGATAGTAATAATAATTCATTGTTTCTAAATATCAATTATTTGTAGTCAAATTAAATTCGATTAAATATTATAATATTCGAGGTATTAGTTGTTTTATAATATTATATTTTTACGATTTATTAATCACATTTTTCTCAACCATTTTTGCATAACTTTATTTAATATCTTTATATTTTCAAGTAAAGTGATATAAATTGGCATTATTTTAAAAGCATTCTTAAAATTTTTTAAATATTATATTTTCAAATTAATGACATATTGGAAAAGTTTATATTTGGAATATTATTAATTTAAATTTATTAAATCTGATAACTGATTTTTTCTTTTGATTTAAGTTAACTAATTATTAGAAAATTCAGAAAATTCCGAGCAATTTTTGAAGATTTTCTTTACAAAATTTAAATTAATTTGCTGAACTTATTGATCAATCCATAAATGACAGCTATGAGTTTTGATTATTAGTCAATTTACAAATAATAATTAATGAGTTTTGTATAAATTATAATTTCTAGGCACAAATGAAGTAAATTACACATTTTAGTTCAAAATTTTGTGCCTTAAGTTTTTGAAAAGTAAATATATTGGAATTAGTATTTTTCAAAATAATATTTTCAAGGAAGGATTGATAATAAGCTATTAGATAATATGTAATTGTTTATTTATTTCAAAATATTCAATCTTCGATTTGTTATGATACGAACTGATTCTTGCTGTATTGTTCAAAAATTCATTCATTTTTGTTTTTATAAATGAATATTTTGTATAATTTGTAAATAACACTATTTTCATATAATTTAATTTTAAACGGAAAGTTTCTTGTCAAAATTTGAAAAAATGAAAAAAGAATTTATAATTGGATTAAAAAAGAGAATTCATAATTTAACAGATATTATTTCAAAAAGAAAAAAGGAAGAGGAAAAGTCACTTAATACAATAGTGAATATTGAATATTGAATTCTACTGAAAGTTATTCTTTGATTAATAATATAAAATTTTATGATTTCAACTTTGCATCCGAAATTGTACTGTAAATGAATGTTTGATCCGAGGAATTAAAAATTTATAAATAGGTAAACAAAAATTTCGAAATAAAAATTGCAAATTCGAAATGAAATAGAAATTAGGAATGTCGGGAAGTAAAATAAAAATTGAAGAAAACAATCGAAAATAAGTTTAAATAATTTATTTCTTATTCTTTTCCTTAGTTTGCGATACTGCAGTAATTCAAAATATCGATGAGTACAACTGCCACATGTAGAATATGAAATAATAAAAAAATATGGAATAATATTACCGAAATAGGATAAATTAAATTTAAAAATCCTATCTATATTTCAATAAAATTTTAGAACGAATTTTTAATTCGAAGTTTCAGAAAAAACTGAATAAAGAAGGGAATTATGTGGATGTGAATATTCCTTCTATTAAATAAATTGAAAGTTTTGTAAATATTATTGAAAGAATAGTCGCAACGACGAAATGAAGCATTTTTAAGTATTTAAAGACAATCATTTAACACAAATAACATGAAGGAGGAAGAAAAAGTAGAAGAGAATGAAAGAATGAATCAGAAAATATTACGATGACTAGTTTTCGTCCATTAACTCGAATTTATATTCTTAGAATCACTGAGGCAATCAAGTATATTTTATCGTATTTTAAGATTTCACCACAATTCCTCGAATTTCATCATATTTTGAAATTTCATACAAATCAATGTTTGCTAGAAATAATTAAAACTTAAAATGTTAGTGATGCAATTAATTGTCAATTACTATAATTAGTTGAAATAGTAGAATGAGTAATGCAATAGCAGTGATGGAATGTTGCATAAACAGATGCATGCATGCATGTAATAAGTATAATAGCAATGTAATTTTTATTCATGAATGCAATAATAGCTGACAATTTGCGTGCAGAGTACAATAGTAAGTAATAATGCATGCATCCATATAAATTAACAGATGTAAATGATGATAATGAATGTGATAATATCAAAGCATGTTCCCTTTCTTATCACTGTAACTGAATGCGGCAATAATAGATAGAACATATTTATGCAAGATTATACTATTTTTTTTTCCACTGTAACTAAATGTAATAAATGCAATGTGACATAATGAAAACGACATAGCATGATGATACAAACAAAAATGTTATCACCATTTATCAATGCAGCAATGCACAATGAAAAAGATTTAGTGAGTGATAACAATTTCATCATCTTTTTGTTTGGGTCTTAGCACGCTCACTTTCATACGGTGTTAGTTAAATCAGCTGCTTTGCACAAAGCAAAATATATAGTTCGGTGATCAATAATGTGGGCGAGTCAATCGTACCGTGCCGTTTCTTCGAGGCAATTTTTGTATGTTTGTTGAAGGGCTAACAATCAGATATGTCATCTCTGGCAAATTCTAGCAGCTTACATTGAGATATTGCTAGCTTTTGACCCTAGTTTTTTGAAGTTTTTTATTAATTTATCATCCGTGCCATTTTACGGTTAGAATTCGATTAATTGACTTTATGAAAAAAAAAGTCACAAAATTCAAAGTACATTCGTACTTTACAGTAAAATTTATTGATTCGTTTAATCTTGTGATCCTATGATAATTAAAGGAAATCAGAGAGCGCCGTTAGCTTATCCAGAAAGTTCGTTCACATCAAGTGCTACGGCGAAGTAATTTTCCGCATGTGCTTACTTCTTAAGACAATCTTTTTCTTTCTCTGCAGTTCTCATTTAATAGATTTCCCTTTTTATGAGAGAAAAAAGAGAGAAATTTGGATTTTCTTCGAAATATTTAAAAATTTTTATCAATAAATTTTTGTCAATTTTCAAAGGAGAGATACAAGTTAAGTCCAGCAAATCAATAATTTAAATAAATCACATCTTAAAAGATGACTGAACTAGATGAAAAGTAAGAAAGTAATACCGAATAAATTTGAAATTATAGATCCGTTTGTTTTGCAGTTTAAAATTTCGGAGGTCCGAGTGATTATTTTCATGAAACATTTACCTTTTGTTTTTTAGCATTGTAAAAAATTTGATCATTTGGATGAATTTTTCTATTTTCAGATAGAACCTGTAGCTGGCGATATCCTGAGTAGAGAAGCGTCAATCGGCCAATTGTGAGGTGGTGTGGCCGGTTGTTGTTGTTACTTCGAGGTGCGGAAAGTAAAGAGGAAAATGGCTATGGAAGTTGAAATATTACAAAATGTAACTTTTTTATTATAAATATTTTAAATTCATTTCATCCACGATCAATTCGATATGTAAAAATTTTTTCTCAAAATTCGCTTTTTTTCTCGAAAAATACTGGAAGAAACTATACATATCTAAACCAAAAATTTCTTTGTCTAATAATCCATCCGCAAGTTAATGTTTACAACGAATTGCAACTTGTTCAGGAAGCTGTTTGTTATGGACAACTTTAAGCAAAATAATGTATTAACAAATGGTTTACTCTTAGAAGTCCAGAAAATTAAGTACTTAAATTTAATTAAATTATGAAGCTGCAAAGAATTTGATCTTCCTAAATTACTGTTCCCAATATCCCATTGTTACGCATGCAGTGATCTTTGCCCAGTGTTCAGTCCGTTGTTCCACATACCAATAGTTCTTTTATCGAAACTTACACTATTGCCATATATTTCAAATAACTTGGAAAATCAATGGGACAAACGTTTGAAGATAAGGTAATAGAGTTTGAAAATTGTTGGATTAATAGTTAAATTCTCAATCAGGGAATGACAAATATGAATTTTAAGATTTTTGCCTTAAAGATGAACTGATTTAACTATCGTATTAATGCTTGAATTCTAATCAGTTATTCTGGCTCATTATAAAAGATAAAGTGAAGTCATAAATTTTTTACAAATTAAAGATTAAGTTTTGCAGGATTTTGATGATGCAATATTGGACGATATTGTTGAGGTAAAAAGCTTGAGTCCTGATCCGGCATTGAGGCGTAGGAGGCCACGGTATAAAGTGGTATGTGCTGGAGAACGACCTAGTGAAGTCAATGAACGTTTGCTACAGCTTTACCCGTTTGTAGATCAAAAAGTATGTAACCATGCTTTTTATCAGATTTTTTTTATGTGAAATTTGCATTTTCTGTCTTTGCATGCTATCGAGGTTTGCATCATATGCCTGAGTACTTTTATTAGTGATATTTCTGGGAAAGTGAAACTTAAAGGTATTTCGGAAGACCTTTTCAAATATTTAAAATAGCGAAAAGCTGGACCTCGAATTTCTTGAAGTGTAAAAAAAAGATAATACATGAGGGGGAGAACGAAAATTAATTTTGATCATTTGCCTCAAAGCAATACCTCAAATTTTCCTATTTTTTAAAGAGGAATAAATTATTTTCGAATATTTCTTTAACTCCAGTAATTTACAGAAAAACCACTGCCAACACATTGGAGTCATCAAGATAAAGCGGCATCGTTGATTGTTACAAATGATTACCGTAATGTTACTTATGTTGGTGGGTGTTGTTAATAAATTCCGATTAGCTTTAATACATAGATGTCAACTTCTAAGATTTTTATATTTCTTTATTAATTGTTCTGTGCAGATAATGGAGATCCCAATCAGGAGTTGAATGCAAAGGATGCTGCAGCGGTGCGCGCCGATCATCCAATCCCGATAACATGTGGCGTGTACTACTTCGAAGTAACAATAGTGTGTAGCGGAGCTGAATGTTGCATGGGTGTTGGGTTATGTGAACGAAATGTCGATTTGAATCGATTGCCAGGTCTAAATTGCATGTAGCCTTATGCAGTAAATCGAAAAGACATTTTCTCTTAAATATTTTTTTCTCTCTTAGAACTTTTGTAGCAAATAAAAATTTTGGTCGTTTAGTGTTTCGTATCTTCTGGTCATTTAGTATTTCGCATCTGTTAGTAATTTACGCTGCAGATGTGGAATTTTACAGATTATTCTCATAGATTATTTAGATTTTAATCATGTGATCTTACCAAATGACCAGCAGATGCGAAACACTAAATAAGCAAAATTTATATTTGCTCTGAAAGTTTTGAGAAAAAAAAATATTTTAATCATGTTTTATAGCAATGTTTTTATAGTATTTCCTGAAGTTTCTGAATATCAATGGATGATGCTATGTTGTGTAACAGCAATAGAAGTAAAATATTTAAATTGAGAAGAAAATTTTCAATCAATAATTATAAAATTTAGGTTGGGACAGAGCATCATATGGTTATCATGGTGACGATGGCAATTTCTTTTGTTCATCAGGCACTGGACATGCATATGGCCCCACATTTAAGATGAACGATGTAATTGGTTGCGGAGTAGATTTTGTTAGAAAATCAATATTTTTTACCAAAAATGGCCGAAATTTGGGTTAGCTTCTATCTAATTTGATAATTGCTAAATTTCTTTTGTAAAAATTGAATTTTATCTATTTCCATTATTTTTGAAGCACGGAAATGTTATACATGGAATTATTGATTACGCCGACTATTAATAAAGAGGATGATGTAAAAATTGATTCGTTTATTTTGACGGATTGTTTTTTTAGACAGTTCATTCTTGTTATTTGTTTGCTGCAGGTATTGCTATAATGGAAGTTGAAAATGTGGTCGATTTATATCCAATGATTGGCCTTCAAAAGCATGGTGCGATTGCAGAATCGAATTTCGGACAATATCCTTTCAAGTACGATATCGAGCAAGAATTCAAGGTCACCATTGTATTCCATTCAATGTTAATTTTCTACATCTCGTTATTTTCTTTTATTCCGGTAGATTGTGGAAAATATCAGTACCGTGTCCTTCATTAATGATGCAGTTGCGTGCGAGATATGATCGAACATCAGTCTTTTAGAAAGAGCTTTTAGTGGCAGCCGTTTAACCACTGATTCGTTCGTATTTAAATTGTTGGAAAAACAATTAATCAAATACCACTTTCCAATGAGCACTCTTCAAGTGAATTTGGAGATAGTCAATTTTCAAATTTGTTACAGTCGACAAGAAGTTGATAAGAGTTAACGCGACTAATTAATTGATTAGTTATTGAAATAAGCAAAATTAAATCCTTTGTTATTGCTTATGTATTTGCATCACTTATTATTAAGTATGTATTCTTGAATGTCCGATGAGATCTTATCACAATTTTTGATATTAACGTTACTAGTTAATTTTAAAGATGATATGACTTGATTGTATAATATTATTTATATTTATCATCATGAAGACGGTAGAAAGTTCTTATTCTGAAATCATCCAATTTGATAAACAACTCTACATCAGAAAGTACCTCTGAACTTGAAGGAAAATAACGATTTATTAAGATTTTGCAGGATGCACGCAATTATACATATGAACAAATATGCCAAGTTGTGCTGCCACAAGCAAAAACGGGTTGGATGGACCGGTAGGTAGCCAATATATAATGTATCGGTGATGGTTTTATTGAGAGGATAAGAAGGAAAGGTAATGGAAAAGGATGATGATTATTTTTTTTTTCATGATAATATTGTTATTTTTAGAGCAATATCATCATGGTTATTACATGAAGGATATGGAAGAGCATTAGCTGCTTTTAAAAAGCATGCTGATCAAAATCTGGATGAAACTGGTGATATACAAATGGAGAGAGGAGACGAGGAATCAAATGATATGTTAGAAAAACGTCGAGGTATGTTGCTTGCGATATTTTAGTTTCAATTTTCAAGATATTCTGCATTTTTAGATGTTTTGCAGCTCGAAATTCAGTTCGGGTTCTCCCTAATTTGGAATAAATCCATGGAAACAGTGATCTTTTATAAGCAAAATGAAATTCGAGCTCAAAATTCGGTTATGGACGTTTTAAGGAATTATTTATCTATGTTTATCAATGAGCCTTCGCAACTGCTTGGTGCAAAGTATTCTATTTCAAGACGTGATGATACGTAACACATCAGTGATATTTGTAATGGCGGAGTTCTGTTAATAATGATGTGAGGAAAGTGTAATTAGGAAATTGAAATGGATGAATGATTAAAATACGTCAAGAATGATTTGAAATGCTTTTTTGCTGTCTGTGGATCTTATAGCGAATGTTTTGAAAATTCTTATGATTTATATATGTGTAAATTAAATATTGAATGGTTTTGGCATGCACTTTTCTCGCTTTCTGCTTGCTTAAAGATATCTGTTAATTTTATTAAATTTTTTTAGTGCCGCCATTTGCAGAACTAAAACAAATGATTTTGGATGGCGAAATCGGCAAAGCAGTTGAGCGTGTAAGAGCACTTTTTCCGGATTTATTGGAACAAAATAAAGAATTAGCGTTACTATTGAATTGTCAGTATTACGTGGAGATTTATGCCAAAGCAAATAATGTAAGAACACACTTTTTTCCTTGATTCTTCGGTTGCTATATCATTATCATCAGTAAAGTACATTCAGTTATTATCATAAAAGACTCTCTTATTTGTGAATAATCTAAATGACAGCTGGAAAAGAATTAATGAAAAGTGGTGTTAATCTACTTGCAAAACTTAAGTGATTGACGTTGTGATTACCCTGAAGCAAACTTGCAATCGCTTTATTAGCAATACCTCAATGTACCAATTTGAGAAGACATTTATTTTAGCGATGCAATTTTGAAAAGCCGATAGAATAAGGCTTTTTGTAGAGGCCATATTATTAGTATTATAGAATATATAAATTCAATTCTAATTTTAGATCACAATTTCTTCTGTGTCTTCGCGTGATTCATCTAATAATGTGTCCCCAAAGGAAGAAACTCGTCCAACACAAAGTCTTTCAGCAGTCTCAGGTTTATATGGATATATTTTGTCCATCTAGATTGAATTGTCAATGTTTTAGGATATTACGGAGAGGGGGAGAAGAGGAGAATGAGGAAAGGAAGTATCTTTTATATGATATCCATTACAATCAAATTAGAACGACAGAGCGTGGAATGGTAAATAGAATTTTCGCAGTTATTGCGTTACGATATACCGGAAGGCTTTTTTGAGTGTGTTTATGACAATATTATAGGATTCTAAATGGAAGGTATAGGATGGAAAGTTAATTATGCAAGCATTGAATAAAACGTGGAAGAAAGATTTATAATGTGAAATAGATTGTATCTAAATATTTAAATAATTAACATTGAATTTCAGGAGGTGATTCGTATGCTCAAGTGTACAGTAGAAAAGGACATCCATTTACAATTACTGCCAGTAATGAAAATTTGGGTACGATTAATCCGTTCAAAAGACGCAACGATGAATGGGGTTTGTTTTCAGTAATACTTAACTCTTCAGTTTATTGCTTCTTTTCCATTATACTTATGCAAATACGTACATTCAAATGAATTACTAGAAATTTAAGGCTGTAGAGAATTTATGATTCCTATTAAAAGAAAAGAAATTGATTAAAGATATGTTTTCAATGTGAAATTTACTATGAAATCATGATTTTAGAACCTTTCATATGTGTTACTCGTCGATCACGTACGGGAAATGAAGGAATGCAAACAGATTCGAGCCGATTTGCTCGTGTACAAACAAGCAATACTGTTATTCGGTGAAATATCATTATTTGGACTTGTTATTGTTGAAATAATTTTTAGAATCATGTTTTAGCATCCGATAATTAATACATGTAAATTTCAGCAATACGTTAATTGATGAATTAGTAGTAGATGATAAGACTGCAAGTGATCTCTCTTCATCATCAAATGGAGCAGTTCACGGTTAGATAGAAATCATATTTTTTTCTCTTTAAAATTTTTTTTTAACATTCATGTACAAATAAATTGTAACATAACATTGAACGATATTAAATTGGACACATGGCTGAATTCAAGCTGTGACTTTAATTTGTTTAGAATTAATGCATTTTTTATACCGTATTCATAAGAAGTTCTGGAAAATTTTATTTTTATTATGGGAATTAATATTATAAGTCTGGGTAAAAAATTTGATCCAGTATCCAATGGAAATGCCACAACAAGTAATGGTGTTGTATCAAACGGTGTATCTCAACCGGTCACATCAGCGACCACGATTATCGATGAAGATCAAGGTGAATTTTTTAAATTTTTTCTTCAGTTTAAATAATATTATTTATTGAAACTTTAATATTTCGAATTTGGATTATATCTTTTATGAATAGTTTAGATCCATCCTGTGGTGACACACATCAAGATGTTATTGGTGGTGCTGAACGAACATTTACTTTATGTCGAGGTTGGACGGGTGGTGATCCGAAAGATATGATGGGATGTACAGAAATAGATAAACTTCTCCAACTCGGTCGAGAAATCAATTGCTTATGTCAGCAAATAGTAAATCCGCCAGAAGACCTGGTTCGCCGAATGCATGTGAGAAAATACTGCCATTTTCCTTTTTTTTTTCTTTTGAGAATAAAACTTGCATTTTTACATTTGACTCTAACATAGTGATAACTACATGTATAAAGAAGCTTCAAAAAGTTAGGAGAATATAACTGTATATTGCCAAGTTCAGTAGCAATCTTAGGTGAGCATAACTATGATATGAAAATAGGATAAATCAATAAGCAGAATTATTGAGTTCAGTAAGCGCATGCATTTAAGCGACATTAACATTGAGTCAGAGCAGAATGAAAAATGTTTACATGCGAACATTTGAATCGAAACAAAATCGTTTCAAATAATTGTAATTTTTAGTTATATGTATGATTTTTCTTTGGCTTTAACTGGTTATATTTTTGTTTTTCAGGATATCCTTGCCTTAATATGTCACACAAAACCTTTGGATACATCACTCCGTTATTTACTTGAACAAATACAGCGTGTGCGAGTAGCTAATGGATTAAATAGCGCCTTACGAGGTTACTTAAAAATAGAGCTTATTGTTTTGCCTTTCTGAGAAATCAATAGCAAATGCAAGTTATATATAGCTCGCTGCGTTATGGTTTTTTCTCGAGTAGGATTTTTTTTTTGGTTAAAAATCGAAAGTTCCTTAAAGTTATCCTTATTACCTTTAGGATTTTTTTTTTGGATTGGATTTTTTATGCGATTTTTTTATGCGGTATGGATTTTGTTTTGGATTTTTTTAATTTTTATAATAATGTTTCCATTTGTAAAATTGTGCATAAAATATCTTAATATTATTTGAAGTCATCGATTTGCTACTGACTAATTAATTTGCATCTCCGAAGTGATTTGTGGAGACTTCTAAAGTAAAAATCTAGTCCTGATTGTTTCTTTAAGAATACATGGGTTTCCCGAAAGAATCGCTACTCTCAATGCATTTTCGTACTGCACGTAAACTTCGTAGTGATTTATCAGCAATGCAGCTTGGTGCTGCTGTGTTCGCAGATGTGGATAAGCTGGTCGCTCAGAACCTGGAATTTTGATATTTGTTCCTATCATCAGTTTTTTCTTTTTTGATGTAAATTTTGGTATTCTTTAATTTGACCGTCGATAGATTCTCCATGAATTTTCGATCATTTATGATATCCATTATTGGCTAGTGAGCCCGATTTTGAAGATTCATGTGAAGTAATTAAGTGCAAAAAAATTGTATTTTAATTTGATACCATTAATTTGGTATTTTAGCTAGCAAAATTCTGCTTCTTTTTTGAATGGGACAATTTCGAAATCAGTTAAATTTTCTTAGTTATTAAAACTTATGCAGTAGTGATATTTTCGATGACGAAAGAAACATGATGAGACATTCCCGCTTTTGTTTAAATCTTTTTATTTAAAATGAAAGAACTTTATAAGTCAAACGTTTATTGAATTTGTTGTGATAAATGAAAAATTCGTTATTTATCACAAAAGTTTGAAGAGAAAGTTTGAAGAAAGCAATATTAACGCGACGGTCATTTCTTTTGAAATATCGGACCTCAGACGAGTATCACAATGTTCATCTATCCTTTAGTCAAATTTTTATGAATTTGATTTTTATTATTCTTTTGTAGTGTAGTCCTATATATCATTTCTATTTAAGCAACTTTTCCTTATAAATTCATTATTTTAGGTTTTGTATAATTTTTCATCATTCCATCGTCTCTGAGTTTGCTTCTCTGCTTTTGAAAGCACGATGTATATTACATAGCTAAGGTCATTACCGATAGAAAGGTTTGAATTTTTTCTATGGAAATTTAACTGAAATTTAAGATTCTATCGTTTTATTCATTGAATTCACTGAAATCCGGTCATAACAATCATTACTATGTGAGGTGATACAAAGCTGAAGAATTAAGGCAAAATGGTAAAACATCATGAAAGAAATTTTTTTTTCAAACATTAACTATCTGTAAGGCAGACTGATGCAAACTTTTGACTATGGGAAGCATAATGAATGATGATTGGATTAAACGAACTGACGTTTGATGTATGATATTCCTGACCTTTTCGAGTTGTTGTTGTTTTGTGTGTGCTTGCTCCATTACAGTAAGGCATAGATATACCTTAACGAATAATGAATAACGGAGTAATTTTAATCATTTATTTAGTTAAAAATTTCATCTCTTGATTTTAAAATTTAGACTTATTTAAGATATACGATATTTTCAAATTTTTTATCTAATCGCCATTTTTTTTCGGGGAGGAGACAGGGTAGAAACGAGGGGAGGGAATTTTGATATTTTATTTACCCTTCAATTCGTATATAATCTTTTTTACTCTCAGACTATTAATTCCTGCATTAGTAGTAGCATTAGTATTGTGAATAATATTTCAGTTTAAATATCTGTTTTGGTTTCCAATTGCTTTCCAAGAAATTTTATCATGTAAATATCCCTGATTTTCTAGGCTGAAATGAAATTCGATTATGTTTATCCTTTAATTAGGATTGAAATTTCGAAAAGTTTAAAAATGTTACGGTTATTGAAATGTTAAATGATCTTCGATCCCATTGTAATAGTTTTTGGTATTCATTTGTCATATAGATTAAGCAGTTAATTTGCATTCGTTGCCTTTTTCAGCTACATGTTTGCATATATATTCCATCATTTATTTGTTCTCATTGGTTTACAATATATAACATGCTAAATCATATTATTTCCTTCCCAAAATATAGAGATTTGATTTATATGCCTAGAAGAATTCAATTTCAGGAAAGGTTTTCAGGATTTGTCGGGTTAGAGAAGTATGGCTTCATTCTTTTGTTGCTCTGGTCAAACTATGAAGTTCATATGTAATTCATTTCTCAAACGCATTTCTATTTCTTCAGTTCGTTCTTTCTCTTTTTCTTTTCTCTCGGAGATTATGGTACTCTCTTTCTTTCTTCTGTATTAATTTTTGCAAAAAATGTATATTGTAAGATACATGCATACCATTTGAATATATTCTGCATTAGTCATTTATTTGAATGCTTTTTTGGATTTCAGTTTCAGATTTGATTTAATTTTTGAAACCTGATAACTTTGAAGTTTTTTGCGCACTTTATGTTGATTTTTAAGTTTGTCTTCGCTTGATATGAAAATAAACAAAAAGCTTTTTATGCAGCTTTTTCTGCAATAAATATGTGAAATTATGTGAATAAAAACAATTCTGACATGACAATTCTTGATAAATTATTTTATGCTGCAGTAACGAATAATATAATTATGTTCATTTTAAAATTCTTATTAAACTTCAAGTTCCGTCTCTATTAGAATCCGACTGCTGAATTTTCAGATGCATTTACTTAGAAAGTTAAAAAATTTTGTTGGTAAGGAATATGCCAGGAAGTCTCGTTATTGTGCATTATTTGTTCAAGTTTTTTGCCTTCAAATGAGTGAGGTAATTAGGGATCACAAGTTTTAAAAGTTTAGAGATTTAAAGAAAGAGAAGAGAAGAGGGAGTAAATAGTAATTAGTATTACGAGTTGTATAGCAGTGAGTTTCAATATTTTCATCAAATTTATTAGATTTTTTTTTAAAACGTATAGAAAATTTCTTAAATTTATTATAGGATTTTATGTAAAATTTATGTTGGGGAAATACACATGGACATTGCTTAGATCGTAGGATTTATATTTGAGCAATAATGGCTGATAGAAATTTATATGCAAAGAAATTAATATTGGCGCCAATGGTTCGGGCTGGTAGAACACCGCTTAGGTTGGTTAATTCTTTCATTTGTTTAAATTACTAATGATATCTCCTTTTTCGGGATCAAACTCTATTCACTTTCAGTGTATTTTTTATTAATTGTAGAAATTCAAAATTATTTTCGCGGATGGAAATATTGTAAGCTATCAAATGCTTGTTTTCAAAAATTTATACAATCTAAAATACTATTGTTAAAATGAGGTCGAATTTGAAGAATTCATCTTTCATGTCATTTATCTCGTAGATTTGATCCTGAAGATATTATAAAGGTTGGAAATAATAAAGATATTACTTTGAACTCTATCGAATCCTTAATTGACAGTACTGATCTCGAAAATTAAAGTTTTCTACAATGATTTCCATAATGTTTTCGTGCAAAAACTAACGCTGGAAATAAACCTAGAGTAAAGCCATTATAATTATTGTTTAAGCATTTCAAATGTTAAGAGAATATATAAATTAAAGGGTGGAAATACGCTAAAGGCGTGTCAAATTTTTAACCTTAATTTCTTTACAATAAATCAAATTTACTCATAATGCCATTGAATATTTTCACCCTACAAATTTTCACTAAAATTCTCTTTTTTTTGCAGAATCTTAGCATTGGAGTATGGCGCTGATCTAGTATATACAGAAGAAATTGTTGACCAAAAACTACTAAATTCTCAACGATCGGTGAATGGTAATAATTGTGAACTTACAAATAGTTTAATGTTTTTGATAAAATCAAGCTTATCGTGATAGGAAATATATATATAGTTCTGTTTTTTTACCTGGAATGTTATATTTGCGAAAATTTTTGAAAAAAAATTTGATCGAAAATGCAACTTTTACTTTGAGAAGAATTTCGAATATTTTTATAGGAGTATTTAAAAATTTTGAAACTAGTAAGTTTTGAGAAAAACAGAAAATTGGAACAAGTGATAGTTGAAAGTTCAAGAAAAATTATAGGCACACTTGGGACAGTTGATTATACCTGTGAAGATGATGTTATTTTGAGGATATGTACTAGAAATGAAAAGCAGAAATGTGTCTTGCAAATTGTAAGTTGTAAGTTTGTGAATCATTCAGAAGCTACTGAATATTACTGGAATTAGTTGGTGATTTGATAATCGGTATCTAAATGAAATTTATTAACGAATTGATATCGATTACAATTCATTTCATGAGCAGCGCATGAAATAGTTTTAAATCTCAGCGCTAAGTTATATTGTTATATAGTCAAAGAGATACATTACACTTATATCCATCCTACTATAAGTCAGAAACATTGAAGAGGTTTTTTTTTTTTTTTTTTTTTTTTTTTTTTTTTTTCATTTAGGACAAGATTTTAGATAGAAATGTGGAATATATGGAAAAAGAGCTGAAATGAAAATTTTCTTTCAGGGAACAAGTGATACACAACGAGCTGCAGATATCGTTAAAAAAATGCATGTCTATTACTTTTATTTTTAGCTTTTAATCTTCCTTTTATTCTTAAATTCATTTCATTAGCAGGATCTCTTTTTCAGTTCTCTTCTGCAGTTAACATAGCTGTTTCATTATTTGACCACTGTAGCAAATACTGATTCGAATTTTAACTGTAATTAAATTCTTCTAGATTCTTCACTTTTCAGTGGGAGTGACGTAGCGGCAATTGATATCAATATGGGATGTCCAAAACCATTTTCTATAGCTGGTGGTATGGGTGCTGCTTTGCTAGGAAATCTTGAAAAGGCGAAAGAAGTATAAGTTATCTCCGTACAGTTTTCCATATCTTCATGGATAAGATTTAAATTATAGTAATCAAAAGATATTAATGAGACTTGGCGGTAATTACTTGCTTATTTCCATTTTAATCATTTGTATAAGATTTGAAATTAATTGCTTTTATATAAACTTAGAAACATATACGTACTGAAAAAAGGCATAATTATTAACAGAAATACTGTTTATATTTTTCCTTCAATCAGAAGAGCGTGTTTACTTGCTTTTTTACTAATTTTAATTAAGACCTAATTTCAAGTTCATCTAATATTATATATGAAGATATATATTAGTTTTATCTTAATAATATTCTTAAGGATTTTAGAATTTTAATATTATATTTTTGAATTTCAGATAGTACAAACATGTATCTCTATTTCAGCAGTTCCAATCTCTTGCAAAATACGTGTTCTAGATAAGGTAAAAACGTGTTAAGGAGTGCTTTTATTAATTGAAACGTCACATTTTTCATACCTCTCGGAAAGTTTTGATTTTTTCCATTAATAATTTAGATGGTTCAATTTTGTGATTTTATAAAACCTACTTGTTTTATGCTTCTAGAGAGAAGATACGCTCGAATTCGCGAAAATGCTTGAACGGTGCGGTGTGTCAGCAATTGGTATACATGGTCGTCGTAGAAATGAGCGTCGTGGTGATATGAATCGTATAAATGAAATCCGCGAAGTTACTGAAGCAGTTTCTGTGCCAGTTATTGCAAAGTAAGTTGGCGTATTAATTAAAATGCTTTTTGTAGATGTGTTTTCCAAGCAACGCGTTTAAGGTTTGCCATCATACGTCAAATTTAAACTGAGTCCATATCCTGTCACTTGTAAATTTGACTTAATTTCCATTTTATAATATTAGAAATCATTTCATATTACATTGTAGTGGATTCTCTGATTCAATCAAAGAATATCATGATATTATAAAGTTTTGGGAACAAAGTAATGCAAGTAGTGTGATGCTGGCAAGAAAGGCTCTCAATAATCCGAGTATATTTCGTCCCAATGGTTCCTTATCATTCGAGGAAGAAATATGTGGATTTTTGGAAATGGTAATCATTTCTTAATTTTTTGTTTTTTAAAATTGAATTAAGCTATTGAGTTTTATCATTTCTTATAATAGAAAGCCTTTCTAAATCTTCTGACTGTTTTCAGATTTAGCTGGTGTATAGAATTTTAATATTTCAAAATGAAAATTAAATTAAATTTACAAGTGCCAGGATTATTTAATTCTTAATTTTCCATACGTTATTCAAATATTGTTCCCCAGGATTACCTTATCTTTTACGTATTGATAGCAAAATCATTTAAATTTTTTAGTTCAGGAGTTAGCTTTCAAAATAATGAAGTATGGACATTGACTGTGCCACCCTAATGACTCTTTTTCCTTTAAAAATTTTCTTTGTTTTCTTTTCCTGTTTTTATTTAAATTAGAGTCAAAATTCAATAAAAAGTCAAATTTATGTTTTTTGGTATTTTAGGCTTGCAAATATGATGAAAACTTTACCTCAACAAAATATGTAGTGCAAAGGATTCTTGGATCCAAGCAGGTAGTAAATACTATCATTTTTTTGAGTTTATGAAATCATATCCATTTTCTATATGCATGCCTTGATACTTGCATAGTTTCTTTGGTGACTGTTAGAATTTCTCGTAATGTTTTGTAAAATTACTCATAAAATACAAATTTTTAAAATATAATTTTACAGGAAACTGATGAGCGTGGACGAGAAAGTGTTTTAGCGGCAAGTGTTCTAGATATCTGTAAAGCATGGTCGATTAGTGATATATATTATAATTATAAAAATGTTCGAAGGCGAGCAACACAAAAGCGAAGATTTGATGTGGATAGTGAAACAGGAATAAATTTTATCGATCTCACATTTCCACGGTAAATTTTGAGAATAATTATGCTTTTATGAAATTAATAATGATAAGAGTTTGCTGAAAATAATAATGCCATACATTTTTTTATTGATTTTATTCGATATTGAAAAGTCATAATTATTTGCGTACTTGCTTACTTAGATACATCTTGTTTTCGATTCTACTACGTAAGATCTTTCATTATCTTACCTACGTATATTCTTCAAAAATTCCGGACGTAATCAGTCATTAGATATTTGTTCACTATCTTATAAAATTGTTGCTGATTTAGTTTAAATTCCAGAATCGCTTTAGTTTGTATTCATTTAGAATCCTTTGAACTTTTATTAATTTATTTCTTGTTATCAATTGTTGAAAATGCTCAAGATATTTTTTTAGTAAACGACTGAGAGATAATAGTGGAGTGGTAACTCCAAAATGTGTCTTAAATGCTTTTTGTGGTGAAAGTGGAATCAACAGACCGCTTTACCAATGCGTAAGTTACATTTCTTGTTTTACCATCATATTTTATTAATTCTTCGCAGATTGTTGAGAAGTAGTATAATTCGAGGGCTAAATTTTTTTTCACGATGTTTCTAAGACAATTTAAATTTATTTTTTCTTTTTTTATATGAAAAATACTAAGGAAAGAACTTCCCCAAGCAGAAGAAAGGACTTTTATTTAACAGCAAAGTCCTGCTCTAAATGGATGGCGAGAAGTGAAAGTGAATTTGTTCATTTATAATCTTGAGTTAATTCTTATAAAGCTGTACTATTTCCATTTTTTTTAAACCCGTAATATTGCTTCTAATACTGGTAGATTTCAGAAGTTGCGTGAAACTGATAAAAAATATGAAGCAACCGTTGAGGTTGGTAGTAAAAAGTTCTCATCGCGAATTGGACAACCAAACAAAAAAATGGCCGAACAAGTAGCTATTTTTTGGTCTTATTGCTTTAAACTCTTATCAAAAGGGTGTATGATGAATGCAGTCAATTTCAGGTGGCAGCACTGGCTGCTTTGATTGGTCTCGGTAAGCGTGAAAAATTGCCTGGTGATTGGGAAGAACTGTGAAATATTTTTTGCAATCTTCATTTGAAATCTGCTACAATGTTTGATTATTATTACTTTGTTAGTTTTGAGAGATTTCTGATACTTAGAAAGTTCCAAAAGTTCTGTAATATCCCATCACTGCTCGTTCTTCGTCTTTAATGAAAGGAATAGATTTCATTTATCAAATTTCTCAAAAATTTTTTTTTGCAATCTTCAGCGACTGATCCAAGTATCTTTCTAGTAACTTCTGTAAAATAGTAATCATATATCACAAAAACACACGAATATAATGGGTAACCATGATAGGCTATTTGCAAATGAATCACATTATCAGAAACATTAAATATCAGAAATGTTAAAATAGGAATTTAAGAAGTGAAAGGAATTGCTAATTACGATGTGAATGCCATTTTCATCGGACGAGATTTACTTTGGGACTAATTTTCCCACAATTGATACTGTAATTGGATGCATCGAGGGAGCATTTTTTCTGAATGTATCAATTGCACGACCAGAACTTTCTGTCCAAAGGAATAGATCCCTGCAAAAAAAGAACTTTTCTCTTAATTTTTCATAATCAAAACATGAAATATACTGATTTCCGAAGAAAGTCCTACAAAAAAATACAATTTTAATATGCAGAAGTAAATCAAAAAGAAATTAAACAAGGAAATTGGATTTTCTTGTTATGCGACATAAAGTATTCATGAATTGAGCGACTGATCCAAATACCTTTAGAGTAAGTTAAAATTTAAAATCCAAAAGTTACATTCGAAACTTTAATGATTTAATAATATCTCAAATACGAAAATGAATTGATTTCGAAGAAATCTATAAATTTTTATAATTTTAATTACCACGATCTTCAGTTTCAATTTGTTAGAGCTTTAAAAAGTTGTTAAGAAAGCTATTTATTCTTCAATAGCTTTTTATAACATATCAACATAGCAAATATAATTCCACTTACAATAACTTATTCGGGAAGTTTTGAGCAACATGTGTTGTTCTAAAATCACATGCGGGAAAAATTTACCTGTAAATTGATCGCACATACTTGATTCGACCTTGCTGTGTGACAAAATCCAGAGCAATTGGTATGATTGCTTTCCAGTAATTTCTCAAACATAATTGGATCCAATTCGATAAAATATCACAATTTCCAGTTTTTGAAAGTTCATTTACTTCATCTAGGCGTGCCAGTTTTGTATGTGAAAGTGGCCCTGTCATCTATAATTACTTAGTTGTGAATAAATAATTGGATAGTCATAAAATTCAAATAGTCGCAAAGTAAACAGTTCGTAAAAAAAAAAAAATTGTAAACAGTTCTTCCCTATGTTTCAAATTTTCTCCACTTTTTCTTTGCTTCTTTTTCTTCATCCTTTTCTCTTTCATTAATTTTTTTCCTGCGACAGGAAATGCTTCAAAGTTGACAGTGAGATGCCTTATAAACTTATATAACATTATTTACGTGATTTATCTAAATGCATTATGTAATTTGAAAATTTGGAAGCGGATGTTAAATGAATTGAATGAGAAACTAATTAGGCTATCAGTTTATGGCCAAAATCTAACCAATCGTAAATGACTCAAGACTTTCACTTTTTGTTGGGTTGAGAGTGCGAAATATTTCGAATTATTAATATTCATTACTTCAGAATCTGTTATACTTGCCCATTCATCTGCCAAAGCAACAGCTTCACGCATAGCTGTATCATCAAATCTGTAAATTAGAGAGAAAAGAATGCAAAGTTTTTAAAAAATAAACATAATATTTCTTTGAGTTTATAAAGGTTGAAGATCCCAAATTTTATAAATTCCAGTTATCCAGGAACTTTGATAATAAAATTTATAAATTTGAATAATTGCATTGTGCATATGGACTCAAATAATTCTTGAGACAATTAAAATGCTGAAAAGTTAAAATAAAATGATTTTCATCAATATAATTTAAAAAGAAAATACTAACATGATTTCATTTTAGTTATAGCCTAAATTCTTCAAATAAAAAGAAAATGGAAGCTCAAAAGTTGTATTATTTTAATCTTTTAACCCTTTAATTCAATTTTATATATGTGCAATTAAAAAAATCCACCGATGAAAAAATTTGGAAAGCAAAAAATAAGAAAAATGATCTGAGAAATCCATTGCTGTGAATTAAATTTTAAAAATTTTTATCGAAATTAAAAAATAATTTGTGATACTTACTGTGGTTTTGTTTTAGGAATTCCTGTACCATGTAACCAGTTTTTCCAATCGACACTATTAAGTATATCATTCTTATCTGAGAAATATTCATATAAAAACGTTTTCCAATCATCAGTTATTATTGATTTTTGAGCAAATTTCTCGATATACTTTTTTAGGAAATCATTAAATTCCATTACGCCAAGTCGTTGTTCAAGAATCATAAGAAGGGCTGATCCCTAAAAATATCAAATAAAAAAAGTTACTAAAATGTTTCAGAATATTTGAAAAATAAAATCAAATTGGCATAAATTACACAATCCCGAGATTTTAAACTTGCATGTCTCGATTAATCTATAACAACAGGAATATTCCGATACTCACAAAAAAAAAAAAATAAATAAACCTTTTCATACGGGACTAATGAAAATGCATCATCAGGATGTTTATTTTGTAAATTTGGTATTAATTTTGTTAATGGATGATCATCGGAATATTGTTCTTTAACAGCACTCATTAAATGATCCTGAAATTATTTATTTTTCTTTAAAATAATTTCAATAAAATGATGTTAAATTAATAATTATTTGATGTGGAAATAATTTTGCAAAACATGAAATAATATGAAAGTAATTTCGCAATAAAAAAAAATTAATGTAAATTACTATTAATTGTATTTCGAAGACAAAAAATAAAAATTTTTACTTCCCAACCACATTGTGCTTCAAAATGTCGTTGCTTTTCACCTTCAAGTTGACCTATTATTTTACGTTCCAAAAATGTTGTAAAACCTTCATTCAACCTCAAAAGGAAAACAAAATAGCTAAAAAATTATGCTATAAAAATAATTAAATGCTTTCAATAATTTAAAATTAGCTATGAATTTAAAAAAATTCTATTTCGTAAGATTTTCCCTTTACAAAAAAAATTTTTTCATTTCATTAAAATTTAATTTTTCATTGCAACAAATTCCAGTTTAAAAATTTTATTCAAAAATATTTCCGTTAATGGATGTCTCAAGAATTCTACGAAATCAATGAGGGCTTCGAGAATTCTAAAACCGTTGCAGCAAAAGATATCCTGAAATGTAAAACTAATCCAACTAAATCGAGAATAGAGTATTGATACTAAAAACTACTAATTTTTAGTAAAAATAAATAAACTTAGAGTTATCAAAAATAATATGCTAACCAAAAATGTTCCCAATTAGCATTGCTGACTAAATTTCCCGTCCAACTATGTGAAATTTCATGAGCTATGACATAAGCTGCCGATCGATCGCCAGCCAATAATGCTGGTGTCACAAATGTCAAACATGGATTCTCCATACCACCAAACGGAAATGATGATGGAAGCACAACCAAATCATATCTGAGATAAATTTTAACAATGTTATGATTTATTTGGCCAAATCAACCAACCGATATTTGGCTAAGTCAAAATAAATAACAATGTTCTCTCAAAACGAACAAAAACAATTAAAGATTGGGTAACGAGTTAAAATAAATTTATCAGCCAGGAAAGCTTATCAGTAATCAATGAATAAGCCAATAAAATTATAGAATGATTGGACGCCGATCTAAAATAAATTTGCAAGTCAAAAAAAGAAATTTGTCAAGATAAGAATTTTTTCTCTTGGCCTATATATATAATTATGTAAAAATTATAAATTAATTTAGATATGAATAGCTATTTCTCTTACCTTCCCCATTCATATTTTCCAACTAAATTCTCAGCAACTTGTAGCATTTTTTCCGTCTCACCAAATTCATAAAATGCTTTATCGATTACTTTTGGCTCAGCCCAAACTGCACAACGAGGACTCAAATCACGTTTCTCCATTAAGCCAACAACAATTGCCAAAAGATATGATGGTATACGTATTGATTGCTCGAATGAATATTTCGTCAATTTTCCAACTTCTTCCGGTTCACCTATGGCAACTGCGCTCATAAGGCATACCAAATCATTGGGGACAGATACCTAGAAAAAAATTGAAAAATATGATTGATGATTATATAAAACATGACGATTAAACATTTATCTCAAATAGATAACATCCACATGATTTCTTCAATTTAAAACTATTAAAAATTTTTCAAAAAAAAAAAACTAAATTTTGGCGAGTTGAAAAAAAATGTGACTTTGATTCACTGAAATGAAAAATTCTGTCTTGAAGTTGATATATATCTCAATCAACATTGATATATTCTAATTTTAGTAATTCAAAAAATATGAATGAAAGGATATAATTTAAAACAATCAAAATTAAATATAATTTTCAAATTTAAAAATGTAAATTTAAGAAGCGAGAAAAAAAAGATAATAATAAATCAGACCACAGCGTGATATGTTTGTTTAACGGAAGGTGTATCCATGCATGGTACTATCGAACGAGCATGTATACTTTGACACTGACTGAATAAATAAGGTTTCTTTTTCGTAACTGTTTGTTCGGATTTTAAAAATTGCAACGCTGAACATCTCTCGCCTGTATTATAGATGATGGTGAGATTACTGAAATTTGCTAATTAATATTGTATACTTTAATTATTCGATAGTTTACAAAATGATTGTTGCCAATCATTCCTTACGGAAGTGATAATAACTCTGATAATTAAAACTTCAGAATAGTATGTTTCAATTATTATTCAATAATTTTGAAATACCAATTTTTTAATTCCTTTTTTCGATTTATTTGATATATTTAAACCGCAAGTCACGGAGAGAAGTATTCTTGCTTACTTTAGGATAATTTTAATTTCTACAAATATATAAACTCCTTATAAGTTCTAAAAATGTTACGTAGTTTTATATCAATCATTCATTGCAAATTTATTAATAATTCTGGTAAATAAAGTTTTGTTTTATAATTTATAGGAATTAAAATCTTAATAAATTAAGTGAGAATAATTCTTCATCAGTTTTGGAATAAAATTAAAATTTAATTTCCAATTTTATATCGTTATTTTAGGAATTAAAGTTATTGTTAAATTTTTGCTGAGAATAACGCTCTTTTATGGGAAATCTTAAATAAGGCAAAATTTACTCATTCAATAAATTTTTCTTTATTTCATTTTTTTACTTTTACAGAAACAAAAATCGTACAAAATTAGATACGAATAGTTCTTCTTGGATTTTGGAATAGAATAAAAATTTAATTTCCAATTTCAACTTATTTTTTTGCTAAGAATAATTCTCCCCCAAATTAAATTTTGAAATAAAATAAAGTTAACAAAATTTTTTTAACAAAGAAACCACTACAAAACTTGATTTACACTTTAAATATTCGACTGATGAACAATATAAATCGAAAAATAAGAAGAAAACATTTCTACGAATAAATAAATAGATGAATAAGAAATTAATTAAATGAATAAGCTCTGCATTGATCAATAATTAATTAATTGAAATTCTTACAATTTATCACCGTCTTTTCGTTTACCCATGTTGATTATTATTTTTTCACCAAAAATATCAGCATTTTCCACTCGATAACTTATGATTTCGTCATTTAATTTAATACTTATTATTTCTAATGACCGACTATCCAATATCTAAAAATATTATTTAATTTCTTTATTGTTTTAATACTATAACAGAAAGATAGAAGAATATTTTTTCTTAAAATCTTAGGCATGTTTAGATTTAAATATGCACAAGACATAATACCAAGTTTTCAAGTTACAGGATCACTACATTTTCGAATTTCAGGATCGTTAAATTTTTAAAATTCAGAATCACTAAGTTTTCAAATTTCAGGATATTTTGGCCTTTAAATTTTAAGATTAATAAGTTTCTAGATTTCAAAATTAGTAAGTTTATTAGGTCATCGGTGATCTCACTTACAAGTCATTGTATATATAAATACATATTATTTTGTTTATCATTTGCTTATCTATAAGTAATCATGAATGTTATTGATTGTAATATTTTATAACAACTTTAAAAAATAACTAAAAATGAACTAATCAATGAATGCATTAATAATAGCGGTATAATCAATGAATGGATTAAAGGGTGATTCTTGGCTACAATTATGAAAAGATCTAAGAAATCGATAATCTTGAATATATGAGGCAAATAATCATATCATCAGTCTCTGATTAATAAATATTAAAACATTTTATTTCTACAAAATATTTCAGACAGAAGTTTACTCCATTTTTAGTCATTTTTTAAAGTTCTTATAAAATGTTGAAACCAACAGATGTGCTATAATTATAAATAAAATAATCTCGTTTCATGATAAAACTGATTTCAAATAATTAAATAAAAAATTTGAAATGTGATATTTAATACGAAAGGAATTTATTCCTATCATTAATTTCAATTTTCTTTTTTGAATTTTCAAAAAATAAATATAAGTAGAATTAGATATTTAATTTTATTTAAAGTTAATAGAGCAAATATTGATAAAAATTCTTTTGAAATGTAAACATTATTTAAACCAAAAAAAAATTAATACAATTTGATCAGTTGATTTGATGATACGTATCGACAAAGTAACACTTCCAGATATTTGTGATTTAGAAAAATCAATCACCCAATTCAATGAAAAATGATCGATTGTTGCTTCGTTGATGTTGGCGCTAGAAGATGGATCATACATGATTGTTGAAATCGATAATACCTGATATCATATATTTTAGCTTTTAAATATCAAGGAATGGTATTGCATAATTAATTAGGTAAATTATTACTAAAACTTGAGTAAAAATTTTGCTAAACATTTCAGAGAAAACAGAAATTTTTTAAATTATTATTAGTAAAAATTATTAATAAATCCAATGAATATGTTAATAGAAAGTTTGTTCGAATTGCAAGCCAATTATTTTCAACGAAAAATTTAACGCAAAATATGCAAATTCTAATTTTATTGAATTTTTTAATTCAAAACAATCATTATTCCAAAGAGGTTTTTAGATGAATGATTTGACATTTCCTAAAAACAACTCAGAATAGAGATTAACCCATTCCTTAAACTCTAACTTTACTGATAATATTAAAATATGCATTAAGCAAACAAATTTCCACATTTCAATGATATAAAAATTCTTTAAATAATTAATCAGATACTTGGTATTTTTTTCCAAAATCACTAATCAAACTAGTCTATTTTACCAAAATTGCCAATCACAATAGATATTTTATCAAAACCACAACCAAAATAGTCCAAAGTTCGATTACTGCAAAACCAATTTAAAATTTGATTGGTAATTTTGGTATAAAAAGTATAGAATTCGAATATTTTGACACAAATATAATGTATTAAAATATGATGACTGTATAAAATATAATGTATAAAATATGAAATATGTCAAAATAGCAAAATCAGACATATCAAAACAGAAAAATCAAATATGTCAAAACAAAATTAGACAATATGTCAGAATAGAAAAATCAAATATATCAAAATACAATACAATGTGACAAAATACAATAGCTCAAAAACACAATGCATCGTTGTATTTTGCATATAATTTTAGCAAACAAAACAAGTAATTTATGCATACCGTAAACCGAGAACAATTGTTAAACAAATAAGAACAATTTTAAATTTGTATTTTAATTATATTTTTTTCTCTTCGCCACAACTAAATGACAATAATAACAAGGAACAAAAAAAGAAAACTTTTAATTTGAAAATTATTCTTTATTTGCTTAACTGCTTATCTTCCTTGGCTTATCAATTTATTTTGCACATTGATAATATATGTTGCGAAAGCAAAAAACCAATAGCATTGAATTCTAAATTTTTATATTTTTTGCTACTACCAATTAATTTAATGAATTTCCTATATTGTTTTAAAATTTTAACTTCGTATTTATTGTTACCAAAATGTTGAAAATTTATTTGCACATACCAGAGGCTCATACTTCAAATATTCCAATTTTATCAAAAATAATTATATGATAAAAAACGAGTAAGAAAAGATTATAAACTATTTGAATCAAAAATCAAAGAAAAAAGAACTTGTAAAATAATTCAAATCAATCGAAACGAATTTAATTAAAATTGAAATAAGGTAATTTTTAAGACTGCCAGAGAAAAGAATTTGAAAATTTTATTGGAGTTTTTGTTAAATAAACAAATGATTTGATGAAAAAAATTATGGTATAGAGATCGAAATAATGATACATGAATAAAATCAAAAAAAAGGATTTCTATAATGTATATAAAATACTATAGTGATCAAATCAGTAAATGGAAATTTTTGCAAGTTGATTATTTGCATAATAGAATTGATCACTTTTGATTAAATTATTTCTTGTAATTTGGAAATTTTAAAAATTATATCCGTTAAACAAAGAAAAGAATTATGCTCATTTTCAAAATATGACCTGAAATATATTTATTTTTTCTTAATCATTTTCATTTTCATTTTCGTATTAAACGTAAAACTTTGATATCTGGTGATCTATACAAATCATCTAAATCTTTATCTGCTATTGGGAAAATATCAAAAAAAGAAGATATCATTTCAAAAAATTGTTTTTGAGCAATCTTCGGTTCTCCAATGTCACGAATTTCGTAGCAACAAATAATCGTTGTCGCTTCTGATCGTAGTAATAGTTCAACAAGTCCTTGTAATGGCTAAATTTGAAAATAAACTGTTAATTACAATTAACCATGGCTTTGGACTTAAAAATTTGAATAGAAAGTGTTAATTTCTTACTCACATTAACCATAATTTTAAATTTGAATATAAAAAGTTAATCTTTAAATATAATTGATCACATTTCGAATTTGAATATGAGAATTTGAATATAAAGAGTTGGTTACTAAATATAACTAATTATAATTTTAAATTTGAATACTAAGCATTAATGACTTTTAAATCTTTTTTCGGAAAATATTTGTGAGCGATCACAATAAAATATGGCAAACTGTTTAAAAATCATTCTTGTCAATGAGTCACTTTTGATTTATTAAGCTGTGTTTACTATTCGATAAAAGAATGAAATGGAACGAAGATTTTTTTTAGAACTTAGAAATTCACTAAATTTATTCACACATGCTCTTCAGTATTATTTACAAAAGATATGAGTGCTATGAATTATCTGAATATTATTTTAATGAATAATAGAGATAGAATAGAGGAACTGACAATTAAAAATGCAGAAAGTTTCATTCACATATATTATAGTTCCCGAAGGATTAATTGAATAAAGAATGATAAAAACAGTAATATGATTCAGAAATTCACCTTTAAATAATAGATTACATCGATCATTATGATAACATCGAATGAAAGTGATTTATCACAACGATCATTCCAATCCAAAATTTCAGCTTTAACAGAACCTTCATTTCTTGCTATTACTTCCCAATTTCCTCGGATATTTCTGTTCAATAATCCGATTCCTTCCAGTAAATCAGTTGCTATGACATTTGCACCTAATGCTGCTAAGATGATACTGCACACACCTGTGCCAGCACCAAGTTCTAGAACCTGATGATAAATTGTATTACTGAAATTTTCTAATTACAATCTTACCAATTAATCGTAAATTAATCAAAGCTAGAAAAAGTTTAGAGGGAATGCAAATTTTCAAATAGCTGTATAAATTATTATTGCAATAACAATAGAACAATAATTTACATCATTAAAAAATCTAATAATAATGAAGAGTTTATATTTCAATTTCTTGGCCACAATTACATTTTTTATTTTTTCATCATCATTGCTTTCCGTATTAAATGAAATTTTAGCTAATAAATTTTACAGTTTTAAAGCAAACTTTCCTCCTTATACTAATAATTTTAAATTTCCAATAATCACTTATAAAAAGAACACAATATAATCCTTTCTATTTAAGGAAGTTCAAATGTCATCTGTATTGAATAAAATTTTAGCCAAGAATTTATAATTTTAAATTAAATTTTTTACGTATGGATAAAATTTATTAATTGCCTTTTTTCCTCTCCAAAATGATTGATATCGAGCAAAATAATGACAAGCGACAATAGCGCTATCCCAGACGACACAACTGACTTGTCCTATACATTTTTGGCTTATTTTGAATTCATTTTCGCCAAATGTTAATTCACGCATAAAATATGACATATCATCGTCGTTCATATCATCACATTCCTAAAATTTTAATCAGTAAGATTAAAAATTAACTGATGACACATTTGATAACAGAAACATGGAATACTAATTTAATAAGAATTATTCATAACGAATTTGATAAAAAAATTGGCATTAGGCATTTTAATAAGAACAAAAGTAATAATCGTAAACAAAATAAGTAATAAAACTTTTTCAAATCTTCAAAGAAAAAATTTCTGTTCTAAAATTTAAAAATTAGAGTGAAACTGGTTTTCTTTTAAGATTTTATCTTCAAATATTCAAAAACGATCCTGGAGTAATTAAAAAATTTACAATATGTTCGTAGAAATCGAAATAAATATTTAAAATTTACATTTTAAAATTATTTATATCTTTTCAAAAATAAAAAGCAAAAATAGAGTTTTCGAAGGAATAAAAAATAATTCTTTTATAATATTATATAAAAAGTGAGTGACCTCTTTATTTATTTTTCATTTAGTTTATAATATTTCATTTTATATAATTTCCTTAAAAAGATCAAAAAAATCTCGACCACTGCACAATAATCAATTCAGTTGGATTACATAACTTATCAATTTCAAAATGATCAAAGAACCTTATCCATTATACATCGGCCAATTCAGTTCGACTATGTGAATAGCTATTTCACATTTACTTATGAAGTATCCAAATCTGCAATGTAATTTCTAGAAATAAATTTTTAATATTGCTTCTAACTATATAAATCTTCTACTTCCTAATAATAGTTCGTTTATAAATTTTAACATTCTCTGATAACTTTCTCGCAATATTTTCATAACTTACTCTCATTCTTTGCTGCATACACATATGTACATATACTTATCGTTGTCTTACTGTAATACTCTAAATTTACACTTACTCCTTGCTAATGACGGAATACAGTAAAAAAGGCTTTCCAGCTAAAAAAAAATCAAATATATGCATTGCCACTACAAATTGTGGTCTAATGTGAAGTAACAATTTGCGATGCAATCGTAGGATATCACAGTGGGTTTGAGATTATTTTGCTAATTTTTAGATTTTGATTTCATCAAGTGATAATTAATTCTCGTGATGTTTTCGGTTATTTTTAATTTCCAGTTTTGTCATTATCGATGATTGTAATATATGCAGAGGACTGTATGGATAAGTGAATACGTAATGGGAAGAATTTATCCACTTCCTGGTTACGTAATTTATAAAAAAATGAAGTATCAAATACATTTTTGATACTTTTGTTTGAATTAAGGATAAGCAACGTGATCAATAACCGATAGCCAGATACTTGTTTTCAAATAGAATGGTACCGGCCGATCCATCGCAGCGTGGTATCTCACAGAAGCGTATTGTAAGCGATGATGAGAAATTGAATGATGATTATATTCTGAAGAGAAAGCGAAATAACGATGCTGTAAACAGGTTTATTTTCTTTTCTGCTCATGAACCGAATCTTGGAAATATTTTAAATTGTTATTTGTTGTTCTACGGAAGCCTTGTTTAATAAGATTGAGAAATTCTGTTTTAATTTGGAATTCTATTTGATTAATTCAGAAATTAAAATACTTTGCACATTTCTCATTCATATCAGAAATTTATTTACTAAAACTATTTTAACTTGCTAAAAGCTTCATTTATTGGACAATGAATTTTATAAATAATAGATAGTTCTTTTATTTCGAAAGAAATTAATTTTGGTTTTAAGGACTCGCCAAAAGAAACGACGAGAAGAAACAGATACAATATTGCGAGTAGAACATTTAAGGAAGGAAAATATTGAACTGGAAAAAAAGGTTTTATTTGTTTCTAAATCTAAAACATATATGTTTAGATATTAAACACTTTAAACAATAGTGTTTTTAATCTTTTTAGAGAAATATTTAGGAATTTCGATTTCGAGTATTTTTGGTTTTTTTAAGAATAATATTAAAATCATTTTCAAAGCTGCAGCATTGGAATTTTTGAGTGATTTTGAATTTTTCTTGTTTCTAATCTATAATCTATCCATTAAGCTATTGAGCAATTTAGGAACATTGTTTTTGATTTTTTTAAGAAAACGATGAAATTTCGGTTCCGAAAAAAAAATTAAAAATTTTTTGGAAAACTATTCAAAATTGTCGCATCAAAATTATTGGTCAATTTTATAACTTCCCATGTTGCAATTTTTCATTTCTAGCTATAGCTTTTAAAATTAATTAGACATTTTAATCTGTTTCTTCTTCTATATTAGCTGTTTTCTGTGCTGTCATTTTTCTTGTCATTTTTTGTCATTTTATTTTAGGTCGAAGGGCTTCAGAAAGAACTATCATTTCTAAAGGAAATGTTTGTTGCTTATGCAACTGGTAGTCGGGCAAAATCGAGTGCGAATGAGGAAAAAAATGAAGCAATCATGAGTAACGAGGAACCAGGATGTAGCCACAGCGGAAATATGTAATTGTCCCGGATGTATTTATTGAATACTGGTTGGGATGTCAAGCTATACGCTTATTTTAGTGTAATACTTCCTTAATAATCATGCAAGTATTTGCTGGATAAGATCGTCTATCAATATCTTGGCGAAATGCAATGCGTATTATAGTCATATATTCATGTAATCTTTCCGTTGGCATTCCAACTTCTAAAGAATCAAAATTCAACTGGGCTTGCTTTTTTTAAACCTTAAATCAATTATTAATTAATTAAGAATTTACTTTTCAAAATGAAAAGAAAAAAATTGTTGGATGCTTGTAATTCGGTCATCTTAGTGGATGAAATCATTTTGATTTCAGTTTGTTTTCTTGTTTTTTTTTTTAATGTTGTAGAACGGAGAAACGAAGTAATTGTAATTTATTGCCTTTGTTTTACTAACATTATTTTGAATTACTGTGATTGTTATGCCGCAAATAATGCTTATTATATGTGCCTTTAAATTATAATAAAATGCGTAGAATAGTCAAATTATGTTTCTATCAATAGCAGTCACTTTTCTATCAGCAGCAACATGAGCTCGTTTGATTCATAAATATTATAAAAATTATCGTCAATCAAAAAATTGTTTACTTAGAATAATACTATCTTGTCATTTAAAAAAGAATATTTGCAATCATTTTAAAGTTGTGAAATCATTTGAAATTATTCAGAAAATGAAAAGCCCAGTAATTCATTCAGAACAGCCGTTTTTTGCACAAATTGTAATTTAATCAATTAAACCTAATGTTGAATATAATTTTTTAGTCATTTCTATTTTTTAATTTATGTGTATAATTTTCTATATGTATTTTTTCTACATATGTATATATATTTTTCTGTACATATCTATCTATTTTTTCTATACATATTTCCCATGTATATATATATATATACTATTTTTTTACTTAATGAATTTGATATCAAAATAGTTCTTCCATTCAGACTTTTTAATCCTTTAAAATTTAGTAAAGTATTGGAAATAACAAATTTAATGATAAATCTGTTGAGCATTGTGAAATAAATTAGAATAGTGTTTATCATATGAAAAAATATTGTACTAAACATTATTTCTCATATCGTTCAAGACTACTGTTGGTATGTTATTGATGAAAAATGATTTATTGTTTTGATTAAAAATGTACAAACGAAATTGTTGTTCAGCCAAATGCCACACGTTATACCGTTCATCGCAATTACATTAAATGTGAACAGTTAGAAATGGTTTATCATTTCTATTCCAACATATCATCAGTCAATTCTCGCGAATGTCGGATGAAGAGCAGAAACGTTACGCGAGTGTTGTCGCTGATTGCGCGAAAACATCGACTCAGTTGTTAAATGTGGCGAAGAAATTTTGTATTCAACTTCAGAAAGAAAAAGAACGAGATGTAGGAATTATTTCAAAGCATTTATTAAATTCTTCTATTATTGATTGTTCGGTTTACATCAGCATCTTGTCTCAGTTGTCTGATAATCTCATTTCTTTAGTAGATTATCTTTGAAAATCTTTTAACTAACAAATTTAAATAAGTTTTCAGTGAAAAATCCATTATCTATTTTCCGCTTTTTAAAGTATTAGTTTTTTTTTTTTTGTTTTTCATTCTTTTTCTATTAATTTCTTTACGTAATTTTTTGTGTACTTATTTACATTGCAAATATTTTCTATAGGGAATATCGCTTTACGAAGTGAAAAACCGTGATTTGCTTTCTTATACACGCGATTTGATTTATTTGATGTATCAAATGAGTAATGGAAATAGTATACAAGGTGATCCAGCCATCGAACGTTTGGTTTATTTGAGAACGGTAAACTGTTTGGAAATCTGTTACTTTTAGTACTAAATTTATTCCAACTGTAAATTGAAGGTTTCCTTAAAATTGTTTTGAGGTTTTAAAAATGGAAGTGAAAATTGCATTATTTTTACGACAGTATTGCAGATTTTGGAACGAATTCGTCCCATTGAGTATAAAATGAAAAGTCACGTTGAAAAATTAATTTCACTTGCATCTGACAGGACAAATATCAATGTAAAAGTATGTCGCCTTTTTTGAATCTAAATATATCTTGAAGCAGATCCATTTTTTTTAGCTATCATTAAAAGAATATGTCATTTTTTAATAGCACTGTTGGCGTAATTAAATAATTTCGTGGGAATTTGAAATATCCCTACAGTACAATTTAACTGTTTTCTTGTAGGCATTGCGGCCACATCCAGAACGACTGAAAACGGATGATGGAAGCGAAGAGTTGGAATCAGAAGATTGTAGCGATGAAGATGCTTCGAAGGAAGTGAAGCCCAAAAAATATGTACCACCGAAACTTATGGCTGTACATTACAATGGTAATGACATTTGTATTTACTCCTTAGTGAATCGTTCATTCAATTTTATTCTTAATACTTTTTCATGAATTCAAAAAATACTATTTGTAGTGTAGATATGTCTTATTTCTTATAGATCTTTTTCTGTTATGAATAATTCGCTTAATATTCGTAAACAAAACTATTCCAGAAGATGAAGAAGAAATGGAAGAACGAAAAGTGGAACGAGCAAGGCGGCGAGCAATGCAGAGCAGTTTGATACAAGATTTGCGAGCGCAGTATAGTGAAGCTCCGGAAGAATTTCAGGTAATGAGGCTAGTAACTTTTGATCAGATATTTCCGATTTAGCTTAATATAAACTAATTAATTTTGAATCAGTTTAGAATGGTTCGAAATTGAGTTACTGTACTTTTTGCGAATTTTTCGTAACATTAAAAGGGTTTTTCTATTAATTGTTTATAACGAAATATGAAATGATTTGAAGTTTTGATCATCTTTCAAAAATTTATGATGCATTTTAGAAAGCATAACACTTTGTTGTTTTCATACGTTATTCACACATTAGAAGGATGATTAATGGAAGAGAACTTGCCAGTAAGAAATTGAATAAGTATATATTAATTAAGAATCATTTTACAAATAGAATGAGTATATATAATTTGAAAAATAGAATGAACACATACATTCTGAAATTCAGAATTTATAAAATCTTTATTTTTCCAGGATGAGAGTATAGTAAAAAAGAGAAAACAAGAAGATATTGAAAAGCGAAAGTGAGTTTTTATTTGTTTGCTACTTTTTTGCTTCCCATATATGTATGAATCTGAGTGATTTGTTTGCTGAAATTTTTTTTTTATTTTCAAAATCTAACTGATCCCTTACTTTTAAAACCTGATCAAATTTTGAAAATGCTCTAATTTATCTGTATGAATTGAAATTATTAATTGTAAAAACTGAACCATATATTTTGTACAACACATATTTATCTATAGTTTTATAAATTTATTTTCGTGTTAATTTCAGATATGAAGAGGATTATCTTATTCGTTTACAAATGACAAAGAAGGAAAAACACAATAAGAGAATTCAAAATCGGCAGAATATCCTCGATGAATTACTTAATTTTGGTAGTTATATGGCAATGAAAGATACAAGAAAAGGTAGTGACAGTACAGCAAGTCGTGGTACTGCTCGAAAACACAAAAAAATAGGAAAGAATAGAAAATTTGCTAAAAAATCACATCTTACTGGTGCGAAAGGGAAAAAGGTAAGATAATCAACTATTTAAAGTTCTATGTGTCTTTTTGGAAAGAGGAGACAGATAATCAACTATTTATTTTTGGAAAAATTTTGCTTCTCTTTTTCCCCGATAGACTTTCGAAAGCCTTTTTAGGATGAAAACTAAAAATTTTTCAAATTTAGTGGAAAAAAAAATATGCAAAGTTACTTCCAAATTGTAGTTGATACTATTTTGTTACTACTAGTTTTATAACGCTTCTACTTCTGTACTTTACTTTAGCGATTATTTTAGATTGTTCTTTTCCCTATATTTTTATGTTTGCTGCACTTATTGCTTTTTTTGCAGGAAAAAAGCAAGTCCAGAAAGAAATAACGAAATATGCATGTTGACATTGTTTAACAATTCGTGCAGTATGATAATTGTATTTTTTTGCTCATTTGATAATTGTTCTTTGCTCGTAAAAATCGTTCATTGAAATTGAATCAAGTTAAATAACTGAATTATTTTTTTTTTTCATACAAGCATTAACAATTAAAATATTTGAAATTAATAATATATTCATCTTTCTTATCTACTATAAAGAAGGCAAGAAATTACCAACTTATAGTCGAATTATCTGAATTAGATATTACGAATACATAATGACAAAATAGGTTCAAGCTATCGCAATAAATCTATATCCAGTCAGATGTATTAGTTAAATCAGAAGACTTGAAATAAGTGATACGACACTTTTGCTAGTCAAAAATTACAAAGAAATTACCAGGAATGCATTTTGTGAAAATATATTATCATTACATATCAATAAGACTGCTGCAAAACATTATTGTATTCTATTTATATTTGGTGTCGTTAAAACATACGCTTCGAAATGACAAAAAAAAAAAATTTCAAAAATGAGCTTCAAACAAGTCATCATGTATTTACATTTAAAATAAAAAGTATATTTATAATTCAAATTAACAAAAAATCTTTTTCGAATTACAATTGAGATTTTGTAAATTTTTCGAGAAAATATAAAATATTTTTAAAAAAATTTCAATATACGACCGTGAATTGGCATGAAAAATAGAACAAAAAGTACTTTTATTACTTTATCGAATTAGAAAAACTTTCAATCAGTAAACTACATAACTTTCAAGAGCTAAATTATCTTAAGGATACAAATAAATTCTTACATCATTCGTGAAGCATAATTCTGAAACAGTTATATTTATGGAAAATAATTTTAGAACTAACCAATTTTCTGGAGATAATTCTTTGAAAACAATATCGTATCTTCAAAGGAAAATAATTCTATAAATTTGGCACATTTCTGATAATATCGGAACATTTAGCGGATATTTTAAGAGTAGCTAAATGATCAGCATCAGTTGGACCATGTTGAAAATCAAAATTTGCGCAGATTGTTTATATGTTTGTTCAACATAACGATAATCGGAACGAACATTAGCGAAAAACCAAGTACCGACAATCCATCATAGTTTTTTATCATATCATAACATTTTTGATGAATTTCTGGGTCGATGAATCCACCAAAAAAGATGACATCCGTTTTCAAAATTGATTTAGGACCACATTTTTGACAGAATGGAAGATTGAAATTCTTCACAGCTTTAACCGGAATATCACAGTCGCCATCCAGTGCTAATTCGTCAATCTCTTCTATACACCAATTTGGATTTGCCTTCTGAATCCATTCTTGTATCATTTGACGATTGTATAGCGAACTGCAAGTCATACAAATAACACGTCGTGCGCAACCATGCAATTCACTTAGCATTTTTGATCAATATGCAATCCGTCCACGTTTTGCGTGATAAGCAATGTGAATCGTTCACTTTTCTCCCAATTAGCAATCGTTCGATGTGTCTCGTTTGTTGTGAAGCGGAAAATCGTGGCCATGCAACGTAGTTTTCGATGTGTCTCGTTTGGTTGTGAAGATTGCATGAAATCTTTGTGCAATCCCGGACGATGATCGGTACGTCGTATTGACCAACTTTAGGTGATCTATAATCCGGAATGCCGGATTCAGTAGATATGCCATTGATATTGGTATCGCTATTGCTACTGTCATTATTGTGTCGTTATTGCTTTCATTATTGTTATTGTTTTCGTTGCTATTTCGCTTTTCTTGTTAGTGTTGTTAGCAGTATGTTATTGTTATCGTTGTAATAATGCTTATCTATTAACAAATTAATTACCACTGTCATCGACAAACGGGAATTACTGCCAGATTGAACTTCGAAATTTCAGTTCAATCCAGAAGTTCAATTTTTTGTTTCAGTTTATATTTTACTATAAATTTCGAATTATTATCCAATTTAGATGGAACGAAGAAATTGTTAACGATCACAAATCACTAAAATACTAGCAATAAAAATGTGACATATTTTGCTACATGAAAATAAATCAAAGTGATAGGTTAAAATTAAAGTTAATCGAAACAGAGAATACAAAAATTTCTTTTGTTAAATTTATAATTTTAAACAATATGAAAAAAAGATTATATTCTCCCAATTATTTTGCTTTTGTTAGAGAAAAGAAAAAGATTCAACGAAGGGAATTTGAAAAATGTATGAGAAAAAAAAACAAATATAAATCCCTAGAAATGCGATTCTATAATAATTCAGTTTTTTCTTTGTATGATGAATTCATACATAATAGTATTTCGGTAAGAATGTATTTAACAATTTTCATCGTCATAAATATTGTCCGTATGAAGTTGAATTTTCTTTTATGAATGAAAATTTTCATTTTGCTCATAAATCATTGTCGGCTAATGAAGCGTGAAAAATATAATTAAAGAAAATGAAATTCGACAATTGATAATTGAAATTATTTTGCGAATACATCCTTGGATATTAGTCGTATTTTCGACATTTATTCATAAGGGTAAGATTATTCGAATAAATGTTTTGAATAATTTAACCAAGTTTTGAAATTCTTTTGCTAATTATTATGAATAATTACTGCTTTTTTAAATCATCTTTTATCAAGATATGATAGTTACAGAGGGATTAGAAATTTTGTTGGCATATCATCGGACTTTTGCTTTATTTTATTCTATAATAGAAAATTTTTCCAGCAAAATTTATAATTTTCAAGAAAAAGTAATTTTGTGAATTCTAATTCAAAAACTTGATTCTAAATTAGGATCTTAATAATTAACGTTACTAAGTAAAATGAAATAATAATAATAAAGCGGAAAATTCTGAAATCACTTTTCCATCTTATCAATCTTTTTCCAAAGTAAAACTTCAATAAGAACTTTTACTAAGTGGCAAGAAGAAATGATAATTGAAATAATAATTTAAAAAAAAGTATTTTGAAATGAATTCTATGGTCTTATTGAATTTTTTTCAAATTAAAACTTTGATAATAACATTAACAAGCAGCAAAATGAAATGATAATTGAAAAGAGAAATATTTTTGTAAAAACAATGAGACTTTTAAAGAGAAGAAAATATCAAGTAATTTTACAATATGCTTGGAGAAAAAAAAGGAAGGAAAAGGAAAAAAGCTAACAATCTATTTGTTTTACATTTTTACTGGTTTTAATAGAACAAAACTTTTTCCTTTTTCTTCAAACATTCCCTTACGCAACAATTATTAAAAATTCTTATCTTTTTTTGAATAATTTATGGATAGGCAAGAGGAATGTAGTAAAATGGAAAAATAAATTCCATGCTCAAAAACAGCAGAAAAATACGAAAAAGTAAAACGTAGATGATGATAACAATGATAATGATAATGATGATGGTACCAAAAACTGAATTCAACATAAATTATAAAATTATATCAACCAAGTTATGCCAACCAGATTATGTCAATATTTAAATATATATATATACTTATGTAAATTATCCCATCAATCTTTTATGAATTAAGGAGATCATAAAGAGAAAAAAAAAGAGAAAGAAAAAGAAAACGATTGTTCAAATCATCTAATTATGAATTTTCATCATTGTAATGTATTGTTCGATAGATATATTTTTTTATTGTTATTATTGTAGTAATTCTTACGTTACAGTTAAAGTTATGTATTCTGTAGTTTATAATTTACCATTAATTTTTCCTCTTTTGTTTCCATCATAATTTTTTTTTAATTACAATTTTAATTAAAAAATTAAATTAAATATATTTGGTAGCTTAAAATTCACCATTAAGTTTCCCCGATTCTATTACAGTTTCAAATAATGTAATAAGAATTATAATTAAAGTTAAGTTTGGTAGCTTATAATTTATTTATCAATTTTTTTGATTCTTTTATGATTTTCATCATACTAAAATAAAAAAAATTAATTTTATTTCACTTTATGAATTCCAAAATTATAATTCATATTAATTTCTAATTTTATTTGTTTACATACTGCAATACTACAAAGCTTATATGCTATAATAAATTGGATCTGTTTAACCGTAAATAAATTTAAAGTGTTTCATGTATTTATCGCATTCTATCACTATATTAATAGAATTATCTATTTTGATTAAACTATTTCAATTCGTAGAAACACAAAAAGTTCCATTCAATAACAGCAAATGTCAAAATTTAACAACTACGAATAAAATCATTTGATATCTATTTTGATAAGAAAATTTCCTGTTTCAAAGATTTTATGAAAAATTAAATTTCATTTGTATTGTCAATAATATACTATACTAACAACTGTTTACTGAAATCATTTGTTGTTTTTTTTATTCTTTTATACTATTATTTACATTGTCAAATCATACATCACTTTGAATTATTTTGCAGGCACGTAAATAAACCAGATATCATTTTCCAACCACTCGAAATTTAACGCAACTTTGATTTTTTCAATGATGTCATCCATTTGTGCAAAGATTTTTTCCAATTGCAAATTATTTGCATAATATGTAAGTTTCAATTTTCCTCAATTTTTTTAATTTTTAAAAGAAATTTAATTTTTATTTACTGTGCAGTATGACTACATAAATTTTCTCATTTTGAAATTTTTAATAATTCAAATGAAAAAATTTGGATAAGATGTAAAAGTCCAGCGAACATATTTAGCAATGATATGGTTTTTCACACCTTCATCTTATTATCATAATTATTTAATTAATTTAAATTAATTATATAAGTTTATGCTATTTAATTAATTGCTAAACAAAATTTAAATTGGAAGCAATTTTTTTTAAAAAAAATTAAATTAAAATTACGTTGACATCATTTTGTAATCTCTCACAAATACATGTATTCATTTCTATTAATTGGATAATGTTATCTAAAATTCTATTACTTTCTTTTCTCAATATTTTCAGTCATACATTTAGCGTTCCAAGTTTTTAATAATACTGATAAAAAAGATAAATGCATTAAACAATTTATTTCATTACAAAAATAATAAATTTCACTTCATCAATCTCCGATAAAAACATTTATCATCTCTTCGATGAATTTAAAACTTGACAATGATCCTCTTATCAATTGTTATCATCTGCATATGCAAATATATACATATTTGAAAAATTTTTATTTACTGTATATATATATATAAGATACTTTTTATTAGATTACAGTTGTTCCTTCTTGAATTACAGTATAATTTTTCCTTCACCTTTACTTTTTTATGCATGTGATTGAAAAATGAAAGGGAAATTGATGCACCACAATTTTAATCGTTCAAAACTTTCAAAACTTAATTTTTGAAGGTTTTTTTCTTTTTTCTGCTTTTTTCTTCATTTATATTTGTATCAAAGCTTTACAACAAATTTTATTTCAAGCGATGAAAAAAAAATAAAAGCAAAAATATCTTATATTTTGCAAAAGCAATGTAAAATATAATTTCAACGCAGTGTAAAGTGACAGTATGCTATATTATGCTATAAAAGCAGAATTATAGCACAAAAGATACTGTTTAACAGCACAAGAGTATATTGTATTATGGCACAAAAGTATACCGTGTTATAAATATACTATATTACAACACAGAAGTATACTGTATCATGATATCAAAGATTTAATAAAATTTTTCTGCATAAAATTGAATTGTGGGATACGTTTTCGCAAATTTTTGTCGAAGCTAGATCTCTTAAAATCGTTTAATTGTTCTGATTATTTCTTGTTTTTATCCAATGCAATTGATTCTTCTGTTTTTTTTTCACAATTCTCTTAATTTTATACAATTTCTCTCAAATGTTAAAAAAAATTTAGTATTCGATGAAAATTTTTGATGAGATCATACCTTCTATGATAAAGATAAAAAACATTCTGATTATCATTAAGTCAAGAAAAATTTTATGCAAGCGAATTTTGTTAAATTTGAAAAGTTAAATGAGGCGATGAATCAGAAACTTGACCATTTTATGCTCAAACAAGATTTTGAATGCCTGAAGCAAACCAGTTACAATGTTTCAAGATTTTAAGGAACATTTATTTTCTTTCTCTAATTTGATAATATATTTATGATAAGCTCTACTTCGTCCAGATTCAATTAATAATGCTTGAAAATTTTCAGTAGAAATTATTTGTACATAGCGAAGCATAATGTTGATAAATTTTGCATAAAATTTAGTTAATATTATATCATCGAAAATGCTATAAAAAACCTAATATATGCAGGAAATATAGTTATTTATAAAGATTTGTAAAGATGAAACAAACTGATAATATAGGAAGATAGAATGATGAGATGAGTGATAAGGATTTGGTCACTGTTATGAAAGAAATAAAATCATTTTAAATGTAACAAATATTTTGAATTATTTCTTTCATCACTTTCTTTACCTATCTTCTGATTTAGTATTTTATGAGATTTTATTTGTAGTATTTTTTCAACATTTTATCAGATAGTTTCAGTTAAACTCTTGAAGATTATAATTCTAATAAATTATTGCTCGACGATTATAATCGTAATAAAATATTTGCAATCATTTGCACTTTCTCATTTACTTTCATCTACTATTGCTACTATTATTATAATGCCAATAATTGAGATTAATTGTAATATGAATGATTATTTATTATCAATATTAATATTATTACATTTAAATAATCATTTTTTATCATTAATAATATTACTACATTAAAACGGATAATTATTTATAATATTAGTATGATTTTATAATAACTGGTTATTATTTTTATTATTAATTATCATTATTTATCATTACTGTTAATATTATTATGTAATTAATTCTTTATTATTTATTGTCATAATCAATATCTCTACACCGTAATTGATCACTATTTATCACTATTATTAATATCATTATATTATAATCATTTTTTATCATTATGAATAATGTTGCATTATTGCTATCCATTATTATCATCATCATTTATCAAAATAAATTTCATAATTATAATTATTCCTATTATCCTCTCTTTCTTTCTCTCTTTTTATCGCTTCATTTGCCATCATTAGATGAAGAAGTGATCAAAATGATCAAAGTTTTAATATGATAAGAGGTAACTACGAAGATTTTAAGCTAGAAATGATCATTGAATGATTATCGTCTTCTTTTTATTTTTTGGTATATTTTTGTCATCTTTGACTCGCTTCAACTTTTTCGAAATTTCCTTTTTTGCATTTCCGTTTTTACTTTTTTCTCTTTACCTCTCTCTTTTTGCTCTTCTTCTTTCTCTCATTTTTTATTCATTTCCTTTTTTTTTTAATTTATGATTTCAGCAAACAATTATCATTTGTTAATTCCAGCAAAATCTTGCTCCTCTTCCCAAGAGATTATTCGAACTCCTTCTCTCTCTCGCTCTCTCTCAAGTTTTGTTTTTTGATAAAATTTCAATTTCTCAAAAAAAGGAAGGAATGTTTAAGAAATAAATAAGGTAATTTTAAATTTATAAATTTCTTTCAATTATACGAAATAATTGCCAACAAAAATGTTGCAACAATTTGATCATTTCATTTTTTCTTTTTTGTTCAAAAAGTCAGTTTATTGATTTTCTTTAAATTTAAAAGTTGAAATTTTTCCGGTCAAACGAATAATTTTATTGCTTAGGATTGTTTTATTTTTCTAGTAAATTAATTTCATATTCTTTGGATTAATAATAAAACAATCAGAATTTAGAAAAGGAAGTGAAAAAGATGTATGAGATGAAAATTTTTATAAATGATAAATCAATAATTAGTTAAATATTTGAATTGTTTTAATTAAAAACGTTCATATTTTCGATAATTATCAAGATTTCTAGGATTCAAATTATTTTTGAAAATTCAGTTTTTAGAAATTTCGAAATAATTTTCGGAACAAATATTATACATCTAAATCTCTATATACATACATACATATATTCATATATATATATGAGTGAATGAGTTCCTGCTGTTTAGTAGATAATTTTTGAATTTTATTATATTTTAAATCCTTTCTCTTTTTTTTCCTTTGAACTTTCGTGAAGTATTCTTTTCATTAAATTTTTGCTAATTATTTAAGCATAGATTGATATAAATGAAATAATCAATTGGAATCACTTCGAATTTATCCATAAAAAATAGTTTAAACTAAAATAAAATTTAAAATTCCATCAAAATAATGAAATTTGAATTCTATTTTCTTCTATCTTAATGTTTCTCATTCATTTTACCAATTCAATTTTCCAATAAAAGTTTAATTTAAGTAAACTTTATCAAGTTGACATTAATGCATTAAATCAGTTAAATCAGTTATGCAATTAAGCGCAAATATACCATAAATCATTTTCATTATTTGCATACCTTATACTAAACGGCAAAACGGCGCAAATGTCGGAAAGATATAAAACCTGAAAGTCTATAAAATATTTAATGCAAATATCCCGAGATTGATCATCATAATAATCCATTTCACTAGTATTATCTATCAGAAATGTTTTTTCCTTAAGTTTATTTTTTAAATTTTTTGGAACACAAAAACAATATATCCATATATTCTGATTTGTAAATCAATTTTGTTAATTTTGTTTAACTAAATATGACTTTTTATTTAAGGGTCGAAATGTATTGCTCAGTAGTATTACATCAAATGATAATAATTATCATCACTATGAACTCAATTACAACAACTTTTGCTTGTTTGAGCAGTATGATTTTCCCTTTTTTTCCATTTTATTTTATAAAATAGAACTAAAATTAAATTCATATTAAAGATTAATCTTAATTAAATTAAATTAATAATATATTACACACAAACACAAATGTGTTTAAACTGTGTTACTTCTGTTTCATAAGAAAAAAGAAAAACGAAAAGTGAGTCATGAAATGAAAAAAGGAGTGGAATTATATTTCAAAAAAATTATTTAATTTAACATCAGTATTGATGAAAAAATTTAATTATTCCGCTGGTTATAATAGGTAATATTTGTCCATGTACGACAATAAGTATTCCTTCATGTCCATGCGTACAACAACCAATTCCGATACAACAAAATCGTTATGCTACACCATTTATATTGTCGAATAAAGTATCAAGTAAATTCGCATATCCGCTAAATTAAACGAAATTTTATTAAAACTTGAAATTACTGATAAGCATAAGAAACTTATTAAAAAAAATCTATTTGGTTAAATTAATACAGTGTTTTTTCAAATAATTGGTTATGTTTTAATAATTAATTAATTAATTGTAAAATAATTTGGATAGGGACTAATTAATGGTGGAAAACAGAATTAATTTTTATTAAGATCAAGTTGCTAATTAACTTAGAAAGTTTATATAGGAATCTATTTATTTGGTAGAATAAATACTTTTTTATCAACAAATATTCCTCTAAATGATTGAAGATACTAATAAATATTTAATTGTAAAATAATTCAGTATAAGAATTAATTAATGGAAGAAAAATGAAATTAATTTGTGCTAGGATCAAGTTTCTAACTAGCATGGAAAACTTATAAAAAATTTTATTTATCGGTCGAATAAATATCTTTTGTTAACAATTACTCTTTAAGTAGTAGGAAATACTATAATAATAATTAGGTAATTATAAAAAATTAGAAATTAATTAGAAGTAGGGAAAAAAAATTATTCGAATGGTACATAGCTTAGTTATAATAATTTCAGGTTTCTATGCTTCTCCTTCATCCTATTCTGTACCATATTCCTCATATTCGTATAGTTCAGCTAATATCGTACCCTATGCAAGAGTACCATATTCTCAACCGTATAATTCACTATATACCTATAACACACCTGAGTCATTTCCACAACAATCTTACGTACCGCAAGTAGTATCACCAGCATCAACACAACCATCACTTTATCCACAAGTTAGCAATAATATCATTTCTGCACCTGAAATTTACAATCCACCTGGAATAATTCCGCAAGCTACCAATAATAACACTCCTATGCCTGAAATTTACAATTCACCTGGAATAATTCCACAAGCTACCAGTAATAACACTCCTATGCCTGAAATTTACAATCCACCTGGAATAACTCCACAAGCTATCAGTAATAATCTTCCTGCATCTGAAATTTACAATCCACCTGGAATTGTTCCACATGAATCATTACTAACTACCGATGCAAAAGCAACTCCAATTTATGAACCACGAAATAATCCAGAAGAATATAGCGAACATTTGCAACAAGTCCAAGTAAAACCATCTAATATCAACAGGTTAATTACTTTATTCTTTCATTTCAAAAAAATTTTTTTAATTTCCAAAAAATTCCTAAAATTAATTTTATTTTTAAATTATAGCTAATAATAACATATAATTTACAAAATAAAATTAGTGCCTTTTTGGAAATTCGGATGATTGTCAAATTCAAATTATTCGTCATTTAATAAATTCAAAAATCTTCGTTTGGATATATAGAATATTATTTTATTAACAATTTCTTAATTGTAAAAAAAAATTACTAAATTTAATCAATTTCTGATTTATAAATTTATATTCGGAATAAAATAATTTAAGTAAATAATAATTTCAGCGTAAGAATAATAAAATAATTTAATAGAAAACTTTGAATTCTAATTTATATGAATTATGAAATAGAAACAGGAAAAAATAGGATATTGTGTTTGGAGGAAAAAATTAATCTAAATTTACAAATTTTAAAATAAATTATTAATAAGCCTGGAATAAATTTTTGCCTTTTTCTTTTGCTTTTTCAGCGAACTTATCAGTAATGCTTATCAAGAAAATACGGAATATGGTGGTGATACTACTGATATAACATTACCTGCACAAAATGTTGCTCTTGTACCTATTACTCAACCATCAGAAGTAGTTGATAATTTAGTTCCTTATCAAGCTGAAATGACTACAACTGAAATATATACAAATAATGAGTTTAAAAAAAAGATTTCAATTTGCAAATTTAGCACAACGTCATGCTTCAGGTGCACGAAATGTCATGATTCATTCAATAGGTAATTCTCGAAAGCGTTATCAAGATCAATTACCATGTTTTAGAAGTGCTGGAAATTACAATCAAGTGATAATACCTATTACAGGTAGAGAAAAATCGATCAAAGAATGCATTACATTATTAAATTTGTTAGCATCAAATACTGACGTACAAAAAATCAAAATGAATAATATTATGGATGGTCATACTTTAATTAATAATGAGCCTAAAGTTAATTTAAATGTAGATAATAAAATAGGAAATAAGTCTAGCATAAGAAATGGTATTAGGCTTCTTAATATTCATCGGGCAGAATCAATTAAGAAATTGAAATCTTCTGATGGCTTAATTACCGATAATCATACTACAACTATGCAACAAGGAAATGGTGATAAGATTATAAAATATGACAACAATCGAATGTGCGTTTTTTTATTTTTTAAAGAATTCTTTTTTAAACAAAACTTAAATCTAACAAGGTTAAAATTTCTTCGATGCTATAATTAAACAAATTTTTCCATAAATAAATTTTATTTTCATATGAATCATATCCCATAGTTAGACTCCAAAATATATTGATTGATCCCGAAATATATTCCTTTTAATTTTCTTGTGATTAAATCAAAAAATGATTTACCTTGAGATTAATTAATACTAGCATTACATGGTTAATATTAACTTAAATTCAAATTTATTGAAAATGTTGCACCATAAGAATTCATTTATATCTTTAAACCTTAGAAACGTTCTATCATAAAAATTTGTTTATATTATTAAAATTGAAGCTAGTTAAATTAAAAATTAAATGAGATAATATGCTTAGCTGTATTTTTGAATTTCATTTCTCATTTTTTCTTTGTTTTTTCAAAATTTTAGTTTAAAAAGCGGAAAAATTAATGTCAAATCAATTGGAATCAAAGAATATATTAGCCAAAGGATGAAACCAATGACTGGAAAAGACGTAAGCTGAGAGATATTCATTTAAATTGATGATCATTAAAGAATCAAATACTCATTTAAATCGATAATCGCTAAAAATTTGAAAAAATGTTCATCTAAATTTATGATAATAAAAGTCGAAAAATATGTACTTTCATCGAAAAAAATGACTCGGAACTGGAGATTTCAAAACAGATTATTGAATTTAAATTAATATATTATTTTATAATTTTCTATCTGACATTATCAAATTCGATGATATGATCAGACAGTACATCTTAGGATGATGCAGAAGTGTTTTATTATAAAATTTACTTTATTCATAAAAATTATAATAAATTATAGATATTTAAAAAAGTTTCATCGAGTGATTGGTCAAACAGAAGTGATAAACTATTTGCTCGAACATTTGGACGAAGTAATCGATTGAATAATGAAACGAAAAGGAACGAAGATAATTATTATACAACTTATTATCATCAGGTTGTTTCGATTTTATTGTTTAAGTTATTTTATTATACTACTATTTGGTTTTTTTTTTTTTTTTTTTTTTATTAGATATGACAATTCATGCATACCGAATTTGCAGTAATATTGCTTTCAGATCTGCACAGGTCAAATATTGGGTCATTTGCGAAATGCAACGATTATGTCAACATCGCTAAAATGCAACGAATTAGATTGCGATGCTACGAATGTTAGAATTTCAGGAAATCGTATTCTAGAAATTATCTTCCTGAAAAATGTCACTGGACGCTTCAGAAATTATGGCAGCTACTGTATTTCAAGTATATTTTAAAAAATAAGCTTTATGAAACTATAATAATTGAAATTAAGGGAAATTTCATTCGAATATTTGCAAAAAGATAATGAAAAAAGTTTTAAAGAATTTTTTCTGAAAAAAGAAGTTGTATTCAATGGTCCATATGCACTCCATATCCGGCAAACATGTTTTTAAAAGAAATCTGAAAATAAAATTTTTAATTTTAGAGAAACCAATAGCTCAAATTAAATCTTCACATGTAGTGCTTGGGACGAAAAAGGTATATTATTATGCAAATTTATATTATATCATTTTTTTCAAAAAATAATTTCATATTCTTTAAAGCAAATAATTTTATGATTTTTAAATAGTGTTTAAAATTGTGGTCAAAAATAAAGGTAGCACTTTTTATTTTCCAATTATTTAATTTCAGTTTTTACGTTCTCGTCGATTTTATAACGAATTAACTCGTAAAGGAATTAGTCACATAAATTTTGGGAAGCAAATAGACTGGAGAAGCAATTAGCATCATTTATGAAACCATTACTTATCGATTGCAAGAATAACAAAACACGGCGTCGTACTAATTTACATGAAGAAAATTTGATACAGAATAAATTAAATAAATAAATGGAGTGATCAAATTATATTACTGATATATTCAGGAATATATCATCAAATGATTATTGATCATTAATTTTTGAATAAAAATTAAATAGATAAACTTTTTGAAAATATATTACAATGAAATCTTAATATGCGGTAATAAATTTCTACTCACAATTATCAAAGTATTAAAATTAATTTTAATGTCCAAAAACAAAATGTTCATTCAATTACCAATATTGATACTAATGCTGGTATCGTGATATGTCGATTTATAGAAGCGTACGTAAATTTACAGTATCGATAAAAGAATATTTATATTGTAATATCAATATATCAATATTAATAATGTAGTACTGTTACTAAATATACCGATCTACTTAGTCAATTTATGATATCAATACAAAACATCGAATATTAATATATTAATCGCAATACAATATCATATCGATTTACCTAATATAAATTTACAGTACAGCATTGGTACTGGGTTTAGAATAGTTATTTCAATGTATACAAATGTTGTATAACATCATTTAATCAATTTTTATTTTTTCAGAAAATTATGAACAGGGATTAAATTTTGTTCTTATTACGAATTGTGTTTTTTTTTTTTTTGGCAAAGTGATTCGTAATTTATCACTTATGCTCATTATTTTACGAAAAAAATGTATGCTTATGTCGCTTTCTAAAACACAATAAAATGATAACAAGATAATAATGCATTCGCTGATAGGATGATAATACTGGAATAATTGTAACGCAGTAAAACAGTTATTAATTGAAATTTGAAAACCATGGCAGCATTTGAAAATTTCAATTTATCCGATAAATTTTTATGCGAGATATTTTGAATACATGACTATAAATTTCAATCTGTTCTTATTTTTCCGTCTTCTTTTCACATTTTTTTGATCTCTCATTAAATTATTTTCATAAAATTTGATTTTTCATAAATACAAATCTCAACTTAAGACTCAGGTGAAAAAGCTTTAGAAATCTGATCTCAAAATCATGGTATGAGTAGTGAAAATTTCGAAGAGATTTTTTTAAACTATAGTTCTTCAATAATAGGATCATTATTTGAATATTTTCACTTATCAGGAATGGATATAAGATATGCAAAATCATATTTGAATTTCTAATAGCAATATCGATTAGATAGAAATTATATATCTTATAAAATCGGATTCAATCGAAAACTTAGTGATTAAATTATTGTCAGCTGAATTTGGCTACGAATAATCAATCGTTTTTTTTTCTCTTATTATCTTGTCACTCGTTTGCTTGTTAAAACTAATTAATTCCTTCAATTAATTAATTGAAGGAACTAACTGCCAAATAATTAATTCCTTTGTCTTTATAAATAATTAATTAAAGGGATGAATTACTGAACAATTAATTTTGTTTTGTTTTCGCTAAATTCTCTCCTGTTCTTTTCATATTCTGCCATATGTTGATGCAAATTTTTTGGAAAAATTTAAACATGAAAAATATACCATTGCCGTAATCTTTATTTGCATTATATTTAGTAGCTAATAAACTATGAACAAGAAGAGACAAGATTTGAATGAAATTTAAATCAAAACTTATATTATTAATACCTGGATCAGAATTTCTCGACATTTAAACCCTGAAAATATTGATCGATTGAACGTTTGAGATGGCCTAAGATTACTATTATTTTTATTATTGCAAAAAACCGAACAAAATATTATAATTTTTAGTAAAATAATAAGAATTTAATTAAAAAAATTTATGCCAGAAAATTCTTTTCCAAGCATATTAGCAAAAACTTCCATCTAAAATTTCTGCAAAAATTAATTAATATTACTAATTATAACTACACTAATTAAATTGATAGTAAAGATAACAGTGCCTAAAATGTTTAATTAATATTTTACAGGAATTTTTCAAAAAGATTTAAAAAATACGCTTACTTTATTTCAAAATGCATTACTGATTGGTTTTCATTTCTTAAAAAAATCAATAATTTTTATTGAAATCTTTCATTTTTTAAGTTTACTACTAATTTTTTTACGGTAAATTTCAACCTGCCTAAATTCTCAAATAAAACTTTTCCCTTTTTCTTTCCCAGTCAAATCGCAATTCGGAAAGCGCCGAATTTTTTGGTTAACAAAGAAAAAAAAAATTTTTTTTTTAAATAGGTTTATTAATTGCCATCGATTTATCTATCATTTGTCTTTCTTTGCTCAAAAAACTTTTTTTCCTCTTTACTTCAGCAAAAATCAATACAATTCTTCGTAATAAATTGAATTGAAATGTGTAAAAGATTTTTTTTTAAATTTTCAAAAGAATAAAAATAAAAATGGAATAATTTTAAATTCTCAAATATAGTTATATTTATTAGAATAATTTATATATTTAATGAAATACTTGAATAATGAATAATGCTAGACGCTCAAATGGTTCATATTTAAATACTTCAGAATATTAATTCAAGAAATATTACTTTTCTTTCTAATTGTGAATTAATTCGAAGAAATGAAATAATTCATTTGAATCTGAATGGATTAAAATTTAACTGTTATGAAAAATAATTTTTCTCAAGAAATATCAATAATAAGATATTTATGGCTAAATCAAAACTCAATTCTCATTTCCTCACGGACAATTAGCCAATATAAAGTGGTCAATTCAAAGTTTCATCAAAATTTGTTAATTTTGGATGTTTCGTCGATATTTCAAAATTTTTGATTCCCAATTAAAAATTTCGTCGGAATTTGTTAATTTTCAAGCTAATTTTTTAATAATTTCTAGAACAGTGAAGAGATGTGCGTTGAAAAGAAGAAAAAAGAATCGAAATTATAATGAATAAAAGTTTTCATTTTCGATTGAATCAATTTCCAATCATTAATTTTAAATTATTATCGGTAATGGATACGGAAGAATTAAATGGGATTCTTTTTAAATAAACTTTTGAATGAGAATTTGAAATTTTAATGACTTGCCTAAATAGGTTTATTATGTTAACTGTTAAGGTTTTTCAGCGTAAAATTGAAATTATGGTAAAACTCGAACAATAAAATCTACTCTCAAAATAAAAATTTTGAAGCAATTTTTGAATTAAAATCCAATAAAAAATATTTGGAAATAACTTTTGCTTATAAAGTTTATGGATGAATGCAAAATTTAAGAACTTTTTCGAAAATTCTGGAAGTAAAAATGCAAAGTTAGGAAAGTAAAACTGTTAAATTTTGATTTTAAAATTCCCAAAATTAAAGAAGAAGGAATAAGATTTCACCCGCCTCTCAGCACACAACGACTAAACAACAACCGATTATTAACTATAAATACCCTACCACTAGTTGAACCAAGAATTTTCGTAATAAATTGCGTAATGCATAACAAAGCGTTTTAAAGATATGAAACAATTGTGAAATGCAACAGTGTCTCGGAACGTCCGGCAATTGATGAATCTTATCAATGTCTCATAGGCGGAGATCGATGGTTGGTTTATTAGTTGGATTTTGAGTTTCGATTAATTAAGTTGAAAGTAAAGTAATTTCGTTTCGAGGAAAGTTCATAGGCTTTTTTCACTGGAGGTTTTGGAGATTACTTCGATTAATTCACTTTACGTTTTTTATTGCTTTATATTTTTGCAATTATTATCTTAAGTAATCAATGAACTGCATGAAACTATTTTTAGACGTTATTATTTCCAGATATCATTTCTTTCTAATTTAAGATACATTTTCGAAATAAATTGAGAAAATAATGGTGAATGAGTGGATTCGAATCTCATGAGAAAAAGAAATTCGCTGGAAAGAAAAAACGTGATCTCTTATTGGCTGATCTTATTACACCTAAATTATTGAAAACAAAGCCAAAAGATGCTATAGATCAAGAGGTTTTGTCATTTTGAAAAGTTTTTCTGAATTTTTAAACTTTGCATTTTTTTATTGTTTTATTATATATTCTGAAATGCTAGAGCAAAAGATCCAATTATTTCTGCACAGCGTGTTGCCTAATCTAGAATTTTGAAAAATTTTTTTTAACTGAAAAAATCTGAATACTTGAAACATATTTTGCTATACGAAATTCGTATTTTAATTAACCGAGTTGTAGAAAGAGTTAGTTACTCAAAGCAATTTTGTTAAGCATTACTTTCGATAAATATATGGTAATAAACCTCTATGCCAGATAACTCTGCGTTAGTTATTGGAAATAGAAATCATTATAGATGTTTTGATCCAGTTCACGTTTAGCATGATATCAACTTTATAACATAACATCCAGGAAATACTTATAGATTAATTTCAGTGGAAGGAAACTAATCAATATGAAAGATCTGATAAAAAAAAAAAATTTTAAAAAAACTTTCAAGAATTCTTTCTGGAAGAAAAAACTACACTGCATATCATATTTGCATAATCAGTTGATGTAGATTGCATAATTCTTGATCTGAATATCTCAGTTGCATGACATAGTTTTTCTTAAAACATATTTACAGATAAAACAAGGAAACAATAGCAATACAGTTGAATCGGATAAATTTGATTCCTTCAATTTAACTATAAAGGATACTGATGCAGCCATTATAGAATTTTTAAAAAAAGTCAAAAAATTTCAAGATCGTGCATGGAAGAAAAACCCCACCAAGGTTTAAATATTTTAAATTTTTAAAAGTATGGATACGTATTTCTTTTTCTTTTATATTTTTTTTCGTTCGTTTAGTTTTTCCATATTTTTTCTTCAGTTCCTTTTCTTTTAATTAATTCAAGTACATATAGATTAACTAATTTTTCTTACATTTAATGAAAAAGAATTTATTCACAGAATAGCAGCGATATCTATTAAATCTCTCCTTTTTTTTTTAGATAATTCTTATTCCGAACTAAACTCATGATATTTTTTTAATAGCTTAGTATAACCATACACATATATAGTATCCAAATGCAGACTTAATGAGATCGGAAAAATAAAAAATTTGCCAGATGAACACTTTAGTAGAAAAAGATTTTTCTATAAAGCAAGATTACCTTTATCGAATCTTCCCAGGCAAAAGCAAAACATCGATTAGTCTATGGTTTAAAAGAAGTACGAAAGCAATTGTCGCTTGAAGCAGTACGTTGTGTTATATTGGCTCGCGATATCGATACGAGCAAAAGCAATATATTTTCAATTCTTCAGTAATTTTATTTAGGAAGGATGCTTTATATTAATGAATAAACCATCTTGATTTATTCAGTTTAAAGTATTATAAAAATTGTATTACAAACGTTAAATTCTGCTGGTATTTATTGTGATTTTATCGATATTATTGGAGTGGAATTGCTTAACTATCTCCAAAATCAGTCGAACTAGACTTTCGCTTCTTTTTTATTCCATATTTTGATAATTAACTGATTCCACAGGATCCTTCTGTCAATGTAAATCAATAAATGAGTTGACAAATATTTAAGGACTTTTGACGTTTTATTTTCGGTATTTCTCCGAACATAAAGTAAATTGGTTATATTGTGTTTTCAGTTGAACTCTCTATTAATGTCGATATGATTAAAGAAATCTGTGCATCCAACCACATTGAAATCCTTTGGATATCTTCAAAACACAACTTAGCTAAGGCAGTAAAAAAATGGCCAATCGTATCTGCCGTAGCGATTCTTGATTATAGCGGCGCTGAAGTATGTCCCAATTTTTGGTGAATATATTATTAACTGTGAAATTATTGAATTTAGCAGATTTATAGTGTTTTCTCAGTAAGGTAGATCTTTCAATTTCTATTCTCTTTAATTGTAAATTGAAATCTCTTTTAGGAAATTAAGTTATCGCTCTTTCAGGATGTCTATAATCTAGCGACACAGACACTCGCGAACTTCACGGCTTGTTGTCGGATCGCTGATCATGTTGACCACTCATCACTTTTTGCCTGATGATAAATACCGTCGAATATATTCAATATAATCATCAGCTCAGTTAAAATTATTTGGTTGAAAGAATTCCTTCGATAATTTAGCATGATATATCTCAGTTGACGCTTTGTCATACGATTTATGAAACTTGATATCTCGTTAAAATTTTGGAAATTATTTTCTACTACTTATGGGTTTTTTATTGATTTGGTTTTTTTTTTGAAAAATTAGTTGACATTTTTATTAGTTGTTTAAATATAAAAGTAATCTAAGTCATTTTCCATTCTTTTCTATTTTTTTTATTTTTGATATTGTGATATTTTTTTCTGCAATCTAGTAATCGTTTCTGAATATTTATTTATTAATCAAATGTGTACATAGATCATATAGTATGTTTTTTATGCAATAACGTAAGTCTGAATATTTAAACTGTTAGTTTGCTGATTGGAAAATAAAGGAATTAATATGATTCTTATGATCTGAAGCTATATTAGCATGAGTCATCTCTTATCTAAATCGGGAAATATCAAAACTTAATGAGATAAATTTCCATGAAATATTTGTTTTTTCGTTATGTGATTGGGTGTTCATTATCCTTAAATATTTATAAAACGGACGCTTTAACTTGGTTTTATTCGATAGAAATTTTCGTGAATTAAAATATTTTTCCTATTGTTTTATTTGCTAATTGAGCAGTTTTATACGATAACCAGAAAGAGAGAAAAAAAGAGTAGAGTAGAAAAAGCTTATATAAACATTGTCAATAACAATTTTTTTTACACATAAAGTTCTAAATCTCATAACATTATTAGTTGAATTTGGATATCTTATCAAATTTCTAGAAAGCTACCAAAACTATAAAGTTATGTTATATTTCGATTATTGCATTATTAAATTGCATTATGAAATGTCGTTCGGATTAATATTACATAATTACATGAACATTATATGTATCATTGTTGAACGAATATGTCTAGATATCACTTGATATTCGTTTAGTATTCCGTGTTGCTCATCTCATATAACGTGATATATTATCTGATGCTCATCTTATATTGTATAATTTCACTATTTGAATCAATTGAATTTTCATTTTGAATTTTTTCTAAATGATTTTTAGTAGATTGCATCAATAACTGTAAACAATTCATATTTCTGTAATTATTGCAGATTTTTTTTTTTAGTTGGAATAGATCAATCGTATATAAAAATCATTTATAATTGATTTCATTCAACAGGTAATGGAATTAATTCATAATAACTGCGATTGATAAACATTGAAATCGATTAGGTGGGACGTTTTTGTGATGGAATAGTGCTACAAACGATGGTTGCATCTTACGCGGAAATTGGACGGGAGTAGTACTTCAGTTAGTGATGATCATTGCTGAAATTACAGTTTGGTCCCGAGATTTTCCAGTGCTTTTGCTGAGTAATTTGAAATCTTTATTTTGAATTTTCGACCGGAGACATTTGTTTTTTGATTGAATTTTAAAAATTGGTAATCTTTTTCAATCAGGGAATGTAAGACTATGAGTGTGAGTGATATTAGTAATATTATGTTTGATAGGATAGTTCCAAAATATACATAACATGGAATAATATTGCTAGAATTTCATTTATTTTCTTTTTTCCTTTAATTTGGTGAAAGTATTTGATATATAGTTATTTCTAATTTACTTATGCTATAATGATAACTTTTCCATAATTAATACTTTGTAAATGGAATTTGTTTCTCTTCTTTTTTCGTGAAAATATACTTCGTATTTTAATAATAATTATTTCCTTAGAAATTTAAATAAGTCAAATTACAGCAACATTTCTGAATAAGACGTAAGACAAACAAACATCAAGCAGTTCGATTAAGTCCGTTAAACATATCGATAAAGTTCATTGTATCGTATTCTATGCAAAGAGGAACACGACGTACTTCATCGTTCTTCACAAACCGTTTCCTGTTGAGTCTTTTAAGTTGTTGTCTCCCAGGTTCTGGTAATCCGAAAGCAAGGCTACGCACAAAAATGGTTGAACCAGTAGTTATTCCTCCACGTGGTAAACATACAGCTACTGTAAGTATATAAGCTTTTTCGTATATGTGATATGTTCAGAGATACGAAATATTTTAAATGGTATCGCTGTGTGCGAGGTGAAATTGTTGGACCGTAGTGAGACGTCCGACTGCGAAAGTATTTGCCAAGAGAGATTTGAGATTGATCTTAAAAAGATCAGTGTAGAGTGGTTAAAAAAACTGGTTTGCTCTGTCTTGACTTTAACTGTTTCTTTATCTACAGTAGTAAATTTTATCTTCTGTTTTGATCTTCGACACTTCAATATTAAGAAATATTAGAAATTTGGATTAGAAATTTCAGTGAAGATTGAGCATGGAACCGAACTGAAATTATACGATTGATCACGCTAGTTTATGGATTCCTAGACGTACGTGATGGTACCAAATAAAAGATTTCGTTGAACTTCAGATCATATTTCTTCACGGTCTCGGTGATACTGGTCATGGATGGTCTTCAGTTTTTGCGGACGAAATACGTCATGATCATATCAAATACATCTGCCCGCACGCGTAGGTTTCACTCTTTCTTGTTAAAATGAGAAACAAACACTAAAAATAAGTGACACTTTAAAATAATTATGAAATGCTAAAAGTTTGCCAAAAAAGAAGTAATAAATAATGTTGAATGTTAGATAGAGCGTTTAACCAAGAAGATACCCAAGAATGACTAGCGAGTTGAGCTAATGTTCACTAACTAAATGAAAAATGACTAGGTTTAAAAAATCGTTTAAAATATGAAGAATGATTGATTATAATGATTGAATATAAAAAAGAAATTTGGAAAAAATTTCTAAACAGTATACTGCAATCGCTTGTCATTATTTGATAATTTGAAGAGTAACATAATATTGTCATCCTGCTGTTTCATTCTTTTGTACACATCCTGAATTATGAATGGGACTATTCTTTTTTGTATTCTACTTGTTTTAATGAATTAAAATTCTCAATGATTTTTATTTTACTTCATTTGTTTTCACTTCCTTTTTATGATTGTTTTTTAAAAACGAATCTGAAAATTTGACGAATTGAAATTTATAACGAATGAGATTTACAGACCAACAAGAGCGATTACACTAAATTTTGGTATGCAGATGCCTGCATGGTATGATTTATATGGGCTAACACCGGATGCTGAGGAAGATGAAGAAGGAATCAATGAATCAGCAATGATCGTACATTCTCTAATTGATGCTGTAAATTTTATTAAATTATCATCCGTGTCTTATGTATAATTTGCATCCCTTTCAAAAAACTGACTGATATGGAAATGTTCCTGAATTTTAGTTTCGGCTTTAAGTATAAACATGCAGTTAGATGATGCTAGTGTTCCAGGTGACGTTAAATTCTGTATCCTATTCAATTTTTTAGGAAATCGATGCTGGCATTCCATCGGAACGTATAATGATTGGAGGTTTTTCAATGGGTGGTGCATTATCACTTTATGCCGGATTAATATATGATAAACCACTTGCTGGAATAATTGGTCTCAGTTCCTTTTTGATACAGCGGACGAAATTGCCTGGTGTAAGTTTGTTGAAGAACAGTTCTGATACTAAAAAAAATTGAACTCTAGAAATATCTAATAATTTGAATTGCCCAATTTCGAATGAGATTTGGTAGTTTTATAATAGAGGTCGGATTTTACATTTTAGGCTAATATCAGTTTAATCACGGGTACGTTTTTTTTATTGCTACTATTATTTAAAAAAGTTGATATATATTTCTGAATGTGTTAAATTGCCGAAAACTTTCTTCGTCCATTAAAAGAGCTTATTTACATCTTACAATTTAATTCATTTCTGTACCAACTGCGATTTAAAATTTTAAAAGCTTGACACTTCTTTGGAAACATTGACAACTGCTTTTGTACTGCAGCATGCTTGTAAGCTTTTACCTAGTTTTACACCTGTCAGTTTTTGATAATTTTCAGTAAAATTTAGATTACTGGCTCAAAGTGTGCATGCTTTGTTTCAGAATCATACAGCTAATAAAAACGTACACATATTCATGGGCCATGGTGGTCAGGATTTCTTAGTACCTCTTTCGTTTGGCCAAATGACAGAAACATATATCAAAGCTTTTAATCCGAACATAAATTTAAAAATATACCCAAGAATGGCGCATAGTAGTTGTGCTGAGGTATCTGTTTCCGATTAATTTTTACTATATTGAATTCATCATTGAATTGTAATCATTTATAAAGCAGTTTATCTGGAATTATACTATGCTTATTTTGTATTTTAGTAAGATGTAATATATGTTTCATTGAGAGATTTTTTTTTATCCAGATAAATTATATAAGAGATGAAATAATAAAACTATTTAAAAATAAAATTATCATTTATTTTAACAGATAAATTTAGGAAGTTAAATACAGTTAAAACTTATATGTAATCTTAAAATATCTAGAATATATTCTGCAGGAGCTTGTTGATACGAAAGAATTCATTGCACAACGGTTACCAGCAATATGAGTAATCATCGATGTCTTATAATCAAGATGCAGTTGACATGTCGTTGTTTCCAATATTTTCCGTAGATTATGTGGCAAAGTTGCTTCTTCATGTAATGTTGCTGATTTTTTATGATTAATGAATAAATTATTAAATGTAATTTGAATTTTCATTTTTATCTGATTTCCACTGCTTTATGCGGTTGAATATTTAAATTATTGCTGAAGTCATAAGTATGATTATGGAAAAAAACTTAATTAATTAAGATGTGGTCTCCACATTTTTCTATTTAAAAGGAAGATGATTGATGCTGCATGATTTATTAATTAATATATATGATCAATATCCATTGTTAGATAATTGATAACTGATAACGGTAACTGATGCTAATGTCGTATTAGGGACTTCTAATTACAAGCAATTTTTTTGTAAGAATGATTATATTAAATATTGGTTAAAAAGCTGTTTACTTAGGAGGATGTGCTGACTGATAATAATATCATATTGAGACATAGTCTCTTTTCCTTTGCTGAGACTCGTTGTTGTAATATCTTTTTGTTATTATTTGTAATTATTCGATTCTTGTTCAGAATTTATAGGATTACAAGCTTAGCATCCAGTTTTAAGGTTTAATCGAAATTTCAGGTAATGTTTTGTTTGTTTGAATGCCTTTGCAGTTCCGATTAAGATAAAAATTGGTGAAATATCTGTGAAATCAGTTAGTTTCATAAAATTTAAATAACAATGCGAAGACGAAACTATGTTATGTTTGTGATTCTGCTACTATGTAGTTTACTCCGTATTGAACAAGGATTCTATGTCCCTGGTGTTGCACCAGTTGAATTCAAAGATGGTGATCCCATTGAAGTAAAGGTTAGTTTTATTCATATTGCTTATGCTTTTGTTTCAAAAAACAATGTGATTTGACTTTATTTTTGCTTTTTGATACTAATAGCAGTTCATTATCAAATATCGTTTGATTCCTGAATAATGTGAATCATTCGGTTGGAAATATCTTGAACAATTCATTCGTTTAAATTATGAGAATTTTTATGTTAACTGACATAAGATCGTCTTCTGTGATGAATCAGTCTAGTTTCTGTTGATGCATATGATCAGCACAAAAGCTGATGAATTAATCTTGAAGAGAGACACAAATTGTGAACAGAATTCAGTAGGTTAATATTTCTGATGAAAATGTAAACTGTATGTATTTTGGTGATAAAAATTATAGAAAGCTGTTTAAATTATGCAGAAAATTATTTGGGCAGTCAAGATTGATTTTTTAGTTTCTTTAATTTTATCTCATTCTTTGCAAGATGTCTTGAGATATTAACATTCTTTAGAATATAGAAAATATGATTTAAACGATGTGGTTTAAGATTCACGAAATTTCTCAATTTTGTTTCAGGGCATAAAAATAACGTCAACGAAAACAGTAGTACCATATGAATATTATTCGTTGCCCTTTTGTCGTCCGCAAGGTGCATTACATTACATTTCCGAAAATCTGGGTGAAGTAATGAGGGGTGATCGCATCGTAAATACACCTTTTATGGTTAGTTCCAAAAATTATTGATTGAGTTTGAAGAGAGTTTGAAAAATTCAGAACAATCTAAAATGATTGATTTATTTTTCTTTTTTAGTATTTTGAAAAATTTGCAGATATTCATGAAGCAAGATGTCAAATGCAATACAACATGCGCATCGCGCGTTCCGGTGTCTCTTAGCCCGGACGATTCGGGAAATTTGGCAGCAAGAATCAAGGAAGAATATCACGTGCATCTGTAAGTACGCTTGCTTCTTGGTATATTTTTGCAATTTTATGGTTGAATACACTTTTGGCATTCATAAAATTTTGAAAATTGAAACTTTCTTGCTGTCAAATTTCCTTTTGGCAAAATATTGGAAAGTAAAACAATAAATTGTTGAATAGAATGAAAGAATAATTTTGATTTGACAGCTAAAATGTTATTAACAATTTATCATTGCTTTCCATGAAACTGATGGAAGTTTTCATAATTTCGATTTTATATAAAACATTGACACTTTTCAAAATTTTTTTGACTATCTAATTCAATTGGAAGTTTCAGATTAGTTGATAATCTACCGTGTATCACAAAATATCAGATTGAAAATACAAATGAGGTGGTTTATGAGAACGGTTATCGTCTTGGATGGGTGGAAGACGGTCGTTATTATGTTAATAATCATCTTGAAATAATTTTGCGATATCATCAACCAAGACCTGATGTTTATCGTGTTGTTGGTTTCGAAGTACAACCACAAAGTATTGATAGCAGTCGTTTTAAATTTGCACCTAATTCACTGGTTTGCACTTGTTCCTACTCCATTAACATTTACATATGTTTCTTGCGGTAGCGTAGTGTTTTGGTAAGCGTAGTATTTCGGTTATTTTACTGCTTTTATTTGTGTATAGGGAAAAAACTTTTGCAGAATTTGATTTTTTTTGAACAAGTTAATGTTTTCATTTCATATCATTAAGAATTGGATGATCTGGACTTATAATACTTTGATCAGGATATGAGATTATTATGTAGCTATTAATCGTGTATGTTTTTAGGAATGTACAATAACTGATGGTAAAAACCAGCAAGTGGAAAAAGGTATAAATAACATAATTTGGACATATTCGGTGACTTGGGAAGAAAGTAACGTTCCTTGGGCTAGTCGTTGGGATGCTTACTTGTCTATGAGAGATGTCCAAATCCATTGGTTCTCAATCATAAATTCGATCATCGTCATCTTATGCTTATTTGGTATAATTTTTGTGCGATGATATTGCACATAGATATGCATCACATCTGTTTATTTTTATAGTAGTTTTGGTTTGAATATAGTTACAGATAGAGTTGATTATTGGCATCCAAATGATGCTTTTCTTTTTCAGGCTTTTTGAGCGTCATCATTGTTCGAACTGTAAGAAGGGATATTGCAAAATATAACAAAGGAGAGGAAATGGTTCCTAATCATTGAATTTGATTAGTTTTCTTCTTTTTTAAGAAAAAAGTCTTTTTTTGTCTCAGAATTAATAGCAACTGGATTTGTGAAATAATCGGCATTCCAGGACGACACTTTAGAAGAATCTGGATGGAAATTAGTTCATGGTGATGTATTTCGTCCTCCTCCTAGTTCGATGCTTCTGGTAAATTTTATTGGTGCAGGTATCCAACTTATTGGTATGGTCGCCATTACAGTTTTCTTTGCCATGTTGGGAATGTTATCACCAGCAAGTCGAGGATCATTAATGTCTGCAGCAATTATTCTTTTTTGTTTGATGGGTCTCGTTGCTGGTTATCATGCTGGTCGTCTTTATAGAACATTAAGAGGTTTTTTTTGTTGTTGATTTGTCAATGTTCGAAGAACATATTATCATTTTTCTATCGCTTCTAAAAAAATACTTTATTGAATAAACGATTCATTGAAATTCACGCTTTTGCTTAAAAGGATTTTCCATATAGAGAAATCAGGCGCAACTGATTTTGTCATCCTTAGAGATTTCTTTATTCCATGGATTTAGGTTCTGGAAGTCTACTACCTGACTTTCAATTCAAAATCTAAGCGTTAATGAAGTATTTTCGAACAAAATTAATAAAAAAGAAATAACTGTTTAATGAATAGGAAAGCAGCGAAAAAGATGAAAAGAAAGTGAGAGTTCATAACAGCTATCATTATTTTGCTCACGTGACAGAAACATTCTTACATCACGAATCTGGAAATTTATTGCATGAATTTTAACAATCAAAACCCAGGATTCTTCCAGTTTTCTCTTCTACTATCTGTAAAGATGCTTTATATATACTTTAAAATTTTTTCATATTTATTCTGTTATATTATAAATAATTTAATTGAAGGTACAAGTCCTCGAAAATGTGCATTCCGGACAGCTGTGCTTTTCCCTTCAATCATTCTTGGCACTGGTTTTTTGCTAAATTTCTTTCTGATTGGGAAACATTCATCCGGGGCAATACCATTTACAACGATGATTGCACTTCTATTGTTATGGTTCGGAGTTGACCTGCCGCTTGTATTCCTTGGATTTCATTTTGGTTTTCGAAAACAAGTATGTTTTTTGCACTTCAAAATAAGCAATTTTTTTGAGTAAGAGCATTTTTCAATTAAAATGGAACTTATTTTATACTTGTGATGTTGATGGGGATTTCTTGTACTTATATTGGTTTATCTGGCAAATATTTTAAAAAATTTTCTTGTTATCACTTTTTTTATAGGCTTATTCGCATCCAGTTCGTACAAATCAAATTCCACGCCAAGTTCCAGAGCAACCTTGGTATTTATATACCCTGCCGTGTATGCTTCTTGCGGGAATCCTTCCATTTGGAGCTGTTTTCATCGAATTGTTCTTTATATTTTCTGTGAGCTTCTAGGCCAATTCGAAAATTTTTCATTTTAAAATTTATTTTCCAAATCTCATTATAGTCAAGAATTATCTGTAACTTATTAAAGAATAAAATTGTTTGGCAGCTGATGTTATGAATTTTTTTCAGAAAAATTTTTGCTTGCTGCTCCTATTACATGCTAGCGTGACATTATTGTCGGACACATTTTGAATAAACTGAATATCTCTGATAAAATTTGTAGGAACAGGGATATGTAATCAGAATTATTATTATCACCTACATTTCTATAAATTCATTAATAAATGAAATTCAATTTCACTTTTTTTTCAGGCTATTTGGGAAAATCAGTTCTATTATCTTTTTGGATTTTTATTCATCGTCTGTGTCATTCTCTTCATATCGTGTGCACAAATCTCCATTGTTGTAGCATATTTCCTTCTCTGCGCTGAGGTTTAAATTTTTAGGAATTATGACAGAAATAAATTAGTATATATTTGTCATGATTTTCTGATATAATTTCATATTTTGAAATTGGAACTAGTAAAATAAATAATAAATAAACTGTCGATTTCTGTAATTTAGGTTTTTAAATCAGTGGGATTTATTCTTTTATTTAAATAATTGATTAATAATTAACTTCAGAAGATTTATTCAGTTGCTTAAATAATTAACTAATAATTAGTTGTAGAACTATCATTGGTGGTGGAAATCTTTTGTTATCAGTGGTGGATCTGCAATTTACGGTATGTTAATTGCTTAATGGACAAATCTCAATTTGGTAAATTATTTAAGAATGAGAAAAATAAATTGATTTTTAGCATTAATATATTTTCTCCATCATATAAAGAACAAAAATTAAAATTTCATTGATTATTTATTTCATATTTCTTACTTGAGTTAAAATTACGAATGAATTTTTTCTTTTTTTGAATATGCTCAATAATTAAAAAGTTTTCGCTTTTTCCAGTGATGGGATATTCAGCCTTCTACTACTTTAGCAAGGTATGTTTAAATTATCTTTTTTTATCATATTTTTTCTGATTACGTTGGTTGCATACTCACATTAACAGTGTAGTCTGAAAAGAACTTTAATGCTTTCGAAGAGATGAAAAAGCAACGTCGGTTTCTCGATTAGTCGGTTGGTCGGTCGGTCGGTTACGCACGAATAGGATTTATCAAACCATTCATCACTTTTGTTTGAGGGATCACTATTATTTTCACTGATTTTCTGTGTCCCTCTCAACACCACTGTCAAATATGAGTTTTGTGCAGTAAATGTAAATTGGGGAAGTTATGTAAATTCCACATTGTTTTTTATGAATTTGGAGAGGAAATGATTGAATGTTAGTGATAAGCTGAAAATAGTGAAATTTTATTTTATTCAATATTTTGAGGAAGAAATAATAGGTTTCTTATATTATGTTCAATTCATTTGAGAAAGAATTTTTTAATTTGCAGCTGAATATTGTTGGCTTCATTCCGACGCTTTTATACTTCAGCTATAGTTTTTTGATGGCATTAGCATTTTGGATCTTGACAGGCACGATTGGTTTCTATGCTGCATATTCATTTTTATGTCGAATTTATGCGGCTGTTAAAATTGATTAGTACAGGGAAGTAATCTAATATTTTGCAAATTCTATATATATATATATATATATTTCTGCTTTTCCCCGAGATATGCTTGATCATTAAACTATTGTTGAAAACTGCTACAGTATACAGGTACTACCATGTTGAATAGAAGTCAAACAGATTTTCAGGATGGAAAGATATATTCGTTATGTTTATATAAAATTCAAAAATTGTCTTGTGGAAAAAAATTGAATTAAGCATTTAAAATTTTTTAGTGTTTTAGAAATCTCCATTATATTATTATCATGATTATTTTCTGTGCACTTCAATATATTTTTTCATCGTAATGCAGCCCGTATGTGGAGTGTTGCCAACCATTTAATTTTCTAATAAGGAAGTTAATTGTTTGAACACTGCAATATATTTGTTGTTAACCTAATAGTTAACCTGCATTATTTCTATGCATTTCAGGTTTGACTTGTAGATGTTGCACTCTCTTTGTATGTTTAATGCTTTTTTGTAATAATTAATGCAAGAAAAAATTTTCATACGAGAGTTTGCTTTACTCTCCAAAGCATATAATTTTTCATCAAGAAATAATCGATATTGTCGTAGAGATTTATAATGATGAAAGCAAGAAATTGAGTAGCACAAAATTAAGGAATTCTGAAGATTAGTATTATTTTCTTTCGTCGGCTTCCATATTTTCTTTCATTTTTCTTCTTTCATTTTTTGCCCCAATAATATATGTGTTTTTTTAAATTGATTTTGTTCATTTGAAAACTATTGCTGCTTTATTTATGTAAAGCAATTTTCGCATTTTTTTGTCTATATATGTTTTCCTCTCATTTTATCTATTATTCTTGCTATATAACAGAGAAATTCAAATCTTAGTATGGAATAATATCAAGCAATTCCTGTTGTCTGTATCCTTCTCGTTGATTTATAAGGAAAGCTTGATTTTTTTTTTTTTTTCTTTATTTACATTTAGCTATAATTATAATTGTGAAAACTAATTATAGAATTGGAATCTTGGAGAGTGTTTTGTATTTGCATTAATGAGAAAAATCTAAATTTCAAATGTAATTTTGAATTTTTCCGATTTATATTTTTTGTTTGAAACATATCTAATTCAATGTCCACTACTGATTAACATTTGATAAGAATATAGTGAAAATTAATTATTTATGATATAAGTTGCTGGTACAGAAAATATAGTGTTGTGAAGTATTTAATAATGCATATTATTTTTATACTTTAATATTTGTTAAAATAAAATTATCAGTCATTGTTTGATACCGTACTATTACGGTAATTATTGTCATAATTTTTATATGCTTTAGTAAACTAGAATGAACAAGAATAACATTTCTTATTTTTGTTAACCGATGAAATTGTATTATTCTGTTTGAAATCAATATATTTCATACTTTTATTTCAAATTAATTTGTATTCTCTTTTCTATTTAATTTTATGATGGGATTTCAGAAATAGTCTTTTGATAATTCAGACCAATTTTTCATTGTGGAAGTTGTTAAGCTATACGGATTTTTTGTTTTAACAGTAGTTCTTTATATGTTTACTAAATTAAATAATGATTTTCAGAGAGTTGATGGAAATTGAATTTGTTAGCAGTGATGATGGTTACAATGGATTTGACATTATTCGTACGCGATTATTGTTAATGTTTGGTGGACCGTTTGGTTTCCATCTTTTGTATTTGCATGAACCTCTTGAGGCTTATATATATTTTGCAAATTTGGTATTTCCCTTATTGCTGTATTTTATGACGCATTGACTTTGAATAACAGAGTTGCTGCACGAAACAAAGAAATAAATATGTAAGTTTGATGAGTTATGAGGTAATTATAATGTAGAGAGTTATTTTATAATTTACTGATATATTGGCTAAGATTCATTTTTGGAATGAAATTGTGGTCATCTAATCTTAATTCTGAAAATTATATAGTTCTGATTTGTTTTAAGAATAGATAGGATGAAGATGAACAAAGATCTCGACGAAAAAAATTAAAGCAAAATTAAGTAAGGTTAAATTAGAAAAGGCATATCCTGAAATTATGATGAATTAAATGTACGCCACTTTTAATGTTTACTTTTCTCTTGTTCTTTTTAAAAAGCATGTTATTATTGCATATAATTATCGGTATACCATGAATAAGTATTGAAATTGTTTTTACTGCTCTTTTCAAAAAACATTCTTTCAAAAACAATGCATCTTCTTATTTCTCGACTTTATGAATGAGTTTTTTTCTTCGAATAGTTTTATTAAAATAGTTATTTACGCTAATAATTCTGTTTATTTTGATTATTAATGAATGCATGTAATGTTTGATTATGCTTTGTAATTTTAAGTTGGATAATTTCACGTTATGTTTTATTGGATTTTAATTTCAGCTATAATCAAAATTTTTGCTTAAAAATTAATTCAAGAAGTTTTGAGAGCAGTGGATAATTTTATCTTCGATGTTAATTTTTATCATTATAATATTTTAGTAATGTAGTATAAGTTTCCAGAAGCCTGATCTCTGTATTCATTTATACCTTTTTTCTATTCATTTATACCTTTTTTTCTTATTTATAATTTTTCTATTCAAAGTAAGGAATGAAGAAATGACGAAAAACTATCATCAAGAAAAGAAGATTTACCAATTTTGATTCATTAAAAGTATCGTATAATTTTTTTCATACATTTCAGAGAAGATATCAACAGTCAAAGAAGAAAGGTAATATCCACATCAATTATTCGCTTCATTGCACAGTTTCTGTTTGGTTGCTGGATTGGATTTTTGTTTTGCTTAGCGATTGTTCTACTTTTTGGCATTAGATATCGTATTCTTTTAGCATTGTGTATAGCTGTAGGTGTCGCTCAAGGTTGTTAATTCTATTTTTGTAAAACAATAAATATTAACCAAAAATTTTTTTATCTCCTTATCATATGCCATTTTCGATATGGAGATCTTATAATGCACTTAGTGTTTTGTATAAATTTTGGGAAGTTTTAATTTTTAGTATCAGTCCAATTTTGGAAATTGATTTACTATCATGCCGTGTATCCGAATGAGTGATTAATATATATATCTTCTACAAAATATTGCGGAAATTGATATGGTTATTTAAGTATAAAATGGAAAGTTTTGAATTTAAAATTTTATTTGATGGCAAATCTATTACAGGTATCTATGTTGTTGGGAATTGTCGAAAGCAACAACGTAGCTTAATTTATATAGCACTTTCGGCAGTTCTTTCTTCTTTAATAGCGGTTAAAATTTAATTTATATATATTGTTATGAAGTATGTTTTGAAATATATGTTTTTGAAACCTTCCAGACATTCGACGTGTTTGTAAGGTGATCAGAGGATGTCGCGTCTCTTCCGTTTTTAGAAGAAAGAGATTTACATTTTGATTAGCTTAAGTCTGGAAGTTATGAGCAGTTAAATGAAATGATTTAATGATTGCAGTGACGGATATTTCTTTACATCCGTTTTTGCATGCGATACCGTTGCTATCAGCTGACACATTACATTGAAATGATTAAACGATCCTAGTGATTATTATAAATACTAGATTCTTTATAAGAGCATTTTAAGTTGTAAAATGCTTTTGAGTATAATTTTACTCTTAAACATTTTTCTTGGTTTACTTTTATTATTTTATTGAGACTGAACTATTTTCAGGTCCTTTTATTCGATCTTTCATTGTTTCGGACGATTTTCTTTACTTCAGTTTCAGCGACGTTTGTTGGTAATCGTAGCACGCAATTTCGAAATATTCAAAAATTCTCGTTTTGGACATATTTTGTACGTTTACTTCGAACATTTTTACACCGTAGTTGTTTTATCGTTTATTTTCGTACTATTACAACATCTGCTCTTCATTCTAATAATTCATCTTCATATAATGCCTTAAAGTCTTTGATTTCTTCCATCATAAGAAATGGAATATGAAATTTTACATGAAAAAATCCAAAAGATTCTCATTTTGAAATTTTAGTGAAATTTTTTCTCTGTGCTACTTTATTTTGTTTGATATATCTTTGCAAAGAGTGATAATAGATAATATCAAACAATAGCTTTGCATTATTAAATGCGACCTATTGTATGATGATTAGGGACCTTTTTGCAAGAATTTCTATTAATTTTAACTTAAATTGAATGATATTTTGTTCTTAGCTAGAATGTGATTACTTTTAACAAGATTTTTTGGTCAAATAATTTAGACGATATTGAGTAAGCTTTATATCATTTATTTTTACCATTAAAGAAAAAAGATAATGATCCTTCTCAGCCCATTGGGTTTGCTCATTTTGTTTACTATTTCTCTATTTGTTGGGAAGTGGAATCGGTTCGTATTTTTTTATTTAGGTCTTTTAAATAACTGGAGTTTATTCATTTCAGGTTCTGTCACTAATTCATTCTTTTATCGTGTTTATTATTTTGATTAGTTTGGTACGTGTTGTACTTGATCGACGAATCTCAGTTGTTTCGGAAAACTCTTGTTCTCGCATTTCTGCTTCGCTTGGTTCTATCATACAGGATAAATATTTCCGTTTTCCAAGCAAAGATATTTTCGAAAATTTTACACGTATTGAATATCAGCCATCGCAGCGTATAACAGTAAATTCAGTCTTGATTTATTTAAATCTTAATCTAGTTTTAAGATTTAATTTTGAGAAGGTTTCCTTTAAGAAATTTGATAAATGATGTAGAAAAAGGAAACAAAAAAAAATGGAGTTAGGTTTTTGATTCAATATTTAAAATTGAATTTGTAGGTATTGAACACAGAGACTATCCAAACAAATCACCGAATTGCCCAAGAAGAATTGTGTATTTTTGATTATATAACTGTGTTAATCATCGATTTTATGCGATATAGTACAGTGCTGTCGAAAAACGAAGAAGAAACGAGATTGAGTGCGTTACAGCTAGCCGTATGGAGGACATTCACTTTGCATGTTCGTTAGTTGATAACTATTTTCACGAAAAAATATCACCTCAGAAGTACTGAAAAACAATAACAGTTTCCGATGAGAAGAATAATGAGATGTTTTGCTATTTAAAAGAGTTGCATTAAAATTATAGCTTTTATTAAACCAATGTGGTAATTTTAAACTACTTCAAATTGATTGCAAATTTTTTAATTTCCAGTCTATTTAATTTTCAAATATATTAAGACAGAATTAGAATTTTAGTGTGAAATAATATAATAAACAAGCTTCATTCGATTATTTCTATTAATCTTTAGTTTTTATATTGCAAGAATATTTTATCATTCCTCTTGTTTCGTCTAATAGTCGAGAAAAGGAATATTCTTGTAGTTTTCTTGAAATATGCAAGAATGTGTTTTTCCAATGAGTTGCCTACATGCTACTTTGTTTAAACGATAAATTCTCTAAATTAGTACTATAAGTATTTTCATAAAATTTGTAGTACTTATCAAATAATTTTTATTAAAACAACACAATTAGCAAAACATTTAATTCAATGCATCTCTTATTGCAGATTGCACATCTTCAATTAGTCTATGATACTAGTAATTCAGTTCCTTGTTTAAATTTATTCATTGGTTGGATTAATAGCTAATGGGATATTCTTTTTATTCAGTTATTTTAGTAAAATTTCAGTGCAATAAAAATTCTGAAAATTATTGCATTTTTCAAAAATTCTGGTTTGACTATTCTCAAATATTTGATAAATTTTTTAAAACTGCGACACAATGAGCATTTGTTAATCCGGCCAAGAATTATTCCAGTCCATTGTAATTTGCTCCAACCATTTATTATTGATTTGTCCATTCATCTTACATAGTATTTGGTGGTCGTTTTTATATTTCTAATCTATTTTTCAATCCTCTTCGCATTTTTTCATCAATCATTAGCCGCCATTTATTATTCCATATCGCACATGCGGTTTCTCTTTTTTTCCCTTTCTCTTTTTTTTAAAAAATATTCCAGCATAAACTTCTATGTTTTAGTATATTTCTCATCATTGTTTAGTATAAGTATTTTTGCTATGAAAATTTTTTCTCCCATAGATATTATTACCCGTCTTTACATTTCTTTAATAGTAACTATTGTTACGTGAATTAGAGAACACCTTTTCGAAACATTATTTTGACATGTTAAATTTAAATATATTTAGATACATAAGATAATTCAGTCAATTATTAAAGGATATTTTATCAACTGCTGCTTTTTTTTTTGGTTAGACGAAATCTAAATTGATACTGTAATAATTGATAAATTAGCAAATTTTAGTAAGATTTATAAAACTCATTAGATTAGCAATAATTATTGTTACATGAAATAGAGAACGTCTTCTTGAGGCACTGTTTCAAATGCTGGAATCTAAACAGTTTTGGTTGAGTATTAATACATCAGGGAATTCAGTCATTAATCAATTTGAGAATTATGAAATGCTTTTGTTCATGTTGCTGCATTATCTGTTGCTCGCTGAGAACTCATTGGAATTATTGCATTTTATTATTGTTAATTTCTTTTGCTACTGATACCTGTTTAGGTTTTGGATATAACACCATACGCGTCGGATGAAAAAGTTCGACAGGAATGTTCGAAATATTTAAAAAATAAAGAAGTAATAAAAGAAGCTGTAAAAAATAACAACTATTGGCAGCATAGAGCGATCACAAAAGCTTGCGAACTTTTACATGCGGTATTAAAATAGTCGACTGGTTTAAAGTATGTTTAGTAGCTGATTCTGAAATTTTTTTAAGTTGTGATGGACTATCTCAAAACTTTTTTCGAATTTTTAGCTGGAAAATATAGGTGATGAACTTTTCATATTTATGAAAATCAAATCAAAACGAATTCTTTTCGAGAAATTATACAGGTCATTGTTTTTCATTAATCTCGGTATAACTTAATTTTCGGATGCATATATGCGTAATTTTTAAAATAGCAATTGCATTCCTGGAATATAACCAAACATTATGAAATTTACCATGTTTGTAAATTAACTTTCTTCAACTTTTTATGACGAAATTTGTGCCTACTATAAATATGTACCTAAAAAATGCCGCAGATGATTTTGCCTTAATTGTTAATTTCCGTGGTTCGTTTTTTTTAATTCACAAAAATTTTTGCAGAATAAAAATAGGAATGTCTCTTTTCTGATTGGAAAGATAGTAGAGATAGGATAGAGTATATGGGTTGTTAATTTCCGTTCGTATTTGTACACTCCAAATTTGTACATTCCCCATTTGTACATTCTCCAAAACTTTTAGTTCGTATGGTTGAATGAGCTTAATAATTGGATTACGGTAAAACCCATCTGAGCATATTTTACCGATTATATCCTGTCTAATTCTTCATATCATACTATTCAAATACTAAATTAAAATAATTGGAACTTAATGAGTGATATAGTACTTGATATTATTTCTACTATTACTTTACTTCTGTTATTTTTATTATTTATTATTGATATTACAGGTATTAGTGATGTGTTATTGCTCGAGTATGAATGTCATGGATTAGTTCGCTATCCTTCAGAAGTATCATCATATCCGTTAATGAATTTTGGTATTGCTGTGCCTGAAATATCTATTGCTGATAGTGACATTCCGGATGATACCATCACTACTCTTTCTACTATGGCTTTCCTTAAACTTTAGGTTAAGGATCATTTAACTCTCTTTCGCATCGCTATTTTTTTGTTCATTCGTTATTTGTCAAGGACATTATTGCTGTTGGTCATTTCTGCTCATATTTATGTTCGGTAAGTTCTTTTTTTTTTTGATAATAAATTTTTTAGGGTTGTATGAGATTTTCCCAAAAATTTTGCGGTTTTTTACCTCTGTGACCGAACTGATGCTAAAATAATAGGCTGTTGGCTTTTTTTTTTTTTTTTTTTGTTGACAGCGGTATAAATTGAAAAAATAGAATTGTTGATCTCATCATATAGATAGAATATACTGAGCATTAAGAGAATAATTGGTGCAGTGATTCTAGAAAATCGATATTTATTATACATTAATACTGCTTGTTTTTAAAGATTATATATGTATATATTTTCTTTGTGTATTTTTGGAATAATGCCAGTTGAGATAAACTTTCTAGTCGTTTCATATAGAATTTACTAACTTTTTTTATAGACATTAAGTTTTTAAAATGTTTTGGATAATAATATTTGAATGTATTATAAGAATGGGCTATTCATTTTTCGTCGTATTTCATTTATTGATTAGGGGAAAAATATTGACTTTTATCGCTTAGGATTTTCATTTCAATGCTAATTTCAGTAAAGTTCTAGTCTAGTCGCGTAATTTTCTATCATTACGTTTAATTCATGCACTCTCTAGGGATTTCAGTGAAAATAATACTTTTTATTTACAGTTAATAGTTAATACAACGATTACAAGGATAATTTTCAAATCTTTTATTTAATAATATTTTAGAAAATGTCATGTAACTAATAGAGTTTTATTTTATTGTGTGAAGATGCTTGCTAAATTTAGTTTATCAGTTTTTATTATCATGAAGTTTGGTGCTCTTACTTACTGTAATAATTTATGAATTACATATTGTTATTGCTACCTTAGAAGATTTTGAAATATATTTGAGTCATATGGGATCATAATATTGTGTAAACAATGGAATTTTGTATGCTCAGGGAATAATTTGTAAGGAACTGAAGCATTGATTGAAATATTTGAAGTTGTTTGAACTTTTACTTAATCCCAAAAATTATTAATTCATTTGTAGTATTTGCAGGAAGTTCAGCATCTTTTAATTGCTTCAACTAAGACTGACTAAGCGGATGGAATGAATGTATGTAGCACTGTTCAAATAAATGAGTGAAATAAATTTTCGAAATGGAAAATGACGAATAGGTAGACAAATAGGAGAAGTTTTTAATTGTATGAGAGAATAAGAAAAACAGTTGTTTTTTGACGATGTAGCACGTTTCAATCGATCTTTATTATCACTAATTGTTTTGAAAAAGATCGATAATTAGTAATCGGTAAGAAGTTTCGATTAGCTGAAAATAATTGTTAATAATTAGTGAAGTAATAATTAATGTTTGTGATAGCTTGATTTATCATAATATGATGATCTATGTTAGTGTTGCAAGTAAATTAAGAAGGATTTTGAATATTGTAGTTTATCACAGTTGTGTGTACCCAATTTTTATTTACTCAGTGTAATGACAAGACACACGTTTTAGTTTGTTAGGATGGCAAGACGAAATGAGACGGTTGATTAGTTAGTTAGATGGATGGATAGATGGATGGTATGTTTAGTTGTTTGGTTGATTTTTTTTTCGTTTGTTTTTATTAGTGTTTCGATGAATCATTTTGAGGGCATTTTAATTTCTCTGCAATATTTTTGTTTAATTCTCAACGCCTTATTCTTTTTTCTTCTCTTCTCTTTTCCTCTTTTTTATTTCCATCTCCGGTTTTGTCATACTTTTGTATATTTCGAATTTTGCATTAAAAATTGAATGTTTAGTTATTTGTTCTTTTTGCCTTGATATTTTTCATTATCATTCTGCTCAATGTATAGTGAATAGTTTTTAATTTTGTCATTACGGTTTACAGATAATATCAGTATGCGATGTTGAAAGTGGACAGGATATATGTTAATTATTTAGGGAAGATGGAAGCAAATTGATTAAATGATTTAGTTCATTATTATTACTTATTTGGATTTATTAAAGAATAGCGTGGTTAGAATGGATTATATATCAACAAATATTTCTTGATAAATATTGTCATTTGTATTTGAAGTTAGAAATGTCCTTATCTTTTGTGATTCAGATTGTTAAATGTATGAATTTTGATGCAAATCTTTAGAGTAGTTTCAATTAAATAAAGTTTTTTAACTAAATAAAGTTTGTTTAGTAACGAATTATGTTGTGCAAGAGAATCTGAATCAGTATGTGAGATTTTAAAATTATGCTTATTTTTGAGTTTGAAATTGTTCAATTTAAATATGCTGTACAAAATGGATTGTTCGCACATTTCGCTATCATCACTTTTCAGATTATCTCTGTGAAGTTTTTGTGATTGTTTTTGATAACATCTGGTAGATTAATTTAATAATAATTTATTTTGATTGCGTTTAACTAAACATAATTATTAAATTATAGATTTTCTAGTTTATTAAAATTTGCTAATTTAATCTTTTAGTTATAAATAAACTTATAGAAATTGAAGTGCTCGTATTTTTTTTTATAGAAACCACAACTATGCTTATGAACCCTACAATGATTTATTTTTTATTTCCATATATTATGATAAACTGAATCCATTTTGTCAAATTGATCTTTTCATTTTTAGATGTTAAAATGGATTTTTTTTTTTTTTTTGTTTTATATCTTAGTAATACAATCGAATTTTTTTTTGTATTTTGTATTTTTTTTTCACATACAATCGAAATGAACTTTTTTCTCACTGGTTGAATCAAATTATTCCATATCTTCCTTTGAACATTAAGTAAATTAGGAAATTGGATTATTCAGGCCCCTTTAAGAGCACAAAAAAAATTTTTCGATAGAAGCAGAACTATGCTAGAAAGTATAGAGAGCTATTCATAATAGCTTAAAGAAAACAGTTTCTTTAAATAAATATATATATATATGTGATGTTATATGTATTTTGACAATGCCATCTCGCATTCCCGTCATCGTTTCCTTTTTTCTCACTTTTTTCTTGTATCCTTTTCGATTATAGTTGAATGCATTTTACACTAACGATACACAATGTGATACATGGATTTTTATGTTATCGTCGTTTTACTGTTTTGTTCCATACATAAAAAACTCATTTTATGATGAATAAAATGAGTAAAAGTAGTAGCAGCAGTAATATTATTATTATTATTATAAGTAGTAGTAGTAGTAATGGTAGTACAAGTAGTAGTAGTAGTAGTAGTAGTAGTAGTAGTAGTAGTAGTAGTAGTAATAATAGTAGTAATACTGACAATTTTTGTTAAATTTCTCATTATTTAGATAATTTTCTTAAAAATATTTCATGAATTTTGGATTTATTAAATTCTTTTAATTTTTTTAATTTATAAATATAACTGCAGCATTTGTTAGAAATCTAAGTATGCATATATTTAGATATAATAATCGGATTTTATTATATGATAGTTTTGACAGGATTTTTATCAATTGGTAAGCAAAAGAGTGATAAGGATATGGTTATAATATTTGTTATAAATTAGGCACATATATGTGATATAATACTAGAGCATATTCGGACATAATGTTAGAGTATATTCAGATATAATGTATATCCAGATATAGTACTAACATAAGAGTATTTGATAAGATTATTAATTGATAATTAGAAGAATGAGTGATAAGGATATAATTGTGATATATTTTTTAGATATTTTTTTTAATTGATAATTGAAGAATGATTTATCAGAAAATTCTGTATTTTAAGGAATAATTATTTCTAAAAATTTATGCAGTTTTATTTACTTGAAATGCTGTGGTAATATTTAACCAGAAAAAAATTCTATTTTTTTCCCTGATAAAATTAAAAAAAAGTTCAGTTTTACGTTAAATTTTTGCGACATTTTTTTCATCTCAGTTTTATTAATATTTTCAGGATATTTTTATCATTTGTACAGTATCACTTTGCATGATGTTAATATTTCTAGTAATTCAAAATTTGTCCTTCGTTTCTATTTGATAGTCGAGAAATGTGCACTTTTAGGTTTGTTGCAAGCCTCTCATCAAACAAACTGGCATCGTTTTTTACTTTTTTTTTAGCGTAAGAGGTAGCAATGAAACATGAATGTATTTGAAGATTTCATTATGGCTGAACGAGGATGCATTTTATTTACATTTGCTTATTTTGAAGATAAACTATAGTCTATGCGTATGTGGCTCATTATTGCCATACGGTAATGGAAAGAATAGGAAAAAGATTAAAAGAAGGATGGAGTTTTTTTTTGCATAGAAAAATTTTTTAGTATTGCTTTTATTTACAGATTTTTACTCATATATTTTTTTTTCATAGATAAGAAAAGGTTTTCTGGTACGATTCATAGATAGATGATGTTTATGCATATTGTAAAATTATTTGTTCGGAAAATTCTTCAGAAGCTTAGATTTTATACAGCGATGTTAATTCGTCTGACATTTGTGTTTGAATAACATTATTCATTTCTCTGTTTTTTTAATGTAAAAAAAATTCGATGCAGGGATTGCAGAGATTTGCTTATTTGTTAAGTTTAAGAATATTTTTGAAAATTTTTGTCATACAAGTAATTTTTTAGATTAAGCGATTAAAGTTTAAAGGATCTCAATTACCTCAAATTATTAATAAATTCATATTATTCATTGTAAATATAGAAAGGAATATTGCTGCTATTGCATTTCAACCTGACAGTTATTAATGTTGAAATTAAAGTTATTATCATTATGAATACCAAACTAGAATTGCTGATATTACCCAAGAATTATGAGTTTTCTATCTCATTATTGATTAATGTTGCTCGAGACTAATATAATCTATAATTTCATTGATATTTTAGATTTTTTTTAGAAATAGGACTTGATTCTAAAAATAGCTCTCATTTTTTGTTTATTACGTTCAACAAATTTCTCTTTTTTTTAAATATTTTTAAATTGATTTCTACTCCATTTTATGTTCGTCATCGTCATCGTAAATGTGTTATCATGTGCTTCGCTTCTTTTCTCTTGTTAAATTATTTGTTGTACACAGAACTGTACAATTTATATACGACTTTGTTGCTTCCGTAGATTGCTATCGTTTTCACAAATTATTTTGATAAAATGATGAAATCATTTATTCGTGCCTCGATTATTTCAGTTCCTGTTAGTGATATGGTAACCAATGTCATTGTGCCATTCTTTTATCTTAATAATTCTGCTTTTTCTTTATTTCACTCTACAATTTCTACATTTTTAGTGAGAAAAAGACTCTTTTTTTCATTTTGATATACATCTTTAAATGATTTATCATTTAAAATAATGGTAATAGCATGGAGTTTGAAGTAGCACATAAGCCGAAAAAAAAATTATACATATAGCAGTTGTTTGAATTCTTCGGGTGCTATAACCCATAGTTACCCATCTTTGTGATTAATTGATATTGCTTTTTTAGCCCAAAATTACATGACGTATAGGACAAGTTTTGACTAAAAATATGTCTGAAGTTGTCTTCTCTTGTATTTAATACAATTTGATTATTAAAAAAAAATTATTTGAGTTAAGACGAATGTAAAAAATATTAATGTTTTGCTTTATTCCTTATTTTTTTACTGATTCTTTTTTTTTTGTTTCGATTTCGCTCAATTGATTGATAAAGATATATATTACTAATAAGTAGAAATCTTTATTGATCATTCATTTTAAGAAAAAGTTCAAAATTTTTTTTTTATAGAAAAATTTAAGATATGTGAAACAATCACAATATGTTCCTAATTCCAAAAATTTCAGTTTGAAAAATGATTATATAGATTACGTAGGTAATAGAAATATTTAGCAAATTAATCAACAATTAGATTAAATTGATGGTGAACAGTTTAATGTGATTCCATTATTAGTTCATTTTCTTTTTCTCAGGGTTAGAATGATTGGTTAGTTTTTGATGTGATTTGTTTTAGATGTGAATTCTATGTAGGTCCTTTTTTTTCATTAGTTCTCTTTTTTTCACTTATAACTTCTCATAAAAAATTTTTTCTTTGCTATCTTTTTAATTATTGTACTTGGAATTTTATTTCTTACCCTTCAGTTTGTTTTAAACTTTACCAAAGAAAATGAAGTAAGCATTTACTTAATTTTAACTATCTTTGAATATTTTTTGTTTGTATTAATTCAGGGAAAATTTTTGAATGATGTCTGATACATTATCTTGATATTATTTTTTTTAAATTTGATAAAATGATAATTTAGCTGCGATATCTTAGAACTTTCTTTCTGCTGTGGACAACTACGAAAGCTAATATGAGATAATTTTATATACTTGTAAGGTAAATAATACATCAGTACGTCCGGATATTTCGGTGGGATAAAATTACTGAAAGGATTGCTCTATTTCTCTATCTCTATATATCTAATGTTGGAAGTTGGTTTGAAAATTTGTATTTTCCACGTATAACTGATCCGGAAAAAAAGGTAAAGAGAAATAGAGCAAGGGGATTATTAAAAGAATATACCTTGCAGTAATTAAATATATAAGTAACTGATAAATAGCTGATATGCAAATTACACAACTTGAATTAATCGTTGATGAAAGGATGGGATGTTTAATAATTTTTTTCCTTACTTGGTTACAGAGATAAATGCTCATCGTGAGAATTTAGTGCGATAACGCAAATGAACTCGGAATCGCTGAAGAGGATTCGAGCCAGAGTTCTCTTTTCTGATTAAGCAAGGAACCGCCTGAAATCCATTCGGCTGGCGATAGGGAAGTAGTTTTTGTAAAGCACTGCGGTTTCTGTAGTGAAGAGTAACATATAGAGCATATATTGAAGTAATTAATGAGTAAAAAAGTATGAAATATGGTAAAAAAATAATGCTTTGATCGTTGCTTTGATTACAAAGAAAAAAGAAATGGCCTGCAAAATTGTATGATAAGATCACATATATATTGGTATGTGATAAGGATAATATTTATCACAGAATGGATGAAATTATAAAAAGAAGTAGATTTACATAATATCTGATATTTTTGTCATTTTTTTATCGAAAAGTAGTGGAGATATTGATGTTAGTGAAAGGTTGTTGTTGCAAGGTGTGTCAGTAACAGTTGTCGAAAAGTGGTACTGATTTTTTTTTTTTTTTGAAATTTTTTAGGCTGATTTCATAATGAAAGAATGTTATACGTCCCAATACAATATTTCACGATTACTTCTTAAAATGAATTGTAATTGAAATCTTTTTTCTAGCTAGAAAAATTTGTGATTGACAAAAATGGTGAAATTTTTTTATATCTTTAATAAATAAATATAAATTGGAATTTAAACAATCACATTTTTAATTTCTTATAAAATTGTCAAGAGATTGCAAAATAACCTTTTTAATTTGAGGTATGAAGGGATTATCGTTAAATGGTTACAAATTGTGGCCAATCTTATATATTATATATTTAATTTTGGATTTCATCATTTAATCCTTGAAAATACAAATTTTTCAAATTACTTTTTATGCTAGCGTTTCAATTTGCTTTTTTATCACTAGTATATTTGAATCAGCTCGGCGAAATTAATTTAATTTACCAGAAATTCCTCGTTTGTCCTGCATTTTTTTTTCAAATATTTCGTCTTCAAAATTATTGCAAGATATCTAGTTTCATATCTCAAATTGTTTGTTTTATCAGAATTGACTTTCAGTTATTTTGGAATTAGATTTTTGTATTACTTATTATGAATATTTTGGAATTAGATTTTTTTTGTATTACTTATTATAATTACGTTACGCATGTGTAGGATGTACACATGAATATAATACGTATCGGTTAAAAACTATGTAATATTTTCAAGCAAATTATCAGCAGTGTTTGACTGAATAATTTCTGATCGGACTGAAAATTGTATAGATTTGAAATAAAGGTAATTTCTTTCTTCACGGAAAAATTTAAATTAGCATTTCTCATGTGAAGACGCGCAATATTAGCGTGCCCATTGAAAGATAAACATCGGCAAAGATGAAAGGTTGAGTTGATTTACGATCGATTGCTAATTAATAAATCTTTTAGCTTCACCTAAATTGCCCTATATAAGATATATCTGCATGTATGTATATACCATACATATATGTGTATGTCTGTGTGTATGTGTTGTATGTGTGTGTATGTATGTGTATGTGTCGAAAATGCAATAAGTTGTAGTATTTGGCGGGGAAAATAGAACAAAGCAAAGAGATACAAGAATGAAAATTAGATACGTACATGTTCAATCGACATTTAATCTTAGTAACATCTGGCATCTTGATTTTGACAAGTATTGCGAATTTAAGTGATGAGAAAAGATAATGATGGGAGCGAGAAATATTATCAGTCATTTAACGTCTTTTGTTTAAAATTTTCCTCACTTCATTTACGTCATGTATTCGAGAAATTTACAAATATATTGTTAAGTTAGAATTTCATTCACCTACATCATTTATGTGTAAGAACTTGCAAATTTGTTGTTAAGTTCTTCAATTTCAATGGATTGGAATTCGATGAATACGAACGAAAACAATTTTTCTCTAATCAGTCTTATTATAATTTTCGAAAATGTCTAATACTAAGTGATTGCTTATGCTCTTCATGTTTTCATGTTATTGATGAATAGAGAAACTTGTTTTCTGCATTCAGAACTCGTTGATTTGCAGATGTGTGGTATACGTGTGGTAAGGATTTTATCAGCGTTATTTCTTTCAATAATAGTTTGGTAATAAACTAATTAAAATATTCTGCGAAATTTGTTTTAAAGAACGATTTATTATTTGTTGATATCAGTAATTGAAATAGGACATTTAGGCTTTTAGAATTTCTGCGTATGCTAATTTGTCATATTATATTTGAAAAATTATTAAAAAATAGATATATATATATATATATATATCATAATATAAAGTATTATGGAAAGTAAATTTGTGGAAATGTTTCGTATGTAATCCTCCTGCTGTCTCTGATAAGAGTTAGTAGTGGTTATTCGGTCAACAGCAAGACATCATCGTTATCATAGTTTGCTGTCGAAATGTCAGGATTACTGATTCACTGAGAGGAACAGCAAAATGCAGCGTAATGTATGCAATTGGTACAGCTGTCGTTTGAATTATTGATGTATCATTTGTTAAATAGACTTTATATATATACTAAATGTTGAATTGAATGTTATCGATATGTACATTGCTCATTCTTATTTTACTATTTCATTTATTCATCTTATCAAATATTGTGTTTTCTAAGTTTTATTGATTCGATATTTTTAATAGTTGCGGGTTATTTGTCGCTCAATAGTTTTAAATTATACGAAATATTTAAAATTTTTTAAGTTTTTATTTTGCTCTAAAATTGCTTATTGCTGCTGTTGTTATTATGACTTAAATTTTACGAGAGACGAGATTTAAAATTTTCTTTTTAAATTTTTAATTTCTCATAAAAATTATCATTGCTATGTTATTTCCTTACAGGTAGCATTAAAATTAAACGATAAATTTTTCATATTCATTAGTTATTTATATGTATATATGTATGCATATATTTTGTTCTTGAAGAATAAATATAGTTGAGTGAAAAAAGGATGAAGAAATGAGGAAGGGTTGTGTCAAATGACATCGCATAATGCATTATTATCCGGTCTATTTGCCATTATTTTTCTATTCATTGTCTTTCATCTTTATACATACATATATATATTTATGTATATATATATATATATATTATATATATTATAATATATATATATATTAATTATATATATATGTATATATATATAGATAGATAGATAAATACATGGTTAGATGTAAAATTTAAATAATGTGTATTGAATATATTTAAAATGTCTTATATTTTTTTTCTTTTTTGTTTATTTACATTCTTCAAGCTTTCTTAAGCTATCACATTTGTCACCATGAAAATATTCATCATTTAATGATAATTATTGCTTTGACAATGATAACAGTGGACCAGAGCTATAAGCTAGTTAGCTGACCAGATAGGCTAGACTAGGTCACTGATATGATTTATTTGCTTCAAATTCCGTTTCAATAAATATATCTAGCTAATCTAACTAATTTTAATGGATTTCATATCGTCAAGCAATCAATATATAGATATACGAATCAAATCACATTAGCTTTTTTGTGTATTTCTCACGAAAGCACATATTAGCTCTACTTTTTGTTTAATTTCTCATTGTAATCATAATATGCTATAAATCTGAATGAAATAATAAATTGTTGATTTGATTTAATTATTTCATCTGTTAATTTAATTGTTGATCGATTATTAGATGGGAGATTTTTTTCTTTGCTTCTTTTGGTACTAAATGATGGCATATAGTTTGGATGTTACCTATTGCTTATATTATTTTATAAGGTCACATAGAAATGGCAAATGACATTGATGACCGGTTTAGATATTGTATATATGGATAGTGCGGGAGTTTTACGAGGCAATTTCAATTCCGCGAATCTCATGACATTGAAACCGCCCGATTTTCAATGCCTCGCTCATCATCATCATCACAACGTCATTATCGTCATTATCATACTGTGCACATTTTTTTGCTAAAATTGCTTTTGTAGTGCGTTATACTGTAAAATTGATTCTTATTTTTGCTTTCTCCAACAACAGGCATTATTATTCTTCATTAGTACTAATGTGCGTGTTATAGTAAGTAATAATAGCAACGGCATTGTTAGTATTATCACTATTATTATTATTATTATTCTTACTTTTATTATTATTATTGTTACAGCACTAGTCAGTGAGCAATAACATTATCATCAGCATGAGTATAATATGGATACGACAGGCACATGATAAAAGTTTGCACCAAAAAAAAATATGAATAATTGAGAGGACGATAAGAGAGGAATGATAGTGTAATGTTGATGTTTTTTTTTTCATTTTTTCTCTTTGCTATGACTAATAAAAATTTCGACTTGTAGAATTTCAAAGTTTTGGATTTTTTTTCGATTGATTTGTTGTTAATATGACTTATTTTCGATTTATCAGTTTATTAATCAAAATATTGATTGCTTTTTATTTTTTGATCATTTCGATCGACTAATTTTAATCAATTTTATTTGAAAACAAGATGAAATGAGCGAATAGCTAGCTTTTCTATCTCTCTTTCTTTCTCTCCCTCTCTCTCGCTCTTTCATAGTGACCAGTTTATTTGATTGCAGTTCTAGAAAATGGCAGTGACAGTGTTGACAATAATAATATTACGAAATCATCGTGCTTATTTATTAAAATGAGTCTCATAGCTATGATTGACTATTTGAGTATGTATGTTTCTGTTTATGTGTGTGTGTGTGCATGTACGTGTGTGTGTGTGTGTGCATGTACGTGTGTATGTGTGTGTGCATGTACGTGTGTGTGTGTGTGTGTATATTTCTATTTTAATTAAAATTCTAATGTGTGAAAAGCAGAATGATTTTGTAGTGTATGTGTGTGTGTGTGGGTGTGTATGTATGTGTCAAAAAAGATAAACATCCGTTTCAATGATGCATGACCGACCCAATACATGCATATCCAAAATTTCGTTGTGTGATAGAAAGAAATGCCATTTCCAAGGTCGGTGAGAAATTGGCTTGATTCATCGGAATCAGATTATGGACGAATGAGTGAATAAGTGGAATAGAAATGAACTTTAATCAGGAAAAGATTAAGTTTGGATGATGTTGATATGTGGAATGAAGGAGAAGAATAATTAGGATAGTGGAGAAGTGTTAGAATTTAACTACATCACTAATAATTATGCTAATTCTGGAAGTGGGAAAAGATAAAGGGCAATGTCCTTAATTCAGTTTTTCTGCCTCATAACAGATAATAAATAATTCTTAGCAAATAATGGAAGAAGTTATAAAGAAATATTCTGAAAAGGGTTCATATCACTTAAAGTAATCGTTAAAATTTTAATCTCTTAGATGAAATCTTCGGTTATTCATTGTCTCTTTTATCTTAGTGAGTCACATGTCATAACTTATTTATGATATCTAGAAGGAATATACCCTATTATGCGTTGACATTGTTCAACGAGGTTGATAGACTTTTTATATTAATTGTTGCGCAAATAAAATTGATGGCTTTTATTCTGATACCAAAATTCGCCTCGGTAAGCTAGTTTTCGCAAATTTATCATAATTATATGTTGTGTTGTGTCGTTGTTGTGTTGTATCTATTTTTGGAAAATTTGATTGCACGAGTCATATGTGACTTGAAATTTAAATCAAATTCTGTCTCTCTTTTAGTGTTATCGGCCTTCCTGCTGACTATTCCCATTTAATGTGCAATTTTCTCTCCACAAATTCAACAATCAAGATTACATATTTAATTCATTATCCCGCATTGATATACATATATTACTATCGCGACGACAGCATTTACATTTATATAGGATGATGATGATGATGATGATGATGATGGTGGTGATAGTTTTGGATAATTATAATTCATTTGATAATTATCCAGAAACATTTCCTTTTTGTGAAATTAATTTTTGTATTTAGAAAATGCCGTCACGGATAAAGGATTGAACTGAGCGAAAAATAATGGAATAAGACGAGAGAGAGAGAAAGGAGAAGGAACAGATGAGAATAATTTTATTATTGTTGTTACAACATAAATTTTTTTTGCTTTTTTCTTTTTTAATTGCATGGAAGAGAAGGTAGAGATATAATATTCTTCTGTTATTCATTTTCTTTCAAAATTCTTAATTTCTTTTTTCTTAGAAATTCCTGATTTTTTTAATACCATTATATTTATTTTAATTTCAGTAAAATTTCAGAATTAAGTATGACAATTTGCCAAATTCTCTTACTTAATTTTATTTTATTCTCTTCCTTTCTTTCATTTAGTAATATGTAGGAATTTAATTTGGTTGCATTCTTTTCCCGAAATATAGCTTTAAGATGGGGAATAAGGAAGTGATTAATTTTAAAGGATTTTCCTCCATTTTTCTTTATCAGTTTCTTATTTTATTTTCTTCAATTTTCTTCTCTCCTTTACTTCAGTTTTTTATTTTATTTTAATTCAGTCAAATTGCTGATGAAGTGGAATATATTTTTTGTAAAGTTAGAAACAGACATTTCATTTCACATATTTGTGAGAAATGTTCAATTTTTAATGATGGGAGAGGGAAAGAGGTGCAAACTGTTGATGTGATGAATATGAAATTGAGAATGAGGTGAAATATTATATAGATTTATACTAGTTAGTATTGATACTAGTACTAATACTAGAGATAATATTGCTGATGAAAATTAAAAACATTAATGATATAGGAATTGAAATGAACTTTTTTAATTTGCCTTAGTATATTATTTCAAATTTTCATTGATAATTTAAATGCTTTTCGAAATTTTGGTTTCGAATACTTTCGTCTTTTTCTCTCAGTATATATGAGAAAATATTTTGACCATCGTATGTTTTGAATAAATATAGGAATTGATTGATGAATATAATGAACGATTCAGTAATGAAATTACTAGCATTATTCTCTTTCATTCTGCTCAGCGAAGCTATTTGTATTTTTAAAAATAAATAAAGTAACAAATTTATGTTTATATACTTGTTTTTTTCTTTTTTCCAGCCATTTTTGCTTCGCTGAAATATAAAACGAGAAAGCTGACGTAAAGTTTGGATCTAAATGGTTGCAAGTTACGTATTTCCAAATGGTGCTACATCACCAACTACTGAAGCTACACTTATTTTATCTTCTTCTCCATCATCTGTTGCTGCAATTGAAAAAACGAAACAGCGTCAACAGGTTTGTGATTATTTTCATAAACTTTATTACTTAAGCTATAATATGCAATGGAAAGCTCATGCTTAATTATTATGGATAATATTTGGAATAATATTTTCATTTTTAAGATTGTAATAAAGATTATTTAGTTAGATGTTGTTGTCATTTCATGACATCTAATGTTGCTGCGTAGAATCACAATAACGATTTTCTAGTTAAGTATTGTCATTTCATAATTTTTAACGAATGTAATCACTGTTATGTTTTATGTTAAGTAATAATAATAATAATAATAACACGATGATGATGACGGTGATGATGATGATGATGATGATGATGATGAAAACGCATTGTCAACATCATACATACATATATATAAACATCTATGGTGTTGATATATGTGTATTACATATTGTCGTCATATATATATATGCATTTATGTGTGTAGGTGATGTGTATGTGTTTGATTCATACTATTTCGAAATTTTTTGATTGAGAAGCTTTGACTGCTTGTGAATTTGACAATTTTCGCTTCTTTTTCTTTTTTGATGATGAAATACCCGATGGGTGATTGAAATAGATGAGAAAGATTATTGCTGGTGGGAAAGATGCAAAATGACTTTGTTCCACTGATATTTTCTTCTTACACATGTTGTTGTTGTTGTTGTTATTATAGTTGGGGGACATGATAACAATGATGATATCAATGAAGAAGATATAAGAGAGGATAGGACAGAAGGTAGGTATGAGACAGGTTTGTAATGTAGATAAAAATAATATGTATCTATATATATATAGATATGTAAAGTGTATGATGCATTTGGGATGTCGAGGAAAATGAAGATCTTGAATTTTTTTTTATTGTTACCTTTTTTTCATTTCTTCACTTCTTCACATCCAAATATTTATAATCGTTAGTTTTTTTTTTCTTTTTTTGATGATTGTCTAGCATTGCATTCTTTCGGAGAAATATTACATTGAAGATTTTCTTGTTAGATTGATTGATTATAATTGTACAATAACTTCTTCGTGAATTAAAATTTTTTTGTATAAAACTTCTTCGAATGTGAATAAACTAAACTAAACTGTTTATATCACTGATTTTAACAATAATCTATAAATAAGTTGATTTTTTATATCACTGGTCGTAACAATAGTCTGTAAATAATTTGGGATGCAAATATCACTGATTATATTGATAAAATTGATAAAATAATGTATGTCTATATTCATTTCATTTATTTTAGCATTAACTTCTGCAGATCATTTTTTTCATTTCTGAAAATATTTCTTGTTTTGCATATTTCAGTTAACATTTATGGATGATAAAAGCGAAAAAGTTCATCTTTTCATCATACTAATTAGAAAGATGAATTTTAGCTTAATTAGTTAGTGTTCATGTTTGCGCTTATCTATCAATAGTTAGTCATATTTTTCCGTAAATAGAAATAGTTTTTGTTGCTGCTTAATTCATTTACTTAGTTTTAATTTTCTTAGCGTTACTTCAACTTTCTATTTTTTATCATTAAATGCTCGTAGAGTTTTTTTTTGAAATTTATTGAATAGATTCATTTTATTTTTTCGGAAATTCATTCCTAGCAAACTTGTAAAGCGTTTTATTATATGTGTGATTGGAAAACGTGAAAAAATTCTTTCCCATTAATACATACATATCTGCGAACGCAGAAATATGGATATATTTTTATTTCCATTGCTCTTGCTTATCATCAGAAAAAGAACTTTTTTTGTCGATATTTGATAATTTTATGTGTTGTATATATATAAATGTTGACGTTTATCATTGAATGAACCATTTTGATCTTTAGTCTTGATGTCAAAATAGTGATAAGAAAAATGAATTTGTTTTCTTGAAAAAATAGATGTGTAACATTTTCAGGCAGCAATGCTTGATGCATGGTTAGCAATGCACGGTGATAATCTTTACCCTTGTCGAGAAGAGAAAGAACGCTTAGCAAAAGATATGTCAATGACTTATATTCAGGTTGTTTTTCTTTATTTTCAAATAACAAAAATGTGTTGTTAACTATGTCACTTGTAGTTTTTGGGAGTTTTTCTAAACTTCAGAATGAATGATTTGGCTATGTAAATAAGAAATTAGATCTCTTAATTTGATATCTTACTGATATAAAAAATTATACTGAATTTATAATGATATTGATTTGTTGACTTTTTTCTTCCATTTGAATTTGATTCATTCTTGAATGGACTTTTTTTTGTGATAATATCCTATCACTTAAGGATGAAAAATTGATTCGTCTTTATGTATATCAGTGATGAATGTTGGATAATAGTTTGCAAACTTTTTTTCTAATATTTATTTTATGGAAGTTGTTTCATATTCATATTAAAAAGTAATGAAATTGATATTTTAACGATTTTAAAACTTTTTTGCATCCCAAGGAATCAGTGTTCTTTTGTTGTGTCATTCGCTAGGTTATAATATTTTAAACAATATTTATTTCCTGCTGTAATCATTGATTCATAGATAATTTTAAGCTTTTTCTAGCTTAGACATGTTTAAAATATGAACTTCTATTTATCAAATCAAATACGAATTCAATAATTAGATATTTTAGCAGTTAAGGAACTGTGTTAATACTACTATTAACTATTATTATCTACTAACAAAACTATTATCATTATTATCTGATGATAAAATATGAACGATTTTTTAGCAGTTAAAGATAAGGATTACAATTTTGAACACTATAAGCTTGATTATAGGTTACTGCAGTACTGCAGTTTGTCACCTAGGCTATAAATCATTGATATATGGCATACCAAAAATGGGAAGAAAATGCTTTGTTTACATTTGCAATTTGGATTTGTATATGTGTGTATGTTATAATGAATCAGCAGTCCTTGCATAAAATTTATAAATTGTTTATCGATGTATTTTTGCTTCATATTTTCAGATTTCTTCTTTTTTTATCGTCACTCTTCTTTTCTCATCTCTTTTGAAATCTGCTTCTCCATCAAGTTGCAACAGTTAAGTTAGCATTTGTTTGAAATTCTTATTACTGAAACTATGAAATTTAATTGTTTTTTTTTCTGTTTTTTTGCAGATTGCGTTTTCATAATTATTTTGGAATTTACAATAATAAGAAATTGAAGCGAAATAGAAATGAATTAGAGAGAGTGAAGGAGTAGAGAAAAGTCTCTAAATATTTCATCCATTTAATCAGTCGAAATTAATTATTAGTTGAAATCAATTAAAGTGCATGATTGCAGTTATAGGGTTGATAAGGTAAATTATAGAAATGGATATGTGAAGGCAGATATGTCCTTCTAAGTTTGTTATATAACAAAATATAAACATCAGGTTGATTGCCTGAGAAAAAACATCCAAAATGTGAAGATAAAATCTTCTGACGTAAATAAATTCTTAACTGTACGTGTATGTATAATCAAATATTCCATTCATTCATCTGTTCTTCATTTCTTTTTGGTAGCAATCTCGAGAATGAATTAAATATATCTGTGATTATACACTTTACTATTGGAAATATATGAATTCGTTTCACAATTTAGAAGTTTATTTGTTCTTTTTTTCTGTTACAGAAATTAGTTATGATACGATGATATGAATTAGATATTATGTGTCTGATCGAATAATTCTAACTGAAGAAATATTTTTGGAAGTAAGAAAATTTGTCGTTCCGCATAAAAAAGTAATAATAATCGATAGCTTATTTGATAGAAGATTAAAAGTACAAATGATAATGATTAAAGTAATATGTAAGAATAGATTGTAAACAAAGCTATAAAATATGCACTAATTTTTATTGTTCATTAGGAGCTGATTTTAGTTGTCGATTAAATTTCGGAGCTAAATTTGATTGTCGATTTAATATTTCGTCAGATAATAACAACAAGTAACTTACTTGACAAAGATAAAGATATAAAAATGTAAATAAAACTTATTAGAGTAATATATAATTGCTAATTTACATATCTTACATATATGTAAAATAGATCAAATGCAAATTTGGTTGTTTATGTGATATTCTTCAAATAAATAATGATGAGTAGTATTGTAGTTACTTGATAGAAATAAAGATATAAATAACAGTTGTTGTTAAGGTAGTATGTAATCGATAATTTGCATACTTCATATATGTAGGATAGATGTAAACAAAGCTATAAATATACATTGATGTTCACATATGGATGTTATCGCAAAATGTGTTTTATAAATTAAAATTGGAATGTTTGTGCCGAAATATTTCCCTAATCAATATTTTAAAATTTATTATCATACTTTGATACCCTCCGTAATAGACACTGCTGATAATGTTCATGAATTAATGGATAAGAGGCCAAATATATGTTATGAATTAGAATCATTGTTTCTATAGAGATGGGATGCTTCATTTAACATTTATTATTATGATGTGATATCCTCCATAATAATCAATGGTGATAATGCTTCATGAAAATAGTGAGTAAAAGAAACAAAAATAAGTATAAAATTGGACACTGAACTATATAATTTTGTATTAAAAAAAATTATTCTTAGTTTTGAGGATTGTTAAAACATCTTTTTCAAGCATAATGAATTCACTAAGGTAAGTGATAGTATTTGAATTTGAAATATTTACTAAAATATTCAAAAGAAATTAATACTATTGTGGTAATTCAAAAATATGATATAAATAGGAAAAAACGGTATTTTAAGACGATGAATAATGTGGTAGCGGTAATGGATTTTAAATAAAATTATTATGACTTCATTCAGTTAATGTTGAAATTGCCTTAAACGAAATTATTTTGTACTATCTCTTTCGGCAGCAAGATATTTTCAAATTTGTATGTTTCAACTGAAAAATTGAGGTCATTGCCAAATTATTGGTTGTTTGATAAGTTCTTCTTAGTGGGAAATGTAAAAATTTTGATAAAATGATGATGACCTTGTTTTAAATAGAGAAAGAAGAAGAATTATAGATGTACTTAATTTGCCTATTGAGCAGATGCGGATTTATTTCGTTCGTACATTTGTAATTTTTCTAAATTTTCGAATCCTTTTTAAGACGAAGTTATGTGTTATTAATTAGTTTATGTTATCAAGAAACCATTATTTAGGTTTTATAAAGCAATATTATTTGCATAATACGGCCAAAATTTAATTATTACAATGGTAAATTGAGTGTTCTAATTTTAAGTTACACCAGTAAAGATAAATTTATTCTCTTTTTAGCTATTTTGAAATATTTGCCTGATTAATAAGTGTTAAACTTTTGTAGAAAAATAGGAATAAGATTTTTATTGCATTGTAAAATTTTTTGAATGATTTGTCTAATTGGATACTGAAATCAAGAAATAGTTGATAGATTTCTTTATTTTTGTATTGTTTTTGTATTTAATCTTTTTTTAATTTGCTCTGTTTTATGAATCTAAATCCGTCCTCACAATTTTTTGGATTTTTCTGAAAGTTTTCATGAAATATTATTATACGGAATTTTTTCCTGGTTTTACCATTGTTGAATAGGAAAAATGTTAGGTAAATTTTGTGTTCCAGTTACCTTCTTTTTTTTGGATCTTTGCTTTTCAGGTAAATCGCTGGTTTGCAAATCGACGTCGCAAGCAAAACAAAACGTCGAAAAACTGAAACTGAATCACCTCGTTCATTTACTATATCATCGTTATCATCATCATCATCATCATTAACTCTTGCTGCAACAAATAAGCATGCGTTGACTGGATTATTGAAATCAGAACAAAACCCAAATTGGCCATCGAAATCACCACGTGGTTAGTTTAAGCATTTATTAATATTCATTTTTTAATTATCGAGAAGATTCAAATTTTAATATCGACACTACTTTGTAATTATTTTTCATTCAGTTGTCTGCTTTCATAGACGGAAATAGAATTAATTTAGGAAAAGTTTTTTTTTTTTTTTTAAAGCAAAAAAATAGATGAGAACTATGATCATAAAATTTCTTATTAAACTCTTGTTCTGATTTAATCCTATTCAGACGTTTAAAAAAGCCAAGAAAATAAATGAGAAGCATGACGATAAAACATTTTATTAAATTCCTGTTCTCTATTATTCATATTTAAATGCATAGGCTTTTCCGATAATTGAAATTCTTATGATTATCGCATCATTATATTAACATTTTCTGATGATTCATGAGAAAAATGAAAATGGAAATGATTTTTCAATTTTGATAATATAATTTTTATGAAAAGATAATAATATTATAATCACATAGCATACTATTATCAAAATATGTGATGCAGTATTTGCATAACATTTAACATTATTACTCATCGAACTATTTGAGTATTTACTTATCGGTTTTTTCTCTGCTTCCATAAATTAAATTTTCCTTTTTCGGCAAAATTGCCAGTGATTAAAATCTGAATGGAATTCAATTGAAAAATAAATTATAAGCATGGAAACATTAAATGTTTGCTTTATAAATAATCTTTATTTCCTGAAAAATGCTGTAGCACATAGAGATGTATGCGAGTGGAGAGGTCATGTTGATTGTTTTATTTTCTAACTTCAGCTTTGGAAATTTTAAAATTGAAATTTATAGAAATAGAAGATTTTTAAAGTGAGTCATAATGGAAGGAATTTTAATAGCCTTTTTTAAATTTAATACTAGTAGAAACCGGATATTACACTTAGAAACGTCTCTGATTAATAAGGACATTATTCATCTTGTAAAGTCATTACTGGTTTTTTTGTGTCATTCCACTTATGTGATTTGCGTGCTTCTTGTTGCACGTATTTGGCACGCATTTGATAAGTAGCATGCATTTGCATGTTTTCTTTGTCTACACATATACATATAAATATTAGTTAGTGTGAATAATAAATTTTTGATAAATAGTCACAATAGTAGTTTGGGTAATAATTCATTGATTTAAATTTTTTTGTTGCTATTGAATATTGAACGGAATAGATTGCTTATCATCCTTTCTTTTAATAAAAAGTTTCTGTAGATTTTGTGATAGTATTTTTATCAATTGTACTTCTACAAGCTATATTTTATCGTCTTATCAACTATTGCTAGTTGGTAAACGTTTAAATATTGCTTTTTTTATATTTATCAATTTCTAAGATATAAATGAAAAATGCGGGTTTCTTTCTATTTTTCAGAAGTTTATTATTATTATTATTATTTATATACACATTGTTCAGACTGCTAATATGATTACTTCATGATTATTATCTGCAATGACTTGGACATTGTAATAAATTTTAATTTAAGTTTAAAATGCTTCATTTCTGTCAAAATATAACTTGTTTTCATCATTCTAAAATCAGTAGACATGAATATCTCTTATCATTTGTTATTTAATGATACTTTTTACATTATCAATTTCTAAACTGAAAATGAAATATTCGAATTTTATCTTATTTTTATTAGATATAATATAAAACTTTTGGTTTTTAAAAATAATATATATTTCGATTTGGTGTGATATGGGTATGTGATTATAAATGATGATAAATTATGTGCAGAGTGCATAAGTTACTAATTTTAGTTTGTTGCCAAGGACGACCATTTTTCTCGCCCCGTTCCCGTATAACCAGTTTTAATTATTATCCATTCGATATGATGATGTTCATCCTTGATATATATATATATATATATATATACATATACATATACATATACATGTGTATGTGTGTGTATTTTTTTGTATATATGCATATGCATTTTCTCATTCTATACTTTTATATATTCGTAGCAATTTGAAAAAAAATAGTAAGTGAAATCAATGCCGTCAATGATTTACTGATGTGAAAAGGCAATAATTATAAATTTAAAATTGAATATTCAAAATTAAAGATCAGTCTTTGGACTAATCCTAAACTGCTGAAAGTTTTATACTCTTCTTTTCATATATAATTATTCCTCCTTATTTTATCATTTTAAGCGTGAAATTTTTATCTGAACGTTTTATCTTTCCAGACATGAAGTTTTTACAACATTTAAACCTATTGTAAGCATCTGTAAAGATATCATCTGTTTCATGTCTGATTTTAATCTCATTATAAAAATTTGGGAGAAAAAAGGGAGAGATTAGTTGTCTAAGTAAATTATGCAACGAATAAAAGAGAAAAATAATAAATTAATAAGTAAATTTTTTATAGCATGATGGAAGGAAATTAGGAAATGATTGAAATTTAGTAAAATATAGATTAATTTGTGAGATATGTTATAATATGAATTTCTACCCCCGTTTTTTTCATTCATTTCCAGAAATCATGATATACTCATGCAGATTTTGCAGGCATTTATTTATTCACGCACATATATGCACATGTATATGTCAGTAAAAATTAATTAATTGAAAAAGAAATAGAATAATAATAGTATTACTGTTAGGTTATAGCAATAGTAAGAGTAATAGTAATGGATCAGAGATTATAATTGCAGTATTTTTATTAAGAAGAAGAAACGAGAATGACATCATGAATGAAAAAAGAGAAGAGGGAAAGGAAGGATATTGAGGATGAATAAACATTGAGAATTACTTATTGGGAAGGAAAATGAGTAAGTTTGTGGGAAATAAAAGGAAGGTTGTCTTATATTTGCTAATTGTAGACAAACCAAAAAAGAATGCCATCTCGCGTATTCCTGTGGCAGTTTTTCTCGACGATGATCTCTAGAAAGATTATATCTTATATATTTCTTTAAAAATTACTGATTGTTCTTTTTTCATTTTTTCTTTTTTTTTTTGATAATTTTTTTTTCAAAATGATTCAATTTTTTATTTATTTTATCGATTTCTTCCAAAATTTATTTAATGCAATTAAAAATATTTTTAGATAGATTACAAATGAAATGTGTTAATAGAATATGAGATTATATTTGAGTATCTAGTAGTATGAATTTCTTCGAAGTTTTTATATAAACAAAGAGATATGGCAAAATAGTCGAGAAATAAAAATTTAACGTTTTATTTCATCAAGTTTGTTTATGAGTAGATATATAAAGCAAATCCATAAATGAATGCTGAAGGTTAATTTAGTGATTGAGCTGTGTGGCAAACGAGGAATATATTGTTGAATTTTTAAATATTTCAAGTGAACAAAATACTTGTCATCTTTTATAAAAAAGTTTTCAACAGGCGTTCTGCTAAATAGTAAAAAAAGAAAGACAAAATTCTTTAAACTTTAAAGGCAGAACAAACGTATATCTTCTCTGATTTCTTCAAAGACCAAAAAATTACGAATGCTTCAATGAAATGCAATGGAAATGAATGTAATCATTTTACTGCTTTTTTTTATAATTTCTAACTTTCATTAGAAAGAGATTAAGTTTAGGAAGAGAAAAAGATAATTAAGCATTAATAATTTAGGCTATACTTTTAATGAATAAATGATAGATGTATATATATGCGTTTATGCTGGTAGATAATAATGAAAATTCTAAATTGTTATGAAAAAAAAAAACATCTAACATTGGAATTATCACGAAGGATAAAAAATAAAGCGAATATTTGCTCATTTTTTTCTACCTCTTTATCTTTTTCTCTCCCTTTTTCTTTCTCCTTTTTTCATTTTATTTTTTCAAAATTCGATGAAAAGACAATACACGATAAAGTAAATTTACGGTATTGGAAGCTGAAAATAAGTAGAAAGAAGAGAAGAGAAGAACACGTCGAGAATCATCGAAAAAAAAATTTCATCGTTTTTAAAATTTATTTTTTAATCAAATAATTTGAAAAGTTAATAAATGATTTAATAGAACGAAAAGAGCCTGCTCATGTCTTTGAAAACATACTCTTCTCTGGCTTTTTTTTTTTAACTTTCCGATCAGTACTTTAGGTCTCGTGATAGTTATAATTAGTTTTAACTGGGACATGCATACTTGGCAAATTGCAAATATCTCGTCTAGGATAAAATATCCAATGAATTTATATGGATGAACCGAAATGGAAAAAAATTTTTTTCTAAATATATTTTGTATGAATTTTATAAAACTTAAAAAAAAAGATTTGGAAAAATTTTTAAATATATTTTGCATGGATTTTATAAAACTTAGAAAAAAAAGACATTTCGTATGGATTTTTATAAAACTTAGAAAAAAAGATTTGTATGGATTTATAAAAACTTAGAAAAAAAAGAAACAAAGATTTTGTAAATTTTGGCTTTTATTTTTAATTGGTAAGGGTTTTGATTTACGAAGAAAAAATGTCATCTGTTGTTTTGCAGGAAAAAAATTAACTTATTCTAGATAATTTGAGATATTGTTATAAGAATTTTATGTGCCCATGAAATCAGCAAAATTAATTATAAAATTATTAAATATTTTTGAATTTTGAGATGAAGTTTAAAATACAAATAAACTCTGTGATATCCATATTAAATTTTGAATTTCTTTTAGATCCGTAAATTTTGATGGAAATTTATAATTTCATTATCGATACTTTGTTGAATTTTAAGTTTTTTGTTTTATTTCTTAAAATTGCCAGGATTAAGAAATTTTCTCTATTCCTCTATTACATTTTGGTCCATGTTTTACATATCGTGGGGATTTTTTTTTTGTAGAGTCCTGTAAATTTTAATTTTCTAATTTGTTAAAAGTTCAAATTTTTTTGAGACTTTTTTTCATAATTTTTTACAAGTTTTAATTTACATACAATGCAATTTATTTGATTAATTGAAAATTCAAAGTTATACAAATTAATTTACGCATGAATGAGTTTGCCGAGTACATTATTATTTCGTCGAATATGTAGTAATATTAGTCGATGAATTGTAAGCATTAAAATAACGAATATTTTATAAGAAGTGAACAGAGAAGGAAGAGAGATAGGGAGGGAGAGAGAAAACTTTTAAAATTAATGTGCCAACAGGTATTAACAGCTGTCGTTCATTGATAGCAGTAGATTTCGTCTAGAAGACCAGATGTCTAATTTTTTTTTTTCCTATCTCTCTCTTATTTAGTTTATGGGTATTGTGCTAATAGAAAATGGTAATACGTTCATAATGAGATGGTGGTGATGATGATAAAATAGTAATAATGATAGTAATGGTGATGATGGTGAAGTAATGATGAAAATCGTTGCCTTTTTTGAGTCTTTTATGTGTTCTTTGTTATGCTGATGATAGTGAGTGATGATAATGATAATGATGATAACAATAATAATAATGACAATGATGGTGATGATTGGATGGATTGATTATTTTGATGACATTTTGTTTATATTTGTGTGGTCTTTTTTTGCAAAGTTTGTTTACTATTGATAGAATAAATGATTAAAGGTTAATTGAAATTTTTTTTTGTTTGTTAAGTAAGGAAGGTTTAGTAATTATTATTCTTATTTACTGACGAAAAGAATTAATAATTGATATTTTCTTCTAAATTTTTTATTTGATTGATACTTTTGCAGGAAAAATTGATTCATAGCTATTATTTGTTTTTAAATAACATATGCTTCATTTACTTGGCAAAAAATTTTAAAGAAAGTCTGATACTGCTAATTAATATTGATGATAAACATTCGATAGCTTTTTGAGAAGTTCGATTATACATGTAGCATAGTATAGAACAGGATGGAATAAATTAGAATTAAATGTTATTAGAAAGTATTTAGCTGCAATTTCGACTAATAAGTAGTAGCTCTTCGTTTTCACTTTCCACTCAAATTTTTGTTCTTATTTTTTGCATCTTTCCTATCTCTAACTTATATTTTGGGGGATAAAAAGAGGAAGAAATATGTGAAGGAAAAGTCCTTATTTTATGTTGCTTAAAATTTAAAATATTTAAGAAAGTCATCGACTTGAAATTAATACATTAATAAACAAATATACTTAAAGCTTAAAGCCTTTTGTTGTGTTTATCGAAGTGTTTCTTTAGTAAATAAGAAAATTTGCTTAGTGATTTATTTGTATTCAGTGTTTTGACTAATAAAATTAATCATAGTATTACTTATTTTTAATTAATATATCTCGTACTTAACTAACTAATAAAAATTAATGATTAAGGTCATGCATTAACGATAAGTATTACTCTTTTAATTTGCTAGGAAAATTGATTGTAGCAGTTGATTTTGAAATAGCCACCGTATTCCTAATTTACTTGGTAAAAAGTTAATAATTAATATTTTTTCTGAAATTACTAATTAATTGATAATAATCATTCCTTTCTTCTCCTTTTTTCTTCGATTTCCGATTATAGCAAATGGAATGAATTTTGCTAAAACTTAATTAAATTTGAGGAAATGTTGCTATGTTAAAATGATTATTATTTACCAAAAATATGTGGCACTTTCCTCTTTAATTCAAAAAGAAATCGATATAAATTGTTAGAGAGAGGGGAATAGAGAGGGAAGGAGAGAGAAAGAGGGCGGTATTTAATTTAATGGGATCAGAGGGGAAAGGAAAAGTGGAATGAGTGGATGAATAGAATGAGTTGGAAGGACAGTTTCCGTTTTTCCTTCATCCTTTCCTTTCTTCCTTCCTTCCTTTTTTTCCCTCCTTTTTTCCTTTCCTTTCTTCCTATTTTCATTCTCCTCTCTTCCTCTTCTCTTTTCCTTTCTCTCTCTTTCTCTTTCTTTCTTTCTTTTCATCAAATTTTCTCTTTGATTCGTCACAAACGCTTCTTCAGTTGGTCTTTTCTTTCTTCAGCTGGAATGGTAACTCGGCTATCAGAAGATGACTTATCTTGGCTGGTCAATGTGTATGAGTAGTATTAATAGTTGTTATGCATGTATGTGTGTGCGTGTGTGTGTGTATGTGTATGTATATGTGTATGTGTATGTGAATGTGTATGTGCATGAGTATGAATATGTGTAAAGTATGAGTAGATATATATATATATATATATATACATACACATGTATATGATATATTCCCGTCTTCATCTGAGATTGAAAAGGAAATATTTGGACAAAAAGGAGAAGGAGGGAAAAAGGAATAAAGGAACTATATATAGATCGATCTAAAGTTTAAGCTTGCTTACATTATATTTCTAATTTTCCTCTTTTTTCTTGTCCATTTTGTCGGACATTCATTGTATTCATCTTTTGCTGCCATGCCAGTGCCACTCCCATTGCGATCATATTTTCAATTCACTTTTCAGTCAATTGTTGAAGCATAGACAGGTTTATATTTCGCTTCTATTGTTTGGATATTTTCCTTTATGCATTAATTTTTTATAACACTTTTTTCCCAGGATGGGTTGAATTGTCTTTGTTTTGTTTTGCTTATGTTGATTTTTCCGATGTTATTGCATTGAAATAAGAAGAAAAAAATTGAGAAATAATTCTTATTGTAAATTTGTGGGTAGTTAGAAAAGAAGAAAGTTTTGTTTATAAATAAATTATAGTGGTGATCAATATTTTATATATATGTAAATAAACGTATAAACGTAGTTCGTTATACTTATCACTGCTATAGTTTGTAGTGATCGGTCAATATAATGAATAATACTTAGGATTACGTTTCTTTGCAAATTCATTTCATTAGCTAATTGTTTGACGGCAATCAAAAATTGGATTCACTAAAGATAGCATCCTATATTGTCTGCTTTCTCTTCTGTAAAAGAAATCTATTAATTAAAAAGTTGGTAAAATTTACTGAAATGTTCCATAGTGCTGGTGCAAGTTTGCTGAAGGGTTATCATAGTGCTGGTGTAGTTGTTCAAACTTTCATTTTTGATGAATTTCCAAATAATTTCACTGATTATTTGTTTTATAAATAAATAACAAGATGTTTTTAGAACGAATCGAGAACTAATAATTCATTTCTGAGATTATCGTTTATTCGGTGTCTTTTGCAGCATTAAATATATCAACTATAAGTGATGGTATTCTATTTTACAATTAAATAACATTCTTAGAAATCAATTTTTTTTTTTTGTCCGTCTCACTTTTAAGCATCTTTTCTGAATTTCTATAATTAGCCAGTTTTGGATAAAAGACTTTGCAATAGTGCATTACATTATTCGTACTAATGTACTTATTTTATTCCTTCATCTTTTTATTTTATGGGCTGTAATTTCTTTGTATCCCTTTTTCTTGGGAAAATAGTATTAATCTTTTCAGTTCAAATAATTATATATTTGCGGGCTATTTCAAAACGACCACAGTAGTTTATCATATATTTCAACTGAACTTTTATCGAGAATCGATAAAAGTCCAGTTAAACTTTGCAGTGTTGATTCATAGCGTAATTTGATTCATTTCAAAATTTATTTCTAGCATGATTATTTGTTTCTTTATAAGGGAATGGATGTTTTCGATGTTTTTATTATTATTTTATTTGTTGAATAAATGATGTTTGAGGCGTTAATTTGAATATAATTTTAATAAGGAAATAGATTTCTCGGGTGATATTTTTAGAAAATATGATGTGGATTTCTTAGTTGCATAGTAAATTCAATTATTTAAGCGAGAATTAAGTTTACTGAATACGAATGACGTTACCAGCAATAATATTTAGTTTGTTGAGTGGATGTATGGTCGCACGAATAATATAATAAACATAGATTGGTGAGCGAAATTTGTTTTTAGTAGGAATTTTTGATTCGTGTTGTTTTCTATTATCAGTGTTAAAATGGAAAAGGTAGAGAAAAAGGTGGAAGTAAACTTGGGATATTTTTGATTTGACTGTATGTATTAAAGTAATAATTTTTTGATTTTCAATTCGAATTATTATATGTCCTCGTAAAAAGGAGTGGGTAATGTGAATTGAATGATTGTAATTAAAATTAAAAGGAGATTAATTCTTATATTCTCGAGATTGTTCATTAGTCTTTTTTGTTTTAAAATTCGAAATTTTATCGCGCTCACTAATATATTGCCATCGTTATTAGTGATTTAAAATATCAGGATGTAAATCGATATATCCATCTGAGTTATATAATATATATATATATGTATGTATGTATATATCAGATCTTATTATTTATGGAATATGTACTTTCGATATATGTAAATATAGCTTTTTTCTTCATTGATACTCTGTTGAATATTTGTTTAATAAATGATGAGTGATATTATTCTATCAAATAGATGCGAAAATATCGTCGCGTCTTATTGTTTATGGATTATATATACTTAAATTTCCATTTTTAAATTTTAAATTCAAATATCAGAACATTATTATTATTTCATTATTTTATTCTTACTCTTTTTTCCTTATGAAGAACTTTTCAATTTGTTCTTAAAGCGAAAGTTTCGCAAGCAAGCATGCATACATGCAGTGTACACTGAAACTTTTGCAAATATCTGAATGCGGTTTCCAGAGGAATTATTTTGAATGTCATGTGATAATTGTTGATTCATAACTTAATTATATATATAAATTTTTTTATTTGTTTGAGAGACTGAATCCCTTTGAATTGCTGGGTAGAGAAATAATAAAATAGTTGAATTTGATTATCAATTTGATCTGATGGAAATTTGTAAGAAAATAATTGATAGGAAATGGTTTGTAATAGGAAATTTAACTATGATTGGAAATAAAATCTTAGTGTGTTTTATATATCTGTTAGAGATTTGTGTAAATCGTAAATATAACAGTTGTGTAAATTATAAATATAATGATCAAGTTCGCAAAATATCGTTTAATAATTTAATTTCCAATTATTAAATTAGTTGTTTGCTTTCGTTTATTTTCTTTCAGTTTTATTATCTTGTGTATGTGCCTTGCACAAAAAAGTCTGAAGCTGATTTTCATTCTTAGTCGAAGAGAAAGAAAGAATATTTTTTATCTTTTGTTCTTGTCTTCTTTTTTTTATTTTTTCATTTAAACTTATAGTTTTTGAAATGGAAAAATAATGAAATACTAATGGGAATAAAGGATATAAAAAAGAGATTTAAAAAAAGGCGTGAAGAATTTTAGTAGATGGATGTTTGTTTATTTAATTTTTAATAAAATATGTGTTATGATTAACTGAGGAAAAATGAAGTGAGTTGATAATATTAAATTAAATTTTAAGCTTAGAGGCAAAAAAAGTTAAAGTGAAAATGACGTAATGTGACGTTAAGTTAATTCCTTTTAAATCCATTTTATGAATTAGGCGGTAAATGGAAAGCTTTGTTAAAATGGATAATATTATGCATTATCGAAATTGTGATTAGAATGATTAAGTGATATATTTAATGTTCTTTTTAGGATATTTGATTTATTAGTTTATGTTTTAATTTGTTCATCGGCAAAGCAAGTAAATGGAAATTTAAGATGGCGATGTTGATCTTTGACCTGGGATGAATGAATTTTAGCTTCACTCAATAATATAATTATTTAGTTTCAACATCTAGCTGTTGTTTGGGAAAGACTTTTAGTGCTCTTGGATGATGACCTTTAGTCTTTTGAAGCAAATGTGAGACATGTTAAAAATATTAATGATGGGTTTGTCAGGGCAGAGAATCTTAACAATCTCTAGTCTTTGACAATTTGAAATGTTAGTTTATTCCATATCTAAAAAGTAAAATATAATGAGTAAGAAATAACTAGGCGATTTTACAATTATTCCTCTTCTAAAACTTTAGAAATAATAAAGCATACGCTATTAGAAAGCTTTATTGTTCTTAAAAATTAATGTTTTCATATAAATAAGACCGTTATTCTGTTTTATTTCGTTCTGTTCTTTTCAGTACTTTTTTCTCCTTTGTTGTGTTCCTATGCAGATTTAAAGGTTTATTTTGCTAAGCAACTTTACTGAAGTGTTTATGATGAGAATGAGAGCGAATATGTTTCTGTTGTTATTTATTGTTACTACTAATAGTAGTTGGAGAGATAAATAGGTAGATGAATGGATGAATGAATGGTGACATGTGATCTAGGCTAATTTTTCGAGGCAGTTAGCATCATCTATTTTATTAAATAAATTATTAGTTATTTCATTGACGCTGTTAAAGATGTTTGTCATTTGACGTAAACTCAAGTTCATGTATCAGTAATAGGATGAACAAACAAGTAAATGGATAAAGTATGATAGATGGAGAGATAGATAGAGAGATAGATGGTTGAATGATTGTTTGATTGGTTGATTGATTGGAGAGATGGATAGATGAATTTGTTTTGATAATTTAAAAGAAAAAATCATTTGACTTTGCAATATTTTTTGAAATATTTTCATTGATTGCGGCTAATGTATTTCCTTCTTACTACTATCTTTTATTTGGAATTTTTCGAGTAAAAATTTGAAATTAGAATGCACATCGAATATTGTTGCATTTATTTTATTATGTTCAATTTGATAAGTGATAAGAAATTCATTAGAAATTATATGTAATTTTTCATCTTTTGTTCTCTTTTGAAACTAGTATTGGTTATTTGGTTTTGGAAACATTTCTTTGAAGAGTTTTGCAGAAGATTATTTTATTTTGGAGAATTTTCTCAAAGAAAAAAAGAATTTTGATTATTGCAAAATTTTTCATCGGAAATGGAAAAATTTATTGTCATTTCCAAAATTCAGGGGTGATTGAGTTTTGATTTCTTATTGTGGACAAAATGACAAAATAGTAATATTCGTTTCTGTAAAGTAAAAATAAGCTCATATTAATTTATAAATGAGATAATTAATTTAAAAGAAAATTTATTTAAAAATATTTCGTGTAAATTAATTAATTTTTTGAGTACTAGTTTCAGTTGATCAATTAATTTAAATACAATTGTTTTAAAATGTTTGAATTTCGGAAATTATTCCCGCCTAAAAATGGTTAATATGAAGAGAACTGGTTCTTTTAAACTTTCTTTATTTCATCCATTTTATGGGTTATTCAACTGTCTGAAAAAGATTAATTGCTGTTATAAAAGGCACAACTTGGAACTCTACTTGCTTTGCTTATTCTGCCCTAATTTTCCCATTTTTAGGGAAATCACAGGCGGTCCTTTCGTCCGTAATGTGTTGGATATATTGAGTAAATTGTATGATATTTATAAATAAATGTTTTCGATTTTATTACTCCATTATTTTGAAGCACAATTGTCTTAGTTAGAATTATTACTCTTCTCAATAGGCATAATCTATATTCACTTTTTGATTCACATCTGTCATTTGCACACTAAAATTGAATTTAAATTAAATTTCTATTACTTCGTTTCATGGAATAGGTTTTCTAGGTTAATAATTAATAATGAAGATTTTATCTAATCGTTTTGTAATTCTACTATTGTCCGATATAGTAATTTGAAGTTGTATTAATTTATAATTTAGATTTCCTTTGTTTTCAATTGCATTCATTATTTTTGTATCATTCACCAAGTCATTGAAATTAGTAAAATATTTTTACATTATTTTTCATATCATAGTCATTATAATAATTTTATTTTGATCATTTTCTTGGAGACGTTTGTTATCACTTAGTTTCATTTTTCGTTAATGGGGAAGACATTTTCTGTTCTGTTTTTTTTGGAGTATATTAGAGGTATCATTTAATATTTATTTGTTTGAGATTAATATAAAAGAAATTTAAATTATCATTATTATTACTAAATTTTTGCTTCATCAATCGGTGATATGAGATAGGCATTTAATGATGCGTGGCAATTAAAGATTTTTGAAAGCTTGTTTAAGCTTTTTATTTTTACGTGATGATAAGATGAATCCATAACCTTGTTATCCATTACGTGTTACCTGTGGTGAATACTTCTAAACAAGAGAATTTAAAGACTGAAGATGTTGTTGGGAATAATAAAAGTTAAATTTAGATTGAATTTAAAGATTTATAATATAGAGTATTTATATTGTGATGAATCTGCTATGTAAATTTCCGGCAAATTTTCAGATTTTATTTTTTTATTTTTCTGACATTTTAGGTTCAGTTCAGATCGAACAAAAAAAACCGGAAATGGTAGTGCATACGGTACATTCTGATTTACATAAAGCAGATATTGAAACATTGAAAGATGAATTACATCGAAATACACCCTCTGCACATATAACAAATACCACTTTTCAACAGGTCTGATTTTTTTCTTTACTTTTACATGAAGATGTTCTTTTAAATTTTAGTGCTAATAATCGATTCGTTGAGAAATTTTTTATTTAAGGATGGAAAATTTTTTTTAATATAAGATAAAAAGTCAAAGATAAAATTATAACAAATTTCGCATTTAAACATTTCACTAAAACATGCAACAGTCGCATCCGTAATTTGACAAATAAATAATTAGCAGAGCAATTATTCGTAAAATTGGCATCCATATTAGCAAAAATAGAATCCATACTAATTCACCGGCATACTTTATCGAAATGGAAGAATCATCACAATAATTTGTAGTTAATATTTATCTTATTCACTCGGATATTTTAATCAAAAGGAATAAACATTTAATATAAAATTAAATATTTTGAAAATTTCAAGTTGAATGTAAATGTTGAAATTTAGCATTTAATAAGATTTTTTCTTAATTTTAATTCTCTTATTATAACACAGGTTCCGGATGTTAATCGATCGGTGGCCTCACCGTGTTCACCTCCCGATCAGCGTAGGATATCTCAGTCGACGTTTGATAATAAGTTGCTCCCAACTCCACCAGCTTATACACCTCCATTAAATGCTGCAGCTGCAGTTGCAGCTGGAAATCTTCCTGCAGCAATTGTTGCTGCGGCTGCTGCGCAAACCGCAAATCCATTCCTTCTTGCTGCTGCATTAGGATTACAACAACAACAGCAAAATGCACCTGCAACACTTCCATGGATCAGTAATGCACAATCGTTCGGTATGATGTTACCCTATCTTCAACATTTGCAAGCTCAAATGCAGCAACAAGCGCAGGCACAGGTAAATAATATTTTAATATCTTTTAGCTGGGTAAGTAATTATTTGAACTAGTTATTGTTTTGTCCTACTAATTTCAATCCTTCAAATTTTCGACATTTGATTTTATCATTTCTATCATTTTAGGTTGCATTAGCGCAACAAATAGCAGCGCAGCAGGCTGCAAATTTGCATCAACAATTTAAAACAGTTGCAGCAGCTGCGGCTGCAGCTCATACTTCATTAATCTCCCAACAACAGCAACAGCAACAACGATCGCAGGCGCAGCCGCAGCAGCAGCCGCAGCCGCAAACACATTGGTTATCTCCTCCACCATCTGTTCCTCCCCAAATTACAACTATAAGGCAAACAACAACAACTTGCCCATCACCACTGCTACTTGCAGCAGGAACAGCAGGTGCGGAATCAGCGTCCTCTTTGTTGGAATTTACTGAATTGAATAATTTGCGACCTAATCCGGAAGCGACACAACTACCATCACCCCAGCATCATCAAGTTCTTCATTGTATAATGATGAGAAACAGCAGCAACAACAGCAGTTGCAACAGCAATTTCTCTTCGATGAAGATTTGATGATTGATTCACTGATGGAGGAACGAAAAGATTTATCAGAGAAAGAAAGTATCGCTGTCGCCGTTTTAGCTGGTATGGCTGCATGTCAACGATAATCAATCAGTTGTTATCATCTAAAAACTGTGATGCTTCATTATCATCATCAATTAATGGCTACAAATTTATTTTCGAATACTTTTTAAGTATTCAAGACATCTTTATTTAATAATTTTTTGTCATATTGGAATTTTAAATATTTTTTATTTTTCCATCGTTCCAGTTTTGAAATTTTCGATTTCATATATTATTTGTTGGATTTAGGCATGTTAAAATTTCAGATATTATTTTGAACTGTTACATAATGAAAGCGATATTTTTTAATTGTATAAATACAGTCATTATATAAAGACTGCAAATGCTTTTTCCTTTCCTTGCATTATTGATTTGTATATATATAGATATATATATATATATATATGTATTAATTAAATAACAAATATTATGAATGAAAAATGATTAATTGATGTTTTATATGTTATAACAAAAAAAATACATAACATTTTTTTAAATTGTCTACCTTAATAGATTGATGTTATTTTTGATTGATTGTTTGTTTTATTGATTGATCTTTAATTGTCGAGAAACGGTTTCATTATTAATTTTTTATATGTTCGATTTTTCCTTTTTCTCGTTTTATTTTTTTTTGAGTTTTTTATCTCTCATATTTTTTCTTTTTTTCATCTTTTTTCATTTCTAGCATTAAATGCTTGAAAAAAAAATGGTGCATAAACGGCAACGATCACTGTTGTATCCTACATATATATTACAGCTGATCGTTTCGTATTGATTTTCGGGTTTTCTCTTTTTTCCCATCTTTTTTTCGCTATAATTCATTGATTTTGAATTTACATATTTCTAAAATTCATAGCACAGAGATTTATTTTAAAAAATGGAAGTAAAAAAGAGGGATCAGATCACAAAATTGTGACCGAAGTTTTCGCATGTCATGAATGAAAAATCAAATTTTAAGAACGATAGATACTTTGAGCACATGCACACATTATGATATTTTTTGGATGAAATGAATTTAAGTTGTAAATTTTAAATTTATGTTTTTCTTAGCAATGAAAGCATTTGTAGAATAATTGAGATTATGAATTGATTAAAATTCTTTTTTTTTTTTTGTTTTCAAGTAAAAAAAAAACTTAGAAATGGAAAAAAGGATTAGTTAACATTTAATGAATTTGATTTAAAAAATTACTAAACATTACAATTATTTGATTTTATGCAGGAAATCATCATATTATCACTTTTGACAATGAATATTTTTTTTTAGTTAACACGAAAATATTTCATTATTCGATGGAAACATAGTAAAAATAAAAGAAGGAAGCAATAAAGATAATGCGAACGTTTCTTCCAAAAATTATTTGTTAAACGAATCATTAGATGATAAAAGAATAGAAATTTGTTTTCGCTCATTACTTGATTTGCTTCTTTCCTTTTTTTTTGCTTTGCATATGTTCCGGAATAGCGAAAAAAGAAAAAAGAAGTTCGTAAATTTTTGTTTGTAATATGAAGGTTTGTTTTTTGTTTGTTTTCTTTTTTCATATGACTTCTACTGTTCTGTTGTGTTCAATACGGTGTTTTCTTTTCCTTTTTCTTGAAAAATTTTAACCATTCATTGTTTCTTTTTTTATTTCATATTATGTGAAATATAAGTTTTGAAAAGTATGTATTGTCGTCTTTTATTTGGTTTACGTATACATATACATACACACATTACATAAATAAATACAGAAAACAAGACATGAAATGGAAAATACAATCGATTATCGTTATCTCAAAAGAATTTATTACTATTTGAGCAAGTTGGTGTTTTTATACATATGGTACGATATCATAAAGATACCGGCGGGGAGTGACTGAGGGGATGATTTGTAATAGAAAAAGATTTCGTCAAATTTTTTATCGATAGCACTTCTTTTTTTTAATCTGATTTGCGATAATCGTGATTAGAATCGCAAAGCTGGTTTTGTTTGGTAGGTGTGTCTTGCTTAGTACTGATTAATAAAATTAAGAATTGGATCGGTTTATCGTACAATGATAGATACGAGAACAAGGACATAGTGATAAATGAAGGAAAGGGATGTTATTTATGTAGAATGGATATCATTCAATATCTAGTGTATTATGAATCCAGAGTAAAAGATGGGTACCAGGGTAAGTTGTGACATTTGTGGAATTTTAGATTGTTAATAGAGTTTGATTTTTCCCTGGGTAATGAAGCGTTATCAGATGTGATTATCATTCGGTTAAAGCTATCATTTTGACTCATGCAAGCGTATCCTCATCACGTTAAATATGTTAAGGTAGTATAAAATTTCCAAATTACGTAAGATATCATTAACATTATTGTATTAATTTATTGTCTTTTTTATTTATACCAGACATTCTTATGAGTAAAAAGATGGAAAGAAAAAAAAAAACCGAACTTAGGTTTGTTTTTTCTCGTAACGTACGTGTATGGTGTTGATGGTTTTTTTTGCCTTCATCCGTGATAATTTTCAGTTGTCAGCCTATGGCTACGGTGGTACCAGGTGAAGCATCGGAAACCGATGATGATGATGATGGTGATTGTGATGGTGGTAATAATGACAGTATTAATAAACGAGATGGTACTACAAAACAAAGTGATACAGAAATAAAGTTCATTATTATTTTATTAAAAAAATAAAGAAAAATAATTTTTCCCGCAATTTCCTTCCAAAGGAGATGAAAAAATGATTTAAAAATATTTCAATGATATTAAAATATTTATCAAATTATTCCAAAAATAAGTAATTTTAATTTTGCTGAAAATTTGAATAGTTTTAAAGTTTTTTTAAACTGTGGTATGATACTAGCTACGATTAAATTATATAGGTGAAAAAAATTGGAAAATCAGTAAATTATTATAGTATTTGTAATAAAATGATTTATCAATATTTAAATTTAATTTTAAAAAAAATTTTACTATCATTAATTTGAAATCTAAGAACCTCAGCATTGTAATCAAAAATTGATTCTAATCTTTTAGTAGGTCAGAAGGGTCAAAGGTTCCCGATTTTTATGATTTTTTTAATACACTCTCCATGTTTATTAAAACTTCCACAACAAATTATAATAATTCCTTTAATAAATTTATTATTATTTTTGCAATTGTTGACACTTGTTTGCTAATATGAACTTACTGTATGTACTATTGATGTGGGACGTACTGTAGGTGTTACACCAATGTAGCACTTATTGTAAGTGCAAGTGTTAAAAAAATAATTTTCGTGGTTGGGAATTTTCCATTTCTAAAACAATTTAAAAAGTTCATTCATTTCAGAAATTGGGATTTAAATGAAGTCGAGAAACGATCGAAATGGAGTTTGCATGTTGATGAGAAACTGGAAGAATGTTGGCGTTTACTTGGTTATGATACAGTACGATTTGCTGAACGACAAGCATTTATGCTGCGTAAAAAATTTAAAAATTTAAAACAAAATTTATCCACTACGCAACAGGCTTTACAAGTACGATTTTAAATTTCGTTTATTAAAGATAAAAATTTGCTTAGTGAGGATTGAGATTAAAATTAGATATGAAAATTGCTAATGAATGTAATAATCACTTTTCCGATATTGTCAGTTATTATCAGTAAATTTATGATGTTTATTAAAATGACATTAAGCTCGAAATTAGCAATTTAGAAATTTAAAACGAAATTTATTCAATATATAGCACGTTCTGCAAGTATTATTTCAAGTCATACTTCTTGAAAATATTTGATTATTAAATTTCGCCTAATTAAAATTATGGAAAAAAATTATTAAATTTACCAATGAGTGCAAATGTATGGTTTTTCATTAATTTATGTAGGTAAAATATGTCGTCTACAAAAATTTCTTGAAATATATTTTGCTCTTGCTTTAGTATTTCAATTATATGATATAATACTCAAATCCTATCTGATACTAAAAGAGAGAATTATGAAGAAAATATTTTAATCGTGAAATTTTTATAAAAATCTCAAAATATTGATGTAAAATTACATTTGGATATCAACAATGGCAATTTTCTTTATCATTTTATATATCTTTTGTATTGCCGGTATCAAGGATATTATCTTATAAATCTGTGTTCTAAATTATAAAACAAATTTGAATATTTTTTCATTATCTTAGAAATTCTTTATATCTGAAAGAAATTTTTCGTACTTTTTTTAGGAATTTATTTGGGAATTTATTCTTATCATGTAGGATTTCTTTCCATTGTTGTCTAATCATTCTATCTTTTTGCACATCACTTGCTTCTTAAATACTGTATCATATGTAATGTTATCAATATATATATATAATAAATACTCTATGTTATCAATATATGGTATTGTTTCTGCTTCTTTTTTTTCAGTTAAAAATAATTTTAAATCAATTTCATATTTTCAGTTTCAATTTTTTTTACTTCTTCCATTATTTCCAACTAAGCTTTTGCCGAGTACAATAGTTATTGCTGAGGAAAGTTTTTTGAATTTTGAACTTTTGATAAAAGTAAATTGTATAATCTATGCGCTTCGTAATCAAATATAAAACGATCATTTCCCTGTAATTTCATGCCAAAATTTATGTTTCATTAATTATATCACTGAATTATAAATAATTTTTCTGTTTGATTTATAGTGATATGATATGAAAAGATAAATACACATAAAATTTTGTGGACAAAATTGATCGAAATGAAAAGAAATGAATAGACAAATGCTTTCAAGAGTTTTTTTTTTTCTTGTTTTTTCTTTAATTATTTTTTGGAAATGTGCAATTTGTATGAATCAGTCGTGAATATTTCCGCGCGACTGACTGAAAAATTGTCCATTAATTTTTTCATATTTAAATATATATGCAATTATTTGATATATTCTAGCAATAACGCATTTTTCAAGGAGAAATTATTGGAAATCAATTTGTCTGAAAAAGGCCTTTCATTCATTTATTTATTTCCAATTCATTTATTCATTTCAAATGCAATTTCAATTCTTCAGTCGTTATTTCTTGAGCTATAAATATTTCTCCTTTTTTGTCATGATGAATTAAAATACACTGGAAATTATTGGTGAAAGGATTTTTAATTATCTTGACATTTTTAAATTTTTTACTTTGAATTATAAACAGTTATATTATTTTAAGCGTATTTAACTTCTTTATAAATAAAAGATTCATGTTTTTTTCTGTTTTTTCCAAGTTATGTAATCATTTTTTATTTGAAATATTCCATTTGTTCCGATTTTTATTCAGTCATTATCAATTACTTATTGTAAGGAAATTCCATATGAAATTTCATAGTAGTTTAGTTTAGCTATTCAAACGAAAATTTTTCACTCTCTCTATGTATATATATATATGTAATCCAATCCAGTTTTTTAAGTAATAATTAATTACACTTATTATTCAATCGAAATCACTTATTATTTATTTAAAAAGACCAATTATATGCATGCCAAAATTATCCTAATTAATAATTATGATAAAATATCCCCTATAATTGAAATCGATGTTTTCTTTTCAGCTATATCTAAAATCATCTTATCATAATAAATGTTCAAGGTCAGAATAATCTATCAGCTAATCCTATTTACCGTATCGGGAAACTAATCTCCTCTTATAAATATCGGATCGTTTCGAGTGTGAATAAATATTCTTGATTTTTCAATGTCAGTCTTAATCAGTTTTTACCATTATGTCTACCATTTGTTGTAATTATTCCTTGTCATTTATCGTGTGTTATCATTATTTCTTATCAGTTTCTATAATTATTCTTTATTCATTGCAAAAAAATACCGAATGATAATAGCAAGTGAATTTTTACGATTTTCCAATGTCAAATCCTCATCATTTGTTTTCGTTATTCTTTATTATTTATTATCATTATCGTTTATCATTTATTATTATCATTATTCCTTGTCATTTGCCATTATCATTTTTTCATCATTATCATTTTTTTATCATTTATCATTTATTATCATTGCTCTATATCATTTATTATTTTTCCGATATCTTGTGATAGCATCATTAACATTCTGGCGATTTTTTTTTTCTCTTTTTTTCTTTGTTTTTATCGATTTAATAATTTCTTTAAATCTCTCTCTTATGCTTCCAATTTATTAATAATTTTTCTCATTTTTTATTTTTAGTGTTCATTCTTTTGCTTCATTTCTCTGAATGAATTAAAAATATTTTTTTCTCCCCCTTCTCTTTCTTCCCGTTGTATTTCTATTCCATAAAAATATATATATAAATTTTTTATCTTTTTATTATCATTAACGCAAGATAAGAGAAAGATATCAAAAGTATTCATTCATTTTCTGTTCATCATATTTATCAAATGGAAAAATCCAAATAATATATCCATTTCCGGGTTTTTTTCATTCTGCTGAGATATGGCTCGATTCTGATATATTCCTTCTCCTTGTCGAGATTTCCCAAAGTTTAATTTCAATGCATTCTTTCTCTTTGGGATTCTGCATGCTCCTTTTCTTCAAATTATTTTTGATTTGACATATCTCTTCGTTCTTTTTAATTTTTTCAAAATATTATCTTAATATATTCATTTTTTCGAAATTTTTAAAAGTTCGACGTTGATGTATTCCGTCTTTGAGACTCTTTAAATTCATCGCTAAATATATTTCTTCTTTATGAATTGACTTGGCGTGTTTTTTTTTCGAAATGTCTCGGTTTTAATCTATGTGAGATTTTTTTAGAGTCCTTCTTGATATACTAGTCCTTTTCGAGATTTCTTCGGATTCGACCATGATGTATTCCTTTTTCCGAGATTTTTGAAAATTTCATGTGGCTTCCAAACTCACTGATTCGTTCAGCGAGAATTGATATGTAAACGTAAATGATTGGAGATGAAGGGAAATGAAGAAAAAATAAATGTTTGGCAGCATTTTTAGATATAATGTTGAGTTAAAAAACGCTATATTCTCTATGCATGTATTATTTTCTCATTATCGCTATAGAAATTTTAGTTGGGCCGTAATATCTTTACTTATCATTCCCTAAAGACTTAGAAAATTTCGTGAAATTATGCTTTTTCATGCGAAGTGTTAAATGCTTCAACTCTTATTAAGTTTTTTTGTTTATAAATATTCTAGCTTTACTTTAAAAATTGTTTATCTAGTGGTTATATTCAAATTATAACTACAATAAAAATGGTATATCATGAGCCAGATTATCATTCGCGATGATAGTGGTGTTTCTTAGCTCAAGTTATCGGTAGAAATGATGTCGTAGTTCAAGTTATTATTACAGTAAAAATGATATATCTTAGCAGTTGACTATTACGATAACGATAATATATTGTAATTAAAATCATCATTATGATAATGGTAATATTAGTTAAAATTAACATTATGATAATGATGATATATCCAAATTATCATTTGCGATAATAATGATATATCGTAGTTCAGTAATTATTGCAATGACGGTATCATATCATAATTCAACCATAATTCAAAAACTATGATTACGATAATAATGATATATTGTGATTACAAAGAATACAGTCATTACAAAATTGATACTTGCTAGTAGGTTAAAAATCAAAGTGATAAATTAATATGAAATATTCGCATCTCAATTGTTAAATAAATAAATAATATTTAAAGAATATTTATGGAACAACTGAGATGCAAATAATCATTATCACTCGAAAGTTATCATTATTGATAAGAATAGATTTTATCATAGATTTATTATAAGTTAATTATTATTACTGATAAGATAAATTGTTTCTATCAAATAGTAAAGACTCATTTTCAGACCATTTCTTCAACTTTTCGTCAAGCTGGCGAAAATTTGGCACGTGTTGAATGGAATTTATCATTATTGCAAGAAGATGCTAAATTGATGTCTGACTTTTCAACTTTCCTCATTAATAGCAATTGTTCCAAGGAATGAATAAAGATTTGATTATAATTTATTTATCTAATGAAAATTATGCAACTATTTTTGCTGTAAAATAGTAATTTTGTAGAGTGGAATCTTTCGAAATTTTAATTTTTCCTTTTAATTTTTTAAGTGGCAAGAGAAAAAGTATATGAACGAAATTAAGTGAAATGTTTTTTCCTTGAAAATATCTAAAAATGATTCGTGAAATTCTTTGAAATGTGAAGTTTCCGATATTTCTTTCGCATAGCAATATAAATCATTTTATCAATACTGAAATAAATTTAAAACGGTATTTCCTCAAAAATTTGATGTCCATTATTTTGGATATCTATTTGGTATTGCACTACTTAAGGTATCGAATTTACTCTATTTTGATGTCATTTTATTTTGGTATCATTTATTATCACATTATTTTGGATATATCATATTATCATGTTCCATTCTTGATAAATACCTGCGGAAAATTATAGATAGAATTTGATTATCATTTGTGTCAAAATTTTATTATTTCTTCATATAAATTCTATTAATTGCTGGATGCTAAAGAGTAGTAAAAATATTTTGATCATTTATTTGATCTTTTCCATTTTTCTTGAATTTATAATCGAAAAATGATGCCAATATTTTTTCAACCTGATTGCTTTCTTCAACGATAATTTTTATGGAAATATTTCGCATAAATTTTTCATTCACTCATTTTTCGATTTCAAATTTGTATAATAAATTTCTAGAATTTTTCAAAAATTCTGATAGATTTTTCTTTCTTGTTTGGATATTTGTTTTTATTTTTAAAATAGACGAATTAGATAGTAATCTATGTTAGAAGTTTGAATTATTTGATTTATTATTTATTTTTATGTTTAGGAAGTGACTAGAATGGTTTGTTTGCCCTTTTAAAATAATTGAAATTTTTCTGTTTTTATAAAATCAGCCAATAACATTTCCGGAAATTAGCAAAGAATGTATTATAAATCAGCCGAAAATACTACTAGAATCAGATGATCGAAATATATTATGAAATCAGCCAATAAGATTATTATAAATTAGCCAATGTTACTAAGGATTGAGGGATCAAAATAAACACAAGAATGAATCAAAAATTATTCGAAATATTTTTCATTGAGTTTACTATATAGAGCATATGTTGAAATGTTAAAAGTCGATTAGTTGGAATATGGAAATCGTTCCGTTTCCGAAAAATTCTATGAAAAACCGGAAACGTTAAAGGTTTTATATTTCTTATAAAAACATTTCATCATCATTTTATATTTAGCAATTTATCATATAAAATACTAGCAAATCTTTCATATGAAATGATTATTCGATTTTAGATCAATTTTTATGTTATGAATCGGTTGAGGTCGATGATATTTTTGAAATAACTAAATTTCTCTTTTTTTTTATGAGCAAAAAGAAATACGACAATTCATATGACTTAAATAATTCTCTTTAACTAATCAGAGAGGAATTAATTATACTAAAATTTATGGAATATATGTAACTGGGATTCTTTTAAAGAAATAACTTATTTTATTGAATAAATAAGTGATTTTTTGAATGTATCTTAAGTAAAAGTATTAAAAAATTATTTAATTCCATTAGTATTAAGTTTTCTTTTTTTTATATAAAAAAATTTGTTAGCACTGTATATGATAGATTGCTAAATATAAAATGTGTCATATGAATTTTTTTGATTCAAATTCTATCAAAAGAAATATTAGAGAAAGAAAGGAAATGAATTAATTAATCAGAAATTCATTTATGTTAAAATTTAAAAAGGACTGCATTATTTGTTTAAGGAAAATTTTTTAGATAAATATTTTTTATTTAATATATTAATTTTTCTGAATATTAAAATCTTAGAAGAGTTTTAATCCTTCTTTTACAATAATTTATCAGATATACATCGTACTTCAAAATTCTGATTTTTTTGAAATGATATACTCACTTCAAATAAATATGTATTCTTTTATAGTTTAGCTTTCTAATTGTAAAAATAGTTTTGGGATGAAAATTCGTAGTTATTTGCGTTTTTTGGACTTTTTCATATATTCCAAAAAAACTGATTACTAATAATTTATGGTTGATTAGAAAAAAAATCATAATGTAAAAGCGTTTTCTTTTAAATTATTGAATAAATTTATATGTTTTTCAAATTTAGAAATGTCCAAAGATAATGTTATTGTTGATAAGCAAAATGAAGTGGATGCGATTAATAATGATAATGAAAATATCGCTAGCCAATCAGTTGATATGCAACTTGGAAGTGAGCCCTTCTCTTTTTTCTCTTCGTCTTTAATTATTTGTCGGGATAATGTGAATTCGAATTTTAACAAAGCAATTGGTATAACGCAACAAAAATTAAGTTTAAAAAGAGGCAAATTTAATTTTTTCTCGTAATTCTAAATCATATTAAAATTAATTGTTGATAAGCAAATAGTTAATTTAATCAATTTTTTTCCGAATGTGGAGAAATTCGTTGTGGTATAAATATAGCATACGTTACGGTTGGTATAATTTTCCGTGAAAGTATTGACGGTAATTTGGAATTGTTGCTTATGCAAGAAGCAAAGCGACGATGTCTGGGAAAGTTCGTATTCTTGCAAATTACGTATAATTAATTTAATTAGGGGCAATTTATAATGCATAAGCTTATAGAGGTAATCTTTTTTTTTCCGAAAAAATTTTGGAATTAGAATATCGAAATTTAATGACAGAAAATGAAATATGAAAAATTATAATTCATATTTAGAATTTCCAAATTAAAAAAAAAAACTAGATGTATCAGAGAGTTAGGTGCATCTAAAAGTAAATTATTTATATACGATTCATTTGATTGATTCTCGAAAAGATGATATTTATAACTAATTCTCGGGCGACTGATACTTATAAACGACTCTCGAGGCGATGATATTTATGGTTTGATAGAAGTAAATTTAAGAAAAATGACAATAAATAAGATTCTTTTCGAAATGCAATGTTATCAGAATAACATCAAGAACAATGCCGGATAGACCGAGCAATCTCAATGATATTTGGGAATATTTCGATCTGAACAATATTTCTATTTTTTTGTAATAATTTTCTCTTGTATTTTATTCATTATTTCAGATGGTATATTCCAGCTGGACGTGTTGAACCGGGTGAAACAATAATGGTTATTTTTGTTTAATTTTGATTTTTTAAAACTGAATACTAAAACATCGAGTAGCTGGTCGATTCTTAAATTTGAATTTTTTCGATAAATTTATTCTTATCTAAAATTTTCTTATATTAAGACATAATCTCCATAATAATAATTCCTTACCAAAGTTCTTTAAATGATATTAAGAAGTTGAATTTTAAAATAATATCTGCGATATTATGAAATTTGAGTTTAAAAATATTTCTATCATTTCTTGATCAAAATTTCGAATTATTTTTGATTAATTGAAAAATAATTTCTGAAAATTTTCAATTTTATTTCTTTATAAATAATTTAAATTTTAGAATTTTTTAATAGAATTCACCTAGTTTATATTTGCTATAAAATATTATATTTAAAGAATAATTTGCATAATTATTTTTAGGAAGGTGTTATTCGAGAGGTATTTGAGGAAACGGGTTATAAATGTGAGCCAGAAGAATTAATAAGTGTACAGGTACAAGGCTCTGGATGTATCGATTTTCATTTTATTGTAATATTATCGGTTAGTTAAATTCAAATTTCAATTAAAATGATTTTTTTATCTTTTTTTAATTTCGAAAATGATTTTTCAAAATTAAGAAACTTTGCCAACATTATCGAATTTTATGTAAGGAAATGGCATATAATAATTTTATAATTGTTAACAATTTGTTAACAATTCATTAATAAATTATCAGGAAGCAATAACTCAAAAAGAAAAAATTATTAAAAAAACAATGAATTAATTGATTTTGGGATTTTTATCTTTTTCGATTTATTTTAAAAAATTTTTTTAAATTTTGACTTTTTTTGCAAAATATTTTTAACAAAGGAAATTTCTGTAATATTTAATTAAAATTAATTGTTTAAGGTGGTGAACGTAAGGTTACTGCTGATACTGAATCACTGGGCGCTAATTGGTTCCCGGTAGATGAAATTAAAGCTAAAAAAATAGATTTGAGGTATGCTTTATTATCTATAAATTATATGTGTAGTTATATGTATATATATACTATCTTGAAATAGCTCTTGAAATGAGCTAAAATATATGTATAGTGCCCTGAATTAAGATATATTTCATAAGAAATAATTTAAGATATATATATTTTCTTTTAGCAAACTCATCTGAATTTGTTGTATTTATTATGTTAAAAATATATTTAATTAACCTATTACACAAGAAATTAACTTAAAAAATTGCAACAAATTAAAATAGAAAGGCAATAAATCGTCTTTCAATAATTGCATAATAAATTATTTATTAAAATATATTTGTTTATGAATGAAATTAATTGAATTTAAAATAATATCTTCGCTTGTGAAATGAATTGATTAAATTTGAAATAAATCTAGAGCGTCGGATTTTTTAAAATCGTTGAAGAAGCGGAAAGATATCGGCAAAAAAGAAAACAATTTTATAATAAATTATCACGATTTTTACCAGTTCCCGTTCCAATCGATGGATTATTTATAGACTTTGCAATTCTACGAACAATTAAGTAAGTTGGAGAAAAAGAAAAAGGATATTTTAAACTTTGAATTTTCAAATTTATTGAATTAATCTCGTTTGTATTAATTTAATCTCATGTATTTCGCTTATCAGTTTATCAGATTAATGATGGGTCATGTATTTACACAGCCAATTTTTTTGTATGGAAATAATCATCGGTAAGTTAATTAGCTTATCGCCCGGCCGACTATTTATTTAATCAATTAATTAATTTCTTTTATTCGATTATTTGCTAATTATTCCATTCATTTGTTAAACATCTTTATTATTTGTTTAAATTTATTAAAAAATCCTAGTGTGGAGATAGATAAGTTCGATACGATAATCAGTCCAATTCAGATGATAAAGCAATAAACTTATCGGCGTTTAAATGATTTTTTTTATCAAAATTCTAAAGATTTATGTAATCAATTATTTTTCTAAATTGATTGGTTCAATACCGATAAGATTCATTTCATTAATTCTATCCGTTTTCATCTCCGCGGTTTCACGTTTTTTTGTACTCTCTCTTCAAAGTTCTTTGTAAAAAATTCAAAATTCTTTGCATCTTTTTGTTTGCTATGGATCCATGGTCGTATTTAACCTTAGATGAGGTTTAGCACTCTTTTAAGCTGCAATCTCAAACTACTCGATTCCGTGGTATAAGCTACCGTAACATAAATTTGATAATAAATCTGTTAAAAGATTTAGTTAAGAATATGTAAATAAATCTATTAAAAATTTTAAAATATGTAAATTTCATGATAATAAATCTGTTAAAAAAGATTTTGTTAAAAAATATGTAAATTTGAAATTCCGATGAAAATGCGTAAATGAAACAAAGAAAAATCAATCGCTTAGTGACAAATTAACAAACTTGTCGATGATTGCTTTTTTTAAGTGACTCATGAATTTGTGGAAATTTAACAAAAATCACATAGGTCTGAAAAAACCAGTTCTGATCAGATGATAAACTAGCAAACTTATCAATAATTATTCTCTTCCAAAAACTGATAGTATAAATTTATAGAAATTTTGGTGAAAAATTTTGAATAATTTATGAATAAATTTTCAGTCAAAATATTGAAATTTTGGTTCACAAGAATGTTCCAAATGATCAAACACTGATTGCAATGATAACGAATGCTTTGCCTCTGGTGGGATTTGATCTTCACCATTTCTTTCCAATAGTTGTATTAAATTGCTTTCAGGTAATTTTAGTTTTTCTTTTTTTACCTTCTCTTTTATGCTAATCACTTTTAAAATTGAGTTTATTTAAAAAATATTACTTCAATTAGCAATTTATTATTTAGATTTGTTACAATTAATTTTGGCGAAATTTAAAAATAAATTCTACGTAATCAATGTCTATTGAATTTGATTTTGTAAAAAAATTTATTTGGTTTATATATTTACTCTTTGTTTTTATTTAGCACTTTTTTGATGAGGGCGAAATTTCTAATTTCTTATGGTATCATATCGTAATTGTTGCTTAATTAAACATAAATTATATTATATATTTAGTTAAAATAATTCACTGAAAATATTTTATTATAATTTATTGTTTTTTCCTAAAGTTGTCGAAAGATTAGAATTTATTCCAATTAAATAAAGCGAAAGCATTGTTGAGGAGTCAGCAAATCGTAATAATTGGTACTTGATAAAAATAAGTTATATTAGATATTTGATTAAATTAAGCTGTTGATTACAGTTAGAAAAAGTTATATTATGTACTTGGCAATTCAAGTAAAATTTCTAATTATATTTTGTTTTACTTTTTTTTATTTTTATTTTTAAACAGCAGCATCGAAATATTGATAGGTAAAAAACTAAAGCTCTTTTTGTTTGAACTCAAAATTTTTAAATATATATATATTTAATCTTTATTTTTTTTTTTTGCAAAGCAAAGAAAGGAAAACAAAAATTTTTGTTCCTATATTTTTATTACCTTTAAATTTTTGTTACTTTATGACATATATTATTTTAATATAATTTACCTTTTCTTTGCTGGTCTATTAATAAAACAAATAATGGCTGAACAAAAAAGAAATCGAAGAATGCATCTATACCCTTTGACCTTCCAGTAACTAGGTGAAAACATTGGAAAAGAATAAGTACAGGATGTATAGATTAATTGATAAAAATTTTAAGATTCTCTTTCAATTTTTTTTTTTATATTTTTCATAATTTTTTTAAGAAATATTTTGTGAAAAAAAAAAACATTTTATTTCATAATTTCGCGAATTGCTACGAATTCTGTCTGCGAAAGTAATTAATTGCTTTATGATATTTTTTGCGCTTTTCTTTGACTCGCAATTTTTGATTGCAAAGCAATTTTTTTACTGTGCAAAAATTGCAAGTCAAAAAATAGTTTCTGTTTAAAAATAATTTGTTACAATAAGTTAGTTATTGTTATTAATCATTAAGATGATCGGTAGAGTTGAAGAAATTTTTAGAAAATGATATATTCCAAAAAGCATCAATCGTTATTATTGTTATTTGCTACATTTCCTTAGCAATTATTTTAATTACTTCATGATTATCGATTATTTCAATTTTCAGTAAATCGTTTCATAAAAAACCATTTGAAATCGATTTATGTATTTTTTTCTTTTTAGTTCTTTTCTTTAAAAACTATTTTAAAAAAAATGCGTGCCATAAAATGGGAAAGCAAATTTTCATTTGATTTTTGATGAAATATTTTATTGAAAATTAAATTTTGCCTAAATTTAATTTTGATGCATAAATTGAAAGTTATGTGATTTTTTTCTCTTTTAATTTTTTTATTTCTTTCTAATACTATCGTAATATCGTTACAATTGATTCGAAATTTACTTACAATATGAATTATATAAATTAAAATAAACCGCCTTGCAAGTTCATACTTCACTAATCCAACTTTATCTAATATTTACATTCATTAACTGATTGCTAATTATTATCATTAGCATATCATTATAATCAAATTACGTTCGTATTAATCTTTAACCTGTTCTGATGTATTTGAATATTGCTCCATTTTTTTTTCTTTCGCAATTTTTAAATTTCAATAAAAAAAAATTAATAATAATCATTGTATTCGTATTAATCTTTAATCTCAGATATATTTGAGTACTTTTCCTGTCGTTTTTATTTACTTCATACAACCTTCAAATCTTTTATTTGGAAGATTTTAAATTTCAAAAAAAAGTGATAAAGAGCTATGAAATTTTCATTATTTTCTAAACGATAATATGACAACGAAGGAGAAGGATTAATTTTTATTCATTAAATTTTAACCAAAATACTTCGAACTTCTTCATCGTCTAATTGCATAATTAATGTTTCTCTTCTAATTTTGTGATCTTACCGATTGACAAAAAAAGAGGAAATTTTATTGAATGCAAAACTGGGATGGATAGATAGTATGTTCCAGTAATTAATTATCAATTGTTTGTATATTCAGATATGTTCGACAGCATTTATCATGAATTATTTTTCAACCAACAAATTTTCTTATCTTTTTTCTTTTTCTTTCGAAAAAATTTTTAAAAAATTACATTTTTCATTTCTTTCCAAAAAAATTTTTTTCGCAAAATTTCATAAAAATTAAAAAATTTCTTTCAAATTTTGAAATCTTTATTTTGTTTTTTTTTTTTTTTGTTTTTGAAAATAACAAAATTGTCATATATATTGCACAACTGTTTTTGATCAAAATTTATTGATTTTTTTCAAAGATTTTAAGGTTAGATAATGAATTTGATTAATGTTCTTAGGAGAAAAGAAGAGACAATTGTTGGAATTTAATGATGATAATAATTGATAATGATGATGTTCGCTATGGCGATGATAATTAGTAACGGTGATGATTCACAATAGTGATTAGCTGAAATCTAACAAAGAATTTCCCTGATCGTATGGTATGTAAATTTCGATGATATAGCCAATTTAGAAAATGAATTAAAACAAATAGTCTCTAAAGGAAGTTGATAATTTAACCTAATAGCGTGCGACAATGAATAAGTTACGTAAAAACATTCAGATATCAAAAGCGATAAACGTAATCAATTAGGAGAATATTTGATAAGCATAATTGATTGTTCAGATATAATAATCGATAAATGTAATTAATTGATCGAACAAAAGTTCAAATCTCCTTACTGAGATTATTTATGAAATTAGCTTGTAATTACTGAAATAACAACTTTATCCCTCATATTCGCCATATTTTATTTTAATTTGTGTATGTGTGTGTGTATGTGTGTGTGTGTGTGTGTTGTGTGTGTGTGTGTGTGTGGTGTGTGTGTTTGTGTTTATGTGACACATTTGAATAATGTATATGTGACATAGCTGAATATTCTTTCTCGTATCCTTTTGATGTCTAATTTATGGGCATATTTCGTGCATTCATAAATTGATGTAATAAATTATATACTCTTGGAAGAGTTAATGATTTAATGATGATGATAATGATGATTGAAAATACGGGAACATAAGTGACACAGGTGACAATTTCTATTTTTCAAATCTTCTATTATCTCTTTTGTCTTGTTTTCAATCTTATCAGTATCCTTAAAGTTATATACTTTATATTTCTATCAAAAAAAGAAATCCAAATAAATTATCAGGTTACTGTATACAGAATTTTTCTAAAAAAAGTAAATTTTTTATTTAATTTCTTTTTTCATAATTTATTTTTTAAATAATATTTGAGAGATGAAATTAATTAATTATAATAGTTATTAAATGGAAGTCATGATTATTATGGGGTATTATTGTCAATGATTAACGATAGTGATTAATTCTTACTGATAATAGCAGCAATTTAGAAGTGATAATAAATTACTATATAGCGCAGAGATAAATAAAGTCATAAGATTTGTTTATTAATATGATTTTTTTTTAAAAAATAAATAATTTGTATTCAAAACTTTTATAACGCTTGACAATACACGTATCACGTTTGAAATTGATACGTAAGTGCATGATATTAAAATATTAATTAACTACATCTTAAAATATGATATACTAAAAATGTGTAAGTTATATTAAAAATGGATGAGCAAAATGAATAATATATACCAGGAATTTTTACCCATTTTTTTCTCTCGATCTGTTTGCTCATTTTTCCTGCTTCCCTATTTATTCATATATGCATATTAATTTTACATTCATTCAGTAAAATGGGTAATATTTACCCGAAATTTTTACCCTTCCAACCGGTTCATTTTCCTATTTTCCTATTTATTCAGCATGCATATTAATTTTGCATCCAATCATTTATCATCATCAATAAATTATATTTAGAATAAATCAAAAAAAAAGTTATGGAAGATATATGAATATATTGTTTAGCCTTTACCTATATATATATATATATTAAATAGAAAGATAGAAAGCAAACTTGAGTGTTTTCCATACCCCTTTTGCTTTCATTTCTTCTTTCTCTCTCTCTCTCTCTTTTTCTCTCCCTCTCTTTGCTCTCCTTTCATCATACCTATATTTTCTTTCCTTTTCTTTTTACCTTTTAAAAAACAATTTTTTTCGCTTCTATAGGAATAAACTTTTTATATTTGATATGCAAATTAGGAATATAGCAAATAATTTAGATAAAAATGTGATTATGCTGCAGGCTATTTTTTTGATTTCGATTCCTAATCTATTACTAGGCTATTACCACTAATATATTTGCTTTTTTAATTAATAATTCTTTCATTAATTTTTTTAATTAATAATTTCGGCGTTAATTTCATTTTTATTCGTTGCATGTGTACATTTATTTATTTCTATTTAATTTCGATACTTTATATAAAACTACTACTATTAATGTTTAAACTACTACTATTATTTTTTACTTGCTCTAAATGATTTTATTACTATTCATTATTATTGTCATATACTCCATTATTTCTATTTAATTTTGATATTTATACAGGAAAGAAATAAATATTACAAATAACTTTTGAAATGAAATATATCAAAACTGCCAAACAATAATGAAACCATATAAAGATAGATGAACTGAAATAATTCATTAATTAATTAGTTGTTTATGTAAATTTAAATTATTTAATTTCAAAATTGATATATTAGTATTAATTGAACATAATTATTAAAATATTATGAATAGAAAGAAAGGAATTTTGTTTACATTTTATTATGCATAAAACAATTTTTGCATGGAATATTTTAAATGGCAACTAATAATTTTCTGAAATCTCTCCAGTATCCGATATATCGATAATATTTAATTAAATCATTTGATGATTGATTCTTGACTGCTAATTACTCAAATATTTCATTTCGTATTTACTTATCCTAATTTTAATTATATTTATGTACGCTAATGTACTCTCTGATATCGATAATGTTCAATCGAATTATTCGATGTCGACTATCGATTACTAATATTCAAATATTTTACTTGATAACAACTAGTTCTACTTTGGATTATGATCATTTGCGCTGAGGAAAAGTGCGTAGAAAAAATAAGCGAATTAATAATTAAATTATTACATTAAAATAGAATAGTCATGCGGAATTAAATTCATCTAAATTATATAAAATATTTACATTAAATTCTCTCTTTAAAATATTTAAATTCAAATAAAATAATTGTATGAAATTTATCACACATTTGAAATTTTTACATTTGAAATGAATCATATTAATTATTCAAAAATTATGATATATTCGATGTTAGTTATTTATAATTTTGGTTAAATTTGTGAAGCACAATGCCAATTTATCATATTTATTGCTCAAAATTTTTGCTTCCTTTATTCTTCTTTTTTTGTTTTTGTTCTCATTCTTTTTTTTAATTTCATACCGAAATCCAATTTTCATGGCCCGCATTTTTATTCGAACCCGAATTCAATTCCTTTTAATTCTTTTGTTTCATTCATTTCACGATGATAAAGTTATCCATCATTACTCAATCTTATTTTACCTCTTTTATATAAGCGACATATATATGTGATACATGGAACATTTAAAGAGATAATTATTTCAACTCTTCAGAGCAAATCTTTTGATGATACTTGAGTGAAATGTGCTTGAAGGAATTTATTAAAATAATTAGATTCTGATCAAGCCGATTTTGATAATAATCATTGCATAATTAGTTCTTTAAGATTTAAGATTCAATAGATTTTGAATGCAATCAAAAAATGTTTAGTTTCAAGAAATTTCAGATTTTCTTCTCTTTTTTTGTTGTAATGTTTAAAATTAGTTATATCGTATAACACACGTGTATCACGTGTATATTTGCAGTAATATATAAGTTGATAAGTTAGCTGATAGATACGCAAGGAAATGATCCGGTTACTGAGGAATAATTTGAATAGTTTTTGTTTGACTTTTCCAGGTAAATTGTTGCAGATGCAAATAAAAAGAAATTTTGGTTTTTTTTCAAATTCTAAGGAAAAGAAATTTGACTGATGAAAGCTAAAATTTTGAAAATCTTTTAAAAAAATCACAAATTTCCTCATTTGTATTACTTTCTCAGGAATTTGTTTAACTTTGGAATAGTAATTCATTTAAAATTTTTGAAAATTTAATTAGAATTGCTGGAAAGAAAAAACGAAACAAATATGAGCTGAGTAGCTTTGTTGGTTTTTATCTTTCAAATCAATTTCTGAGAATAATTGAATTTGATCACATTTTGTTCAAATTTCATACTACACATTGGTGTGTGTATAATAGATGAGATGTTTACTGTATTCGAAATGGATAATTAAAAATGACTTATTATTTATTTACTTAATTATTGCTGTTCATATTTAAAAATTTTTATTTTAATTTTCTTTATTTACTCATTCAATTAGACTAAAATTTATGGCTCCTTAATGTTGCATGCATGTTTTCAAAAAAAATTTAGAAATTTCAAATTTTAAATTTGATAATTTGTTTAGAAATACTATAATAAACATCATTAACGCTATTACTTTATTCACCTTTTTTATCTGTGATATTAATAATGATATTAGTTATCGACTATGATAATAATAACGATAATGTAGTGATGAGAAAATATTGCACAAATAGTAACAATGAATACAGTGATTAGCTATATGAGAAAAAACATATCTATCTTTATGTTATTTCCTTTTTAGTATCTTTTTTCGAAAATTTTTGCAATTGATCATTGTTTATGTTAATAATAATGATAACGATATTGATAATGATAATTATAAAAAAATATGTCGCTAACAATGATAACGAAGGCAGTAATCAGTTCTATGATAAAAATGACTTGTCTATTTTTGTATTACTTCTTTTCTAGCATCTCTGAAAATTTTTTAACTATAGCAGAAATTTCTTTTCAAGATTTTCGAAAAATTCATTTTCTAATCAGAATGGTTGTTTTTTTGTCGATAATTTATTATATGAGAACAAGAATCGAGAAAAAAATTTTCAGAGAATAGATGAAAGTAAATAATTGCACATCTTTTTTTACATTACAAGATTAATTTTTGTTAGCTTTTTATAAATTTATTATAAAATTTAATATTAGATAAGTCGCTAAATTTTTTTCGATTTTAAATTCAATTTTTGAATCGAATTTAAAATTATACAGTTATGTTTATAATATAGAACTATGATAATACATTTGTTAATTGTCAAAAGTTCTACCAACTTTTTTCGAATTTAAATTTGATTTTGGAATAAAAGATTCAAGATTCTAAAAATTAATATTTGCTAATTGTTATCTAGACTAAAATTTTAAAATTATGAGACTACATTTGTTAATTGTTAAAAGTTATATTAATTTTTTTCAAATTTAGAATGGAAAATTTAAAATTTTTATAAGCATAATTTCTATATATGCAGCAAATTCTAATCAATGGTCGAAATGTGATTGCAATGCCAACAGAATTAATTCAAATTCAATGTTTACCGATACCAAAGAATGGAACTAAACATGGTATTCGAACGAGAATTTTATGTAATTTGAAATTAACCCATGCATCATCATGTGAGATAAGATTTCCCGAGAAATATCATTGGATTACAGTGAGTATACCAATCCTTGAACAATTAAATATGGCACCAGGCTATTATAGACCAACATTTGATATGCTGTAAATATAAGCCTAACCGAATAATTACCTATTGATTCAAGTTTTGATTAGTTTTATACCAATTTAGATAGATATTTTATTAAATAAATATAGTCTGCAAAATTAATTATAATATTGTTTTGAATAAACAAGCAAATAAAACCTTTTTTCGAGAGATTCTCTAAACTGTTAAAATTTTTTGAAAATAAGTATCATTTCTCTTTTGGAATTAATTTCTTGTAGACTATATAGAAGTAATTGCTAGCACTGTGTTATAATTTTGTAAATTTTTGATACTGATTTCTTTTTCAATCTATCATTGTTCAGCATAATTTTAGTTTATAAAATTCGAGTTTGACATAATTAAATTAGTTTTAATTTTGTTAAGTTTTTTTTATAATCATTTTAGTAATATCTAAAATTTTGGGTTGCTAATTTACGCAGAATTATTGTAGTCCCTTTTTTATTGTTGTGCTTATTTTTTTTAGTAATTTTATATAATATATTATTGTGAACAAATTTTGTCGTATGAAATTTATGAAAAAATCCATATAACAAAGAATTAGTTGATTAGAAAACTTTTTTTCAAAAAATAAATTATGTAAATGGAGTTCATGTCCAGGTGTGATGATTATTTGTTCTTTCATACTTTCATTTATTAATTCATTCAAAAGACAAAAGATGGAAGTTGATTCGATTTCAGTACTCCGATTAATTCTATCCCAAAACACTGTATTGATTATTTCGATTTTTTCTCATCTGTTGATCATATATGCTTATTTCAAATGTACAAATTTGTTAGTAATAGCTTTAAAACAGTAATTTAAAATAATTCAAATTTATTATTAAATTTTCTTCCTTCCTTTCTCAAAGAAATTATTAAGAAAATAGTACTCCTATATAATAAATAGCATATAATTTAGTCTATTAGTAGTAAAAATTTCAGAAAAATACTACTTTTTTTATTGCTCATTTCAAATAAAAGAAATAGTCGAAACTATTATTCAAATTTTTTTTTCAAATTAATTTGCATCTTTTAAAATAGTCCAAATTTATGCTAATTCTCTCGATTTCCTTCGCTCTTTTCCTCTCCCTTTCTCTCTTTCTTTTCTTCTCAATTTATCGATAAAAGGGAAAGCATCAATAAATTAAATACTCTCTTTCTCTTGGACTAGTATGTATTTAGTATGGATTATATTCACATCTTATTTCTTTATTTTTATTTTCACTCTTTCCAGCGTACATATTAAGATATAGTGTAAATAATGCAAATGCTTGCTTGTTCTCGTGATAAAATTAACGACTAATTAAATATCCGTATTCTAATTGCTGATAAAAAGGGACGAATATATATATACAATGCATGTATTTATATTGCATGTATTTCGTACAATATCTCATGTTAATTATTGATAAGAAGTAAATATGATTAATAAGAAGATGGATTTCATATATTCTGTGCCAACTACAGATAAAAAGCAAATATATATATATATATGATGATTACTGATAAGAAGCAAATATATATAAATATTACATGTATGGCTGGATATAACTATCATTTAATCATATGTATGCGTAATATATTTTGATTGTATGTCGGTTTTGTTATCGTTAAAGCACTTAACAATAACAAAGAAATCGATATTATATATATGTATATATATATATATATATGAACATGAATATGAATATGAATATGAATATTCAATTAGATAAATTGATAAAAATAAATTTTCTTTTTGCTTTTCTTATGCTATAATCAATATTATATATATATATATATTCCTTTTTTTAATTTATTTTTCATAGCCATTATCCTATTCATTCATTCATCAACCTTAGAATAAAAGAAAAAAAATATTTGCAACAGAAGATAAAAAAAATTGGAAATGATAAATTACAAATATTTGATTAAAACAATTGAAGAAATGAAGATGTAAAACAAATTTTCATAAGAAGATAATGCAATTTTTTGAAAAATTAAAAAATTTTTTAGTATAATTTGAAAATTTTCGAAGATTTTTTAAAATAGACGGCTCTGTCGGTAAAATTTAAAAAATTTCAAAACATTTTTAATAATGGGAGATTTTTTTCTAGAAATTTAAAGTTTTAGTGATGAATACTTTTTTTTAGCAAATCGATTAATATATCTTATTTGTTTTTTAGCTTTTTTTTGTTATCATTTTGTTATCATATATCAAATAGGAAGAGAAAGAAAATTCACTGAAAATAATAATGAAGAGTGATAATTGTTAAGCAATTATTAATTAATAGATACTAGACTGAATCATAATTAAATAAAATTCACAATTTTTCCGATTACAAGTGGATAAAAGAGAAAGAGGGAGAGAATAAAATTTTTTAGTTATTTATAAAAGAAATTAACGATGACAAATAAATTCGACAGTATATTTCGGTGGTGATAATTGACACTATGCAAAAAAGCAGTACAGATAAATATCAATATATTGTTGTTATTGTTATGGTTGTATTAAAATGATCGAACAAATACAAATTCAAGGATCATAAATTATTTGAAAGGGGTTAATAGTTGGTAAATAATTTTTGCTTCTGTTAATGATAATAACAATTTCTTAGCAGAAAAAAGAAGCTTACACTGATAAGATGATAATTTTGATAGATAACATTTTCTTCCATTTATTCCTAAAAATTGTTTCATTATCATTTTAGTTTCTTCAGTCTTACGATTATTTAATTTTTATTGTAACTGATTCTTTTCTTTTTTTTTTTGTTAAACTGCTTTTTAAAAAGAAGACGATAATTATGTATATAAGCAACAAAAATACCGGGAGATTTTTCCCGCTGCACCGCGGATTTAATTCCGCTTTTACGTTTAATACTTATTACAAATATAAGATATAACATAAATCTGAATGAAAAAAATCATAATTTATTGTAAAATTAGCTCATGAAAGTTATAAAAATTAGCTAAAGAATTAAAGGAGAAAATTAAAAGATTTTGAATTATGCAAATTTTTGCGAAATAAATAGGATGGCGAACGGAAAAATTTGTGGCAAATTATAAAATTGCTCAATAATCTCATATAATTATGTGACAATTGAATAAGACATAAATAACTTCAAACACAAAATAACACTTAATTGCAAATCATTTTTAATTACGCAATTAAGCAGTTTCTTTCTAATTCTTTGATTCTTCTCTTTAGTTTTTTCTTTCTCCCTTCCTCTCTCTCTCTCTTTTCTATGCTTTATCCTCTTCCAACAATTATTATTTATTTGAACAGTTAATTACTCTAATTAATGATTATTTGAGTAAATAAAAAGAAGGAAAAAAGAGAAAATGAATTGAATTACGATATGAAATTTTATGTTTCAAAATATTAGTAATTTAGCTATAATATTTAAGCATATAAGTTATAGATTAGGCGTAGAAAATTGCATTTATTATTACAGTCAAACATAGGAATTATTGATTAAGCATAGAAAATTATATTTATTCAATATATATGCTATGAAATTAACAGTTCCGTACTTTCGCAAAAGAAAAATTTAACAAATTATTTTTAGATTAATCGCTTTAAATTATTATGATGAATAAATATGTTTTTCTTTTGATTTGAAATTTTAAAATATGAGACAAAAAGCATTTCGACTTATCATAAACATGTATTTCTTTTGATTTTCAAAATTTTAAATATGAAATAAAAAAATTTTGATCATAGTTGAAGTTAGAAAATTACAACATTTTAAAATTTCAGAAAATTTTAAATATATGTAGGAAGTGAGACAAATAGTTTAGTAAGTTTTTTGAGTGAATATTTTATAAAAAAGTTTCTTAAAATCCAACAATTTACCAAGTACGATTACGATTTCTGCGATTAATTCTGCGACTTTGAACAATTAAATTTAAAGTTAATGATTAGATGATAATTGAACAGATAGAGATTTTTCTTTATAAAGAATTTTATAAACTTTATAAAGAAAGTTTGTTAAACTTTGGCAAGTGCAGGTATTGATTACTCCAGCTTAAACATTCCCTGCCTTCCTATACTCTCGGGATATTTTGATGAAAATAATTGATGGTTAACGGTTTAAAATTAGGACGACAATAATATCCCAATTGAATTCATGTTGTTACAAATATATGAAGTAAATGAATAACTACTCTTTATCACTTCTTCCAAACAATTTTATGTTTTTTTTCCTTTTTCTCTCTTCCCTCATATCACTTTTTCTCTTTCCCTTTTCCCACATGACAATTTCGAGATTTTCCTCTCCTTCGAGATCTAGATTTCAATATATTCTTGGGAGATAGCGGGAATAAAAAGAATACCATACACATACACAAAATGTTGGGTAGATAAATATAATCACAAAATGGAATAGAAAAATTTTTAATAAATGATATCAATTTGACGAGAATTTGAAAGAGAGAGAGAAGGAGGGGAAGAGAGAGAAAAGGAAAGAGCCAAAAAGATGAAAAAATTAGTTTGAAAAAGAATTTCGATGGCTCCTACTAATATTACTACCATTGCGGTATCCTTCTTATTCCTTCTCTTCCTCTTTCTCTTCCTTCCTCTTTCCTCCCTCCCATCGATGGAAATCATTGTGGGAGGAGTTGGTACAAATTCTCCTCCTCCTTCTTCCCCTTCTCCTCCTTCCCATTCCTTTCCTCTCTTTCCTCCTTTCCCTCCTTCTCCTTCTCCTCCTCCTCCTCCCTCCTCCTCCTCCTCCTCCTTCTTTTCCTCCTTGTTCGTCTCTTCCTTTTTCATGTTCAAAATTTCATTCATCTCTTCTTCCTATTTACTTAGTACTACTACTACTACTACACTGGCTAGCATTTTTGCATATATCAGTTTTTGGAATGGATATGTTTTGTCTTGTTTTAGTAATAAGTTCTATTTGAAAATTTATTTATCAAACTATTATCATTCTTTCACAGTCTCGAAAGAAATCTCAATAATTGCATATTAAATTATCAGTGATGACAATAATAATAATAATAATAACAGTATAATGTGATACTAATTGTGATAATGATAATAATAATATCGATATATTGCGTGGAGGAAAGAAAAGCAAGGATGATAAGATACAGAGAAAAATCTAACTATGTTACGTGGGAAGAGAGAAGAGCGAGGAGAGAAATACGAAGGTGGATCGCGGAGAATGGATCAAATACTAAAGTTGCTTGTTTTATTGTTAACTATTTTAAGCAATAAATCTCTATCAAGTAATAAAAATTTCATGAGTATATATAATATATATATAGTAATTCGTTTTTTGCGATATATTTTTATCAAGAAATTTTTCTATTCTCATCTCTCTCTCTCTCTCTCTCTCTCTCTCTCTCTCTCTCTTTGCTTGTTAGTATTATTTTTTTTATAATGATGATGATGATGATATATTTTGCTATCATATTTAATTGTATCATTAAATCAATGAAATATTTTTATTTGATTTGTTTATAATGATATAAACTTTTCGGCAATTTATTTATTTATAAAACATTTTGTTAAAATAAATGTAGCAATTTGACAATTTGAATAAATTAAACAAAAAATTGTCAGTTGTGTTTGTAAATTTGATCGTATTCCATTATTATTAAGAGTTTATTACGATTGTTTATAATCACAATGATAAGCATCATATTTCTTGATGATTTATTTATTTATGAAATCTGTAGATAAAATAAATATAACAATTTGATAACTTCCATAAACGAAAAATTATCAATTATATTTGTAATTTATCATCATTATTATTACTATTTATCATTATAGCAATAAGTATCATATCTTCTTTTCATTAATTTATAAACATTTTAATTTATTTCTTAATAAAACCTTTTGATAAAATCAGTACAGGAATTTGATATCTGTATAAACAAAAACCATCATTATAATTTATCATCACTATATTACATATCATGATTATTTATGGTTTTAATCTGCAAATTGCAACGATAAGTATTGTTATAACTATCATTATTGTTATTATCATTATTATTGCTGTTATTGTTCCGAATAAATGAATATAAATATATTTCCTTTGCGAATATTAAAATCATGATATCTGTTTAAAATAATAATTAATCTGATCAGTTATATTACTCTGATCACTTTATAGTAATTAATTTGATCACAATATAGTAATTAATTTGATCAATGTATCATTCATTTTTTTGTTAAATATCATATTATTGCGACTATTTACTCATTAATTTTTTTTAGTTATTAGAAAAAATAGTTATCTTAATTATTGCATATTTCGTGAAAAATAGACAAACTGTTGGAACAATAACAATATTTATTACCACTTGTTTACTTAAGTTTTGTTTATTTTACTTATTTGCATTTTTTCATAAGTTCGGTTACTTTTTATGAAATTTTTGAAATGATTTTTATTGCTAAATGCTATCGCGAAAAACAAGGAATATTTGTGATAATTTTGATAATATGATCATTCCTCATATAAGTTTTGAAAAGGTAGTCATAATTTAAAAATGGCCTCACGAAGAGCAGCGAACATTTGTGATAAATTTGATCATTTCTCATATAAATTTCAAAAAGGTAATTATGGCTTAGAAATCATCTGATAGTAAACAAAAAATATTTTTTAGAGAAAAAAAAAATGGAAGAAGTGGAAACAATAACAAATATAATTTATTCTTCGATAAGCTAATATATACGGGGATGCTTTTATATATGAAAAATGGAAATGGATAGAAAAATTATTTTTTCATTCATTCAAATATCAACAACTGCTTTATTTTGATAGAATTTTTGCAGGCTGAAATGGATAAAATTTACTTTCAAATTATATATTTCCTCTTTGAGCACCAATTTAATTTTGAAATTTATTAAAATTTTTATTCTTTTACTTTAAAAAAGAAGTAGAAGTGAAACGAAGAAATATGTAATATATAGTATAGAATATATAGTATAAGAAATATATAAATTAATAGTTCCTGTACTTATGCATTTTTTTTCAAGTAAGCTAATTATGGTATTTAAGTCTCATTTGTATTTATTAATAAGCAAATAAAACAATAATATTTTATTACGTATATAGTATTTAATTAATAAATATAGAAAGAATGCATCTTGATGCTTATACATTTGTATTCATTGTGAACACATAAAACAATAAAATTTATTGTTACTATATTACGTATACAATAAATATATGAGTAACACTTATATATTTATGCTTATATGTTTTTAAATTATATTTTTGATATACATATTTTTATTTTGATATACAAGACTTATTTGTCTTCATTATTGAATAAATAAAACAATAAGAACCATGATAAGCTATCAGATATGCCTAATTAGGAACATCTAATTATTATAGTTGTTTTTTGATGATAAAGTATGTTTATTTGCTTTACATTGCTATAAAGATTGAATTATTTCAGATAATTTACTTGCATAAATCTTGAAATTTATACTTATTAACTTGAAATATAAATAATTTTAAATTTACTCTTCTTTAATGCAGCAAATATTATAAGGAATAGTCATACAATAAATCTTTGAATTAAATTAATTATAATATATATCTCACTGATTACAATTTATATCTTGTCGTTATAGCGAATTTTGAATTCTTCGTTGCTATAATGATGCTCATACAATAAATAGACAAAACTAAGTTAACAATGGTGATAAACATTTCAGAAATTTTGTTGTTACAGTAATACCAATAACGCATAATTCTATGCAATAAAATAAACGCTAATAATACTAAAATATATGAAATAAATGATTAGATATTTTATTAACCGTATTAATTGGAATTAATTTGTATCATATATAATTTGTAATAATTAATTTAATTTTAGTATAATTTATTTCGAATCATTTTTCAAACAATTACTTTTTAAAATGATCCGATCACTTCTTAAAATGATCCGATACTACTACTTTTACAATTTTACTAAGCAACCACTCCTACAATTTAATAAAAAAGTCCTTTTCATATGAAATTTTCTCGTTTTTCCTTGGGAAAATGAAGCTAATTTTCCTGTATTTTTTAATTTTTCTTTTTTATCTTTTCCTTTTCTCATTTTTTCTTTTGTTTTGAAAATTTTTCTTTTTTTACAGGCTATGTACCAGTCGGTGTAATCATCACATCATATTTATTATCATCATTATTATCATGATCATTAACTGTTACTATCACTACTGCTATTAGCTGTTAATTGCTATTTATCGGCGTTATCAAATTTCCAATTATCAAATAACAATTTTAAAAAAATATTTATTCGAAAGACGATAAAATTTTCCTTCAAATTCCAACATCAAATATTTGATTTATTTTATTCGCTTCTTCTGTTCAATAAAAATGGTTCAATTAACATCATTTTGGTTGTTTTAATTGGATGCAAATTTTGTTCCTTTATTGGCTGACGATGATGCATAAAATTGGAATATGTAAGACATATCGTTTTCCATTATCACAACCAAAATGTCAACCGATCACCGTGGAGCAATGCAAAGATTTGCCGTATAATGAAACACGGTTAACTATTTATCATTCCCTTTTCCTTTTTTTTTTTTGTTTGTTTTAATTGATTAATTAACTGATTTAAGGAAAAGATTTCATAAGTTTTTTTTCTCAGATAGATTTGTCATACTTTATTAATGTTGTGTATTATTTTTTTCATTATTTACAGATTTATATAAACGTATAATATAGTTTTCAAGTTTTCAATTATTGATAATAAATGATATAATCTTAATACCAACATATTATAAAATTACTGGTAGTAAATTATTAATTGGTGATAGTAATTGATATAGTCTTCTATTCCATTATACTCTTAATTTGCATCTAATATATCTTTATCTTTTACCTCATACATACTTTTTTATTCATTTTTAGTTTAATTTTTATTTTAACAAGAAGATTTTATTTAAAATTTAAACGACGAAGTACAAAGGTATTTATATAAGTGAATGTAGTAGATATACGTGATAAAAAATGTTACAGTAATATAAATATTGTCGCGACTGTTTGATTATCCAGTGACATTATTTTATCCATTCAATCGTTTATAATTGTCTCCGTGAAATGGCGCAATTATATAACATATAAAATTGAAAATTATACATCTCATTTTTCGAAATAAAATATTTTCTATCAAAAGTACGGTAGTTTTTAAATTTTTATGTTTTTGTGTTTTTTTTTAAGTAGAAAAAATAAATTGATAAGTAACATTTGTCGAAAAATAAGCGTTTAATATTTAAAGATTTTTTAGTTTTTTTTCATTTTTGGGGTAATTATCGAATACAATATTTTTTAGATCTTTCCACTAACCAAGATTACAGTACCATCTGGTTGAATAATCTTGAGAAAACATGTTTTTATTATAAAAATTTCATACATACTATTAGTGAAATTTTAACTGAAAATAAATATATCAGAAATCAAATACCATATAGTTAAATGCTTGGCAATAATACCAAAATACAGTATCGGCGCTATGGAACATCTGTAGACCGGATGTGTTTACGCTTGAATTGCTTTATTCCATCTGCTATCTTTTGTTTGTTAATCTAGTTCGACAATTAATTTCACATCTTCACATTTCAACAATATCATATAATATCGCACAAATATATTAAAAAGTTTTTGTATAAATATAATATCACATAAAGTATATATTATGAGTATTCTGTAGGCATCCTCTATGAACTTTAAATACGATATTCCTCAATATTAGTATGATGCTGTCATAATGCCAATTATACTAGGTTCATCTATTTTCATAGATTCGCATTTCAAAAGTTCCTGTACTGTAGACACAATATATTTAAAGTCATAGTGTAAATATGGTATTACGCAATATGGTATTACTATGATTTTTAAAAAAAAAATTTCGACTGCTAAATCTTCAAATTTTAACAGTTTCTTTGTAATGGAGTATTATTAAATATAATTTAAATACAATATCATAGCACGTAAGGATACAGCATAGAGTTTTCAGATAATGACCATTTTATCAGCTTATCTCCTATTGCTTTTTAGTTTTTTATATTTATATCCCTATTTCTGAAAACTATTATCTTTACTGAAGTTTTCTATCGTCTTTTCAGATTACTGACCGAATAATCATTTTTCTTTTCATTTCATATAGATAAATATGTTTCAATAATGATATATGTTCATAAACATTAATGAATAGGATATTAAAGGAATTGAACTTTTTGTTGAAATATTAAACTGAATATTTAAAATAATAACTATTGTTTAACAATATAATGTTGCATTTAATAAGAGTTTACTTAATTTGCAAAATTTCAGTAAAGATAATTTGAAATGAAAGATTTTTTTATATGACAGCTATATTATGCTTGGATTTTGATTTAATATCCAAATATAAAACAAACACATACACATACATACATAGACACACACACACACACACACACACACACACACACACAACACACACACACACAGACATATATACACACGCATAATACAAAGTCATCGGGAATTTTATTAGATATGCTGCTTCCTTCAATTTCGATAAATGAGTTCCATATGCTCATTTCGAGAGTGTTATATTCCATTTTTTATATTCAAATAGCTCTAATTTACGCCATTTTTATGAACTATACAATAATATAAATTCCTTTGAAATAAACAAATTGTAATTCAGTAAAAATAGTAAAAATTTTTTAATGAACACAACAATGTTTCATACTCCACAGGAAATAAAGGAAAAGAGATAAGGAAGGAGGAGGAGAATGGGATGAGGAAGAAGACATTTCCGGTGAAAATTTGAATTGAAATTATTGAAAGGAAGAATTAAGAAAAAATGAAAGAAAAGATAAGAACTTATTAATATTCAAATAAACGAAACGATAAAATTAGATAATAAGCAAATTGTATAACAGAGGGAGCAATTATAAAATTAACATTTTTCAAACTTAAATTTTCTTAAATAAATCAAATTATTCTCCTTTTATACCATTGCAAAGTATGTGTAATTTAACTAAATTAGTAAATTATTTTACTTATAATCGAATAAAAAATAAATTTGCTTGAAATTTCTTTCAAAATTAGCTGACATTAGTTTAAAAATAAAAAATTCATTTCTTTTTAGTGGAAAATGAAAAGGTTTGCTGAATTTTGGCATAGATTATTAGTTTTTTTCACTTTTTTTAATTTTTTTATTTATGGATAGAAAAAGGAGATAAAAGTCCTTTTCATAAATTAAATTCTTGCAAAAATTTTTAAAAACTTATTTTTTTCCCCATAACTCATTGGTTTTCGCTTCAGCACAATTTATCATTTTGGCTGAAACCTGTTTGAAAGGTTAGGCTCACATTAATTAATTAATCCTTCTCTTTTTACTTCCTCATCCACTCAGGCAAAAAGAATGAATGTTTAGAGTTGGCTTATTTTTAATTTTTTAAAAGCGGAAAAATGAAGAATTTCTCTTTTTCTTTTCCAAAAATATTTCAAATTTAGAGGGTTTAGTTCAAAAATTTTTCAAATATGTATTTGATTCCACGACTTTTCTTCATTTTTTTCTTATTCTAAACATTTTTGATTTTAAAAATTTCTGGAGTATTTTTCAACCATCTAAAATTGAATGATTGAATTGATAATTTTGTTAAACATTTATCAAGAAAAATGAAGAAATAAAAGAGAAAGAGAGAGGGAGAAAATTATCAAAAACGAAAAAAGTTCTTTGCTTCATTTGTTCTCTCGTTTTTCTCTCTCGCAAATTGATAAATGCTTACCGCATCTAAAATAGATTGTTTTTTTTTCGATTTTGGAAACTTTTTAAAAAAATTGTTTTCTTCAATGCTAGGATTTAACCTTATGCCTTCTTTGTTAAATTTACATCAATCATAATCCAATGGGATTGAAAAGATAGAACCTTAAAAAAATTTTCTTTCCAAACTTTTTAGCATATATGAAAATGTTCTAAAAATAAAAAAGAGAAAAGGGGAATTTTATTCATTTTAAAATTCATTAAATAAAAGAGAAAAGTTTGAAAAAATTTCTTTTGCATTTATTTTTCATAAAATCTTTCATTTTATTTTTGAAAATTTTATATATGTAATTGATAAAATTTTTTCTTTTTTAAAAAACATTTTTTATATGCAGTAAAAAACGGATTCATTTGACATGTTGATTTTATTTGATCTATTTATTTCCGATTAATTATCTTGCGTTTTAATTAATTATTTTTTATTAATTATTTGTATTTCTTGCATTTGGCCAATTTCCAATTTCTTCTCATCATTCATAACAACTTATCACTAACTTTTTTCTTATTTGGCTTTTTTTTCTTGTTTGCTTTCACATCTACATTGCAATCTTTTCATTTTCCATTCTCTCTTTTTTTATTTCTTCTTATCTTTTGATTAATGATAATTCGTACAATTCCCCAGGACACCTGAAAATATGTGGCAGTAAAATGTAATGGTACAAATGGAGAGAGGGAGAGAGAGAAAAAAAAACAAGGCAAAAAGCACGTTGAAATTTGTTATCAGTGAAATAAAATAAGTAAATGATTTGTTTCTTTTTTTGTTGTATTGATTTGAACAGAAGGAAAGATTATTTTTTTAATTTATCAGTTAGTTTCAAAAGTAATAAATTAATCATTTAATTATCAAAAAATGATATAACCAAGTATAGAAAAATAAAATTTTTAAAAATTTGGATTTAATTTTAAAAGCGAATTCTGAAATTCATAAAAAAGTTAATCAGTAATGTGCTTGAAAGTAATTTTTTTTGAATAACATTTCCTATTAATTAATCAGCATTATTTCACATCAATATTTAACAAAGTTTTAAAAAGTTTTCGTTCTTTTTAGTCACAATAAGGAGTGAAATATTTGAAATAATAATTGGTACGACGAAGAAAAAGTTGTACTTGAAAGGTCAAAGGTCGTTCTGTTTATTTTCTTATTTGTATCTTTTATTTGTAATGAAAATGCTGATGCTTATAAAAAAACAGATTGGTAAATTTTTGTTGTGATTTTTCGACTTTTAGATTTTCCGCCATCTTTCTTATTTTAATCGCCAGAAAAAATTTTCATAATCTAAATTTCAAAATTCGATTAATACTAAACGGAAATTTGGTATATCCGGTGTTATCGTTCGAAGGGACTAATTTCCAAAGATTAATCTTTGGTTTCATTTGCTGCTTCATTTCACATCTTCAGGATTATGGCCGCTTTATTCATTTACCGTAATAATACCAATCTTTTAATCCATTTTAAATTTCTGATATGAAATTTAAGCTGAAATTGCTTATTCAACCATTCTTATAACTTATTTCAATTCATTATCATTTGTTAAGCTTATATCAGTGGTACGAAGTATAAATTACTCAGTCGTAATAATTTCTGGAATTTTCAAGAACTTTTATATTGATTGATAAATTCCAAGGGGAAAATTATTGATTCGATAATATTTGTTCGTAATTTTTAAAAAGAAACTTCAAAAAAACTTTTGAAAAAGAAAAATTTTAAGAAGATTTTAGCTCAAAAATCAATAATTTTCGTAAAAATTGTTGATTCTATAATATTTAATAATAATTCTCGGGAATTTTCAAGTGAAAAATAGCAAAGACAACTTTGGAAAAGATTTTAGCGGAAATTTTTTGCTCAAGACTCTCGAGAAAATTGGTGATTCTGTAATGTTTAAAGAAGAAGAGAGGGAAAAAAATGGATGATAAGTAAATTTTCGGAAATAATGACGGATGATTATTTTAGAAAGATATCATAAGACAGACTTCTCTTTCTCTCTCTCTCATTTTTTCCTTCAAAAATCATATTAACGAGTATTTCGATTCTTATCATTTTGACCAACTATCTTTCCTTTTCATTTCATTTTCCAAGGAATATAAAAAAGTTGTTATCAATCAAATAGGTTTTTGTCTCAGCGCAAAATTATCCCATTTTTTTTGCATATTTTAAATTTACATACATGCACATACACACATGCACATATACGCACACATACGCACAGCACATACATACACAGATATTATGCAATATGACACTTTCGAGATAAATGTTATCCATCCAAATTCTGATTTGTTGCATTCAAATGACCAACCATGGTGGACAGTGGTCATTGTCAGATTAATGACCAGCAAATGGACATTTATCATTCGGAATTCTATGCTCTATGTTACGTAAATTCCCGAATATCGAATCTTATCATCACAGTACTTACTTCCTATCTTCCAACCTTTGATCTGATAAATGCCATCCAGTGCCGTTCTCCTTTACTTGATATCCACTTTTTTTGATTAATAAATGACGACTGGGAACCAGATTAGCAGTCAAATTTAAGCCAAGTTAAATATTCGATAATTATATCATCATATCATCTGATTCATTCAGATGATTCAGATCAATAAGCTTAACTGAAATAATCATGTCCTTTCAGTTATGGAATTAATATATTCAAGATGAAAATGAATTGTTTAAGCTGATTGATAACTGCTTTAATTTCATGTAAATAAATTTCGAAATTGAACAGTGAAATTGAGAGTAAGGGGAAGAAGTGAACCTTTCATACATCGAAATCGGTTTTATCTCTTGGCTCTAGACTATAATAAATCAAAATGCCTAAGTCCTAAAGAAACGGCACTTTTAAATATTGTGGCCGAAATTAATGATTGTGAAATTTTTGTATGATGAGCAAACTTTTGTCCCCTTCTAAACTTTATCTCGTCGTCATCATTATCGTATACGCTCTTTAATTTTTCCAAACTTCCATATCGTCTTTTTTTTTGATTGATAATTTTCTGTGAAAAGAAATGATGTAAAGCATTAAACTAATGCCGAGATCGAGAAATGAGGAAAAAAAGCATCTAACTGGAAATGGATTAATGGATAAGAAAAGGGAAAGTTTTTTGATAGAAAAAACGGCAATTCTTACACATTTTTTGCATTAGTAAACAATAAACCAATTATTACTGAGAATAATAAATAATTAAATTAGAAATCACATTAAACACCATAAATAAGTAACATCAACACTTAGCATTAATATTAGTATTAATTAACGTTGGTAATGACAATAATGATAGCAATAATGATAGAAGTATTTCGCAATAATGGATAGAAATTATTCATAAAAACTATAATAACATTAGTTAAGATAAATAATGATTAATCAGTACTAAATTAATGAACAGCATCATTACCTAATATTAATGAATAGTAATTGCAATAGCGATTACAACGATAATGAAAATGTTTATCAGTAACAAAAAAGAGCTATAGTGATAATAGTTAAAGCAAACAAAGATAATTATTTCTAAACAATAATACTAACATTAATATTAACAATTAATAATTATAATAACGATAATAGTGATGAAAACAACAAACAAAAATAGTTAAAAAAATAAATATTAAACAATGAATGAACAACAGCATCATTCAACAGTAACATTAACAATTAGTAATTATGATAACGATAATAATAATGATATAAATATAAATGACATGTAGCAATAACAACAATAACAAATAGCAATTTAACAAAAATAACATTTGGAAAATATTGCTATGTATTATTTCGGGTTGTTCAATTTATTCAGCGATTTTTTGATAAATGATATCGTATCGGTAAAGGGAAAGAAAGACGATAAGATGGACGAAGGCCATTTTACTCCTAGCAAATTGTCACAATCGATCATCCATCGTGTCGATAAACCTCACATCTCAACAATCCCAAATGACCAAAATCTCTTCCAAATATTTGTTTATTGGAAAGAGATGGGAAAGGGATGGATATTATCAACTATTATTTATAATATTACATCTAACATCTAACTTATTTATTATTAAATTGATAAACAAATAAAAAAGACGATGATATTTAATGATTAGAATTGAACGTAATTTGAATTTGTTTGAAATATTTATTTATTGTGAAGAAAAAAGAAAAATATTATCAACTTTATTATTAATTTAATGAACAAACAAAAAAGAAAATAATAATTGACAAATTATTAAAATTGGAAATAATTTGATTATTTAACTGCTTGTTTAAAGAAAAGAAAGAATTAAAAATAATTAGTAATACTAATAATATTTTGATTATTCTTCAAACAAATACGAATAATAATAATAACAATAATAATATGTAACAAGTAAAAATGTACGATCAAATTAATCAGAATTAATAGTAAATGAATAAATAAATAATCTGATGCAAATTGGTTTGAATTTATTTTTGAGCGAAATGGAATATGAAATAAATAAATTAATCAATTAATGAAAATAATAAAGTTCAAAATAAAATTTTTCAAGTAATTTTTTACAGATTTCCAAACCTGATTGGTGACGAGAGTGAAAACGACGCAGCGAATGGTTTCAGCACGTTTGATCCGCTAATTAAGATTCGGTGTTCATCACGACTAAAATTTTTCCTCTGCTCTATCTACTTTCCAATGTGCACCGATAAAGTATAACCTGAAATTAAAATTTATTATTTGATTAAAAAATTGTTAATCTTTGACCTTTATCATATGATATCGTTTTGCAACTTCATCATATTTTACATATTTTCGAAAAAAAATTAAATCGTGATAATATTTTAATTATACCACCTCAAATACCGATTAATATTAAAAGTCGACTTGGGAATGATACTTCAATTATATTGTCTCAAATGTCAACTAATGTCAAAGGTCAAGTTGTGGATAATGCTCGTATTATCTCAAATGCTAATTAGCAAATACTCCCTTCATGCGTCAATTATTGATTCGATAAACAGCGTGACCCTTGATCTTTGATAAAACCAGTTTTGATGCTAATAGAATAATTTATATTTAAGTATCCTGAGAATTTATCATTTTCGTTTTGATTGAGAGAGATTTACAACCTTTTACAATTTATAATCAAATAGTATCAGTGTTATAAATCACAAATGCATTTATTTCGGATTAGATCAGTTAAAAGGAATCACTTTTTGATTGATGCAAACAACATCTGACGTTGACCTTCTGACCTTGATGATAGAAATTATATTTTCGAAGATTAATGATTGCTTCTGTTGATATTTGCGGCAAAATATAGATAATGATGATTATTGTAAAAATGGTAAAAAAAGAGCGATTTAAATTTTGATTCCAAAGAGCGAACGAATAAATTTTCATCCGCATATTCGGACTTTAATTAGGTTAAAAGTTAATTAAAACGATTTATAGAGTAATTCAATTTAGTATGCATTTGTAAGACGACATTTTTAAATGTATTAGTCTCGAATTTCTAGGTACCAATTGCAATCGGACCATGTCGACCTTTATGTGAACGGGTACAAATGAAATGTGAGCCATTGTTGAAAGAATTTGGCTTTCCTTGGCCAGTTTCAATGAATTGCTCTAAATTTCCCCTCGGTTAGTAGTTAAGATTCTACAATTTGTTTTTAAGTAATTCATTTCTTAAATCTTTTAACCATAATTTTTGGAAACAACAATGGATGCCTATTCATTCATAGTAATTATGATTCTTTGGGAATATATATATGCTTGGGTGGTGACCTTTAACTTTTATTACGTTGTATTATATATTATTATCTAATTATATTTAAGTCGGAAGGTCGTGGATAACAATAAAAGTTTTTCATTCAGAAACAGACATAATATATAGAATTTAGAAAAGTTAAGTGATGAATGAAAATATATTTGTGTATAATAAAAAGATACTAAATCTGAAATAGTTGATCAATATTAATTCTAAAATAAATAATTATTGCCAAATTTAAGACGATTAATTAATATTAAATCCAAGATAGCTGCTAATCAATACTAAATTTGAAATGGTCAATTAATATTATTATTATTATTAAATCTATGATAGTTAACAGAAAGAATTCTTTAGAAAATAATCACGATGCGATGTGTATGAAAGGACCTGCTTCTGAAGAAGACGGCCCATTGACAGCTGAAGAATTTGAATCAGATTTAACAAGAAATGTTATTGCATCAAACCGTTGTATGCAGCAGCCAAATACAATTTATATGAATCGAACTGGAAATTGTGTACCGCTATGCCATTCAAATAATGGTTATACTAAGGTTTTATTCATTCATTTCCATTACTCATTAATAGATTATTGAAACTAAATATATTTCTAAAGGAGAAAATAATTTCTAATTATTTAAAATTTGAATTTGTTCTAATTTTTTAGTTACCTTATGAAAGTGAATTTTAATTTTTTTTTTTATTTAAACATTTCCAATATTCATTAAGATATTAATTAATTAATATATTGTGCAGGATGATCGTGAAGCAGCAAGTACAGCTTTATTCATTATGTCATCACTTTGTACTGCACTAACTGCAGTTTGCTTACTAACATTTTGCACGCGGAAACATTGCTTAGTTGGTTTACCGGAATTATCATTACTATTCTGTTCCTTATCATTTTCTATTTCTGCTGTTGTATATCTCTTTTCCCTACTTTACAGAGATCAGGTATACGATTAAAATTTCTCAAAATTAAAATTTATTTATTGAGAATATAAGAATTTTAGGCAAGAGAGTATGATTGAGAAATAGCCTCGGATATATAAAGACTAATTGATCTGGATATGATATCATAGTCTTATCATCAATGAATGAAACTATTTTTTCCGATAAATCGAAACAGACATAAGTGAATAAAGTCATTTATGGTTTAAATGAAATGAATTTAAATGAATGGAAACTGCCTTTCCGAATGAAAGTTTGCAGGATAAATTGTATTAAATCTATATAAATGGAATTACTTTTTCGGATGAATCAAAATAAACCTAAATGAATAAAAATACTTTTCCGGATCAAAATAAAGCTAGATGAGTGAATCAAAATAAAGCTAGATGAGTGAATCAAAATAAAGCTAGATGAATGAATCAAAATAAAGCTAGATGAGTGAATCAAAATAAAGCTAGATGAGTGAATCAAAATAAAGCTAGATGAGTGAATCAAAATAAAGCTAGATGAGTGAATCAAAATAAAGCTAGATGAATGAATCAAAATAAAGCTAGATGAGTGAATCAAAATAAAGCTAGATGAGTGAATCAAAATAAAGCTAGATGAGTGAATCAAAATAAAGCTAGATGAGTGAATCAAAATAAAGCTAGATGAGTGAATCAAAATAAAGCTAGATGAGTGAATCAAAATAAAGCTAGATGAATGAATCAAAATAAAGCTAGATGAGTGAATCAAAATAAAGCTAGATGAGTGAATCAAAATAAAGCTAGATGAATGAATCAAAATAAAGCTAGATGAGTGAATCAAAATAAAGCTAGATGAATGAATCAAAATAAAGCTAGATGAGTGAATCAAAATAAAGCTAGATGAATGAATCAAAATAAAGCTAGATGAGTGAATCAAAATAAAGCTAGATGAGTGAATCAAAATAAAGCTAGATGAGTGAATCAAAATAAAGCTAGATGAGTGAATCAAAATAAAGCTAGATGAGTGAATCAAAATAAAGCTAGATGAGTGAATCAAAATAAAGCTAGATGAGTGAATCAAAATAAAGCTAGATGAGTGAATCAAAATAAAGCTAGATGAGTGAATCAAAATAAAGCTAGATGAATGAATCAAAATAAAGCTAGATGAGTGAATCAAAATAAAGCTAGATGAGTGAATCAAAATAAAGCTAGATGAATGAATCAAAATAAAGCTAGATGAATGAATCAAAATAAAGCTAGATGAGTGAATCAAAATAAAGCTAGATGAATGAATCAAAATAAAGCTAGATGAATGAATCAAAATAAAGCTAGATGAATGAATCAAAATAAAGCTAGATGAGTGAATCAAAATAAAGCTAGATGAATGAATCAAAATAAAGCTAGATGAGTGAATCAAAATAAAGCTAGATGAGTGAATCAAAATAAAGCTAGATGAATGAATCAAAATAAAGCTAGATGAGTGAATCAAAATAAAGCTAGATGAATGAATCAAAATAAAGCTAGATGAGTGAATCAAAATAAAGCTAGATGAGTGAATCAAAATAAAGCTAGATGAATGAATCAAAATAAAGCTAGATGAGTGAATCAAAATAAAGCTAGATGAGTGAATCAAAATAAAGCTAGATGAATGAATCAAAATAAAGCTAGATGAGTGAATCAAAATAAAGCTAGATGAGTGAATCAAAATAAAGCTAGATGAGTGAATCAAAATAAAGCTAGATGAATGAATCAAAATAAAGCTAGATGAATGAATCAAAATAAAGCTAGATGACTGAATCAAAATAAAGCTAGATGAGTGAATCAAAATAAAGCTAGATGAATGAATCAAAATAAAGCTAGATGAGTGAATCAAAATAAAGCTAGATGAATGAATCAAAATAAAGCTAGATGAGTGAATCAAAATAAAGCTAGATGAGTGAATCAAAATAAAGCTAGATGAGTGAATCAAAATAAAGCTAGATGAATGAATCAAAATAAAGCTAGATGAATGAATCAAAATAAAGCTAGATGAATGAATCAAAATAAAGCTAGATGAATGAATCAAAATAAAGCTAGATGACTGAATCAAAATAAAGCTAGATGAGTGAATCAAAATAAAGCTAGATGAATGAATCAAAATAAAGCTAGATGAGTGAATCAAAATAAAGCTAGATGAATGAATCAAAATAAAGCTAGATGAGTGAATCAAAATAAAGCTAGATGAGTGAATCAAAATAAAGCTAGATGAGTGAATCAAAATAAAGCTAGATGAATGAATCAAAATAAAGCTAGATGAGTGAATCAAAATAAAGATGAGTGAATCAAAATAAAGCTAGATGAATGAATCAAAATAAAGCTAGATGAGTGAATCAAAATAAAGCTAGATGAATGAATCATAAAGCTAGGTGAATCAAAATAAAGCTAGATGAATGAATCAAAATAAAGCTAGATGACTGAATCAAAATAAAGCTAGATGAGTGAATCAAAATAAAGCTAGATGAATGAATCAAAATAAAGCTGATGAGTGAATCAAAATAAAGCTAGATGAATGAATCAAAATAAAGCTAGATGAGTGAATCAAAATAAGCTAGATGAGTGAATCAAAAATAAAGCTAGATGAATGAAACTATTTTTGCGAATAAATCGAAACCATATTAAACGAATCGACGACAATAATTGTATAATTAAAATATATTTAAAAAGCATTTCAGATTTCCTGTATCGAATATAATTCGAAGCTTATTTTTGTCGTTACCGGAGTTCAACATATTCCATGTACAATTGTTGCTATCATTTTGTATTATTTCGGAACAACCGGTCGATTGTGGTGGTTTGTATTGTGTTGCACATGGAACAAATATACTCATCGACATAAACAGAATACGGTATTCATTTTTTAATGAATAATTATTGTAGGAACTTTTAAATTACAATTATTCATATCTGTTGTCATTAAATTCTTCTCGATTATTTATTCATTTTTCGAGTTATTATTCAATTGCTTGTTGACTGTTCATTCATTTTCCGGAATAGATTTTCCGATAATATATAATAAAAATAAAAAAATTAACTGGGCTTTTTAATTATTATAGAAATTATTAACTTCATTCCTTAATAATTTGGTCCCTCAATTAATCTAGCTCCTTAATTATCGCGAAAAATTTTTTAATTATTTATTATTCAAATCCGCAATTATTTGACTGTTTGTCGGTTATAAAATTATTTATCTATTTTCTGAAATAGATTAATCGAAATATTTATTGAAATATTAGCTAGGCTCTTTAATTATTGCCGAAATTTTCAACTTGATTCTTCCACAGTTTTGTTTCGTAACTAAGTTGGCTATTTAGCTATTATGGAATCCAACTATTTATCAGATTTAAGAATAATTATGGATTTTAAATTGCTGGTTAAACTAATATTTTTGCCAATGTATCACCGATCTAAATTATTATCCTCCCAATTATCATTAACTATTATCTTGTATTTTCTTTGTTTAAGTAAAGTCCTTTTTTTTGCAACTGAAATTTTACGAGATAGCAATATTGGACCGTATATTTTTATTTGTAATTGATGTGATAATAATATTAAGCACATTTTGGCACTTCCTATTTTTCAGTCTTTCCTCTTACGTCATTATAAAATATTTCAATTCGAATATTGTTGGTAGTGAAATTATTATTCATTTCAGTTTATATAACAAATCAAAAATTTACTTTTAAATTATTCATAATTTTTACTATTTTCCTTTCATGTCGTGATAACTGATAATGAATTTATTATACATTCCAATTCATAGAAGCAAATTGAAACTTCGCATATATGACGTATGATATTTACGAATAAATGAAATAAAAAACAAATTATCATTCCTAATTTCAATGAATTCAAAGAAAAAAGAAGACAACAGAATTAGTCGATTAAAAAAAAAGTACAACTAAAAATTATAAGCTTTTTTTCTTTCCTCATATATATTTTACTTCCGAAATATTTTGTTGTTTATATTTGTAACGGACAATTTCTTTTGCTGTCATAAAAAAGCAAATAAATTGATAATTTGATTGATCCAATAGTACTTTTGTTCTTCCTTCTTTTTCTCTTTTTTTTTTGTTCTAAATAAAAACGGTCAAAATTTATATTTTCATTCTTTTCTTATTTTGTGCAACATTTTCTTTTTTCTCATTTCTTTTTTATTTCAGTTATTCGTAAATATCATGCATATTGTTTTAAATAAAAATGAAAGCGAAAGCAATGAATATGATTGATTAGTTTATGGACTTTAAAAAAAATAATGGATAAATAGATTGTTTGAACTCTGTGTTAAAATAGAAATTTTTATTATAAACTGATTTTTCTTTTTTATAATGGCTTGAAATATGTAATTTCGAATTAGATACATTTTAATAGCTTATATATTTATTTTTCGAAAATTGAAAAATGGGAACAGTAAATTTAATAAAAAATAAATTGTTTAAATTATATTAATAGAAATTTTATCATGAGTTTTTTTTTATCAAGACACTATGAAATATGTAATTATAATGAAGGTATTTCAAATAGCTCATATTATTCGAAATTAAAAAATGTGAAAATTGAAATTGAAACTAAATTTAAGGATTCGCTGCTACTTCGAACTCATATGCTAGCTTGGGGAATACCCTTAGGTGCTGTAATTTTGGCTTTGATGGCGCAAAGTGTTCGAGCTGATCCATTATCCGGTATCTGCTTGGTTGGTGGCGGAAATAGAGTTATCGAAGCTGTATTCGTTTCGTTACGTGAATTAATACTTTTGCTCTGTTCATTAGTACCGTTATTCTTCGGATGTTTAGCATTGATTGGTAAAATTTCATGTAATTTTCGACGTTTCATATAATTACACAAAATGTCTCTGTTTTCTACCAGTTATCATTATTATCTTCCATTTTGACGTCGTTTTTTTGACTTTTTATATTAATTAAAAATAGATAAGGCTTTCTTTTTAGGCATCTTTTAAAGTGAAATTTTATAAGCAAATGAATTTCGTTTTCCAATATTTTATTAAAATGATTTTCCACCTTAACAATCAATTTTTTCCAGGTTCCGCTCCAGTTACTGATCACTCCGTTGCCTCGGCCGGTTTATTGGGAAGTTTATATCCGATGGCAGCTGCATTCTTGCTGCTTAGTTCGCTACAATATCTTCTGACACCTACAATAACTGGATGGAATACGGTAACAGCAATAAAACTCCTCGCTGATCCATTACTCGGGATATTAGCTTCAACAGGATGTTTCGTTCAAATTCTATTCAATATTTTCAAAGTAAATCGATTACAACTTTTAGACAAACATGGTTATCAACCGGCTGCACCACAAATACCTCAACCAGCAATTCCATCCCATACCGTAACAACGAGTAATCCTTATTCCTTATCAAGGTATCCGGAACAGAGGCCACTTTGTTAATTATTAAATTGAAATACTATGCAAATAAGTATAATAATAATTTGAAGAGTTTACTACTAAATTCATTTTTAATCATTTTTTATCAAATAATTTCGCCTAAAGAATAATTAGGGAGAAGTTTTATTTGCGATGTATTTAAATTTAATGCTACAGTAAGCATATGTTCACGTTTTTACAGCCAGTTATCATTCGATAGCTATATTAGTTGAAAACAATTATTATCACTATAATGGATTCTTTTTCTGTTAATTGTCAATAAATGTGATTCATTATAAATTTAAATCAAAAAAAAAATACAGAAAAAAATTCCAAGAAAATAGAAATGAGAAAAAGAAATTAGAGAATTTGTCTTAAAATTAATTTAATTTAAAATTTAATTTGAATCCGCATTTTTTTTAAAACTAATCGAATATGAAAATTTTCAGTTTAAATTTCAATCTAATTATTCATGTGATATTGCTTTTAAATGCTTATAAAATTGCAAGAAATTTTAAGTAAAAGGAAACTGCCGTTTTTCAATAGTAATTTTATCAGATAGAAACTGTTACAGTATTAAGCATAATATCTTTCTTATATTTTATTATATCTAATTTCAAAAAAATTTCTTTCTTTTTTCTGATCAAAAAAATTTGTTCATGCGAAAATGACTGTTGATTAAAAAATTTTTAACTTTTTTTGTGGCAAACGAAAATTATTATGCAAATTTTCCGTATTTTTGTAATTTGTGAACGACAAATCATTTGTTATAGTCATGTACATAAAAATTTTTTCCGTTTTTTTCTGCAGTGGAATTTTTTTTACTTGTATATACAAATATGGTAAAGTTCATAGAAGTTCTAATACTGAAAAAATGGGAATAGATCTAAATTTATTTTAAAAAAATTAAATCTACGAAAAAAAAACTGTGATAGAATATTCAAGTATGACAAAGTTATGAAGAATTCTGATCCTGAAAAAAATAGGAGTAAATCTGAGTTTATTTTCAAAATTGAATTCTGAAAAATTTATGATAGTTTAATAATAAAGAAAGATAAGAAAAAGTGATAAGGTAAAATACTCTACTAATTAATTTTGTAATATTTTAAATGCAATTTAATCTCGTGGATGGTTTGATTAAAAAATAAAATTTTATAACTCCAAATATTATTTTCCTTCTAAATAAAAGTAAATGTCAAATGTGATTCGGATAAGTTACTGGTGCGAACAATTGAACTATACAGTACACGTGAGCAATATCTTCCGCTGTCTCTTCGCTTACTGTAACTCGTCCTGTTACTATAAAATAAATATTTCTTCTTATCCATATGCATATAAATGCGCAGCGAAATTTTTTTCCTTTAATTTTGACTGGTGTACTGTATTTGTGGGAAAAGGAAAGTAGATATGATAATACAGTATGCAAACCAATTTCAATTATAATTAGTAAATGTGTTTGTTGATGATATATTTGTTTGTTTACTTATTTCGAAAATTTTTCCATAAAATTTTTGTTTCATTTCACTTTCCTTTTTAATCTTTCTTTTCTTTCCTTGTCTTATATGCTTTTTATCTGCTTTTTTCTCGTTTTTTGCTTTTAGCTTATTAAGCCTGTATTATTACTACTGTTATTATTACTATTATTATTATTATTATTATTATATTATTATTATTATTATTATTATTATTATTTATTATTATTATTATTATTATTATTATTATCATTATTATTATTATATTATTATTATTATTATTATTATTATTATTATCATTATTATTATCATTATTATCATTATTATCATTATCATTATTATTATTATTATTATATTATTATTATTATTATTATTATTATTATTATTATTATTATTATTATTATTATTATTATTACTACCACTACTGTTATTATTATTACTATTATTGTTATTATTATTATTATTATCATGATTATCATTATTATTGCTACTATTGCTATTGCTACGATGAAACGTGACATAACATGACCATATCACTTACAAATTATTATTATTATTATTTACACACTTATCTGGCAAAACATTTCATAAAATCTAAAAAACATTTCATAAAATCTAAAAAAAATTCGAAATCTTATAGTATGAATCTTTCAGACAAAAAATTTTGAATGTTAATAAGGAAGCCAAGTGCGCAAATAATAAATAATCAATATCCTATCGACTGATAGTTCAATTTAATGATGAAATTTCGGTGATGAGACTAAAATCATTGATTAACAATTTTCATCACATCTTACTGATAAAAAATTTTAAAAAATCGTCTAATATTTTTCATTTTGAAGAAAATAGGATGGAACAAGTGAATGTGCCACCGGTAATGATGCCATGATGCTATCAATCATTTATTGCTGATCGTTTATTTATTTTAACATCTTTTAAATGCAACGAATGATTTTAGGCCTATCTTAAATAAAACATTTCTTGTTTAAATCCAACTGAAATTGGATGCTTAAATAAATTAGATAAATGAATTTCAATTGATAAATAAATGATAAATTATATTTCGAAACAATTTGATTTCACGGAATGGATTAAAAATGAAAAATTCATGGAATTGTTTAGAGCTGAATATAATAAAATAAATACTGAATAAATAATATGTTTGATGAAGTGTCATTTACCAAATAATCATCAATACTTTTTTCCCAGAAATAAGGTCATATAATATATAACGAAATGATTTTTAATTTTTCCATGATCATTAAATATTTAATTTTAAGACTGGCAGTATGAATTCGAAATGCAAAAAACTTACAAAATTAATAATTAAAACTTGAATATCGTACAAATCACAAAACAAGTTTTCCTTGGAAACATTTTAAGATAGAATCATCAAGTAAATGATATTTGCAAAGATGTAAAGAATCGCTGATCTTTCAAAAACTTTTTAACCTAACAGTTACACTTTTGTTACAGAAATCTTAGTGTCAGCAATATCTTTCGGAATCCAATCAAAATTTGTTGGTAGCGGTGGTATTTCAATTGAATTTGGAATATAATCCAATTCAAGCAATCGCATTTTCAGTTCAATATTCAAGAAGCGATCCACCTGTCGCTGAGCTTGAACTGATAATTTATCGACACCTGTAATTAAGATTTAGTTGATAGAGAGATTAAAAATCCAAACTTTAGCATCAAAGCACTAATATTAATTATCAAAGCAGTCATTGTTTTGAAATAATACATTATTTAAATCAATTTCAACAAAAGCTTGGGACATTTGAATTTGAACAAAAAGAAATAAAACATGCGACTTCAGAAATAAATAAATAAATAAATGAATTACCGATCAGAGAATTAATACCATCACACCAGGCATTTATCGTTTCCTCATCAGACGTTACCAAATGATAAAGATCAGGCTTATCACCAACTTCTAATGTTATACCGCGTATATTTGAATTTTTCTTTCCCTTTGTACTGCCCATTGGAAAACCATCTTCACCGCCAGCTAGGACTCGTTGTATATCAGCCACATCTACTACAAATAATATTCTATTTAATTTAAAAAACAAATGATTCACAAAAATTAATATAAAATTGCATGTAAAATCCATAATAAATCCATATTTGACTTTACTTTTTATATTTCCTGCAGGATTAGTATTTGATGAGCATTCTGTGCAATCTGCATAAATCAGCGTCTTCTCGTTAGCATCTAATTTCCAAAACCAGAACTGTTGCCCTCAACAGATATTTGTTAATCAAATTATTCTGTTTTCTATTCCAAAATAAATATTTCTCGTTTAATTTACGATCAACTAAAAATAAAATCACATTTGATTTAGTATATCAAACTACTCATAGTTCGTTAAATTTTTCCTGTTAGTCTAGTTAGAAGAATTTTCCTGCGATTTGATTTTTTCTGTAAAATTATTATTTATTAATAACAAATACTTTATGCCTCCTTTTTATTATAATTTTTTTGATTTTTCTCAACATTGTCTAAGATTTTTGTTGATTTTATTACATTCGTTTCATGTTGGCTTTTCTCACTTTGATTACGGTCATTTTTTTTACCAATTTGCCTTATATTTCTTGTTTTATCAAAATATAAATAATTTCCAAATTTATTCACCCTTGAACAGGTCGAGTAACAAAAAACTATAGCATGAGTATACAGGTAAAAGAAAACCTTTTTGCATTGATTTACTCTTTAATAGCTTCCCAAATTTATAGCCATTTTTCAGAACGTTTTTACGATTCTTCAAAACAAGATCAACTATACTTGGACGAAGATATTCCCGTAGCTCTCTAAAAAACTAACAGAGAAGTGATATAGGATTCCTATGGCAGATTTACAGAATTGAATCTGATCTGGCTGAAAAAAATCTTTTTAAAACTTAGCTCAAAATTGTTCCAGATTTGCAAAATTGGTCGTTGCATGGATCAATGAATTCAAGTATGGCAGAACAACTACGATAACGAAGGCAAAAAATTTCAAGCTTTAAAAATTTACTTGACAGCATCACTTTGTAATTCTTCTGCTTCTTTAGCACTTCTTTCTTTCTCCCAAATTTTCTTCATATGTGGATACGAATGAGCTGCTAGCAATTCCTCTAATTTTTCAATTGTATCCGGTTTTTCCAACAAACAAACATCAATTTGCTTCCGAACAACTGCCAAAACCTTAATAAGTATGTTTCATTCTAATCAGCCAAACATATAATGACGTATAAAATTATGGAATCAAGTGCATGAAGAACATTAATGAAAAATCTACATTCGATCAGAAATATGTTAGTTACGTTTCTTCATAATCACATGATATCTTCAAGGAGATTCAGAATACCAGTAATCCCGCCTAATTTAGAATTCGTCGACCAGATAAACATTTAGACTTAAAATCTCCAAATCTAATCAATATTTTTTTCAATCAGCCATAAAAACTGGCATAATCCTTAATCAATCGTATATATTCAATAATTTCATTATTTTCGTTCAAGATATTTGAAAAAGTTTCTTTTTTTTTTCAATATAGAAATTCCACATTAGTCTAAATTTTCTATTTACCTTCTTGACGTCTTCTTCACTTGCATGCATTTCACGCCAGGTGCGATGAAAGAGCCTTACAAGCACCGCAAAAAGATCCAAAAATGGCCGATCACTTTTGAACAACAAAACCATCAATCGGTCACCTTCTTCTATAAACCTCTCACTTTTTGTTATTTATACAGTAATAATTCAATTATAAACCATTTTTATTTCTCCGAAAAGTTGGAAACGACTTGTAAAATATTACCTGGCTCATTGACAACGTGAAGAATATCAATCAGCATTTGTACCAAATGAACTGATACTAACGGAAAGGACCACAGATTATTATCAGATCTCATTGAGTTTTCCATAGATATCTGAAACCATTATGCTACTCATAAAATAACAAAAGAATCATTATCGAGCAATAAACAACCTAATTCTGAACAATTATTTGAGTTTATTTGAAATAAAAAATAAAAGTCAGGATATATGATATAAATACTACTTAAAATCGAATTGTTACATAACAAAACATACATGAAAGAAAGATAATATATTGTGAAGATGAATTTTGCTCAAATATCAAATTAATAGAAAAACTGTTACTTACTTTTGCAATAGATTCAGAGTGATAAGTAACAAATGACAATATCGTTTCCAGTGCCAATGATCCTGGTGGTGTTTGTATGACTGCTTCTGTGAAATTCAAAAATTCTGTATGTTTCTCCTCTGGTATAACATTTGCATGTATTCCTTTACTGCTTTCCACGTTGAAAAGTTTCAGCTGCTAAAACTATGAAGACTACCAGATATATCAAAATTCCATCAAATTTTTCTTAATTCCATAACGCTAACTCAAATGCGTATAATTCTAATAAATAATGCATGCATAACTACTAATATATAGTTATAAATAATACTTATGAGTAGAAATTTAAATGCAAGAATCAAAAAATATATATTATTCACAAAAAGTTCAAAAAAAATTTTCTCGTTTCTTAAAACATGAAAGTTTGCATAATATAATTTTTTTTTTCAATCTTAACGTACAAAAACTCGTTCAATTTCTGCTTCTGTAGGAATACGCATAGCTTTTTCCGATAGTTTATTCAACTGTATCCGTTGTACTGTAACAAGCTGCTGTTCAATTCCAACATCCAATTGCTTCCCTTTTCTCAGCACTGATTTCTCAATTGCACAACGAAAAGGTGTTACATGGAGATGCTTAAAACTGGAAAAATTATAAGATATCGAACTGGAATTGCTTTCAAATGATTCAGTGAAGGAAGTGAAAAATTGAACAAATGAAGGAAAACCTTCATATAAAATGTTTTGGAAGAAAGAGGAAAAAATGTTTTAAGAACTTTACTTTTTGAGCTTTTTCACAAATCTAGCAGTCAATGGAGAATTTCAATTAAAGATGTAAATATTAAGCCATAGGAAGACAAAAAGATGAAACAATAAAGAAAACAAAATCAGAGCACTATAATAGCTTAAGTAAAAAATAAAGAGTCTAACTTTCCTATCCGAAATCTAAATTTTTTCAAAAACAAATGAACTGATTCAGTTCAACTATCTCCTTTGTGTTAACTGGCTATTATTGATATTTGATTATTAACAATTTTTATTTTTATCATGATACTATTATTTTTTAAGATATTATTGCTAGTAGTTGTATTAAAATTCATTAGGTATCTTTATAGAATAGGTATCTTTATAGAATAGGTATCTTTATAGAACTAAAAAAATATCTGCTCTTACCTCCACGATATCATTTTTTACATGATCTCTGGCTTTGTTGTATAAAGAATTCATCAAAGTCAAAACATTCAAAATTACTCGTTCGTCTGATTTCTCAAGATGACGTATAAGAGATTCGAATGGTACCTCACGTAATACAAGATTCATTTTCTCCTCACTGAAATTTCAGAGCAATAATATTTAAAATGGATCACCTTTCCAAATTAATAAATTAAGGAAGAATTTAATGTTCTGTTTTGACATTACGAAATATCGATTTGCAATCAACAAATCAAAATATCATTTCGAGTCACGAGAAAATATACTATGAAAAGTAATGTCAACTTGAAAAAAGTTTATCACATAAGTCGGACTTATTTTAGCAAATATGTAATGAGAAAATTCTGTACTTTTTAGAATTCAAAATAAGATCGACAATATTAAGTGATGAAACCAGCAAAGTATTATCCTCTTGCTTGGCTCTACCCGTAATATTTTCTGCTATTTTGGAAACAAATTCATCCGATACTTGTGACCAGTATATTAAACCAGGATGATCCATCAGCATTAGCAACACTTGTAAGAATCGAGACTGAGAAGAAACGCTACTAAAAAAATTGTTTGCAATAATCTTAACATTTGATTAGTTCGGTTTTTGCTTAATCATGAAAAACTTTATTCTTTGCTAGATAAATGTCCGATTTTATCTAATATGAGTACAAAGAAAAAAAATTTCTCCTTTGGAATATATATTATAATTCAATCTGATATGAAGTTAACATTATGCCATTGAAAATTTATAATACCAAAATTAAGAAGTCAAAAAGTTCACAAATTTCAATGAAATATTCCGAGAAAGGAAATTAAGCACATACTCTGCGCACAATCCTTTTTCAATAACTTCAAATATATAATCATATCCACCTATACGCATAAATTGCGTCGCGAACGAAATATCACCGCATAAAGTGATCAGTTCAATAAGTGCTGCCCCAAGATCTTCAGTATGAAATGCAGAATTACGTAAACGTGCCAATAGATTGTTCGCATAACGTTCCTGCAAAGGAAATAACTATCAATAGCTTAAATCTTCAATTTTAGAATTTTTAAGGTAAAATAAATATTAAACATGCATAACCCAAAACTGATTGAAAAAGACATAATGAAAATGCTGAAATATATTAAAAATGAAAGCCTTAATTCAACTGAAATATTAAAATGTCAATTTCTGCAAAAAACTGCAAAAAAATAAAGCTTCAAAAGTACGAATATGAGTAAGAATATTTTTGTGTTTTATGTGCGTAAAAGTAAATGCTTTTGATTTATAGAACGTGAACTTGCAATTCTGCCATAACAATAGGAATCCCCATGTTTTTAAGATATTGCTAAACTACCTTTTTTAATCAGAGCATAAATTAGAAGTTTCGTCTCAGAAAATTCGAAAAATTCTAGATGAGTGATACCGGAGAAGCAGTTAAAATTAGAATAAATCCTTGAGGTACTGAACCGCGATTTTCCTTAGTCAGAAAAATGCCATTACCATCATTACCACGATTTTCAAATTTCAACGCATAAGTATTTGTTTTCGATTGTGGCAGCTTTAACTCGATACTCAAACGTGTAATTAAGTCTGTTAAAACTTCATTCTGAAAAAAAATGAATAGAATAATCCATCTTTTTAACGAATTTTAATAATTCTAAGTTTGTGAATATATTCCTCGAAATTTAAGCGAATCCAAAAAGAAAACTTGTAATAAAACTTACTTGTTTATCAAAAGTTACGTACGCCCAGGTAACATTTGTATTGCATTCCGCAGGGAATTCATCGCCTAGATATTTCTTTAAATTCGGGTCTAATTTCACGGCTCCCTGAAAAATAGGAGTGACAAGTGAAAGGATAGTAAATAAAAATTTTTCGAAAATTAATAAAATAAAATCTCTTGTTAATACCTCACCAATTGCAAATGTCCTTCATAAATTAAAAATTAATTAAATAATCAATAAGGTTTTTAATAATTAAATCAAGTCATTTTAGTAATGCTATTTATCGTATGATTAGATTTTTTCGTTTCACTTTTCGATATGCTATGATATTAAACTCTATTAAACCAGGATTTGTTTCTCTCTTACTTGCCAGAATGATAATTAATAAGCAATGCCTGAAAAACACAATGTTTACAATAAGCCTATCTTGAAAACCTATAGCTTGTAATCTTATTCTTATTTACAACTTTCTTTTGTCAAATTTTCCAAATTTTTTGATGATTAAAAACCTAATTTTCTGTTGCATAATTCGATAAATATTTCCCTTAAAATTAAATAATAATTTATCATTAAGTTCCCATCTTTCGGAATGGAATACAACAATAATTTCAGTAGTAAAAAAATGCATTTTTTGATCAATCAGAAGGAAATACGATGATTTACGGAATATAATTATAATCTGTACAAAACATATACTAGAAAATTAATAATTAAATAAGTATTTACTTTAACAAGATTTTCGGGAAGACGAATGTCAACTTCCTTTAGCGGTTTTGAAGCGGTGTGGAAATGTGCAGCACCAAGCTGATCCGGTCCCATGCAATTTCTTTTCTTGTATTATGCCAAAAATTTTAAACTTTTAATTACTAACAACTAACCATTTACACATACGATAATAACCCATCCGGAAAAATAATTCGTCTGAGAAAACAATCCGGAAAAACAGTGTATTCTGGAGGAAAATCATAAAATCAATATTGTAATAAATTAGAGCAAAACTAATGAGAATAAAAGAAAAAACCCATTCCTGATAATTTTAAAATTTTTAATATATTTCATTTCCGATAATTCTTTTTATTAATTCTAATTTAAATTTTTGTCACAAATGTACATCTTAAATAAGCATAATATGTTTGATAGTTAAATTAAATTGAATCTTTAACAGCAAGACAGAACTCGAGAAATTTCTTAATCGCAATTCAATTTTGAACCCATCAATGATTATCGTTAATTGATATCGGAATGATTGGAGAATTCGAAATTTTTGAACTGAGTGAGGTTGTGAGATTCATTAACCTTTAGTCTTAATTGCAAGTTGTAGCCCTAGCTAAGCTATCATTATAAATTTTTTTGTTCTGAAACAGCTAAATTGTACATGTTACGTGTGCTAAAATTTATGTATTACATGTCACGTGTTGATACGCCCTATATACGTTCATATATACGCATATATATACGTGATCACAAATACATTCACGTCTTATTCGCATATACCATTTATAATCACAAGATACATTCATGTGCACATCATATTTACACTGGTACGCGTTCACATATGTGTACATTTAAACATAGATAGAAACGTTTATGTAACGTCGTCATATTTGCTCGTATACATGTCCATTTACGTATGCACGCACACGCAGATATATTCATACACATTATCATATTTACATATCCACATAAGCACATACGTAATCACAAATATATTGACGTAAACGTCGTAATATTTTGTACATAAACATATTTATATATGCAAATACGTACGCATTCATGTGCATGTTATCATACTTACACTTACATATATACGTGTACATATAAAGCAAACACGAGACACACTCACACGTACATTATAAATAGCGTACATATCTACACAGACATACACGCAAACATAAATATATTCACGTGTGCATTATTATACATATATATCTATATAAGCATACACGTAAATACAGATATATTCAAGCGTATATTGTCATCTTTTTGTTCTTTGAGCAAAAATAAAAAAGTTTATATACTCGCAAAACATTCATGAGACTAAAGATCAAATATTTACTAGTGATATTCATCCGATCACTTGAATATCAATGTGCGATATAAAGTTTTTGACTTATTAAGAAAATATATCAAATAAATGATTACTTTAACAAGTATCAAACCACATATACATTTATACGATCGATCTTCGTACGCACATTGTACGAAAATATACGTGTACGCATACATACATTTACTTTTCGAGAACAGTTATTATGTATATTAGGGATTAAATCCGATTTAATTAAAAGATGTGAATTATTAATGTGATAACACTATAATTCTTTTTCCATTTATTTACATTCAAAAATTTTTTTTTCAAAAACTTTTCCTAAAAATAAAAAACAAAAAGATGAAGAAAGCAAAATACAAAAAAATATGCAAATTCTTGCCATAAGATTTTAAGGCATTTTTTGATTAAATATGATGGACAAGAACAATGAGGTAATTATCTGAGATATGGAAGGGAATTTTTTCGAACACTTTTCTTTTCAGAATTTTTTATTATAATAATCAATCAGATAAACAATCTACCTGATATAAGATATGAATTAAGCTTCAAAATGGCAAAAAAGTGAGTGTCTTTGTTTAGAGAAACACGACTGCTACTTAGTAATCGAATGGGTAAGATAATTTTTTAAGTTATTACAATTTTATTTTCAAAAAAAATTTCTTTTTGTAAAGAGGAAAAATTAGAGATAGAACGATATACTAAAAAATGTATGGCACTAAAATATGAGGTGAATACAATTTTTCAATGACAAATTGAACTGAATTTAAAATTTGTAGAGGAAAAAAGTTTTATAAACAATGAAAAAAGGATATTAACGAGTGATATGAAAATTTAGAAAAAAAAAGGAAGAACAAATAAACAGAGGTATTACAGACATGTATTAAATAGCATGAGTAATTTGATAAGCATTAATTAATTAATTCACCAATCAAATCTTTTCTAATTCATCTTTCGTACATATCAATGAATAATATGAAAGTTTAAAAAAAAAACGATAAAAAAAGTGGTGAAAACAAGTAAAGATATCACAATATTATTTTTTCTAGAATATATTATTAAATGGAATTAAATAAAAAAATGTACCCAATCTGGTAAGAATTGATTAATCAATTAATTGATTAAATCTTATCAAAATTTTTTTATAAAATTCAAAAAGAACATAGCATGAAAAGAACATCTGATAAATTTCAGCGAATAATTTGAAAAGAATTTAATAATTTGAAATGATATGAAGTAAAAATTTATTGCAATTTTTTAAAGATGCAAATTTTTTCTCACAAAAAAACAAATTCTTTATGTTAATTTAAACAAAGAAAAAGAAACTATTAACTATGTAAATGGTGAAATGAGAATAAGAAAGAAAAGTTGAAAAATTAAGAACTAAACAACTGTTGATGAATTATTAAGTTTGACAAGAGCGCGAAAGAAATATATTAATTCAGCTTGAAGACGTGCCTCCATCACTATCAGCAATACATGAACCTAGAAAATTTAAATGTAATATAAAATAGTAAAAATGTTTTATCAAAAACTATATGCCATAAATATTGCATTTAAATTAATTATACTTTTTCGGAGGATTTAAAATCGATCATAATTGATTGTCGTAATGAATCAGTCATTTGATGAGGATGACAACAAGCAATCTTGATAAATGTTTTCATCTTACGATTTAACATTATATTCACTTCAGCATAATTATAATCATCATGACGAATACCTATAATTACAATTATTTGTTTGTTAATTATAATCGTTCATTTTTTCCTAAATTTATTTTAATTTTGATAATTATTTCTAAATTATTACATGTTAACAAAAAAAGGTGATTTTAAAAGTCTAAAGATCATGATCGGTCTAATTTTTTTTCTCCTCTCAACTTTGTAAGTATAAAATTATGACTGCGTTGGTACAACTGAATAATCATGAGAAAAATATTTTATCTAAAAAGGTACAGTTAATATAAATTTGATTTTTAAAAAAAGAAATTTGCAAAGGAATCATTTGATTACCATTTATTTATTTAAATATTTATTACTCTCGATTCACTTATTATTCATTTACTTATTTACTAAATAATTTATTTCACATCATAGTTAATATTAAAGAATAGTATGTAGAAAGAAAGCATCTGTAGTATTTCAATCATTAAAGTTTATTAAATATTAAATGATTATTAATAACTACTAAACGATTATTTATTAGTAAGCATTTGTGAGTAAGTATTTGATTATTGTTTATTAATGAGTATTAAAAGATTATAGATTAATAGGTGTTTACTATTAAGTATGCTGAACTTCTATTTATTAATGAGTATTAGATGATTACGTATTTATTAGTGAGTATTAAATAACTAATAATATAATTGTTTTAATATAAAAAATAATATATTACCATATAAAGATTGAATATACATCCAAATAGCATTTCGATATTTACTTGTATCTACGTCACTATAACTACCCATCCTGAAGAAAAGCTTAAAATAATTTAATACTTATTTCATGAAACTTAAGAATTTCAATCAATAAAAAGATCTAACAAAAATTATACATATCGAGGGAATTACCAGAATAGAATTAATAATTGTTAATGATCAAATATTTTTAAATGTGGTGAAATTATTTAAATTAAATTAAAATCGAATTAATTAAAACTAATGAAATTTATCAAACTATCAATCAGTAGTAATATCGATAACGATTACGTGGAATAAGTAAGATTTTGAATTAATGTTATCTTTTTATCCAAAATATCTGCCATCTCATTATATAATTCATCAACACAACTGTAGCCTTGATCTTCCCATGAAAATTCCTGAAATAAAATATTCCCAACAATTTATTTAAATAAAAATAAATTTGAAATTTGCTTAAATTATATAAAATAAATCAATGGTGAAATATTATATCACAATTAAAAGTTGGAATTTAAAAGTTGAAACTTAAATTTGTAACTTTTAAATAAAAATTATGAAAGGAAGGATTAACTGACAATTGATATACGCCAGTGCAAATGCATTTTTCGCTGATTTGACGTAAGTATAAACGAAAAAAAAAAACGCATCTACACGAATGACATATATTACGTATTACTGTTGAATCTATCATTCGATTAGATATCGTATTATTATCATAGAAAAGCAAAATAAAAATATGATATATAAATTTTGGAAATTTTCTATATTTTTATCACAAATTCAACAGCCTCAATTAACGAACATGTATTTTATGAGTTCGAGCAAAACCAGCGTGAGCACGTTTCGCAAAGTCGACGTAATCATGACGATTATTAAACGTATAGATTGATGAAGCATCATCACAATTTTCCATCAATTCTTTTCCCATACAATTACTTGTCAATTTATTTTCTGGTGATAAAGTTTTTTCCGTTTCTAAAAGAAAAAAAAGATAACGATAAAATCGAAATTAAAATTAAAAAATGAACGTTGCCATCTCATCTTTGAAATGAAAATCACAGATGAATAACAATAATATGACTTCTTTTTTTTCAGGAGTTGAATTGTAATTTTACCAGAAATTGTTGATGTGATGTTTTCACAAACACTTTGCGCTTCCAAAAAATACTTTTGCATTTCTCGCTCGCCTAGTTGTTCCATATCGGTACTTAATTTTGTTTTTTTTAACTGATCCATATCTTTCAAAAGTGATACAATCTCACTACTTCTATCACTTTTCTTATCATCCACCATTTTGTACGAACTAAAATATTTAAAACAAAAAAGTTTTTAACCTAAATTTAAATTTAAAAGTGAATTAAATGTTTAAATCAATCAATCTAACAAACAATTCCGTACTAATATCGTAATCATGGTATGAATTCGATAATGATATTAATTTTTACTGTATTGATTTCAAACAACTTTTAAGGCATTTATTTACTTTTTTTTGAAATATTTCAATAATTTCATAATAAAACATATCTCTAATTAAACATCTGAAAATTCTGATGCAATAAGTTGAGCAATTCATTCATTAAGAATATTAAACAAAATTGCGTTAAATTGAAAATAGCGATTATGGAAGACTACGATCAATTTACAAATAATTAAAATAGATTGTGATATATTTTGCAAGCAATTGTGATAGATTACGATCTACTTCGCAAACAACTACGATGGATTATTTTACAAATGACTACGGTATATTACGATCTACTTTACAAAGAATTTATTAACCCTGTATATCCATTTAAATGTACGATACCATTTCCTAAAACAAATGAACACAAGACATGTGTATGAGCTAATATGACTGAAGCTTGAACCAATTCGGACAAACACCAATTTGTTGGTGAACAACATTTTGTAAGCATCTGTAAAAATTAATTTACACAGTAAAATTGAAGAAAAACAAATACAATAGTTACTACTCAATTAATTTCTATATATTGCGTAAAAATAAATTACAGTAATCATCTCTCTATTTATGTTTATGATTATTTGCGATATCTTATTTGGAATAACCTTCTGAATAATTAAGTAATAAATATACATAAATTAGATCGTTAAAAGTTTCTATGCAATAAGCTAAAATAATTCAACCATAAGAGTATCAATTTCATTAAATCATATAAATAAATATATATACATATATGTTGGCATCCTTACCTTCATTACTATAAGTCATAAAGTCCTTATCTTACTTTTTAAGGCTATCATGTAAAGAGCTGTAGAATATTAAAATGCAATAATTTAATAATTAAATTATAAAAAATGCTAGCTTCATTAAATTTCTATGCAATAATTTAATTTTAAAATATATTAATTTCATTGACAAGCATATATGGTAATTCCATCAAAAGTAATTCAATTTTAAAATTAATGAGCAATTTTAAATTTAAATTAAAGAAAACATACGATCAGATGATCAACATTAGCTGACCAAGGTTCGTGAGCTAAGATAACATTTAGGTTATCAAGATTTTGAATCTTTTCCGAAGCATACGATAAACCTTTTAACCATTCATGCTTTCCACCGGTACGTTTAAATTCTTGTATATGTAAACTGATTAAAAATTGACATCGATGTCTACTCGCTGCCTAAATTTGAAAATGCAAATTTTTAAAATAATTTTCTTAAACAACAAAATCGTATAAAAAAACTATGGAAATTCGTAATGAAATTATTATAATTTTTTTTTTCGCTTTATCACCAAAATGTTTTCCTTTGCACTGAAATATTCAATAAAAAATTATCACTGATATGTTTTTTTTTGTTTTGATAAATTCAATTTTTCAAACTGAAACTAATTTTGAAAAGTACTGATACCATTAATGCGATATAATGTCGTTCGCATATCGCCATTGGACCACCGCCATAAAAAAGTTGCTCGATGGTTTGATAAAAAACCGCGCGATATGTTGGATGTAAACAAAGCCATCTGGAAAATCTAATACTTAAGTTGGAAAATATTTAAAAAGAAATTAAAATGTCCTTTATTTATTTCAATTCCGCATAATTTGTTTTTCGTTTTTTCGCTTCCTTTTTCCTTAAAAATAAAGTATTAAATAAATTTTAAACTGAGAAAAGAAAAGTATGACAATAATTTTCATTCAATTTAAATTTTTTTATACCTCCCATCACACTGCTTCATCTTTAAATTCGATAGCAATTGAATTAAGATCATAAGCTTATAATACAATAATTTCTCATTTAATTCCGCTTACAAGTTCAATTTAAATATCGTTTATATCAAGTATAATAATTTTAGGAGCTTTTTATAAATTATAATGGTAAAATATTTATTTATATTCATTCTGCCATTTCAGATACATAAGAGCGATCGATTTTTGATAATAATTAAATTGAAATAATAATATAATGTTTAATTCAATTTGCGATAACTTAGCTTATAAAATCAATTTAACGTTCGTTTATATTAGATAAAATTATTTTTTCGGAAAACTTTTACAAAAGAAAATGTTTATTTGCAATAAGATATAAATATGAATATTTAATTTCAGTTATTTTGAATATCGAGAATGATACTAATTCATCTTAATTCAGTTTCAAAATAAACGACTCGTAGAATTTTTCCGAAGTTCTTAAAATATTATATAAATAAAGAAGCTATTTTAACTGGTTTTTCAATCTGTTGTCTAAACAATTAAATACCATCAGTGTAATTTCAACAATTATTTCGAAAAAAACACCAGGCAAAATTTGATACACAGCCAAAATATCTAAGAAAAGAAAAAAATTTTTCATATTTAATAATAATGCTAATGGCTAGAACTGATTATCAGTCGCTGATAAAAATGACAACTAGAATTGATTATCAATCTTATAAATTAACGAATTTATTTAGATGAAATAAAGTTTAACGAATAAACTATCTATTTCATCTATTATAAATCAGTTTTTATCTATTATAAATTCTGGAAATTTATTTTAATTATAAACTTGAAGATTTATTTTGATTGTAAATTCCGAAATTTATTTTGATCGTAAACTTCGAAATTTATTTTGATTGCAAACTCGGAGTAATTTGGATTGTGAATTCGGAAATTTATTTTAATTTATCATGCAAATGGAAAATTTCTGCTCATTTTTGCATTTGTTGATTTTAAATTCATTCTACACCTTTCATAAACAAATCTATTTTTAGTCTTATTAAATAAACAAATGGACTATTATTCGGTTGAGGAAAAAACGAAAGAAAAGGATCAAAAATTTTCCAAATAACTTTTTTCATTTTTGATCTTCGTAATTATATTAAACAACAAATAAATTTCAGACAAAATATTGGGTATGATTCGGGAATAAATTAAAGACAAATAGATTTTATTGAATGGCCAAAAATATTAAATGAAATTGATATAAAATGAACTCAATAATTATTTATATTGATCTCAATGATAAGACCCATTTCATCATTTCATGCTTGATAAGGATAGATAAATGATGGAGATTCCTATGATAACAGTTGCCATTTTATATGGCAATAATTTGTCAGAAATTACTGATTTTTCTTCTGCTTGTATCTAATTTTTATCAGAAATTTTAATCATCTCCCATTTATCGCCACCTAATTTGATAAAATATGGTAAGAGAAATAAATTATACACAATTAATTAGATCCAAAAACAAACTTTTATTAATTTTGAAATCTTTCTTCTCAAAATTAAATATGATCAAAAGAAGATATGATTAAAACTTCTCATAAAATTAAACCTGAAAAACGAGTTATCAAAATTAAATTAGTTTCGAAAAATTTACGAATTTTTTTAATCGAAAAAGTTTTATACTTTTTCAGTCAAAAAATAAAAAAGAAAATTAAATAATAAAATATTTTCAAATTCAATTGAATAAATAACATAAGCTAAAATTGAATTTTAAATTAAAAATACGTAGAAATCTTTTATAATATTGGCTTATTTCCAAAACAAAAAAAATGCATTAAAAAATCCGTTTGTTTACAATTACATGGTAAACAAATGAAAAAAAAGGAAACAATGGTAATAAATTTTGCATCAAATGGCAAAGATATCAATAAATGTCAATCGCTAAAGAAAAATATGTCATTCTCTTTCGATGAAATGGGGAGAAAAACAAGTTTTACTCTGTTTGACCTTTGACTTCAAGTAATAATTTTTGTTCACAATAATAATTATCCAGTTAATTTCAAATCTTCTAGTCCAAAAATAATCTAAAAGTTCAGTAAGACTGATAAAAAACGACTAAACAGGTGTTTTATCTTATCCCTATGATTTTTGGTAAATTAACAAAAAGAAAAAAATTCCTCAACTGATACAAAAAACAAATCAATCAATCAATCAATTTAATCAATTGATTTGTAATTGATTTTTTTAAATCCTTCGAAAATAATTTTTTTCTGTACAAAAAAGAAAGAAAGAGCTTTTTTTTATCAGCATGATAAAGCATTAATGACCGGTATGAATGAAATGATCAACTGATGATATATATGAATGACTGTATAATTCTTTTCCCTCGTTTTTTAATTTCCATTTTATGGACTTTTGTTAAAATTTTAATTCAGATTAACGTTCTCGACTAATATAATAATTTTTATTGAAAATGATTTGGTAAGCTTGTAAGTTCGAAATGATCTCAAAAATCTCAATTAAATCAAATTGGTAAAAAATCATTGACAGTTTCACGACGTGATATATTTTTATTGAAAAAGATAATAAAAATTTGATAAACTCGTAAATCCGTAATGATAAATTACCGATAACTTGTCGATATGAAAATTTTTATTGAAAATGATAATGTTTGATAAATTCTAGTTCGAAATGATTGCTATGATAGGAAATATCTCTTTAAAAAGTATTAAAAATAATTAATAATAATAATAACAATAGCAATAGTAACATATTAACAATAAATAATAATAATAATAATATCAATAATAAATAATAAATAATAAATAATAAATAATAAATAATAAATGATAAATAATAAATAATAAATAATAAATAATAATAATAATGATAATAATAATAAAATAATAATAATAATAATAATAATAATAACAATAATAATAATAATAATAATAATAATAATAATAATGAATAATTAGGTATTTGCTTCTATTTTGCTAATTATCTTACGTAAAATTATTATAAAAATGAATTAAAATGAAATGATATCGTTAATTAAATAAAAAAATTAATTAATTAAAATGAAAAGATATCGTCAATTAAATAAAAGAAAAAACGAAAACAAAAACAAACTTATCAAATGGCAGCCAAATATCTGGTAAATAGATAAAGCATGTTGTATGTTTACAATCATCGCTATCTTTTGAAGTCATAATCTTCCAATAATTACAAACAATAACCTGAAATTAAAATTTCCATCCTGTTTTTCCTTCCTTTCTTTTTTGTTTAACAAGTCTTGTCTCCTTTTTTACCTAATTGAAAATATTTTAATCAATAATTTGTTTATCAGTCATCTGATCCATTTTGGGAACTTTTCTATTTATAATTTTTATTTTTCACTTCTTTAATTACCTCCTTTTTTAATTAACAAATTCTTTTTTTAATTAATTATTCACTTAATGATTTGTTTATTGCTACAGATCCATTTTTCAATTTCAATTATATCTCGTCTTATTTTGGAAATATTTATCTGAAAAACAATTCACAAAAAAAATCAATCGGAGTAATAAGTTGGTAATTAATTACATTTTTTGATCAAATCGATCAACTAATCTTATTACATTGTTGGTTCTCACAGAACTTGGAATAATATCAAATAATATATGAACTGGATAATAAAATTTTAAATTTAGACGATAAGTAAGTTTTAAATTTAAAATTTAATCTATCTATTAATTATTAATTAAGTTATTTGACAGAACAGAAAAGAATATTAAAATTATTTAAAAAAATAACCAAACAATCGTTTTATAGCAAAATCAATCGAATGAATCTATTTCGCTTCGTTCTTTTCAAATCAATCAATCGATTACGACTTGCTGAAATGATAAAATTTTTTCCGATAATAAATTAAAATGCAAATAACATTAATTAATCAATGATACATTCCATCATCGGCAATCCATTTGCTGCTTTTGTGATATTTGAATTTGTTATGAATGGCAATAACAATAGCATATCAATATGGTACAAATCGAGAAAGCGAAAGCGCGATATGAAATTTTTCTTTTTTCATAATAGCTAATTACAGTCTTTCTCGACTTCTTTTCCTCCTTCCACACTTTTCAAATTCATAATGACAATTTCGTCCCGTATTTCCACTTAATGATTGATGACGATAATGATAATAATAATAATGATGATGGTGATGATGATGATGATGATGATTATGATGATAATGACAATGTTTTTTGAATTTTCAAATATGATAAAAAGCGAGGAAGATTTTTCTTAAAAACAAAAATATTCTCCCATCAAAAATATCATAGACTGTAAGAAAGATTTTTTGGAAAACTATCTATAGAATTTTACTACCGAATTTTTCCATTCAATTACAAAAATTCGATGAATGTGGTCGATTTTTTCGATCAATCGATAAGATCCACATATGTATAGTCCATGTTATTGTTAAATAAAAAATAACCATAGAATTTTCACGCAGTAAAAATGTTTCTATCATTGTTTGTCTTTTTCCAAAAAAAAAACGAAACATTAATTTGAAAGAAGATTAATTCATTCGGATGATGATAAAACAATCATTATAAGCAGTAGCAACTGACAATATTTGAATGTATCATAATTGATTAATTATTTAAGGTATATTGGAAATGGATATAATGAATGAATATAACTGAAGGAGTTTTTTTTTTTTATAATTTTATATCAAAATTATTGAATTGATTGTTTGGATGAGATGATGAAATAGGATATTGAAATGGATAGATTTATAATGCAATGTTTATAAATGATCAAAAGAAAAATGATCCATTCGTAAATGATATCATATTTTATCAATTTATGAAACCTATTTTAGGAATATATTAGTGATAAGATTATTTATTATTATTATTATTATTATTTATTATTATCATTTATTATTATATTATTTTGCTATTAAATATATTATTATTACTATTATTATATGCTTCTCATTTTTCTTGTTCGACTATCTATCCTATCATTTTGATTGACGTATATGTAAAAATATATACGTTGATGATAAGATGATAAAATGATAAAATGAAAGTGATGATGATGATAATCAGATAAAGCGAATTTATAAACTGGACACAAAAATTGAATATTAGACTATCCATTTTTTTTTAATGATAAGATTTATATTGTTTGTTTTCTTTCATCTCATTCAATTACTTAGTTTCATATTTATCTTACTCAACTATTTACTCTTCCCATCTAATCTAATTATCCCATTTCAAATTTCTTTTCCATTTGTCTTATTCAACCATTTACTTGGCGTTTAATTATTTAATTATATATACGCATATATATATGCACAAATGATGATAGTGATATGATAAAAAATAATGATAACGATAAGAAGATTATCAAATAGTGTTTATAAATGTAGAAAAAATCGAACAGATTATTCATTTTATGATAAGACTTATTTCTTTTTCATTTTAATCTCATCCAACATTTACATTTTTCATTCTATATCTCATTCAACTATTTACCTTTCTTATTTATTCCATTCAAACCAATTTTCGATCATCAAATTGATATATGTGTGCAAAAATGATAATAATGATAAGGACGATGATGATGAAGATAATAATGATAATAAACTTGAACACAAACTGAACATTAAATTAGGTTATTCATTTTCTTTGATAAGATTTATATACCTATTTATCTATTCATTATATTTGCCCTATCTTCAAATTGATATGGATATGCATAATATGCAAAATGATGTATAATGATATGATAATTTATAAATTAAAAACAATAAATACCCGATGATAAAAAACAGAAAAATGAACCTATGGACAAAAAAGTAAAGGATTACTTTCACTAACTTTCAACTACTACTACTACTACTACTACTACTACTACTACTACTACTACTACTACTACTTACTAACTACTACTACTACTACTAACTACTACTACTACTACTACTACTAACTTACTACTACTACTGCTACTACTACTACTACTACATTTGATCTATTTATTCCTACTACGGAGACCTCTCCCTAATTATCTGTCCCGTTTGTGACAATCGAAAAAATCTCTCTATGAAAAGAGGGACGAAATAAACAGATGAAGAAGGAGAAAAATTGTGCGTATGTATATGTATATGTATATATGTATGTGTGTGTGTGTGTGTGTGTGTATGTGTGTGTATGTGTATATATGTGAGTATGGGTGTGGTGTGTGTGTGTATATTGTTTAGGAAAAAAGAAATGATTTTTGATGCTTTAGACATTTGCAATAATGAAAAATAGAAATTTCGTAATTCCAAAAAAAAAAAAAATTTTTGCAAAAGCAAAGACTAGTCAATACGTCATTGATTTATGATCTTGATAAAATTCAAATGAATATCAAAATGTTAACAAAAAAAAAGCGCTTATCATCATTATCATTTCTGCATATCAAAAAAAGCATAGCTAAATCTTACGCTTATATATATATTGTTGCGTGAATCAATTTACGTCATATTTTAATAATATATTTGGATTTACTGCTATTTTTTTTTAAACATTTAATAATAATGATAGTAATAATAATAATAGTGATAATAATAGTATTAATAATTAATAATAATAATAATTTTAATTGATTATAAACAATTGATTATTTTCCGAACAACGATTTTTGATTTCCTTAAATTTTTTATGGTTTATCCAATCTACTTAATAGTATTTTTGATTTATCATCATTCCTGCACATTTTATAATAAATTATAATAATTTTAATTGATTACAAATAATCGATTATTTTCACAATAATAATTTAATTAATTATAAATAATTAATAATTTCTATTTCTAACATTTTAGGGTAGGCGTATTTATTGATTACTCTCAGTAATATTTTTTTTTCGATTTTTTCTTATCCTTCCTAGATATTTAATAATCATAATTTTAATTGGTTGTAAATAATCGATTATTTTCTTAATAATGATCTTCATCAATTATAAATAATCGATAATTTTGTTCCTCAAACTTTTTACACAAGAGGACTCTAATAATAATAATTTTGCGATAAACGAATTTTGAGAAAGGTTTCCAAAATTCTTTCTCTCTTAACAAAAGCGCATCCTTGTACGAGAAAACCTGACCTAGAATTCCTGTTAATACAGGCAATTGAAGGAGAGTTATATCAATAATCAATAAATGATAGCAATATATATTCAATATTTTATGACAAGTTGTCATTTACTTAACTGATTAAATAATATAGTCTAATTAGTTGAAATATTCACATATAACTAACTTATAGTTAATGGGCAGTTTTTACGACCAATGTTGAGGACAGATAGGAAAATTTTTAAAACTTCTCCCATTCTCTTTCTTCCTCTCTTCTCTCTCTCTCTACTTTTGTTTTCTTTTACGGTTAAACTTAGAATAGAAACTAATAGAGAAATCTCCATATGATAAGATCGATTCGGAAAATTATAGAATTTTGACGCATTTCAGTTGAGGCTTACAATTTAAATATCATTTGAAACTAATAATATTTGTCATTTCATCTATCTTGCTTGCAAATTAAGCTAATCAATAATTGATAATGACCCTTAGTGATAGCATACATTCGCATATTCGAATATATATATATATATATATTAAACAATGAAGAGAAAAAATATATGTATCGTATCGATTGAAAAAGGAATCGATTAAAATTCTCGAATTAAATTAAAAAAATTACAAGATCGTAAAAATTTTTCGATAGACTTTTTATGATCTTTTATGATCTCTATAATATTTGATGAGAAAGAATTTGCGGCAACGAAAGATTTTTCGCATTTCTTTTTCCATTTGCAAAAATTGACAATTTCAAAATGAATAACATTAACAGATAATTATCATTATGAGAAAATATACGTAGAGAATTATCATTATGAATGATAATTTTACGGAAGAAAGGAAGCAACGAAGGATATACATAATTATTTTTTGGAAGTTATTAAATTTCATGCTATTTTTCTTTTTAAATAAAAATTGAAAAATTGCCCGATTTATCTTATTGTTATATTATTATTAATTTACAATAATTCATTTGAAAATATATGTATTTATATATAAGTAAAGATATATCAATAAAGTGTATCGATCAGTTAAATTATGCATTTGCTCATATTGTTACTGCAAAAGAAAACTTTCAATCGCTTCTAAATATATGTTATTCGACCTTAGATTGAAAAAGAAAAATGGGAAGACTGAAATAGGTAGTTTTGGATTTCATGAAAATTGTAAAATGTGTAATGTGCTGCCATTCTTCATCCTTCATAATTTTGATTTATTAATATATGTATATGTATATATATATATAGTAATATACAAGTATAAATATATAAGAAAGAATGAGTGGAAGTGTTTGATGTTATGTTTAGAAATAAAAATATTCAAACATTTGCATAAATATGTAAAAGCAACAGGATTGTGATATCTACTTAAAGAGAAGAATATCATTTCTAATTTATTTCATCATTTCTAATTTATTAAAATATAAAATAAATTCGTCTCTCAAAATTCGTCTTAAATATCATCATTCCTGAATATACCTAGATAGAATTGTGATAAAAATAAACTGAATGTAGTAAAGAGAAAGGAAAGGGATTGGAAGGACGAAAGATGCAATGAAATTCAAATGAAATAGAATGGAATGATAAAAGGACATCAAAAAAATGAAATGATAATATTTTCAAAAAATTTTCAAAATAAAAACAACAGAAATACCGAAATTTAACTTTCTCAGGTATTCATATTTCATCAGTCTTTTTCTTAAATCAAGATTAATTTCACTAGCATGAAAATTAGAATTTCCCCAAGTTTTTTTCATAAAATTTGTAAAAATTTTCTCTATCGCTTTGATTTTAGTTATATTTAGCCTATTATTTTTCTAAAAAAATTAACAATTGCGATTGATATATCAACCAGGAATGGATATAAGTTTGAAAAGATATAATGAATGCAGATTTATATTTTAGGGAATAACAGTAATATCCAATATATAACAATTAATTTTCTTCATATAGATGATATTAAATATTTGGGCTGATTCATTCTAAATTTTGAAAAGAATTTCCTTTTATCAATTATTTATTGTTCATTCGCATCTGATCTTCCACAGAGGAATTCATGAAATTAATCGAAAGTCTTGTATTTTAATCCATTTGAATTTAATAATTTGTCAAATAGTTTCACTATCTAATTATTTCATAATTAATACAATAAATTTAATTCAACGAAGTTGTTATTTAAATTAACAAATTCACCACTTTAAAATACTATCAGGTATTTTCTCTCCCTCTTTCTTTTCGCTCTAAAAATCAAAAAATGTATAATGAAATTAATATTACACAAAAATATATCACTGAAAAATTGATGAAATATATTTTCTTCTCATCCTACACTCTCCTTATAAGTCATACTATTTGGTAGAAAAAATGATCAAAGCCAATCAATGTTAGCATTCGAATGAATATATTTAATTGAAGTTTTATTGTATTTCATAAGTTTATAAATCTGATTCTTAGCACATGGGATAAGTCATGCGATGTATAATCGTTCAAATTGACCATTGGATTAATGAAATGAGTTGTATATCGCAGGTTCGACAAAGTGGAGGAAGGGAACTTATATGTAGGTTTTATTGATTTTCGTTTCTTTTTCCGAATAATCTGAGTTTTGATGGGCAATATAAATTTTGGATAAATATAGGGAAATGTGCCTGGGATATGTTAATGTAGCAAATAGTTGATGGAGACAAAAATAATAAATTCTTTATTTGGTGTCTCTCATTATTTAGTTGGATAAGAATGATGACTAATATATATTTCAACGGAATGTATTGTTTAAAGAATAATTCCATTATTTAGTATTCTTTCCATCCACATGATTGATTTCCCGATAAATCTCTTCTTCTGGTCACTAAATCCCTCGATAAGAAATATGTCGAAAGTCTCTTTAATATCCTTCCATCGAAAAAAAATTATGAATAGTGATGCTTGATGAAATCTAAAAAAAATTTTGTGAAAATATTTATAAAAAGAAAGACTTCTGCAAATAAACAGGGTAATGGCGAGCTATTCAATCAGTGGGACGGAAGTGGTGTCATATCGCCTGTTTAAAACACCGTGGACCATAAAATAGATGGTAGTAACAGGTGGCGTAATTGGATTCATTTCTGGTCGTGGCTTTTTTCCGGGTCCATTTAATTGGGAGACTGATTAACTGGAAGTACAGGCGATGCAGTATATTGTAAATATAATTAGAGTGTGTGCATGATGCTGAAAGATTAATACATTTGTTGGGAAGGAACTTCTGCTAAAATCCAAACCTGCAAATATTTGTATGAAACTGTTATCTTCCCGTCTTTCGATTTTTCGGTTACTGCCCATGATTGAATTTTGAAGAATTGAGAATTTTCAGCACTTGATTGCTTTTTGCGATTATTCGTAATATCAGATTTCTCTTATTTATTGAATGAAATATGTTTTCAGTGATTTTTAGATTTTTAAATCTTTATTTTTCATCCTCTTTTTTTATTTATTTTATGTCTTCATTCAAAATGTTTGGATTTTAGCAGAAGTAGTTGGATGATATAACTGAATACTTCTTCTCTATTATAACAAATAGATGAAAAGAAAGAATAAATAAGTATTAGTTTGTCCGATTGTTAGATGAGCAAGTATTAGCATGAATTTTTGGCATAATTCATATTCCGGATTCATTCAGGTTATCTACAGCAAAAAATGAATAATTCTGAGCGCTAATTGTCTTTTATAAATTGGTTTAAATTTGGAAATTTCCCTTTTTAAGGATTTAGAATTTAGTTGTTGAATAATTGGTTTGTGTTAAAAAATAATTATTGAAAATTTGAGAATACACTTCGGTAGGAATCAAAGTGGAATTTTATGAATAATTTATGCATGTATATCTATCTTGAATTTAAGGTGCTGTAGAATATGTTCTTTTACATTTGACTCATAATATGTTCCTCGGAATTTGATTGGCAGTGATGGGCATGATTTTAAATCGGAAGTTATTAATAAATTAAGTAAAAGCTTCATATGAGAATAAGCTGAAAAAGAAAGTCAGTTGACATTGATACTGGTTAAATCAAGCAGATTTAATTAAGAAAGTATGATTATTGGGATAGAAATTTTTTATTATTATATCATTGATACCATCGATAGTTGATCATTTTTCATCAGCTGATTTAATTACAAAGATTATTTCAGATGGAAACAGTAAGATCGGGTAATGTTGCAAAACTGGTAAATCGTTTAAGCAAAGATCTGTCACAGCTGAACAAGAAACAACAACGTCAACATTGGATATCAATTTTAGACGATCTGGTAAGCACTCTAATTAGTGTTAGCTTCTTTCATTAGCATAAATTTTAACTGGAATTAGTCTTGGATGATAAATTACCAATCTTAATGCCAAAATTTAATTTTGCTGATATGATAAAGAAAAAAAAAAAGAAAAAACGTTTCTTGTGACAAGACATATCTGAAGATACCAAGAGGACTTCTATTATATAAGAAATAAGAGTATGGTATATCGTTTTGTTTTTTGCCCTTCCTAAAAAGGAGGGAACATATAAGCTACATTACCAAATCCAATAATGGCATGCAACCTTGAAAGTAGTGTTATCTAACAATCCAATAACCAAATCCAATAATAGTTTAAGAAGTATAAATATTCGTATGAGATTTAGAAGTTAGCCTTTATGAATGCTAAAAGATTCCAATGTTATCTTCTTGAATTTAAATTCATTTAAAGTTACGAAACTTTTGCCTTTTTTGTGAAATAAAGATTTTTATAGATTTATTATTATTGCATATTAAGAATGATAGTGGACCAGTGCCTTTTTGTTTATTTTAGTTGCCGAAAGCGTTTATTGCTCATAATACATGAAATGATCTTCTTGCTATAATTATCGCCTGTTAATTTTGGAAGAATTTAATGCTCTTAATTATAATATTAGTTATATGTCATCCTAATTTTATGTGGTTCCATTTTAACTTTTAACTCGAACTTCAACCGTACATTTTTGTTGATAATTTATAATTAAATTTTTCTCCGTTATCATAATCATCATCCATATAGTGGAAATAATGCATATTATTAAATATGCATAATTATCATTTTCCATCATTTATTCGGTCTTAAAGTAAGCATATCTATGCATTCTCTCATTTTGCAAATATAAAAATGGGAAATCAGAAAAAGATTTGAAAGAACGGGTAACATTAGTATAGGTAAGCTTAAATGAAGTGAAATATAAGGCAAAAATTAAGGTAATAATTATGAATTGTATTTAAAATACATTAATTATAGAAATAATACAAAATTTATCTTGACAAATAAATACATATTTGTTTGTTTTACATTCTTTCTTGACTTTTTTTATGTTACCTGCCCTTGCTTCATACAGAAAATTGCTTCTTTGACCGTTCAGTCATGTAAACGACCTAAATTGTTCCCAAGTCGATCCTCTTAATCGAATCTGTATGTAACTGAACCGGTTTTTCTGCAATGAATGAATTGATGGTTGGATGCATTTATTGCTTCATATGTTTTAAGATGTTTTGACGAATTAAAATGTATCCATCAAATTATTTTATATATTGATGTGTAACGTAAATCTGTTAATAATTTAGTTGTACAATCAAAAAATTTTTTTAATATTTGGAAGTTGATCGTGTGGACTATGGAAATTTGCTTTACAAAAATTTTTTAGTTGCATTAAAGTGATTGCAATGAAATTTTGTTTATAACATTGCTGATGAGGATTTTCAATCGAACTTTTGGCCTTTGGTATTTTTTAAATAATATTTATGACGATTTTAAATCGAACCATTGGTATTTGATTATTTTTTAAGTAAGATTTATGAATTGATCATTATTTTCCTCTTTTAATAAAATAAATTAGGAAATGAAAATATTAAATTACACTAATAAATTATAAAATTGGACTGATATCAGTAAATCATATCTTAAAGTTTGTAATCATGCTGGCATTTGTTGATTATTCATGAATGCTAAGTGTATGAGCATGCAGAGAAAACTTAAAATATTGATCGAAAGTGTAGATAGCTGCAATGCACTTGGCGGAATAAGCTCAAATATCTATTTAGAGTGGTTTTTTTATATTTATAATATTATTGGAAGACGATAGGAAATATAAATATTTTTCCAAAAAAATTTTTAGCACGAAATTAATCCTTAGCCTTTCTTAAGTTTAAAGTCACTGATAAATAAGTAGGCGCTATCATTTTTATTGTTAAAAAAGGGTATGTTGTCCATTTTAATGGCAAAAGATAAATATCAAGCATTTCTGTGCAATTTTTAAGAATTCAACGGAATCTCGAAGCATGCATCACATGTTATTATTGAATATGATAAGCAGATCGAGATTGCTAAATGCCATGTGATCAAGTTATGATGATTGTATCGCATTTTCCGGTATTAATTTTAATATAATGAAGTTTACATCATTCGATTTTTCTTTTGAAATGCATTTTTATTAATTGTTACTTCTAAATAAGTTAATCAAGTAGGGACTGTGTTATAATTACCACATCCTTTGAAATCATTATTGAACTTCTGAATTTTTGTATAATTTTATAATATCTGATTGTCACCGATTTTCTTAAACGTGACAAAAATTGAATGTTCTTTCTATCTTTCAGTAGTAGCACCTCAAACTTGAGTAATTAAACTTTATTACGGTGAATTTGATAATATATCAACAGAACAGCAGCAGTTACATTATCAATAATATAATGAGACAATTCTAATAATGATAACATGGCTCAAGGGAAAGGAGCGACCCAAGCAAAGAGCCCGATATGTCATATAAGTAACCTCATAGAACACATCTAGCCAAAATGATGTTGTTGATTAGGATCCCTTGCGCCATTCCGAGATTAGTTCTGAGATCACCACAGTCACTGCCTTTATTTGAAGCACATAAATATGATAGCTAGTATGATTTACAACATCTTGTCACCGTATGAATATTTATATTTTCTTTTAGCGAGAGACTTTAACGATTTCAGCGGCATAGTTAGATCACTATGAATTACTTAATTTTTATGCGATAACTCTTTTAATTTATATGAGGTTCTTGAAAAAAAATATTTTCTTTATCTCTTTAATTAATCTTTTCTAATTGTGGATAAAGAATTTAAGTTCATTGAAAAAATTTCAATTTTTTATTAGAATTTCATTGAAATGATGGAATTTTTCTGTTTCCAGAATGGCTAAAAATATTTTTATTCACTTTTCCACGATATAAATAAACGTAGAAAGTATGAATGAAAATGTTTAATGTGACTGAGAAATTAGTATAATGAAGTAATGATTCATCTGGAATGCAAATATCAGTTTTAATGAATAAGCGATGTTTTTGTCGATTCGAGAAAAAGAAAAAGAGAGAATATTTAGTGCAGAAAGACATAAATCGGTACTAATATGATCCATTACAATGTTCATGATATTATTGAAGAGTTGGAAAAGACATATTGTTCGATTGATAAAAGTTTGTAAAATTGTTTATATTTCCAGAGCGTTCTTTTTTATTTCTTTTATATGGTGATAAAATAGAATAATGTTTCATATTGCTGCTCATCCCGAATGTTGGTCTGTTCTTTAAACTTCTTAAGCTTAGGCTTAAATACTCTCCAGAATTCGAGATATGTCATATAAAGCATACTTATGTAAATGTTTTATAATTTGTGTAATGATAAAAAATATGTTTTTTCATGCTTCGTTATTCATTTTGATGATGGCGTATCTTTAATTTTAAGTAATATAATCATTCTAGTAATCATAAAATATCTACAAAATGCCACAAAATATAAAGCAGAATTTTGGTAATATCGTGTTGATAAGAAACTATAGTTATTTCAAACGTAATATGTTTGTTGAAAATTGTTTAAGTCGTTTTTGAACTTCTACGTTTGAACTTCGTGCATTTTTAAGTGTTGGAATATAATCATAAGGTTTAAAGTAAGATTTGATGCATCACAATCCGATTAAAAAATCTTTTAAAACAAATTCAGTTTTAAAAGCAGTAATATTAAAAAGATTTACGTTTTTCTGAATTATGCTATAACAGGCGTCATAATATATAGTAGTCTGGAATTGAAAAAATGTCTTGAAAGGAAATAGTCATGTTTACAAAAGTTATGCATTCATTCCTTAGATCAATTTGCTTTATTTTGACTTTTTATTTTTTTTTTATTGACAGGTACTATGGTGTTGCGTTCAGCGACAGTGAGATATTCCTATAAAGCAGAGCATGAGGATGAACTTGATCTGGAAGTAGATGATATAATCGATGTTCTAGAAGAAGCAGAAACGGGATGGATGAAAGGAAAATTAAGAAATACGGGTCGGATTGGATTATTCCCTACTAATTTCGTACATTTCCTTGGTAAGCTTTTATTGGATGCAACACTTATATTTATCCTTTTTATGTAGTTTATTTAGGATGTTTTAAAGAATTAAAGTTGAATATTAGAGTTATTTCTTTATAGGATAAGTAATGTTTCTATTTATTCCCCAAAAAATTAAGCCAGTTTAGTCGGCTTCATATCCAGCCTAGAAAAATGATTAATTTAAATCTTCTTTTTTAATGACTGAATCATTTTTGGAAATCATTCAAATGATCGACACATATGTTAAATTTTTTTAATTGGTTTCAAGAATTAATTCAGTAAGTAGCCTTCAACTAATTTAATGATTATGCCGTTGGGTGCTTCTTGATTCAGCTGTTCTGTCTTGTGGAACGCATTAAGGGCTAAAGTTGATCTCCGGAAAAGTGTAACGAAAATCAATTGCATAAATGATATTTTCCAGAAATTCACTTTTTTTAGATAAAATGACGGGTAATAATGACACTTTGAAACCAAACAATGCTAAGAAAAATTTATCGGATAATATCGTTTCGGGTAAGTAGCTTTACATTAATTTTTTATTAATTATTTTTATAAAAATCAAGATTTTCTTGGTAACTCTGTAAGAACCATCGTATGATAATGAATAATTGGCTTATGATAGTTTGACGATAATTAAATGCCACGTTTTCTGATTAATTATGTGGCCTGAAAACTATATGTTAAATGTTGTGGTGTTGAACATTGACATTTTTTTTTGCTATCATAGCGTTTTTAAATATAGCTTTTTACATCACTCATCTATATCCAATCAGATTATCTTTTGGACTTATAACTTTATATTAAAATTTGAATCGTGTTTCTCCTTTACTCGGTATAATCGTAGTTGTCAGTTTATTATTGCCGTTATTTTTTTTAAATTATCACTATAATGATATGAACACATGGTAACTAAATTCCTATTTTAAAATATGTTGTGTTTTTACCCATGATTTCATAACTATAGACAAAAATGTCTTGATAGGCCCAGAAAGGAGAAAAATTAGATGTTAAGATTAATGAGAGTAGTGTATTTACTTTTCTCATGTCACGATTGAATCAGGGAATTGATAACGAATAGTTGGATCACGTATCATCGGATGTTGTAAAGTATGAGTTTAACTTTGAACCCAACGATGTTCATTTTAAATGTAACAGTTCCAACTTAAAAACAATTCATGGTTAGTATCAAATCAATCATGGTGATAAAATTATTAAGAATTTTAGCAGTTATTATGACAGTTATTTTTTTGTTCGTAACTACTTGCAATATCAAATTTACAGGTGATCGGTTGTCCGAAATGCCCACTTCACGATCATCCGTAATAAATGATCCATCGGAGAATCGCACAAATTATCACAGCTCCAATATTACACCTCTAGGAAAAAGGGAATCAAATTCACGAGGTTTTGATTTTTTGTGTTTGAATGATAGTAGTAGTCTTGAAGTATGTATCGTTTTCATAGTAAAATGAATTTTTTTCCATATCTATAGATTACATTGGAATTTCAGACTTTCATAATATTTACGAATAAAAAATCATAATTCCTTTTTTTTGTTTAAATATTATGCACAGGTGATTTTATACTATTTTTAGAATTTACAACATTAAATTAGTCGAAAATAGGAGATGAGGAAGTCGCAATTTTATCACTTCATTAAATATTGCGTTTATCCAGATTTAATGTATCTGTTTTATATATATCTAGAATCTAACACAGTTATTAAAAATTGTTTTCATTAGCTGAAAGACATAAATATTCTGAGAAGTATTTTTTTTTTAATGGTAGAAATAGATGATTGGGAACAGCTGCTGAAAGACACGTGAAATTTATCGTCTGCGTTGTTATGATTTTCAATAGAAACAGTTGAAATAGTTGAGTCTCTATTGCTGATCAGTTGATAACTAAATTTTATGGATTTCTGTTCTCCTAGTTTTCAATTGTAGTAATTATGATTTAAAAATTTTTGAATTTCAGTTATTAGAATTCTTTTTCCGAGAACCATCAAAAAGTCTAATCAATGAATGAAATAACTTGATAAAAGATACAAAATGATTGAATGACTTTCATAATCTTATTATTTGTGATAATTGCATTAAATTTAGGTCATCAACTTCTTAAACTCTTTTAGCACGTGTTCTATTCACTTATTCACCGAAACATGAAGATGAGCTTGCACTTCATGAAGTAGGCCAAATAGTTGGAATTGTAAGTAAATCAAGTGAAGATCCTGGCTGGTTGCTAGCTGAAATTGACGGTAAACAAGGATTAATTCCAGATAATTTCGTCGAGATTTTAAGGCCTACAGTTCCAGCCGGTACTGTGAATTCAGAAACACAAAAGGCAAGTTTTAAATCTTCCTTTTTTTAGCAAAAGGAGTGAAGAGAAAGAATAAGTAAAGAAAAGGTGGTTCGATAAATTAATGATTTCAATTTGAGTTCAAATTCATGTTGAAAAATAAGTTTGTACGGAGCGAATTGAAACTTGTGAAAGTTCGATTAATAAAAATTATAGAAAAAGTTTGTTTTATACTTCCAAAACTTGCTTTTTGCCGGACTTAAAAAAGATCTAGAAAAGTTGAATAAAATTCAGATGCCTTTACGCCAAATATCCCAGCAAAACCAGTATCAAAGCCGTTAATTGTATCCTCTAGTGCTAGTCGTCGTGCTACAACTTCCTCAGTATTCGCTCAAATGCATTCCAGTCTTGCCGATGCTTTCACGAAACCACCGAAACAGTTTGCTGCTAGGGTATTTGTTTTAATGAAATAAACTAATATTGTGTTGATTTTGTAAAAATTGATATTCGGTAAAGAGTGGTAAGAATAAACTCGATACTTTGTTCTTTCAAGCTTTCATATGATGCAAATTTAAAATGGTCGATTTCTAAAAATAGACAATCAGCCTTTTTTTGAACTGGCATAAAAATTTACTTTTTTTGCTCTATCATGATTTTATTACTGCTTGTTAGAATCTGATATGATCTAAAATATTCGTTCGATTTGGTATTCGAATATATAAATCTGCAACAGATTTATTTATTGAAAGAAAATTTCTTTTTTTTTCACATATTAGAGAATTTTTTTCGGAGTTTCTGCAAGTTTTATCATACTAATGAAATAGGTGTCTTGAAAATATTGAAATTGGTAATTTGTGCAGATGATAAGGGAGACATCTGCAGAAGTATAATTTTGTAGATTGTGAAAACAGAAGACGGCTCAGCTGGTGACGGACAACCAGGTGATCGTTTGTCTCACATAACCGCAACTCGACCCAAACAACCAAACAAAAGACCTCCGTCCACTATTTTTAGAACAGTACGGCATTAATTTTTGCTTCTGAGCTAATTTTCAGTCTGATACAATTTTCATTAAGGCATTCAAAGTCGTACTTAATTTTAATTTTTCCCAACTTTTTTTTGATTAGTTGTTTAAAATTTTTTTATTTCTATATTTCATGTTTTTAATTTTGGAAAAGGGTTTATTTTGGAAAGGTTCACTGTTTTTCATTATGACTCGATGTCACTTTTTAAATGGTTTTAGAATTGTTTTTTCCATTAAAAATATTCAAATTATAGAAATCAAATGAAGCTTCAATTGACGATGGTGTGTTGACGGAAGAATCTGGAAGAACTTCGCCTACAACTGCTTTAATTAACAGTTATAGTTTTGCACAACAACCTTTATCAATAGGTAATTTTATCAATAATATTGAAAACTTGAAGGCAAGTCCATGAACATGAAAGAAGAGTTAAGAAACAGTTCGATCCAAGTAATTTAGGTATATATCAGTTATTGTTTTTGCAAACATGAAATTTTAAAATTCAGTGTTAGATCTCGTTTAATTTAGAATGCATATAAAACAGCAAGAAAATTTCCATCCACATTGTCAGTAAGTTACTGTTATAGAAAAAATAATCCTTATCGTTTTGCTTAGCATGGTGATAGATCTCAGATTGTTGAACATCCTAATTATCAGTTCAAATTTTTAAACCTTTAAATTTTTCCAAAAATTAAAAATTCCGTGAAGCGCTTTTTTCCTTGCGAAATATCTCCAGGAAAATTATTTCTTGACAATTTCAATCATTATTAATAGGAAATAGGCTTCCAGTGTTGATGAAGAATTGACATTCAATATATTTTCTTCAGCATGCAAGAGTCTCTATAACTTATCCTAATATTTCATTTCTGAATTTTGGCACTCACTGAAATCTTTTCTTAATAATTTTTCTTTACTCATTGTAAATTTGTAAATTCTTTTATGTTTCAGCATCATCTATAAAATCGATAAAAGTACAGCAAGCATTATCGCCGAGGAGCAATAGCAATGATATTAGTGATGAATTTGTATCACGTAGTGAATATAATCGTTTGGTTCAACAATTTGAGGAATTAGTCATAACAATGAATAAATTTCGATTAGAAATGTCACAGAAAATGTCTCTGCTGGAAGCTAAAATTGCCAAACAATGATAGAGTGAGTGATATTTTGCTATTCTTTTCATTTTTTTTTTATTTTTTTTTCAGTGCATATGATTTAAGCTAAATTTTGGAACATTTCTTCAGATTTGTCTGTTTAAGAAGTTTTATGTGAATATTTCTATTGGGTTAATTGCAATTACATTTAGCTTTAGATAACCTTGGCATCATAGATTTAATTGAACTATATTACTTGAAGACTTATATTTCAATTGTATCGTTAATTAGTTAATATTTATATAAACTTCATATAAATCTAAAATCTTTTTATTACAGAATTTAACAAATTGCTGGAAGTATGCTTTTTTGTCGATTTCGTCAGTATTTTTGAAATATTCTGCTGGTTTTATTTTGATAATTCGAAAAGTTTCTTCGATTATATTGAATTTCAAAAAAATAATGTAATTTTCGATCACTTAAAATAACGTTTTATCCAAAAAAAATTTTCGGAATTTTTAGTACTTTCTTAATTATATACTGAAATCGTTTTTTTTAACTTTTAAACTGTAATGCTTTCGATATTTAAATGTTTACTACTTGATATATTTCCAATCTTATTTGTTATATTAACTTTAACCTGGCCAAAAAACGATTTATTGCATAACTTTAGCAAGTAGATTAATTGAGGTTCTAGCACATTTATCCTGATTGCGCCAATTATGCAATTCTTGTTTGTTTCCTATAATCTTAACCGTATTCGTTGATTAGATTGCATTAACGGACATATCGTCCATTCTTGGATATAAAATAGAACTTTTTCGAATTTCATCTCTCAGTTCAGCCTGAATAATTTGAAAATAGTGCTTTCTTCCTTTTGAAATTTTATTGCTTCCCATCATTTCTGTATTACTGTCATGTCGTGTACATTTTTGAAATTTCATAAGTTGTAAACAGATTGTTATTTTTCATGCTTTGCTTCTGTATGCTGCTGCTTTAGAGTTAGAAATTGTGCATTTTTTTGTTTTCCATTCCAAGTTTAGTTTTTTTTGTTTTTTTTTATAAGGTAAGGTACATTTGATTTTTGCGATATGTATTATAAATTTCGAAGTATTGATTTTTTTTCTATCATTCATGTTTGTCTTGTATTTGAAGACTTTTCTTTGAATATTTTAACTTTTTACTGTAACAAGAAATCTTAATTTTGCCTTCTTTGAAATTTTAACAATTCTTAATCTTAAAACTGGTTACCGATTAAGGATGCGGTTTTCTCCAGGAAACGAAGTGACTGAGCATTTTTATTGAAACTTATTCTCGTTAGATTGGATGAGAAATTTTAAAATGAGGTTTAATAGGTAAAAAATAAAATGTGAGTTTGAGCGATTTTTTTCGACAGATGTATAGACTTTCCGTATATTTTCGTTTTCTACTTTTAATTGCATTTCATCTTTGAAACTTCACTCTTAGCAATTATGCTTATTTTGTCGGTATTCATAATTTTAAATTACTTTTTAGGAATAAAAAATTCAAAATTTGTTATATGAAAATAATGTAAAATAGCGGAATGCGAAATGTGTAATACATTTTTATATTTCTTGCAGGTAGAAAGAGAGAACTTATGTCTAAAGATACATTATTTCTTTTCCTATTGTTTAATAGAGAATATTGTAACTAAATTTTGCATTGTGCTATTTTCAGCATTGACTAAATATCTTTCCAGTTGTACATTACATTTTTCTTTTTTTTCGTGGTGTATTACGTATTTGCTTGTAACTGAAGTTTCTAGAAAAAAAAAGAAAAAATAAATTCATTTTATATATTTGTGGTTGACATATTGTTAAAATTTGCCTGGTTTAATTCACCAACATTTGCACATTTAATGAATTCTTTTTTTTTTTTGGTACAAAGCTATCAATGACTAACCAAATTTTGGATCGTAATATGCTGATAAATTTTCCAACAAATACGTTTAATCTCAAATGTAGTTTTTAATTAAGCAATTACAATTCTACTTTCGAAAAAAAGTGTTGCCTTACGTGCTTTGCCAATGAGTGTGGAATTCTGTACACTTTCGAAATTAAATTTGTGCTGCCGAAACGATTTCCAATAAAAGTGTCACTTAATTTTAATGGAATTGGTTTTTTGAGAGAAATGAATTGTCAAAGAAGTTTCTTTATATATGAGACTTTCAGATATAAATCAATCGTGATATTGGGATTTCACTTTTTGTAACACTATGGTTGTTCATAGCTGCAATTCGGATGCAGAATTTCATGGATATTTAGCAAATGCTGGAGCAAAACCTGTTATTGTTGATTTTTTTGCAATTTGGTTAATATTTAAACATTTTTTATAATTTGGTAGCATTAATTTTGTTTTCATTTTATTAAGAAAGAATAAACTTTTTTGATCATAACTTTGAAATTTTCATTTGAAAGTTTTTTTCTTTTTTGTTTTGTTTTCATTAAAAGTGAATCTTTGAAATATAAAATCCATTATAAGTCTTTTTTTCCTTAATTAATTTAGAAAACTACTATCGCAGTGCTTGTATTTCTTCAGAATAACTTTTCGTGTTATATGAAATTGAGTCGTAATGGAGAATGTAAAATGTGATAATTTATGTTATTAAAGGTGCGGACCATGTCGGCGAATAGCTCCAACGTTTGACCAACTTTCCAATCAATATTTGAACGTTGTATTTGTAAAAGTAGATGTTGATAAGACAAAGGATTTATCAACACAACAAGGAGTTACTGCAATGCCTACATTTATTGTATACATGAATAGGTATTACTACTTCTTTAAAATTTGATTCTTGTGATTTGAAATATACAGATTTCACTAAGATATTATTTGTGCTTTGGATAATCACTAAGAAACGATTACAAAAATTATTATAATAGTAATAACTAAAACTGGGCAGTAATCTGAAAATTTAGTTATTAATATGGGAAGATGAAGTAATAGATTTTGTATCCGAATAAAATTTGATTTCAGGGTGAAAGTTGATCTTTTGCGCGGTGGTGATCCGACCGCATTAGAAGCACTGGTTAAAAAATGGTCAAACAATGCACCAAAAGAGGACAGTCCAGTTTCAGGGCAAACTGATCTCATAACATTTGTTGATAAAACACAAGTGGAGTGCCTGAATGAAGATGATAATGCAACACTAAAGTTTGCAAAGTTTTAAGATTTTAATTTTTATAAAGGATAGTTTTTTAAATTTGATTTAGCCCTCCTATCATTTACTTTGTTATTACATTCAAATAAATGTAAAAAAGTATTTTTTGAAAAAACGATTTTTAGCTTCCATTTTAAAATAGTGACTATCATTTTGATGAAGAGAGATATTTCATAAGCTCTTAAACTATCTTCTTTCACATTTTATCTTGTTTCTACTGAAATATTTTTATATAGCAGTGCTTCTGCTGCATAAAAATGTGCGTAACTGCTTTCAATAAAAAAAGTTGAATATGTGGTAAATTATTAAGATATTTATTTTATGATGGTAATTTCTGTATTTTAGAAGTCTTCTCAATGGTGAAGGCGTGCTTATGTCAGATTGCGATGCTCAGCTTATTATATCAATTCCATTTAATCAGCCAGTAAAAATCCATTCTATTTATCTAAAGGGTAATGGCCCATCGGCACCAAAAACAGTCAAAATTTTCACTAATCTAGCAGGTATCCTTGATTTTGATCGAGCAACAGGTGCTGAAAGTGTGCAAACGATTTCGTTTTCTGAAAAGGTATATTGTCATGAATATATGATATTACCTGCTGTTGCATTTCCAGCAACAAAAAATCTCTTTTGATTTAATCAATGGATAGATAAAGAAGATCCTTAATAAAACTTTTAGGTCAAAGATCAGTATCAGAATATTTACTGCGTATGAAATAACCTGTAATCTTATATTATTCCCGACAATTTAGTAGATCATTTTGTTTATAACGAAAACAATTGAAATTTTCTAAGAAACTTGGATTTTTAGACCGTCGAAGGAGAATTATACAATCTTCGTTATGTGAAATTTCAAAGTGTGAAAAACATTCAACTGTTTGTGGAAGATAATCAAGGTGGAACCGAAAATACAACAATCGAAGCTCTTCGTCTTTATGGAACACCACTTTCTGCAACAAATATGCAAGATTTCAAACGAGTTAGTTCATACACTGTAAATCTTTTAGTTTTACTAATTTCAGTATAATAATCAGATAATTTCTTTTGAGAACTTTGGTTGCTTCTTTTTCAGAAAAAGGAGAATACATTTTAGCATTTTAGGATAAATAAACATAAAACGGGAGTGTTTGTCTCACTATTATGACTTTTTGATTTTCTCGCTTCTATAATTGTATGTAATGTTTATTCCCTTCCATCTCTTGTTTTTTTTTCAGGTTTCTGGTAAAGTTGGTGAAGTCGGACACTGACAACTGAAACCTACGAGCTCGACCTAACAAAAATTCACTGCTCTAGCCTATTTGAATGAAAATTGACACTTTCCGCATATGCATGTATCACATCGGTCATCCTCATGAAACAACTGTTTGTATCTTTCGATAAATTAATTGCTTATTGTTATTGTTTTTCTTTTTTGAATATTAATACATTTGATATTTATCGCTTTTAAAAAATATATGTCTATTTCTATGAAAAATTCGAAAAAAAATAGCGAAGAACAATGTTTAAATTGATAAAAGAGTGATCTATTTGGTTATTATTGTCTTCATGATGCAGTTTTCTTGAATGCCTGTTATATTATCAGCTGCGATAAAAACAGCATATATATTTCAGTGTACTGAAATTTTGAGAAATGAAGCTTATTGCTTTAATTATTTCATTCCTTTATTAAATGTACTAGTAGCGAAAAAAAAATGATAACTTTCTAAATTGAATTTAAATTGATTATAGATCAATATATCTCTCTCTCCACAAAAATTTGAAATTTCCCAATTGGAACAAGCTAAAATTATAAGATTGTTTCTAAAAGTAATTTACTAGTCTATTATTTGCGAGCAGGAAGTCGGATACATTATCGAAGCAGTGCAAATGTTCTGCAACCAAATCGTTAATTGAAGGATTCGATAAAATAAATTTTACTAGAATTGAAAGGATGTATAAATTTCATAGTTAAAATATTTAAACTGATACGTTGATGCGTTTTTTAGGCTTCGCTAATATCTAACAATTTAAATTGAATATGTAACGGATAATGAAATAAATTAATTTGAAAAAAATAGAATTAAGACTTAAATGCAAAAAGATAAATGATAAAATATTTTGGGTGTTAAAATTTGTGTAATTCCGAATGATTAGATTTGAACATCTTCCTTTATTGGATTTGAATATTTTTCTTGAAACTTGAGAGGTTAGATTTTTCAGAAGCAACTGGAAGAAGGAAAAACCAAAAATATAATAGCAGGATGGATGTTGAACGTTTAATGCAAGATTTATCGGTTGATCAGCTACAGAATATACACTCTAAACTTTGGTAAGGTTTTCAGAACTTGATTAAAGGGTAAAATTTCTTGACTATGTCTTAGTGGCATCATGATTTGTTCTTCAAGCTTTTTTTATATTAAAAGATTCATTCTTTTTTTGGTTTCAAATTTTTTGATTTGTCTGTCTTTTTTATTAAATTCTATGATTAATATTACTGTTCACAATTATTAAAAACCCATCGATTGAATATTTTGCTTTAGTTGATTATTTTTTGATGAGATAATGTTAAATTCTTATTAATATGGTTGTTGGTTCATTTTGTTTGCTAGATTACTTTTAAAATAACTTTTAAATTCAGCACAGAAATAGAAGAGAAAAAGGAAGAAATGCGACAGATGGTTGGTCGTCGCTATCGAGATGTGCTGGATGCATCCAAATCGGTTCATCATCTTATGCAAATTGCTGATTCATTGGTCGAATCTGTTCATCTTATTCGAAATGTTGGAACTGATCGTCCGTTTAGCCCTGAACCTTCGATATTAAGCGCAAGACTTTGTCGAATATCAGGACTTTCGAAGTTGTACTCATTGGTAAAATATTTGTTTTTTTTTTTTTATTTTCATGCTGTTTATATTTAATCATCTATGTCGATTCTACGCTGAAACTAATTTTAGACGATTCTTATCGCAGCGCAAATTTAACATCATTATATTTTTCCTATCGGTTAATACGCCCCACATATTAACATGAAATATGGTTCTTTCATATAGTTCATTTCCATGAAATTGTTTATCATTACATTCTTATTTTCTTGTTGATAGATAAATTATCTCTATATTAATATTTACTAAAAATCACTGGAAGTCTGATAGAATTCAGTTGATTTTTCTTCAGATTGGTGAAGGTGATCCATTGTCAGATGCATTTATTTTGGTGCTTACCGAATTCCTTCATCGTAATTTATCTACTGAGATTATTCAGTCAAAAAAATTTTCATGTCTGATTCATCAGATGTCACCGAAACTCATACGGATACGGCTGAAACTTGAAGACGAATTTATTAATGGTTTAGGAGCATTAACTGCCACAAATGAGACTTTAAATCAGCTAGCAGCAATCGCAATTCTTCAAAATTGTTCAAGCAAAGACTTATTGGATATTTTCATTAAAAAAAAAATAGTCAGTTTTTTTTCTTTTTTATGTGTTGACACTTAGCTGTCTTTTTTCATTTTTCTTTGACTTTTCTAATCGGACTCAGAAAATTTATCTAGGCACATGTTTCTTCCAATAATGTGCATTAGTGTTAAAGAAGTTGATTTTTTCTATCGCAAATTACTTTTCTTTAGTTTATAAAATATTCTTGTATTAGAGAAATTCAGGTTCCGAAGTTTTTCATGAATTAAAAAAAATCTTATATTTTCGATTTTTCAGATATGTTGAGTTCTCCATGTGAAATTTGTGTTTCAGATAATTATTAAGAAAGAATTGAGCAATGGGTTATCTTTGATTGACTTGGTGTGGCAAGTTCGCCAAATTTTTGAGTGTTTGAAGCATATTTTTGTTGATGGTCATTTAGCTATGGTGTTACAAACAATATCTTCATCTCTCTGGATTCCGAGTATATTCTTAGCATAATTTTATATCACATAAAAACATAATTGTTTAAACTTTTTGCAAGAAACTCTTTTCTGAAATATGAGTTTCTGGTAAAGCTATTTTACGAGATTTTTGATAAATCCCATTGTTTTATATTTTGACAAGAATGGAGATTATTCTAAAAATTTCTATGATTTCCAAGGATTTTTGAGGATATAAACTGAAAAACTATGTAGTGCCACTTACATAACACCACACTTATTAAATGCTTAACTAAGTTAAGTGAGGAAAAATGCTGTAAAATGTTTGTTTTTTCATGTCAAGCACTTTTTTAAATTTTTTTTTGCAATCTCAGTTAATGAGCGATTTTCTATTAACTGCACTATTTGCAGGACTGTCACTTTTTGTGATGGACCTACCAGCTCCTGAACTTATTGCTTCTTTTGATATTGCTGTTCTTTTTTATTTTTTAAGATCTCGGGATTTTAGGAATATTGGAAGAAATGATGTGTGATGAAATACTCTATTTTGGAAAGTGTATAAAAAAAGAAATCATGGAAACAAACAATCATTGCAGCCAACTTGCTTTAGCTTCCATCGATGAGAATTCTTTGTTTACGGATTGCAATTTATTTTTGGATAGGTAAATGATATTGAATATGAGCATTAATTTACATAAGGTTTGAACTTCTGGAATTGAAAAAACTCCGAAATTTTTGCTTCCTAAAGTACCAAAAAATTTCTTTCTTTTCAATAATTTACAGAAAAAAGTACTTTTATTAATTTTCACTTGAAAATGCATTAATTAGAATTATATTATATCCAGTATTTGTTCCGCTTCACACAACACTGTAAAGTTGAAATGTGATGTTATGGAAAATACATCTTCATTATTTGGTTTTATCAAGGTTCTTCTGGAAGCTTTTGCTGAAGTATGTTATGCATTTCTTAATTTTAGCGCTGTTTGAATTATTCATGTTTAATTATTGAAAAATGAATTTTTTATGCTGAGTCAAGAATTCTTGGTGTTTGCTTTTATATAGTTGCAGTATCACGTGGTTGCAACTGACAGTATTAACTTTTTCGACATAATACGAAATGGAATATTCGAACGTATTTTTTGTATTTTTAGAAGTGGCCGTTGGTTGGTGAAAGCACGACAATATATCAGCGATTTGTCGGAAGTATGATCATTGAGAAATTCCAAGTTCGTTTATTTGCCGTGAAAATATTTCACTATGGATATTTTCTTTTGAGTTGAGTTTGCTGAAATGGTTTAAAATAATGCAATATCTCTGTTGAAATATTGATATTTCATTGCAAGGTAATTCGCTCTTTGAATATTGTAAATCCTGCAATACCGCTATAACTAGGATCGATTTATGAGTGTGTAGAAGGAAATGTCTTTATCCTTGTAATATTGTTTCTTAAGGAATTATTAAACAATGAATTGTCAGTATTAGAACGAAGTCTTCTAGAAAAAATTCCCACTCTTTCGTGCCATCCGTCAGCGTTATTCAAAAAACGAATTTCAAAACTTGATTCACTTCTTGCTGCTGGTGTTTCACAAGAATTAACCAAGTTGGTTCCTTTTAGCTTTTAAGTAATATCAAAGATGATAATTATTTAAAATGGAATCTAACCAAGTTTTAAAATTAAACTTCATTTTACTTTAGTCTTATCAAAGAATTTGATGGTGGTTTGCATTCGTTGTTGAATTTTATCAAGGAATATGAAACAATTGGTAAGGAGCAAACAGTAAATCAGCTATGTGAGCAATTCTCTGTTGCCGTCTTGGAAATGTTGAAGAGGTAAAGAGAATAATTATATCAACCGTTGTTAACCATAATAATAAATGTTTTACTATTTATAACTAAAAGCAAATTGTCACGTATCACAGGGCTGTAATATTACTCTTAATTTTCATTTTCCTTAACTAAGGTCTTGAAATTATTATGGAGAAGTTAGCTTAATCATTTTTGTTAGGTTATGTGCCGTTGTCGAAGAATTTGATAATTCGGATAATAATTCAAGTGGTTCATACTCCGATCGTGCATTATGTATGGCCAGGGTTTACATTGCTTTAATGCGATCTTGTAATTCGTCTATTTCTCTTTCCATGTCAAAAAATATGGAACGTATAATGGAATGTGCGAAAATGTTATGTGAAAGTGCTGAAAAATCGTTTTGGTATGATTACATTAGCATTTAATTATAAATTCGTCATTTTTTTTTTTCGTTCTCTTTACATCCAAATTTATATACTTCAAAGCATATAAATTTTTATATGCCTACTGACTTATAAACGATAAAACGTACCAACATTCATAACATTTGAAAAATAATTTACTTAATATTGCATAGAATACATAAAAGTTAATGATTTTGATGTTAAATAAACTGAAATTAAACAGAGAGTTACTATCGGTTTTTCTAGGAGAGGATATCTCATTTTTGTCGTAATTTTATCATTTTTTTGATATTAGAAAAATCAGAAACTTTTGAGAATGAAATAAATCTGAAAATATTATAAGAATATTTTTTGTGCTACAGTAAGTAAGCCATTTCTCTTGCAGTGTTTATTTGGATGTGATTATTGAAGACTGTGCGGAAGAGAAAGAATTAAAGAAACTAGTTGAAGTGAACGAAGACCCATTTGTTTTTATATCGTATTTGCAGGTTTGCCAATTAACACTGCAGCCTCATGCAATTTCACAAATATTTTTTTGGTTTAGTTTTACTATTTGTAAAAAAGTGGAATTCATTTAGATGTACTGTTAGATTTGATTTTTTTTTTTTTAATTGCATATTTTCGAATTAAATTTTGCCTATTTTAGGAATTTGAAAAATTGGAATTATGCGAAGTTGGCATAGTAGAAGTGCCTGTACAGATTAATCAAATTTTATATTCTTTCCTTTATAATTTATGTCAGAAGGTTAATCTTATAATATGATGAATCTAGAAAGGACCTTATAATTGCTTCTTCAGTTATTTATTACTTTGATCTTTATTTTAAAGTATCGTTCTTATTCCTTTTATAACATGCCACATCTTTGACGAATATCAGTAATCATGTTCAAAATACAAAAGATACTGAATAACTTTTGGGAACTTCTTAATAAAATAATTTTTTTTTTCATTTCTAAAAAATAAGATATTGCTTCATAATACATTCAAAAAAGAATACCGTTAATTTCAAAATAACCCAGATTTTAAATTTCAGATCTCGAATGATTCATTTGGTTATTTATGTACACGAAATATTCGAAAGCACATTTCACATCATCTTGAACAATTATTTCTTTCGATATATTCCGTTGTTGCGCATTCTAGTGTGGAATTAGGCACCTCGAATCGCTCTGCAGTATCTTTTCGATATTCGTTTCTTGAATATTATCCTGCCAAATGGTGGTATGCGCCCATTAATTCCTCTTTTAGAAGCAAAGTTAGATCCGTTTGAATTGAGCCTTGTCTCTAGCCCGCTTGGGAAAAACGCTCGAATAGCAGCTCAACGTCATTCGGTACGTATCGATTGTTCTCCTATCTGAAATGTTGTTTTGGTTTTAAATATTGCAATTGATTGAAAATTAATAAATCCTTGTAATTTAGAATAAGATAAAATATATTCTTACAAGTTCCGAATAAGCTCGATGATGTTATCGTAGTTGAAACTATTGATGGCTTAAACAAATGAGTGAATATTGCTTGACGGTTCGCATTATTGGTTTTTTTGTAACTCCAAATAGTATAATTTATTTTGTTTCTATTTGCAAATATTTGTACCTTTCTTTTTTAGATCATTTTTGCGCATTTGCTTTCGGATGTAGTAATTAACAAAGAGGTCTCATTGAGTGCATCATTCTCGGCAATTGTTGATATCCAACCTCGGCTTAGTGATGCACCTCGACTAACACATATCCCACGTTTGACAAAAAATATGGTAAGCAAAATATCGGAAAATAATATATTATTCAAAATTGCTTTTATCAAAGATTGATTGGAGCTCTTTAGATATTTCAAACTTGTTGAATGAAGTATGATTTGTTTTATTATTGTCTTGCTTTTTCAATTATTTAACAGGTCATAAAAAAAGATCCAATTTTCCAATTTTCCAAACCTCTCGAAATTTTATAGAAATATGATGATATATCAACTTCAACTGGTGGAATAACAGCTGTGAAAAAGAAGGAATCAAGAGCTCAACAGCAACAGCAGCTAGGAAATATTAAAGCTACACCATCACTTTCATCATTTTATAAAATCTCTACAGGTTGGTTTGGAAGTAATCAAAACTAGCTATGTTAAATGCATGCATACGTGATAAATTTTCATAGCTGTGATACTTAATTGTACTGTTTATTTGTTAGTAAATAATTTATTTCATGAATTTCTCTATCTCAAAATTTCAAATGAAATAACTTCACACCTCTATTTCGTATCACATAATTTGAAATAGCTTTCTATTTCGTTTCACATAATTGACTATACCACTCAAAAACCTAATAAAATGGGTCCTTATAAAAAAAGATTCCATTTAGTTTCATTTTCTGAAGTTATTTTCCAAAACTAAAAATCATCATCTAAAAAACTAATAGAGATAGAGACGTGATATCGAGAGTTAAAAAGATTATAACTCAGATCTTTCTATTCGTCAAACGCTTAATCAGATAGGTAAAAAAGAATTCAAAACTTCTCAGTTGATATGTATCAGTTGAACGAAGTGAGAATTCAAAATCCTTGTTTCTAGATAAACTTTTCAATTTCTAATTTCCGTGGATTTCTGAAAAAAAAAGTCTTGTGGAGATCTACCTTGCATTTTTCAATACCATCATATTTCACATCAAAATGAACTAACATTCTTACAAATTATCCGAATGTATTATATCATGAACTATGCAAATCCTTGTCTATTCCATTATGTTTAATTTAGTAGTTATTGCAGTTCATTGCTTATTAATAATCCTCAGGCCAGTAACAGGATTTAAATATGAACGTAAACAGTGGAACAATTTTGGTAGCTGGTAATACTGTCAAGTTTTCAGTATTCGGGATTAATCATCGGATTCAAGTTTTTATTTTGTGAATTTGATATGTTCGTCACTTTATGGTAGGATTATTGTGCAATTAATTGTTTTAGCAGTATTAAACGCTGGCTAAATGTTGGCCTTCAGATGGAATGGTAATAATGCAGCTTCATATGTTTTGTAAAACACAGTAAAAAGTATCTTAATGAAAGCTGAAAGAGAAATATAATGTAAATATAAAAGCAAAACAGCATTATAATCTGAACATAAAACATAGTAGAAACATATCTTGAATGTGTGAATTATTTAAACATAATAAGTGCTACTTTGCTTTCATCAATTATTCCTCTGAATTTGACAAGTTTCAGCCTCAGATAACCATATAAAAGATCCGTGAGCAAAAAAATCTACAAAAAATCAGAGATTAATAGAAATACAGACAAAGTACGAAAGTGAATATTTGAATGTTATTTTCAATATAAGATCTAAAAAAAGATCGATTTTAAAATAATTTTTAATAGCGATTAGAAATTTGATAAATCTCATCAGCTGTGGAAAATAGAAAAAACAATTAATACCTGAGCTACAGAATACGTTAAAGTGACAGCGAAGTAAAAATTTGCATTTCCTGAACCAGTAACAATCCACATTTGCCACATTACAGGTGCCAAAAGAATTGTTGCTGACAGGGCTCCACCAGAAATTAATCCCCAACGAAAATCTATAGTAAAATATTTTTTTAACTAAATGTCAAATCGAGAATTTTTAAAAAATTTATTGAAAACTAAAACAACTACCACATAGGTAGGAATATAGAAGACCATGAAACTAACATTTTTTTAAGTTTTCGAAAAGAGGTAATAAGCACAGATAAATCAAACTTTCAGCCATTGTTGGATACGACGCAAAAACGGAAATGAGAATCATTAGCAGATGGAGAAGTACGAAAGTATTGGATCTGAAATAAACGCAGTTGCGAATGATACTGAATATGCATTCAAGTTGGAAATATGGCCTGAAACTCAATCTCGTACGGTTTTCAGACATTCTTCTGGATAGAAATACATACAATACAGATTAATAGGCAGATTATAAATTTTATGATTTAACAGCAAACGTCACCTTAACGTCAGTGATAAGGGCACAAGATAAACAAGGATGTTAATTTGAAATACCCAAAGAAAAAAATGCCGAAAATGGTCGAAAACTTCAGTGAAGAAATACCAGAATATCCCAACATTTGGCGTCAGGTCACGGACATCAAATCTAAAATAATAAAATTAAATTTAAATGCAATATAATATTATGATCATTACATAATATATAACGAATTCGTGTTTTATCATATTTCAGCACCATTTCTCAGCCTCTGATTTGTAGCAATATTTTAATAAAATCATAAAAAACTAAAGCTTACAAAAATTTGTATGTTGAATCAACGTAATTCCAATTATTTTCATTCAAGAAACGATTAAAAAATAATAATCCAATCAGCATAATAGTCGAAAATATAATTACTAGCGTACGCTCTTTAAGTGTCGAAAATTTCATCAGTAAAGCGCATATGTAAACAGCTGGATAAAGCGTCAACTGCACAAGAACACTGAATAATATACAGCTAAACAATAGCGAACCTGAAAATTTCATTATTTACATTTGTTTCTTTGGTACTGATAAAGGAAATATTTATATAAATATCTAATATCCTTATAACTGATTATGATTTATAAATTTCAGCCTGTCATTCTTCCGTTCTCAATGCAATATGAAATAATGATATGTGATTGATATAGAATTTGATAAATATTCTACTATAAATAGCGTAAAAAAAACTAAGCATCTAGAGAATAAAAATGTGCTATAAAAGCTAAAAAGCTTCCACTGAAACCACACTTTTATTTAAAAAATAATTATTAATTAAACAGTATTATCAACGAAACTATTCTCGGAAATATAAAAAATTAACCCACCTTTAACAAATGCTAAAACGAAAATAGCAGTAATGAGATTGCAAACAACCGATAGACTAAAAATAGCACAACTGGCAACAGCAATAGGATTAAGCATATAGCTGGAATTTATGAATGTAAAAAGATGTAATTGAAAAATTGAATATAAATAGAAACTTCTTTACTTTCAAACTTATTTCTGACTTTTAAAATGAAATTACGCAACAACCGAAAAAAGAAATTCGTTTTTCAGTTTTATTTTCACATAACTCACATACCATTTCGAAACTAAATTAGCAATCCGTTCGACATTTTCTATATTGCTCCTTTGATTTTTCAAATAAACTGTTGCTGCCAGACGTAAAATTTCACTCGTCAATATATCAAACGACTACAGGAAAAAACTTTCAGCTTTCATAAGTTTTTAGTAATTAACAGACACATTTATACTATCATACTGAATCATATTTGATTTCGCTTATAAACAAAATATTTGAATATATTTTATTATGTCTATACATTATTACGAGCGTGTACTGAATGATACAAATGTTAATAACTCACACTACATATTAATCTTTAAGCTGCTCAGAAATAGCCGTTAATTTTTAAAAAGTTAACTTTAGGATCTACCATACAAAATAAAGTCTCATACCAAAAACATTATCAACAACAGGTTAGGGTGATCGATAAATGCATTGAATAAATATAACAATACAGGCTGCTGAAAATAACTGTGTTGGTTACATATTTTATTTCAACAATTTGTAAACTAAAACCGTCCAATAAAAAAGTTCGAACCTCACTTTAACTTATCTCCTGATGACGCTATTATGCTTCGATTTATTATTCACTTGTTTCTGATAAACGAAGGAAATATCACTAAGTTGTTCTCTTAAGTTAAATGGTAAACAATAGTAGCTTACATTATTGCCGCTTAATTAGTAATTTGACTAATTGTAAATGGATCAAGATAACATTACAGATTATTTTCGAAAGGCAAATGAATGATAAATCGAAGTGCAGCAGCATCGACAGCAGATAAAGCATTTAATTAGTGTTCAAAATTTAACAAAAAAGGCAAAATCATTTTTAATTATCGAAATAATTTAAATTTGTTATGATTGGAATAAAAACCTCCATCAGGTAATTAATGATGGCAAACGAAATTATACTAATGACTTCCTTTATCTTTATTGAAAGTAACTCTTTTCTACGGATTGAAATGAAGAAATAATTAAACCTACACAATGTATCATGTCGCCATCATATGGAGAAACGCCATCTCTAAGCATGTGTATACCATCAATAAGTCTTCGGAATGAATTATGTGGTACATTTAATTCCGGGCGTTTTTTCAGAAAATCGGTGCAATAAATGTAAGCGAGAACACGAAGAAATACAGCTAACATACATATTCTGTAAATAAATAATAATTTTAGACTTATTTGGTTCTTATTCAGTCCAAGTCCATTTTCTTTTACAAAAAGTATATTTTTTTGCTGGTTCATCTTCATAATAATATCGATATAGAAAATAAGTCAATTATGATTTTCGTTGATTACTATTCTAAGTGACGCATATTATATTCATTCAAGACGTAAAATATGCTTATGAATTGTGCTCAAATGAATTTAAATTATCAAGAAGTGCTTGTAGATTGTTACGAATAAATCGTAAACTGTTTGGTATCTAAAAAATTGTTTCGAAATATCTTCAACCTATTCCAACATAATTTTAGTCCTCAACGCTAAAGTTTTTGATTACATAAAATGCAATAACTAATCATGCGCCTTCACTGCATTACATTTATGAATGATGCCAACAATATTCTCAACAGAAATCCACACTACGATTATACGCATAGAAATATTCAAGGAATCAATATGCTATACTATTAAATTTGCATATTAAAGAAACAACTTACGATAATCTGTTAAGAATCGAGCGATAAATCGATAAGGTTGTACTCATTTTTGACTAAATACCATTGAAATAACATCAATTATGATCATAAGATTTTTCAATATTCCCCAAGTTTAAACGAAACAAACTTCTAGCAATAATTAGCGTAAGTTTACAGGAACAAATAACATTAGCGGAAAAAATACATTTAGCAATGATTCCCAAAAAAAGTAATGATTTCCATTAATAAAATACTAATTTATCAACGGCATAGAGAAACGATAATGCGATAGAAATTGACTGATAGATTAGTAATAATACTATCTATAGTTTTTCAATAACAAAATAATTCTGATCATTTATTTGTAAAAAAAACAAAAATCATAAAATATATCGTTGTATAGAACATTAACGAGCAAGAGTGCTCTATTCGGATATGCAAGGTTTAAAACATTGTCGTAAAACGACAAAATAGTCATTCTTTATGACAAATTGCTTTCAAAACATGAATGATCGGAAGGGTAGAATATATGTAATAAGAGAGTAAAATATGTAGAATAGAAAGTGTCAACATTCAAAAGAAACAAATAGTTAAACAGCAATTAGTTTCCGTTTTCTTTTACTACTTATTTCTTAAATTGGATCAAAATTCATTCAATAACGCAAATTTTCAAAGAAAAGCAATTGTTACTAATGATATAAGTTTGTATGTATCATATAAATATAGAATTACAGGAATATAAACAATAATATAATATTCTATTGTATGATTATTTCTGGGTAAATTATTTATAATTACTCAGTTCAAATTTTTTAAATTGCTCTGAAAATTTAAAACTACTGAAATGAAATTTCGGATATGTCTTAACAAACATCGCACATATTAAGAATGATTCAAAATTGCATATGCAAAGAATGGAAAAAGTTAGCTCGATGTAAACGAGCATTGTTCCGATATTTTGATCGCACTATAAATATTATTTATCTAACCGGCTGAATCATTTTAGATCAACTGAAATACATTAGAATTTCTCATCGAAAAAATATCTATATAAATTAATTCACGTAAATATATATTGCTGAAACAATACTGTTCTAAAAAAATCTATAGATAAGACGCAGCAGATGGTAAACATAAACCACAAAATAGTTTAAAACGGATAAACGAAAGATGTATCTTAACATATAGTGAGAGATCCTTATAATATCGAGAACAGAGGAAGTTTCAGTCATTGTAGTGATAGTTATTTCAATTTTACTGACTTAGTCAAAAGATGCAGATAAAATATTCATGGAGTTTTACTTGAAAGTATAATGAATGCCATATGCAGATCAGTACAAATTCAGTTACCTGGTGGTTGACAATCATTTAGAATATATTTTTAAACATGGAAGGAAGAGGTATCAATTGAATATTGAAGTATGCCGTCACTGCTTAATTCGAGATTAACTCATAGCTGAGACAGAATATCTTCACGACGTCGTTTGCGCTCCATTTCAAGTTCTTGGAAAAACTGATCAATATCTTCTTTTTTTACTTCTCTTCCTTCATCCGCTAATCGTTTTAAGTGATTTCCTAGCTTTTGTTTCATTTCTTCATATCCTGGAAAAGAGATTTCAGAAGTAAATAATAAATATGCAGCAAATGGACCGATCATAAATTCATGTTTAAATTCAGAAATTATATGAAACCAACTACTGCACCTTTAAAAAGTGTTATTGCTCCGTCACGACCAGCTACATCAATTAATGCATTTGTCATAACTCGATCGTCATCCTTCGGTTTATCACTGTCTTTATTACTATTCGATTCAACAAATGTTTGCATACAATCTGTGAGATCAGTTAAAAACTGGAGATTGTTATCCTCGTAAAAATTCTGAAAATGCTTGCATTTAAAAAGTTAAACTTCAAAGGACGTAAAAAGAGGATTAAAGTGGTTCAAAATCTTAAGCAAAATGAGCTCAGTATAGCATATCAGTTATATCGCCTGTCATTTGATAAATGATTTAGTATAAGCTGCCAAGTTTCACATTAGATTTAGGACAAAGCAATAAGTAGAAAAAAATTAGCAAAAAAAATAAAGTTCATAGAATTTTAGTAAACATCTTATGCAGTTAATGAAAGTAAAGACATTTATTAGCTAGTCGAAATCCTTCCTCATACAGAATTTTCTAGTTTCTTTTTTCCATAAATTCATTTTAATTTTAAATTTTCGCAGGAAATTTAACTTGAACTTACCGAACAATTTTTACACTGACACAAACGGTTTCGCCATTTATAAGAATTGAAAAATAGAGAACACGGTTGACTGTTTTTGTTTGCTTTAACAGTCACTTCAAGCCATTTCAATTTACATAATTTGTCAACGTCACACATTTCTTTGTATATTCCGTCTGCGTAAAATAGCAGAAATGTAAAACGAGTAACACAATTTCGACAAATGACCTCTTCCACTTCACTTATGTCAACACTATCGGTGTTTCCTCCAAATGCTACAAAAATTGATGCAGTCATAGATTTATTAAAATTGTCTTTCAAAATTATAATTCTCCCAGTTAATTATAATTTCATAGTTTCCCATCTTTTAATCATAAATATAATTAAACAGTTTTAGCACATAAAAACAGCAGTTAATTGCCGATCTGAAATATCGGACTCTCTCCTTCCATGAATCAATAATTTAAACAACGTTTTAAAGTATAAAAATTGAACTAAGACAAAAGCTCAACGAAATTTTTACACCTGCAGGTGAAACCAGTCCTCACATATAATGCACTGCAGCATTTCACAATCGTCATATTCTTCACATGGATACGGATTATTGCAAGTACAATAAAGACCATCGAAATTATGATTGTATTTATTTCGCTCATTTAATGGCTTCTTTTCCTGAAGAAGAATATAATAAATTTCATACATCATCGACAAAAAAACCTTAATTATAATTTTTTTTTTTCGATGGTTTCGAAATAATACGAAGCTGCAACATTATGGAAGCTGCAGCAATCGAATAACTTTGAAGCATAACTGATCCATCAACAAAAAATTCCAAAATATATTTTTAGAATTGTAAAACCACTAATAAAAGAAACTTTCTAGTTTTAACTAACAAATAAATGATATCTATTTTGAAATTAGCGAACTTGTTTTATGTTTCAAAATTATTCGTTGCAGCTATAATTTAGACTATTAGATTAACTGCAATTTCCTGAAGCGATAAAATCTCAAGTTTCTAAATTCATTTAATGAATAAGATGCGCAAAAAACAAAATTGGAATTCTAGCGAAAAATGAGTTAAGCAAATTCTCTCTTTAGATCCCTAAATTAAATTTCCACGCATTTTATAAAAAAGTTTAGTTTCTTTCAGCATAATATTAATCTTATGGAATATTACTTTATATAGTGTACAAGCATTTTTGAACTTAGAATTTCCACAATCGCAGCAAAAATTTCGTTTTGTATATAATTCAATGAGCTCATGACCATCATGACAATTCACACTACATGCATAGCAAAGTGCTGCAGGTCCTGTAGTACTTGTACAATCACGACAAGAATACAATGGTTGTCGTTGTTTATATCCCTGTAATTCTATAAATTTAAAATACTTGGACTGATAAAACAATAAAAATAATAAGTCCTCTTTGCTTGTTATTTGGTAAGAATCATAAATCTGAAATTTAAATTTCTTTTTTTAACTTAAAGAAATTCAATAATTATTAGCCATAAGATGTTTCAGTATACTAGAAATGACAAATTAATACTTCAATATCCGCCATAAAAGTTTAGATAATGAAATCAGTTGTCGTAATATACAGCTAAAATTCCAACCTAATTTATGAGTTAAAAGATAACCTCCGGATATGTGCAAACATTAGCATTAGCTCCTCCTAGCAGAGCTTCAGCTTCTGCTTCAAGCTCTTCATGTGCTTCAATGACTTCATTTAATGTTACTAATGGATCACCTGGCATTCTGAAAAATGGTATATCAAAGAAATAAATAACAGCAATCCATTCATATCCATTCATATCACGTAATAATATTTGGTTCAAAGCCTATCACTCATCATGATTGCTCTTACGCGTTTATTAAAATTATTTAATAAAAACAAAAACTAATTCCGGTGTTATACATTTTTTTATATTGTTTACTCTCACAATTACTATTATGCATCTAATCATTTGATGAGCAATTACAAAGAAACATCAGCAAATCAGTGAATGATTTACGAGGAATTGATGTCGCAAATTCTTGTACTATGTCGTTTGTCTCATTAATAACTATTAAATTATTTTTCAAATCGCTTGATTTAACTTTTACAAAAATTCGGCCGAACAAGTAAAGCTTTTTATCTTTTTATCGATTCCTTTGATGCTCCCGAAAATACGTTCTCCTGACCTTCAGTATCATTCATGAACTGTTATTGACATATGATTAGTTTATTCAGCTCGGATTTAGACATAATGGAATATATCATCCTACATTTAAAATTATATTTTCAGTAAACAATTACGCAACTAAAACTACTTATTAATAAACCACTGTTCCTTGATTTCACAAATTCAGTTTTATACTACTAGTTTTTCTATTTTCAATAGCTTTCCTTTGGTCGAATCACCATAACTATGGATGAAATGATGTTCTATTAAATTTTGCATAGTCCTTTAAAAGATATGAATTCAAAATTTAATTTCGAAATCCCGCCATAAAAAAAGCCCGAAAAACATTAATTAATCTCCAAAATCTCCAACTTATTTAATCTCCTGTTGAGTGATTTCCAAGTTTGCTTTCCGATCGATCTTCGATCAACCTTGTTTCTAAATTTAAATGCTAGAAAATAACTATATCAAGAAATTTCAATTCAATTAGTAGCATTGAGCGCAAAATATGTCTCTCAAAAAAAAGTACTGTTTAATTAGTTTCACGAGTAAATTAAACTTTTTAAAAAAATATAAAATTCTTCGCCTAATTTCGACCAATTAGTTCCAATACTAAATATTACTGAATTAGCCGAAAAAAGCAAAAAAACTCAACAATGTATTGCAAAACTCAACGATTTTTAAAGTTAAAATTGAAATTTGATTTAAATAAATGATTATAAAATAAAAATACATACTCGGAGGTATTTCTTGTCCCACATCGCTTTCGCGGCTTTCATTGCTTTTAGCTTCAGTAGGATTATTTACCGAAACGTCTTTTTCCATTACTCTGTAATTAGATTCAAACTTAAGTAACAATCAAGTAATTAAGCAGTATTAGTCTTCAGCTCCTATACTCGGTAATAAAAAATTAAGTTAATTAAGTTTCCTAAACAACTTTCTTCGTTTTCTTTGCACAAATAATATAAATAAAATTAAACAGAGAATTTCAATTTCTCACTGAATTTAACTTTTCCAGACTATTAATTAAATAATATCAAAAACTAGCAACTCTCTAAGTGCGCAATCGAATTTAATTGAAATTTGAACTGTAAACTTCTCAAATGCAAACGGTTCGGTCTTAATTTATAATTTAAATGATAATTTAATTATTTCAATACGAAAGGCCAATTCCTCCTAACCATCAGTGCATACTTACTCAATAATGAAAATAAAATTTCAAAGAATGAGTAAAAAATATATGAAAAATACAATGACTCGATGGTCGAGCCATTTTATCTAGATTAATCAACTAAACAAAGGGACGGGCAAAAGTGTTTAAGTAGGTGCTAGTTGACGATGATAACTTAGTGAAAGTATGATGGATAATTTGAAATAGCGGTGGGAAGTAACAGATTGTGGTGTAGACAAAGGGATATTCTGTTATTTACAAACTATATTTATCTTTATAATAATTTTGTATATATTTTGTTTTTCATAGTTTTATATATTTATAAATTTCAACGATATGTTTACGAAAAAAAAACACTCGAATGGATATATTTGCTTGCAAGTAGCAAAAAAAAGTTTTTCAGTTTTGTTAAAATCTTGTGATTATTTTTAAAATTCACATTTTTTAAAATTATACAAAAGAATGGAAGTGGTAATAAAAATAGATCACACGTGTTTTACGGTTAATGTTTATGAAAATTAAAATTAGCGTAAAATGTTGGAACATGTGGAATTGGAAGATTTTTTTTTTATCGCAAGTAATTGTACTGTAGTCTTTTTATTGATAAATTTAGCAGATAGTTCAGAATTTTTTTTAATCTTAATTGAAATCTTTTTTTAGATCATTCATTTTCATCAGTGCGTGTAGTATATTTCTGGTTTAATGCCTTTTCATATATTTTTGACATCCGATTGATTCATCAGTTTCTCATATTACTAAAACAGAATATCGCTTTATTAAAATTTTATCGTGGCAGTATTTGGGATGAAAAAAAGCTGGTCATTTGTTGCTGCTTAATTTTGAGCAATTTTAATTATTTAGTTATTTTTGTTTTCCTGTAAATGTCGTTAATTTGATTTCAAATTGAATTTAATTTTATATTTAAAACTTTGGCAAGTTGCATTGTTCTGATCATGCTGTTCATCATGATTATTTTATCTGAATATTAAACGAAAACTTGCAATTATTCTTTTGTATATCCGAAATTTTCAATTTTTTTTTTTTTTTTTTTTTTTTTCAGAAATACCGCTGCGTGATTTGAGGAAGCGGGTACTTGAACAATGGTTTTGGCCAGTTATGCTCGATGAAATACACATGAATGGAATGGATGACAAGACACGGTTTTGCGGCCTATCTTGGTGCGTACGAGATGCTTGTGGTTTAACATGTGCTGTTTTCACGTGGTATGCATAGATGAATGAATTCTGATTAAATTATTTAAAGTTGTATTATTCATATTACATTGGTATTTTACTGGTAAGGAAGTTTACTACTGTTTTTTTTTTTCTATTTTCCGTCTTTGTTTTGAATATTCTTTATTAGATATAATTTTATTAGGTAACTTGAATTGTTCTCTATTCAGTATTAATAAGTTTCCCTATTTCTGTCTGAACATTGCGTATGAAATTTAATCCTGTAAATTATTAGCATCATTGTGAGAATGATACGATAGGTGACGATAGCGTGCGATGATAGTGAATTTGTGAGGAAAAAAATAATATAGTAATGCAAAAAACCAACTTATATAATATTCATGTTAAAAATCTAATGGGATATTTAAAATTAGAAAGAACGGAAACAGTGGAATTTATGATCTAAAAAAATTCAAAAACAAGAAAAGATAAATGAATTAGAATATATATGATGAATTTAATATAATTTTTCGGTTTCAATTAAATATTACAATAATTGTTTGCGCAGATCAAAGAAAATTTGGAAAATATGTTGTAATATAATTACAATAATGTGCCGTTTAACCTTCCTTTCGCCTCTCCCTGCTTGTTCAATTCATCTTTTTCGAAAGAAGAATTTCTAATTTACGAGTTATTTCGGTATCAAATAAAAAGAAATTTAGGAATTCGAAATGAAAAATTATTTATACTGTTCATCTCTATATGTATGTTTTTCTGAATTTAGTAATTTTTATTTTCTTTTTGAAGGTTTCTCATTTTATATGGAGAATTTTGCGTGCTAACAGTGATGATGACATCTTGGTCGAAATATGCCGTTCACCAAACATTCCATGCTATCATTTTTCATATTCTGGTATGTTTGGCATTCTCATCGCATATTAAAACGATGTTTACCGATCCTGGTGCTGTGCCAAAAGGTAATGCTACCGATGAATATATCCAGCGATTACAATTTATGCAAAAAAGTGTAATCTATAAATGTTCAAAGTGGTTAGTTCTAATTGGTTAATTCAATATATTTCTCTTTTTTATAGTTCTTATATAAATCCCATTGTTCTTTTTGTTCTGGGTTATTCATCTTCATTGTTATTTTTTTATTGCATTATAATTGTGCTTCGCTTATTTTCTTAAAGTGATTTCTACATTTTTGCTTTTTTTTTGATGACATTCTCTTTGCTTAATTACAATTTATTGCAATAGGTAAAAGTTAAAAAATATTCACAGAATGCTTATATTACTAATTATATTACTTCATATTATATTGTAAACGTTTTTAATAATTTATGAATTATATTTCTGAAGAATGATGATTCATCAATTCATCGTTACAGCAGCAGTGTGAAACCGGAACGAGCACATCACTGTAGTGTATGTGGAAGATGTGTTAGACGAATGGACCATCACTGCCCATGGGTAAACAATTGTGTTGGTGAAGGAAATCAGAAGTATTTTGTATTGTTTACGGTATTAAGTTTTCATCATAGCATTAAAGCTGGAAATAAAATAAATCAAACTGATTCATGAAAAATTTTGTGGAAAAGTTTTGCTTCGGCAAGAAAATATTTAGTAAATAGTAGGTGAGATTTTTTTGTGTTATTTTTTCCAGAACTTTTTATTGACTTCTATTTTATTTCAGTATTCGTATTGTTAGATTAACAGTTTTTAAAATTGTGTTATGTTAATCACAAACTAAAGTTATGTATCACGTGTTTTTCACATATGGATGGTGTAATTTCAATTTTAGTTAGATCTTTTTAAAGACAGAACTGTGATTTATATGAGCTTATTGTTATTTTACTACTTTATTTAATGTAATTTTAAAATTAACCATTACAGATGTACATAGCACTGTTATCAACACATGCCGTATATTGGGGAATATGGCAATTTGTTCTGTGTGTTAGCACTGATTGGCAAAATTGTTCGTTGTTCGGACCACCAGTTACAGCAATTTTACTTGTATTTCTGCTATTTGAAGCTATTCTTTTTGCAATATTCACGCTTATTATGTTCAGTACTCAACTTAATTCGATTTGCAATGATCAAACTAGTATTGAATCACTCAAAAATGAACAATACAATCCCGGTATGTAGATTCATTAGAAATCTGAGAAGAAAATAAGATTTTTTAAGATGTTGGTAGAACCAATTTTTTCACTATCCCATACGTAAAAATTTTGACAGTCAGATATGTATGTATAGTTAGCTATCTCTTGATAAAGCATAATAATGTATGAGCTATTGAATATTGCTTCAATAAGTCAGTAAATTATACAATGTGGGTAATGAAAGAATGAATCACACCATATCGAAATAATGGTTTAGGGGTGTTAAATTTTATATTAAATACGATTGAAAAGTTCCCTTAGCAAAGAGATAGTTGATCAAATGAAATTTTATTGACATAATCAAATGATTTAATTATTAGTAAATGACATCCCAAATGAGATCTCTGATGTAATAATGAATTTTTCATTTCTATTACTATGGGTCTTTTTTAAATTTCATCAAGAATTTTTCAGGACCAGATGGTTGGAAAAATTTACAGATGATTTTTGGTGGTCCATTTTCGTTACGGTGGTTTAACCCATTTGCAGCTTCTCATATTAATAAGCCAATATTTGAGTATTCCGTCTGATAAATGGATTCAGTTACTTAATATTACAAATATTTGTTCGCACTGCCTAAATTATTCATCATTGTAAAAATATGTTTTTTAAAGATCATAATATAAAATGATTTGATTTATTTTTGTATTATTCTAATTTATTCCAGCCAGTTTCATAAATTTTTTCTGCAGCGGTGATATATAATAATATTTTTTAGAATATACATCAATATTCTTCATTTTTATTAAGCTTTTATTACTGGTCTCTTCTTTATATGGTAGTCGCTGTATATTCTTTCACAGTTTTTTTGTATTTTTCCCTTAACTTGAAAATGTTTCTAGTTTTGTACGACACATATCGAAGGTTGTTATAACTGAGCTCGATGTTTAAACCTCAATTTGATTTATTTGATCTCTGAAATCTAGGCAATTTAACCATAAATTATGTAATGAAAAAATCTTACTATATATTTCCCACATCAGTTCTTTACAATATTGCAGTATTTAAATGCCGTCATATCAACATCTTAATTTTTTCATTATTGATGTGATGAAATCGTATATATATATATATATATATATATATATATATATATATATATATATATATTATTTGTAATAAAATTATTAAATCAAATAAAAATTATGCGATGAATAGCTAATGAAATCAATGTGATCTGTTTTCTCCTTTTTTTCCTAGTGTTGTTTTAAATATATTTTATATGTTAGTGATAATGAATAATTTATTCTTTGAATTTATTTTTTAAATTTGCATAATTCTGTGACAGCTTTATTTGTTGTATGCAGTTAATTCTCACAAAACTTATTATTTATTTTGAACTGATAGTGCTATTTCGAAACTTGATAAAGCCTGGCTTAATTTGAAAATTTTGTATCAAAATTCGTATTCTATATTCAGAGTTATTCTGAGGTAGAAAATTCTCCAATTTTTCAATTTTGTGATATTTCCAGAGGCAAAGAAATTGAATGTTGAAATTAAATTAACTAGTCGGAATGCTGTATGGAATGTTTTTATAGGTTTTCTGTTTGCAGAAAAAAAGTATTCAAGTTTTGAAGCTATGGAAGTTGTTAGATTTTTCGTTGCAGAGAGTTAGAAAGTTCTAATGAAGGTGATTATGTGCAAAGTGGGTTTATAAAGATGAATTTATTTAAGCACTTCTGAATCCTCGCGTGATTCTCGCATTACGGGAATTTTATCATTTAACAGTTTCAGGAGAATTCGAAAATATATAGAGAATCAGTAATTTTTAGATAATTACATTCCTGTCACGTTAGAAAATGATGTACATATGATGAAGTCTGTTTTGTCCATGTAGTGATGAGCAAACGCAACATCAAATGACATTCTTAAATATCATTCTTATAATTTTCCAGTTTACATTTAAAATAATAGTGTTTTTTCTCGATAAAAATAGAATAAGTTTAAACAGTCAAACATTATTGAATTATCGAAAGTCAAACAATAGCAAAATGGAATATCATTAAATATCACAGTTTATCATACTAACCAAAATATTTAACCTATTTATAGTGATCATCGTGATGCGTTTATTATCACAATCAATGGGTAAGCCACCAATTGTTGTGGAAAAAATGATTATCAAAGTGGTGGAAAATTTGCATACTTAGTGAAGTATTAGCTATAATATATATATGTATTATTATACAGCCGGAATACAATGAACATACAAAAATTTCCGAAAATGCATTATTGCCAGCACTGTTACCGAACGATTTAGCTATTCACAACGAATTTCAACTTTCCTTCAGGAACTACGTGTTGAGCGGTATTACTTTAAATTAATTTATTAAGTTCAATTGATTTATTTTTTTTATCCTTTTATGGAATAATTTTAGTTTATTATATCTTTTTGTGATATTAAAAAATGGTAATAATTTCCAGTTTTTGGTGTCATAACTTTTTAACAATTAGTGTTAAGTGGGAGTCTTCGAATATTTTTTCGATATTTAATCATCTTCAAAATATTTTTGATATTAGCGCATGATAAGACTTACGTTGCAAATTTTTTAATAAAAAAAAAAATAATTTAAGCTATAGATAAGCCTGTCATTTCAATTGACTAGTAATTGTGTTATAATTCTGAAGTTATATTTTTATTAATCGGATGTCTCATAATATTTTAATAGTTTGTGATTATAAAGTTATTTGTTGTTAATTAAGATCGAGTTAATCCTTTTTCACAATTTAGATTAATTTCCCTCTTTTACAGTGATATTTCGGATTATATTAAAAAACAACTCTTGGCTCATGGTATTATGACTCAAACGTTGAGATTTACAGTAACGCTTCCAGGCTTTGTATATATTTTTTCTTCCTATTTTTTTGTTTTTTTCTTTTCTTTTTCTTTTTTGGGAGAAATTATTTCATTCTATTTGTTATAAGTTGGTTTTAAAAGAGATTTTAGAGATAGAATTAATGGAATAAATTTTTTCATTTCCCAATTTCAGTTAGCGTAGTTACAATTTATCAAAGTTATTCTAAAGAACTCCTTTGTTAAAATTGTCTCATTTATTTATTTTATCATGCAGCTTTTTTGATCAAAAAAAGCTTTGTTTGAAAGTTTTTAAATATTTTTCCACAAAAACAAAAAAAGCCGTATTTTATCTCATAAAACTTAGGATATTTCTTTCGTGAAATCTATTAAATTTGAAAAGTTCTTATGATTAATCTCTAGCATTTCTGTTTGAAATGGAAGCGATATTTTTATTGCGTTTTTTCTTTTTTCAGAATTCATTTTTTTTTCCATTTTTTCAGAATCAATCTGGAACAAATGTTGTGGGTGTGGTCCGTGCAAGTCGTTCATCATCAACTGAAGCAATGCTTGTAGCCGTATCAATGACTAGGAAAAATTTGGAAGCATTGGCTGTAGTGTTAGCTTTGGCAACTTATTCTCGAGGTGCTTTCTTTTTTTTGCATAAATTTTCTGAGTTTCTGATCATTTTTTATAATAAAATGAAATAAAATCATCACGCTTGACGTTTTCTTGAAATGCATTTTTTTTCAGAACAAAATATATTGGGCTCGTGATATCCCAGTTTGTTTTCGTCAACAAAGGATTAATCGGATTAACAGCATATCTTGCTCATATCATGAACACATCATCATTCATTTCTGCAATCTGATAAATTAAGTTTTCATAGTGGTGCAATTGTTGCATTTGCAGTGAAAGCAAATGGTTTATTGTTTTGACACGAATGAAATATTGAACATACCATGATTAATGGTTTATTACCAAATTTGGATTTAATCAATTTGATGGCAAAATTAGCGGATAAATTTAGTCTAATGCCTGAAGTTTTCAATCATGGATATCAAGGGTCATGGTGGAATTCAGCTGAAACAGCAAGTAAAGCTATGTTCAGTCAGGTAGTTCTGTTATTAAAGTTTTGTTTAAATTGAATTTAGTTTCTGGATCACATGAATTATGCATGATTATTAGAATAACATCTGTTCCGTAAGTATTGTATTTTCCATTTTTTTTAATGTGTCTTCAATTAATTTTTCAGATTAAATTTAATTTTAGACGAATAACTGATGATAAATATTTTTAAAACTTTTTTTAGGCTTTTAATGAAAAAGAAGGATTGCATAGCATTTTTGGACCATATGGAATACAAGCGGTAACTATACATGCTAAAAGTATTATAGAGGGACATTCCTCGCTAACAGATCTAGCTCGAATATGTGAAGGAGCATTAAGGTTTTTTTTATCCAGATTTGAGTTTAATCTATTTTTTTTTTGTTATTAAAATAAATATTTTAATAACAAAAAAAATTGATAGTTTCAAAATAGTTAGGTTTTCGATTAATTCGATGTGATAATATTTAAAATCGAAAATTATTCCTATTATAAATTCAGCACTATTTAAATGAATATTAGAAACTTAGCGCTTTTATTACTACAAAGTTTTCATTATAATTCCTATAAGCAACAATTGACTGTTTACTTTACATTCATTGAATTTCAAACATATTTAGTGCTTACAGTTTACGAATTGTGGAAATGGTCGAACTTTTCTTTTTTCAGCAGTTGTGTTATTTGCAATATTTCTTATTTCTTGAATCATATTCATAATATAAGTAATTATATAAATAATCACGTGTGTGAATATACTTGTAAAATTGTTATATTAACTTAACTTTCTTTTATTTTAGAATTTTATATTTTTGAAGGTCATTGAATAATATCCTGGAAAAGTTTCACCAATCGTATTTCCTTTTATATAATGCCGATATACGGCATTTTCTTTCTGTGGCATATTACATGCCAGCTCTCGGTCTTATTTTGTTTCCATTATTAATACTGGTAAGCTTGTTATTATGTTAAGATATCTGCATTTGCATTTGCATGTGTATATGTCTTGCTTTTTGTATTTCTGTTTATTCAATTTATTAAATCTTTTTTAACTGTCATCCTCTCAATTTATTCCGGACATAATTGTAATACATCAGTTTTTTAAAGAGATTTTATGTACAGTAATTTTCTATAGAATTTAAAGTTGGAATTATTTGAAACTTATTAAATCTAGGAATTATGACAAAGCATATCAAATTAATAATTGCTATCTTCACACTTATTTTTTTATAATTTTGAACTATAATAAAAAATTTATCTATTTTGTTATCTCAATTAACATATTTCTTTTGTTGATCTAGCAAATTTACATGATATGAACAATGTCTTAAATAAAACTCAAGATATGTTAGCACTTACTTGTTTTTTGTTTCAGGTAATAATGTATATTTTATTTCAGGCACTTCGCGAATGGTTCAGTTTAAAAGATTTCAATTTTCCAAATTCATTCGTTCTTCTTCATGTAATTGGAATAGTCCAATATTGTATTATTAGAAAGTGTTGCTCTATCGCAATTTTATTATACCTATACAATTTTACTATCATTTTCGGGTTTCATACCGTGGTATTTCCTTTTTCCGTTGTAAGTTGTTTTTTTTTTTTGGATAATTTTTAAAACTTCAATTTCGGCATGTGAAATGACATTTATATGCAAATTTCTCATTTTACAACATGATGACATAAGTGATGGATATAAGTACCGTTTTTGTTTCATTTCATTTCGTTTATTCTTTTTTTTAATATTTAAAAAAAAAGCAAATAAAGTCACTAGCTTTAATTATTTTAATAGATCTGCTTCTTACATAATATGGAAAGTTAATGTACTACTTCACTTCTGTTAATTCAGTTGTTTGGAGCAAAAGTGCAGTAATTCTAAATTCTGGGTTGTAGAAGTTTCTGTTCTCTTCTTCGCAATTGATTTATATTATTATCTGAATTACAGAAACGAGAAAGAATGCATTTCATTGAAATTCCTCTTCTACTTGGATTATTGTTTTACGTTCGCTTCATTATCACTTCTAAACTTCTCATTGGCATATATTATTTCATTAATTGCCGTACCATTGATAATAATATTCACAACAACTGATATGTGCAGTCGGTAAGTTAGTAATTTCCAACACAATATTATATACTTCATAAAGATAGAATTAAGTCTAAAGGCATTTCATATAAACCTATAAACAAAAAAAAAAATAAGAAAGTTTGTCGGTAAGATGTAACAAAGAGAAAAATATAGAGAATTTTGACCATTGTTATAATATAGGTATTCTTAAATTTAAAAAAAAAAAATTTAATCGAAAGTCTAAGATTATTAAATTAATGTAATTAACATATACTAATTCCTTTTTAAGTTTCGTTTTTTGATAAATTTTCAAAAATGTTTGTCTCGATTTGCTTCAAGTTTGCAGAAGTTCATTTTTAGAATCAAATCATGAAATTAAAACTTTATTTATTTCAGATTTATCTGCCGATTAAAAGCTATATTTGGTTTCCTGGTACATCCTTTTGTTATATATCTATTATGTCGCTATTTGTTTTACAATGCAATTTCAATAGAAACACATATAAAGTACTTAGCGAAGGATCTTATTAAAAGTCATCTTCTTTATGGCAGTTTTCTTTTCCCATTTATTTATATCTGCTTGTTACCATTATGGAATTTCTCAATTCTAATTTCATCTATACCTATAAATCGTTCATAAAAATTTTTTTTTACTTTAGCTTTTTTTTTTCATTTTAATAGAGATTTATAAAGAAAAAGCTTTATGAAAAAGCTCATGAAGAGTAGGAATTTTCGAAATAGAATTTTCAAAATTTTTCCTTTGAAAAATCACTAATATCATTCAATTTTCCTTCATGATTTATTAATATTATTGAGTTACAGTAATACTATTGAATAGAGCCATAGAAAAAAGGTCTATTTGATCTGATCTTTTTTGCCTACAATTTCAGTTTATCATTTTTATTATGGTACATTTTGAAAGCTAAGTGTGTAATGACATTCCTCGATAATAATCAATGATGCGCTACTATTGAGCAAACTTTTCGAAATCGAACAATTGAAAATTAAAAAAAAAAAAAGTTTCAAAATTTCATTTCTTAATTGAATTATCGTTGCCATTATTATCTACAGCGGAAGAAAGCGACAAACTACTGTTTGGAATAGTGATTAAAAAATGGTTAAATTTAATCAAGTTAAAAATTATTTTCTAGAAGATTTTTTAAAAAGTATAACTTGACAGTTTAATTAGCTGGTAGAATTGCTATTTGTTGATAATTTATCAACTTTTATCATTATTTGTATGTATCATAACGATTATTGTTAGCAAAAAAATAATTGTAATCAGTATGAAAGCTTGAAATATGGTTCAACAATGAATTGAATGGTACTCGGTCATCGGTAATATTTAATTGTTCAAGAACGTTGCAAATTTCTTCTCGTGACATCTTTTCACCAACTGATGATAAAATACTGATGAATTCAGGTACTGTAATCCAACCTTGATTTTTGGAATCAATACCTCGAAATGCGCCAATAATTTCCTGTACTGGATCAATTTTCTGATTTTCTTGATTTAAAATTTTCAAAAAGCATGGAAAATCCAATTTTTGTCCTAAAAATTTATCTGATTCATCTTTGTTCTAAAAATTTATCTGATATTTAGGATTTAAATTTTGCAAGCAAATATTTTAAATTATTTTGTAAATATACTTCCAGGAGGTTTACCGTAGTAACTTAACATAAAGAAATATAAATAATGATGACATCTAATTTAGTTGTGGTCGAAATCGAAATTACAGTAACATTATCACTCCATTTAAAGATTCAAATATTTAATTATTACCGTATTTACGAAAGTACTGTAATGTTTCGGATATAGTTGGAGTATAACCAAGACTGCGCATTATATACCGTAAATGTGATGCATTTTGTGCACATCCTTTAGGACAATATAATGTAAAGCATTGGCGATATTCTAAAATGCAAAATTAAATATTGAAATTTGAAACTTCTTATTAATGGAATTCCCAGTATAATTCAGTTTAGTCAATATGATTCTAATTTGATCGTTGGAATAGCATCAGAAGGCATAAAATGAAAAATATTCGAATTTCAATCATTTCCTTCAATTCATCCATTGTTGTATAATTAATATGAGTTTCTCTCCAAAAAAAAAAAAAAAATTCAATATAACCTATCTTGAATTTGCTGCTGAGTGAAATATTGTGCCTGAAATAAAAGTGAATTTTTCTCAAAATTTCACTTTGTTTTATCCATAAGGAAATAATTTTGACTTGCTGAAGTAAAATTTCTGATCCATCCTAATAGTTGAAACTGTTACATTCATTTTAAGAAATTGCCGACAGTGATTTATAACTTTGGGTTGAGATGAAATATAACTATTTATACTCGTTGAATTATAGTAACCTAAATTTCGAGAAATCTTGAATAAATGTCAAAAAAAAAAGTAATATCTACCATCGATAGATTCGGATCTACCGCACCAATAGCGCCTTATTTGATAATGTCAGTATCGATGCCATAAGAGTATGACCCCGTTTTGTCATTAAATCGGGGAAGAAATGTCCGACGACCTTGTCAAATGACTAGTCGACTATTTTCGAGTAGAGAATGTAAAATTCCTCACCAATACATTATTGATCATAAGGTTTCAGCATGGAGTTAAATGACAAATTACGACATTATAACTGCCGTCGAAAATAAATCGCATTCTTGCTAACCTACTCACATACATTGATATTAGAAGATTGCAATTCATTCCCGACATAACTAAGTCCTTCTGAAGAATCAATTCACAAGATAGGTTTAACGAATCAAACTTAGATTATGTGTGTAAAAGTTGACAGATGGAAATTTATTTGATACATTTGAATTTTATTCAGATTACATTAATTTGATCATAAACGATGTATTGACGCGTCACCCCTTAAACTGTCTGCGTCTGTTAGTGTCACTTGAGCCTAAAATTAAAGTGTTTTAAAATTATCTTAACGAATTATATAGAGCTAACATTTCATTAACCAGTTAGGCTTTTCGATCGATCATTCAAAAAATTCTACAATATGATTAGCAATCAACTTACCTCAGTATCAGGTCTTTCCAACTTTTTGCGCCAATCTTCTTGACCAAGGCGTGTGGTTGATTCCATATAAACTGAAAATTTATATGACAAATTGCAATTACGTTTTCAAATAACGACAATTCAGTCTTTCAGAGAAAACATAAAGTTACTAAGATAAATACGGTATTCAAAAGATTAATCACAGTTTTAATTCATAAATCTATTGTAGAGAAAATACATCTAAAATATAAAAAGAGTAAAAACTGAATAATTAACTTCTTACAAATAGAATGTTGTACGTAATCTTTTGCCAAATCTTTTGCACGATCTTGACTGAATAAACTATCTCGAGCAAGATTTCGCCTTTTCTCAACCACTTCCTTTAGCATTTCGCCTTTTTTCTTTTCTGTCTCGATGATATTACTCATCCTTGCACTGAAGTTTCAAATCATTATACAAACTTTATTTGTAATCAAAATTATCTCGATTTCTGATACTAATGGAATCAATAAATGTAATAAATCAAAGGAAAACGGAAGAAGTCGATAAAAAGAAGAGGAGGATAGAAAAGGAATGAATAATCGAAGAATATACTTATTCCATTGAATACAGTAGTTAGTGTAAGAAAACAAGAGAAAAGTATAAAATTACTTAATGCCTAAGTCCACTTCAGGAATACCAGCAAGCATCTGATTGGATAATAGTTCATCATTACGTTCACTACGAAAGAGACGAACTTTTTCTGCTGCTTTCCACATAAGTGCATCTTCCACGCTTTGTACTTTGGACTGTAATGTACCATAATAAATCTATGAGGTATTACATTGCCGAAATTAACTCTAAATCATTATAAATTCTATAATGAAAATAATTCGCAATTACTATACTCTATATAAAATATCTACCCTGAATATATGTACACGTGAGTTTTTTTATTAGCGTTACTCGCAAAAAAGTTACCGGTTGTTTCATCATTATTTTCCAAGTCATGAACTGCTTTCCGCTTGCGCAATTCTGCTTGCACATACTTTTTCCTGCAATATAAAATAGTATTAAATGTGGAATATTACTGTACTACTTAATATAAAGCAAATGAATAATATTCCGTAATGATGCCAATTTAACGAAACAATTAAAGAAATTCAGAATATATCATATTTAAAGCAGTAAACCCATCAAGAAACAACATAATAAACTAAACATATTTTAAATTTGACATTTTATTAAAAAATATGAAATAGTAAAATTATGATGTTTTGCAATATAAAATAGTATGAAATAACTCTGGAAAAGGGATCTAATAAACGCTACATGATTCATATAACGATGCAATCCAATGAATGTCAATAGAACATGTAATATTATATCTCAAACAGAGTTAATAGCTTCCTCTAAGACAATTATAAAAAACAGAAGTTTTCGACATATAACTCCTCCAATATTAAAATATGAAATAAGATGAATTATTAGTAGGTTCGGATCTCACAATATTTTGAACAAAACTTACATCTCTTCATGTTCATCTCTCAGGAAACTTTCTTTCTTGAATTGATCACGTATACCAGCTTCGATATCTGCTGCATGCCTACAAATCAAGCATGGCATGTGAAAGTAGTTTGAAATTATTCATTTATTAAGAAATGCAACATATTGCCAATAGCAATGATTTTCCTCAATTTTCTTATAACTATTATCATTTTATTAGGACATATTTTACAACCATCAGGAAGAAAGCCTTAATATGTCAAATAGTACTTGCAAATGTTTTTAAAATAGCGAATATATAATGTCTTTTTAAAAAGTTGAAAAGTTTCCTTCGAGAAATGAATAATAAAATTAACATTTGGGCTTGGCGTCCTTCGGATAATCGAAGCATGCCTCCGCCACGTTGTCGAAATGGATCATCATCCATTGCTATGAATTCTGCTGCAAGCTCTTTATCCAAAGCGCATTCCACAGCATTCAATCCATTTTTGCGTGCACGACTTTCTTGCAGTTCTTTCACACCTTCTAGTTTACACCTAAATTTTTTCTTAATATTCAAATGTCGTTTATAATGGTAATTCCCCAACTTTGCTGCATTACTTCCAACTAGTTCAAACTTTTGATATTTTCATCATGGGATAAAGATTCCAAAAATATCGTTGCATTATTTTCTATTTATCTAAACTTAAAAATAATTTCAGACATAATTTCGAGAAAGAAAAGGCTCAATATATCTGAGACAAAGAGCAAGACAGTCTTCATAAAATTTTCGTAAAAAAATATAAAAGACATACGCAATTTCGGCTTCTTCCTCTTCCTCCATGTCTTCATCAATCAAACGTTGACGTAAATGACGCTGTTTCCTCTTCGTTGCTTTATTAAATAAGGACATTTGAAATATTTGTTATTTTTTGGCTGAAAAATATATATATAGACTGAATGATAATCAATAAGTATGATCATTCAAATTGAGCTTACTGAAACTATATGTGACATAATTGGAACTTAATTTCAAGAAAAACAATAATTAAACAGTTTTGCGAATAAATTCGCATTAATAATGTTCACTGTAAAAATAAAATCCAATAATCCATTAAAATAACTAATCCGATTAATTTAACCAAACTATAATTTACATTTGCAAATTTTTCGTTCCATTTCAAAAAATTCCGTGAATCTACTGAGAAATCAGAAAAATACCGGAGTTGTGGCTGTACTTATTGACAATTGATAGCAAAGTCATCAGAAAACAGAAACAATGTCCAACGCTTAAAATCAATCATTTCCCGTGTTAAATGCATGTGCGCTTGAATTAATATTCCGCTTTCCGATGACTTCTCTATCGACTGTTATGTATAAGCAAAATCAATAGTCTTGATGCCATCCCTGTGTTTCCCCATGAATGCCCTGGAATTTCGTGAACTGAGTTTGGAAAGAAAGAACCCTACAGACCCAGCACTCTTTGTTCTCTTACATTCCAAGATTATTGAATTTTGGCTACTCGTTCCTTCAACCCAGATTGACGAACGGATTAAATTGCGATTCTCATGCAATTAGTTCGATCAAATTCAGTTTTGATTTGATATAGTCTGGGTGTTTGCTGCTGTTATATTAATTTGATGTAGCATGCAGCGTGTAATGCTGCGCAGTATAGACATGCATTATTTACTGAAACTTTGCGTAACTTTTGATATACTTTTTTCATATGTTTACATGAAATTTGACAGGTTTCGTCATAGAATTTTTTTCTGTTCATTTTGGATCCCGTTTGAGTTCTTCTTCGAGAGCTGAGATGGACTTTCCAAATATATTACTATCGATTTGCCTAAAATCCTTTTCAAGGAAACTTGCTGGTTGATGTACTATTATCGATTTTCCTGTCCGTTACTTAATTGGTGTTTTAATCATTCTGATCATTAATTTTGAGATGACTTCATCGCTGTTAGACCGAGATTTCTCACCACCGACTTCGTTCAAAGATGCAGGATCAGGTGATCGATGGCGAGCAAAAGGTGAAAATGCTGGTAGTGAACGCTGGAGAGCGAATAATGAAGTTGAAGGTGGCGGTAGTGGTGGTATTGTTAGTAGTGGTGGTGGTGGCGGTGGTGGAAGTGGTAATGTTGGCAGTGAACGTTGGTCACGACGTGAAAGTGGTATTGACCGTGGAATGGCAGTTGGTCAACGTCGTGGTGGCAGTCGTGATCGTAGCCCGCGAAGACTTCGAGATAGAGGTGTGTTTGGAAATGGGATTTTGAATTAAATTAGAAGACGCAAATATTAGGTTCCCATTTTGATTTGAATTTTGGAGCAAATTATTCCCGATCATTGATTCTTTCTTTTCAAATGCATTTACAAATTGCAATTTAATTAAAGGAGAGCTTTTAAAAACTGAAAAGTATTAGGAAATTTTTTTCGAAGATTTGTTATTATTACATGACAATCACTATGAATATGTGTCATACGAGTTACATGCCTGCGTCTAAGGATCATTCGATTCACCTTCGAAGCACTATTTTACCTTTTCTATGGTCATAACGACGTAAATTATGTTATTTCTGTCGTTCCACATCCAGCACTTCTTATTTTCAGTCGGCAATATCTAAAGCAAATTTTGAAATTTATTTGTTTAGAAAAACACCATAATTTTATGGTCAGTTTTTGGAAATACGCTATAATTTTTTTGATCCCGAAGTAATAGCTCATTGATTATTTCTTCAAATATTTGCTGCTTTTTCATCATTGAAATCTTCGGCCATTCGTTTTATTTAAACAATGTTTCACCTATCTTTGAGACAGTCATATTGTTGGACATCTTCTGGCATAAATTTAGATGGTCGTCGAGGCGGCGCCGGTGGCGTACGGAATGACCGAATGGTTTACATCGCAAACATTCCATATGATGTACGTTGGATGGAACTAAAAGATTTGGTTCGAGAAAAGGCTGGTGAGGTATGATCTGTTTTCTGGTTTGACTTTGACTTTTGTAGATTTTCACATTATTTGCCGCTATCTCCAGAAGTACTATTCTGATTATGATTACATACGTAAGTATGTCTGATAACACCTGATTGATTTGAAAATACAGCAAAGTTCCATTCATAGCTGTTGTCGATGACTTAACTTTGGTGCTTAATTAATCGTACACAGTTTTTCCCGAATTTTATTGAGTTTTTGAATAGTTTCAAATTCACCTGAGTATCCGTATTCCTTTTTCTACTGAATAATATCATTTGATTGGATGCGCTGTTTTCTTGTAATATCAAATCATTCTTTTCCATCGGATGACTGAATATCTCCTGTTAAATACCAAAATAGTCATTCAGTGCAACATGTTTCACTCGTTGATCATGTGACCGCTTTGGTTATGGTCGCACATGCGATCCTTCAAGATATTCGTGAATCAGCTATCAGGACAAACTTATTTCGTTTATGCAGCCATTTATGCAGGTTTTCGATAATTCTGTCGAGCAAAGTACCACAAGTCGTGCTCTCTTTTCGGCTTGTTTGAATCTTTCAAAGTGATATCACCATATCACCATCTGTTGAATCATCACGCATTTATTTGATGAGATATAGTCCAAGGTAATGCATGTGAAAAAAGAGTTCCATTTCTGAAGTAGTTAAAATGCCACTTTGGTCATTTAGGTTAATTTTGTGGAGCTTCTGGAAGACCGTAAGGGGAAATCGAAGGGCGCAGCTGTTGTTGAGTTTCGAGAAAAAGAATCAGTTCAGCGCTGTGTCGATGCTCTGCACCGTTATCCAATGAATGATCGTTTGCTTACAGCAAAAGAAATTCGAGTAAATAGTTTGTGGCTCATATACAGTTCTTAATTTATCTTATAATTTTTCATCTTATGAATGCAGTCGCAGCTAATGACTTATTGTAAAAGGATAGCATGGTTTAGATTTTTTACTGGTTTCTTTTTGATTTACTTTTCCCTTCGTTTTCCTTCTTTGAAAACATAATATTGTGAATGCGAGTGCTATAGTTAGTATTTAACTGAATTGTTCCTTCTTTTTCATTTGATTAGTAATTGATCAGTTCATTGGTCTATTTTTTTCCATTAGTCCTTCACTGAGTTCTTTTCCTAGTTAATATTTTAACTAATTTGCTAGATAATAATCAGTAAAAATTTCCTGTATCAAAAATTTCTTGAATCAGTTGGTTTAATATTTACTGCACATCTTATTCTGCAAATTTGTTGACTTATTAAAATCAATATATATTCAGGACCCAGTCGCATTTTTCCGAAAAGTTAAGGAAGACACAGGTGTTGATTTTTTGAATGGTCTTCATGGCGGAACTGTTACAGCAAATTTGGATACTCGTAATCGTCAAGAGGAACAGTTTGAAACATACGGCCTTAGTCCGGCATTTCTGCGACAACTTCATATTACAGGACCACTAACCAATCGTGTTTTTGTGTCGAACGTTAGTTTCACATGTTATTTGATAGCACTTCTCATTCACAGAGATCCGCAGCTTACTTCAGATTCTTATCCTATATCTCAGAGTTCAAGAAATTTCGAAGTCATATGTAATTTTTTTTTATGTTTTTAATATTTAAGAAATATTTAAATTTAGCTTCCGTATAACGTGCAGAGTGGACGAGTGACAGATTATTTCTCATTGGCCGGTAAAGTTACATGGGTGGATCTTCAATTAGATAAAGAAGGTCGAAGTAAGGGTATGGCTGTCATACAATTTACTCATCCGATCGAAGCTGTGCAAGCCATTTCAATGCTAAACAATCAGCGTGTTTTTGATCGTCAAATTAATGTCAAAATGGATAAATTTGACCCGATTGATGATCGAAAAGAAGGAGAATTACCTGTAGGTTTACGTGGAGTTGGCATGGGCTTGGGCGCAAATGGCGCACCATTAGGTGATGTTTCTTCAATAATTTCGTCGCTTACTTCCTCAACGACATCCCATAATTCCTATGATAGCACATCAGCTCCATATACCAGTCAGTCTGCCTATCAAGGTGGTCCAGTAACGGGCCTTCAGCCAAGCAGTATTTCTTCGGTTATGCCGTTTTCATCCACTTATACATCATCATCTGCATCTCTCTCAGCTTCAAACTCTGGTTATTCTACATTTGGTGGTGTCAGTGGTTTCAATGGTTCACGTTCAATTATCATTAAAAATGTGAGTTCTGCCTTTTGCCAAATTCCATCAAATGATGGGTTTGAATTTGATGTTATAATATAATATTCCCAAACAACTTCTGGTATTTCAATTCTTGATTTTGACAAAGCATTCTTCTGTATGGTTGATTCTTCTCCTGGTGCATGAAATTAAGTTGTGTTTGAAATATATCAAAAAATACTACTATCGTCAGCGGTTAGTAACGCATTACGACCAATACTTTTAGCTTCCTTTGGATTACACATGGCAGATTGTGCGTGATCGTGTCCAACAATTTGGTCCAGTAGATTTGACAGAAATGATTGCACCAGGTTGTGCCAAAGTTACCTTTGCTGTAGCCTCTGATGCGGAACGTGCCCGTAAATCTCTTCAAAATACCACTGTTGAAGGACGTGTTATTGGTGTCGAATTTTTGGTCTGAAGGAAATGAATAATAGTTTCGTTTGTGATATTGTGTTTCATGCAGTTCATCTCATGTTCACTATGTCTCTGATCACCTGAATTTTGAATTCTGGTTTGAGGCAATAACTGATTTATAAGAATGTTTTAAAAATATGATTTTCAGTGGAGGTTTTTTTTTCGGATTTTTTTTTTGGATTTCAATATGAGAAAGATGATGAAGTATGAACAAAAAAATAATTACGTTAAGTGAATAAAAAGTATGGTTTTTTTTATTGAGAGATGAGAATATGGGATAATTGTCTTAGAATTCGTTTTATTATATATCGCTATTTAATATATACCATTTTAATTTGTCTTCATATTCGTCATGTTTATTGGAAAATGATTTATTTCATTCGCTTAATATTTGTTGAGTAATTTATCAAGTTTATGATTGGCTTTTTAATTATCCTATCAGATTCTTCAAAAGTGATATACTTCATAGTTTTTGCCAAATTTTCTGGATCTGATCAATTATAAATGCGAAAAATATATTTTTGTTTCTTCTTGAAGAAATTGATGATTTCATATCTGAAATAATGGTAATTTTAATCATCGATTGGCATTTGGCACATATAATTGTTCAGTATGTTACACTTTTTTTAATATGATGAATTTTCATAAAGTTTTCGTGAATTATAGTTTTTTTAGACTTCAAAATAAGAAAGATAAAGTATGAAAAAAGGGACGAAACTTCCAGGTGACAAAGTTATTGAATAATATTTTTCAGAGAAATTTATAGGATACTGTCTTTGATACATTTGTTTTGTTCGACATGATGTTGTGAAATGGATGAATGAAATATGATAGTTTAAAGGTCAAAAATTGCTTGTTTAGTCACTATCGATACATAAGTGTTTTTGGAATGCTGCGATATAATTTTCCTCGAAAGAAACCGTAGATTTGTTGTGCAAGTGATAGCACCTACCTGTGTGTTTGCATCGTCATCATTGTCAGTGATATCATTTTACTGTTTTCATGTGACGGCTAAAATATTCTGTTTGATTTAAACAAATAAGCAGTAGAGTAATATTATGGGAAAATATTTAAGTTTACTTTGAGTTAATGTTCATAAAGACTGAATCCCGATTTAACATCAAATAATTGCCGGTGTGTAGTGATATTTTGTGGAAATCTGATTATTATCTTTTTTTTTCTTGCGCAATTAGTAATTGTAAAGATGATTGAAACAGGTAGTAGGGAATCGTTTGAAATTTACATAACCGAATAGGTTTTGGATTACTTAATTTTTTTGTTTACACAATCAAGCAATAGATATCAATGGCCAAAATTGTTCATGTCTTTGTCATATTTTCTGATTAAAAAAATCGTGAAATCGAATTGAAAAACTATCAATCTATGAAATATGTGATAATTTATAAAGCAATTTTATTATTTAAATTTATTTTAACATAAATTGATAATAATTATGATTAATGCTTATCATAATATGGGAGTGTAGTGATGATAGAACAGTTGAGAATCAAATGACATTCGTTTTATGTGTTCCAAATAAATGCTATAAACGTTACCATAGATTAGCTAAAGCTAATCTAATTAAAATTCGAATGAATTAAAATGAATTCGTTAAGTTTTTTTTGTTTTCAAAAATTTAACATATTACGTTTTTAACGAAAAAAAGGAAGTGGTAATACGAATGATTGACCAAATGACCCTCATACGAATACGAATGATCCTGATAAGCTTGAATAAAGCGTAAAATCTCAAACCATATGTCATTAAATCCATTACTCTATAGATCAGTCAACAAATATGTAAATGCGTATATTTGAGATTAAGTTTTAGATACCAAAACTTAAAGCAAACATGCGGCAATATTAAACTATTGATAAAAATTGAATTTTTATTCTTTGAGTATATCATTTTTTAATAATTTATATCCTTAAATAATTCTTTGCTCAATTTATAACTATTAATGATTGGAGGATATTCAGAAACTAATAATTTGGAAAATTCAATTTATCTATGTTGGCAAAAAAGCGAATTTTTATTTTGTTAGACGACTTAATTTTTTTTAATTTAAATTTTTAAATAAATTTTTTGCTTAATTTTATAGTTATGAAAGAATTTGAAAAACAATTACCAATTTTTAAATTTCGAATTAATCCATTTTCCCAATTTTTAGTATTTATATTCAAATGTAATTTTTTGCATAGGACAAAGGATGGTTTGTAGGGTTTTGTTAGAAATTGAATTTTAAATTGTGTTTATGCATGAATTTGTAAATGTTCATGGAAATATGCAAATAAAGTATACATACAATCATTTGTCTATATGAACATCAATTGTTAAAAAGATTTGTAAAGAGTATGTATAATTGGGCTTCAACGAAAATTAGATCAAACTGTTGTGTGTGTATAAATCTTTTTGATTGCTTCGTTGACAAATAAGAACTAAATTTTGGGAATGAAGAATTGAGAATCGAGTAGTAATATGAGGAGTTTTGAAGAGAGAAAGAATGATGAATTGAATAAATTGTATTTCAATAATTTTGATTACAAAGCAAACGTTAAAACGAAATAAATATAGAAAGAAAAAAAGGAACGAATGAAATTTTTAAGAATCCAAAATGCCAAACCCAAAAAATGACGTTTATTACAAAGAAGTTGCTAATTTCAATTGATAAAATTTATCCGAATTTCATTGTTGGCTCTTTTTTTCTTTCAAATACATTAATTTATTTTTTTTTTGGAAATAAAATTGGAAGATTTTAATTACTTTCATGCTTATTAGATTCACATCAAGTTTTGATATAAATCGTTATCAATTTATTATATCTTAATAGTTGATGAGGACCCACGCAAAGTATTTGATAGCATATGGTATGACAATTTCGCTAGCCATAATAAATTGCTTAATTTTTTGAAATTACTAAAAATCATGTCTGAAATATTTCCAATATTTATGAATAAAATCATTAGATTCTATTTTGTTTGTTTATTTGTCTGTTTGTTTATTTATTTATTTATTTTGTTTGCTCTACTGGATTGTCATTAAATTTATTCGTACAGCAAACTGATTTATGTTTGCTTTGTTAAATTAACCTTCGTATGACATTTGTAATTTCTGCATTTATTGCCGCATTATTTGATGATGAATAGGATGTTATTATAATTATTATTATTATTACGACTGTGATAATGAATGATGATGGTGATGATGATAATGACAAACACTGTGCTTCATTATTGCTCTTGTCGTTTAATGAAAGCTTCCAATATGTAAATGAATTTTTACACTATGACAAGTAAAAGAGGCTAAAGAAATTATGGAAATGATTCCTCGAGAATTGAATATAATTTTTATCTATTTGGGGAAATAAAAAATTATTTTTTTTTGAATGAATTAAAAATTCCTTTTATTCACCTAACTAACATTAGTCATTCTGTTTGCTATTTTTTTTGAATATTTATTGCTTAATCTTTGAATTAAATTTTATTTAAAATTATTTTTATCCACTAACATTTTTCTATAATTGAATAAATTAATGAAAAAATAATTGTGATTTTGTAAACGATCCAAAAGAAAAGCGACCACTTTTAGCTGTTAAATTTTATTCTCGTCTTGAAATGACAGTTATAATTGAAGCGTTAAGAAATGATTAATTATCAATTGAAATTTATATTTATCTCGAAATTCGACAAATTTTATTAAGCGGAATAAGCGCGAGTGAGAGAGAAAATTGATGAAAAGAGATTATGAAAATTTTAGAATATTAGGAAATGACTTTGATATAAGTAAATAAATTATTTTCCTGACAAAAATGTTTGACATTAAATGATTGGTAAAAGTTGAGAATTATTGTTAGTTTTGTAGAATAATAGTAATAATATATAGTTACAATTATAACTATAGTAATAATAATAATAACAATAATAATAATAATGATAATAATAATAATAATAGTAATAACAGTAATAATAACAATAATAATAATAATGATGATAATAAATATAATTATTTTTTTTTGATTGAAATGATAATTGTAGTCAGCCGGAAATCAATGACAATTTTTAAAATTTATCGACATCAAAAAATTCATGATATCAAACAGATTGTTGCAGTAATAATTTTGCCTTTACCCCATTCTTTAAGGAGAAAAAAGTTGAAAGTTCTCAGATAAAATAATTAGAATGATAAGTAATCATATTCATCTAATAAAATTTTCGAATTCTTGCAAAAATTTTAGATTCTCAGTGAAAAGTTTCAAATTCTGAGTAAAATTTTTCTAATTTCAGGAAGTTTTTAGAATTTTGGGCGAAAATTTTCGATTTTTGATAGTTCGAGCAGAAATTTTAGGCATATGATTAGATTATTATTTGTTATTGATTCTTAATTTTGAAACGGTTTTTTTTCTTGTTGCAGTTTTTCATTGAGAATAATTTTTCGCTCCAAAATTCGATGATTATATTTATGTCATAGTATATGCGCACTGTATAGTTTATATATTTGTTTATAGAAAACATGTTTATGTTTACGGGATATAACGTAAAACTATATTATCAATATATACATTATGTATATTTATAAGTGAAACGATACTTATCAATGTATATATACATTGATAATGTGAAACGAAACATGTATAGATATTTATTTATTTATTTATTTATCGAAATATTCAGAAATATTATCAGAAAATGTATAGTAACATTTCATAATATCATAGCTTGTTTTTATCCTTTTTTTACAAGAAATTAAAGAATTTTAAAAAAACTTTTAAATAATATTTTTGACAATAAATTTGAAAATAAGGAACTAATTTCTGGAAAATTATCGTGCAAGATTATTCATTATCGTTATATAATAACCATCCTGAAAGAATCATTGAATATAATTTATCATTTCAATTTAAAAAAATAATAAAAAATTATAATATAAAACTATTAATTATCTTTATACAGTAACTATTATTATTAATTATTCTTACACAAAACTGAAACAAATCATTACATATGTATTAGTCATTTTAATTTTGAAATTAAAATAAAACTGAACAAATAATTTTGTATGAATTCAATAAATTTTAACTTATTTAAGATAAACCAATCCATATGCATGCGTTTTATTCAGAATTCAATCAAACTAATTACCGAAGTTATTCAAAATTCATTCGAACTAATTATCGAAATTGTTGTCCGATTGGAATAAACAGATGAAGCATAAGAGGTTAAAGGATAAATTAACATAAAATGATTCATAAGTGATCATTTATTGTAAATAAAGTGCAAAACACTTTGTTCATCATCATGAATGTTATATATTTAGCCTGGGCCTATTTAGGGGGCAAAATAGTCCAAAGTTTACGATAAGAGGGTGGCTAAATCACTCAAGTGTCTCATCATTGTCGTTCTATCAATAAGGTTAAGAATAATTAAAAACTCACTTATTTAGCAAAAAAAAAAATGACTTAATAATTTTGCTTGAAATGATAATACATTAATGGTATTGTTTTAATCAAATAATAGTAAATAATAAATTAATTCAAAATTTATTCAAATTAAACAATTAGCTTAGCCAATCTTTGATCTTCTGACACAAATATTATGTATCGTAATAAATGTCGGACTTGGAAATATGAAATTATTTCTATAAAAATTTTAGTAAAAGTAAAACAACTTACATATTTTTTGTTTAAAAAAGGTTCTTTTATTTATTTAAACCAAAATATGTTAAATCTACTCATTATTTTTTAATTAAAAATTCCACGAAGAAAATTCCAATTTTAATATCAATTTTAAATTCAATTATTCGATTTTTCAACAAGTTGTAAAATTTCTTGCAGAATAAAGAAAACAATCAACATACTTAATAGAAAAATTGTTTATCTATTTTTTTTTAAGTACCGTTAATTGATGCTTTCGTTAAATGCAATATTGATATGAAAATTCACTGATATAATTGAATAAAAATTTACTTATATAATAGTTATATAATTTGAATTAATTATTTAAATAGCTGTTCAAACTATCCAAAGTTAAAGCAATAATTGAAGTTAATTACTCAAATAATTGTTTAAGTTACTCCAAGTAACAATAATATATGAAATTAATTATTCAAGTAAATGTTATTCCAACTTTTGTTAATAATTGAAATTAATCATTCAAATAATTATCCAAGCTAAAATATTATAAAAATAATTAATTATTTGTATGACTAGAATTAATTATTCAAATAATCGGTTAGATTATTTCAAGTTGCAATAATAATTAAAATTATTCATTAACGTAATCGTTTAGAATTGTTGCAAGTTGGTAATAAATGCTGAAATATTCAATTGCATAAAACGTCTAATTATATCGTGTCAATTATATACTTAAAATTAGGCCTGATTAAATTTAGCCTGATTCTTGTTATGAAGCAAATGGATCTCTTATCGTATCCTATAAATGGACTCCGCCTTACAACTTTATATTCTTCCATCATCATCCGGTAAACAAGACATTCGGATATATTGTCTAAGTTTGTGTTTGTGCGTATATATGTGTATTAACATTTCTTCAACAATTATTCTTCCTGTAAGTCTCAACTATTTGATTCTATTTAAAATCAAATATTTCCGAAATATATTTTTCTTTTTTTAATTTTTTATTTGATTTCAGCTTTTCTTCTCTAATATTTTCGAAATTAATGACTAAACTTTTAAAATTTTCAGGTATTTGGTTAAATTCAACGTTTCTGATCGTTGGAATTAACGGGTTAAAAAAGAGTATATATATCATTTGTAATTTTGGCATGGTACCGTAAAGATTATTAGTCTGTTTAGTCCACTAGTTTATACTCATTCATTTTACATTTGTTTTACTTAATCACGGATAATTAATTACATTGGAACGACATTTTGTTGGTGAATAAATTGAGAGAATTCAGCGAAATTTCAAAAGAATGGATTCATTTGGTTTTGGTGAATTTTTATCCCTTTCGAGTACAGTATTGTCACAGAAATCTCAACAAACATTTCATCAACACCAACATCAATACCAGCAACATCAACAACAACAACAACAACAACAAACAACAACAACAACAACAAACAACAACAACAACAACAACAACAACAGCAGCAGCAACAACAACAACAACAGCAACAGCAACAGCAATACAAGCATCATCGTCATCAACAACACGGCATTCATCAATCAAAACCTCAACCATCTTATATTGGTCTGATCGCAATGGCGATTCTAGATTCTAGGGAACAAAAAATGATCCTTTCTGAGATTTACCAATGGATTGTCGATAATTATCCATATTTCCGATCACGTGGTATCGGATGGCGAAATTCAATCAGGCATAATTTGAGCTTAAATGATTGCTTCATTAAAGCCGGCCGTTCATCAAATGGGAAGGTAAAAAAAAAAAAATCGAAAAAATACTTCGTTTGCAATAATTATTTTATATATTTCAGAAAGATTACTTTTCGATCTCGATTAACATATATAATATAATCGAAAGCAAATGGTGTGCAAACATATAGATTAGACGTGCGATAATTGTATAGCAATAATCTTATAAATTAAAATTTTTCATTTTCTAAACGATTTTTTCTTTCTTCGTCATATTCTTTTGTCCATTTTTCATGTTTCATTTTTCGTTTCCTTTCTTTTTTCTTATTTAAAGGGACATTATTGGGCAATTCATCCGGCAAATTTGGATGATTTCAAAAAGGGCGATTTTCGAAGACGTCGCGCGCAACGGAAGGTTTATGAATTATTTTCTGTTTTTCTTCTTTTTTCTTTTAAATTCTTTTTATTCAATTTTTTATGAATTGCCGAATAAAAACATTTAAAAAAATAAGTTGGCATCTTTTTTAATATAATTAAAATCTATTATTTTACAGAATATAATCGTCAAATATTTAAAAATAATTATATGGTAATGAAATATGAAAACGGTATTTTGATCAAAAATTATTTCACTTCGTCTAATCTTCACGATTCGAAGAATAAATATTCAATTACGGGAAAATTTAAAAACCTTGAAAATGAGTGAAAATTTTGGAAAGAAAATAAATAAACTTTAGTGAGTCCAGGAATTTTCGAAAACTTTTGATTAGTTTATGCTGAGGAATTTTTTTTATCAGTGATACATGGGATTTTGATTAAATTAAGCTTTCATTGCTAATTTTTATTTAAATTTTCATGAAATTTGAATATATATTTGATGGTAGCCAATTCTAAAAGCCTAAATATAACATCGTGATAGAATTTGATAATGATTAAATTTAAAGGTGATCAAGATCAAAGAATATCTGATCATTTATATCTGATCAAATTTGGGAATTTATAAATCTCAACAAAATTTATGGAAAATTTTTTAACCCTTTAATTACTATATTTTATTATATTCCAACTATTATCGATGTTGTCAGCGATTATTAAATTTTTCAAGTAATATAGTAAGATAAATGGCGGTACAGATAAAATAGATCATTGATTAAATTTTAATTATTTTTGAATAATTTAAAAACTTAGGTACGACGCCATATGGGATTAATGGTAAATGAAGATGACTGTTCCGATGATAGTCCAATTAGTACTCCAATACCGATGAAAAAATCATTTACAATTGAATCAATTTTACGACCAGAATTTCCTCAACAATCTTCATTACCATTTATGTATACTTTTCTACCCATACCACTACAGTATCGTGTATATAGTAATTGCTTTGTGCTTGATATCAATAAAAGGAGAAATTTTTCTTGAATGAATAGGAATTTTTAGAGTAATCAAAGATTGGAAAGTCTTTTTTGTTTAAAACGGTTTCTTTTACTTTCCAGCTTTTATAAACAAAATTTCAAGACAATCTATCTAAAACGAAAACATACAACTACAGTACCATTTGTACAGTAATTGTTTTTTGCTTGATATTAATGAAATGGAAAATTTTTGATGAATGAAGGAAAATTTGACTATGATATATCATCGATTATAAAATTTCTTTCATTAGAAAAGTTTGTTTCTCTTTTTTAATTCTTGTAACTAAAGTTTCGTGATAATCTATCCATATATCGAGAAGGTACCATTACAGTATCATTTCTATAGCACACCGATACATTTATATAATAGTTGTTTTATACAATAATTGTTTTGTGTTTGATATTAATGAATGAAAAACTTTGAGTAAATGAGTGAAAATAATTTCAATGATAATATCGTTGACCGGAATGATTGGAATGACTTTTTTCTTTTTAACCATTATAATTAAGATTTACTGATTGGATTTAAAATTTCTTCTCCGAATTGTTAAAGTCTTCGTTTTTTTATAAAAAAATTCTTCGGAGTGATTCTGTTTTCTGATTGTGTCAAAATGGAAAATTGAAATGTACCATTTTTTTATTTTATAAAATAAATATTACTACATAATTAATAGAAGTTTTTATCAAAAACATTGAAATTTTTCTTCTTGCAATTACTAACAATTTTCTTATACATAATATTTCATAATAAATTATCAATAAATTATAAGTTACTGTAATGCTTTTGATAAAAAAATTTTCGTGATGTTTTCTTACAAAAATTATTTCCATAAATGTACTAGTAAATGCCTTTGATTAATAATAAAGATATTGTATTTAACATAATTCAACTTTATTTATCGCTGTTGTTTTTTTTATTAGAAATTCATATCATAATGAAACATGTTATTGTTGCAATTACTATTGAAATGAAGCATCTACTGACTATATTATTTAATAGCATTTCTCCTTGACTTTGTGAAAAAATTAAATTTCTTCTTCATTTCCATTCTGAAAAAGAACATATTAATTATAATTATTATAATCATTGATAAGATGATAATTAGAAAGAGCAAAATAGCAAATAACAAATAGCTGTTAACAGTTGTCCTATTGCATCACATCATATTTATCTTGACATGTTTGAACTCCTCTTTGACCTATTGATAATTTATATTTGTATGTTTAATGTGCTCAAAATATATTTCAAAAGATGAAAGAGAAAGCCACAAACTAATTTATGAAATTGTAAACTATTCAATAGTTATCAATGGCATTATCACTGTGATTAATTTTTGAAAGCTTATAATGCATAGTTGTTGTTTACAGGTGGAAATTTTTTTCAAAAACTTTCGTCAGACGAAATGTAGAATTATGTAAATTTTGAATTTCAAGAAATTTAAAAATATAGAAAATAGCTATAACAACTTGATCGACTAGTAATTTAGTTAAATATTTATTTTCTGATTGTGTCAAAATGGAAAATTGAAATGTACCATTTGTTGCATACTGTTTAGGAATACGACAGACGTATCACGTACGTTGATTTCATCAAGTACACTTAATAACACTTATACAAATATAACAGAAACAGCTACCATATCAAAGGAAGACAATGTAAGCGCCCAAATTACCCATTCTCAGAATGAGGAGATAGTGATAAGAAGTAATGAGGCCGTTCTCTGTTGTCGGAATGGTACTATTTAAATCCGTTAACGAGAAATACATGAGAGGGCAAGTCTGGTGTCAGCAACCCGGCAACTATTTATTTATACGGCAAAAAAAATTTTTCATTAAATTTAGATAGGAAGTTAATTTCTAACAAAATATTTCAATATATATTCTGTTTTATAGTTTTTATTTAATCTAATTTCTTTTCGTAACTTCTAATCGATGCTGAAAATAGAGTATACAAAAATTAGATACTGAAAATAGAGTATACAAAAATTAGATACTGAAAATAGAGCATGCAAGAATTTTTTTAATCGTATCATACTTAAAGAAATAAAAATAGAAAAAATAATTAGCTAAAAAACTATTTATGCAGTGATTGTGTCTAATGTCTAATAATTTTTTTCAAATGCAAAAATAAAATTTAACAGATGACTAGCTTATTTTAAATGTAATTTTTATGTCGATTAATTTACATAAAATACTTGCTCATCTATTAAAAACTATTTTTGCAATGTTTGCATGTAATTTTAACCGAAGTTAATTTATCAAAATCATCAATTTAGTCATTACCGATGATCTAGTTTATTGTCTCAAAGTTTGCTCCAAAGTTCTGCTTCAAATCTCCAACTTCAAAGTTTTTTGCTTCGAAGTTTTTGTTTCAAGATTTTTGCAGCAAAGTTTCTACTTCAAAATTTTTGAAATACAAATATTTAAATATTCTGTTGGTAAGAATGTTTTATTGTTGCCATATTTTTTTTTCAATTTCTAGAAGGCCGTATTTATATTGAAAGAATGAAAATCATCAGGTCTTTCAAATAAAATTCGCATAATTTCAATTTTAATTCTTTTTATTCTAAAAAAATGCGATCGCAATAGATCTAATGCAAAACGAAACTTTTGAATTTAAAAATTAAATATGAAAAATACTTGCTGAAGTTGAACTAAAATAAATTATAAAATAACAATAACAAAATTGATTTTATATAACGACAAAAGCAGAATTCAAAAAATAGAAAGGAAAAATCAAAAGTTAAGATATTAAAGAAAAGCTCGAAAGAGTTAGTAATATATTTCAATTTGCATTCTTTTATTTCAAAAGAAAAAATCGAAAAAAAAGTTTTTTTTTTCAAAAGTGCTAATTTTCAATTTTAACTTTACGAAACAAACAGCTTCATCTTTCTTCCTCATCGTCTTTTTTTTTGATTTTATCATTTGGTGTAAGAATGATTAGATTTAAGAGAACTAAATTTTATTCAAGCTATTTTCTTCTTTTAATAATTTACATTAATAATCAATTAATTAATCATTGACGAAGTAAACTATTACTTGTTAATTAACTTGAAAATTTAATACAAATTATGGAGATAGCGATATATGTTTATAAGCAATATAAAAATTAAGTAAATGAAGGCATTGATAAAACTCTTAATATTTACTAAGAAAATGAATTCTTATAACAAATTGAATTAATTATTTGATCAATTAGTTTAATACTTGTGCTTTTTTTAGCAAATTATTTCAAATTAATCAATTTTTATTTTATCACTGATTTATTTATCGTTCACCACTTGTTTATTGATATTTCGAAGCAAAAATAATTCAATTAATGCTTTTAAAATAAACAAATACAGCAGATATTTTATTAGCAGTTAATTAAAACTTTTCATAAACAAACAGGGAAATGAGATTTTTAAACATTTTGAATTATCATAAAAAATGATCGATATCGACCTAGTCATCAATTATTTATAAATCTCTATCAGAAAATTTTAAGATAGTTATGTGCAATAATATTTTTACTTAAATATTTATATTTTCCTCATTTGTTTTTATTATTTATTTCCAATGTCGTACTCATTTGTTTATTTATTATGTGTATATGTTAAACATATGTATTTACTTATTCTTTATTCGTTATTTTCTTTTCAAGAAGAGGAGAAACTTTTTTAAATTTAATCATGTATTAAAATTTTAGATGAAAATTCTTTTGTCTTCAAATCAAATAAATTCATCTTTCTTTGTTAACATCTTTAGTAATAACTAATTTTTTAATAATCTACGAGAAAAAGATATTTATGATTAAATAAGTATAATGAAATGATTATTGATATCTAATTATCTTGACCAGCCTTTGATTTCCAACTTTAAATTTATCAAAACAGTTATTATCACTATTATATTTCATATTATTGCAATTCTTTTTCGAATAATTGATTCATCATTATTATAAAAAAAATAGGTCAGTAAAATTTATTAAATTTTTCGGCGTTATCATTTGTTTAGATATAATATGGCATTAGAAATCATTTGATTTAAAATTAATTAATTAATGGCTTCAATTGAAGAAAATTCATAAAATATTTATCATCTTTTCGGGAAAGTCTATTTATTGAAAAATATTTCCTAGGAATAGCGATTAAAATTTTAAAGTTTAATTTTATCCAGATTAAGAATATGATCATGAGCTAAGCAGTTACTAAGATTGGAATTTAAATACAGCATGTTCAAAAAATGAAAATTCAATAAATTGAATTTTTTTGGAAATTTACAATTGATAATTTAATATGATTTCTTCAAATATAATCAATGGCTTAATTCTATCTATTAGTAAATTTTTATATTATCGATTATTGAAATGACTACGTATCATATTATGAATAATATTAATGGAAGCTATTCATATGCATTTACTTAAATTCGATAAATTGCTGTATTGTGAATCTGTTATTTTCTTCTATAATCTAGAAACAATGATTACGTAATTTTTTAAACGGTAAAACATCAAATCTAAGCTTTTTGTATAAAATTATAAGTATCAAAGGTTACTATTGTATGACAAATATCAAAAGATATAAAAATTTCAAATACAGATTTATAAAAAAGACAATTGTTCGCATGATTACGTATACTAAACACATATCTAAAAGTAAAACGGATTTATAGAATTTTGGATAAACAAATATGCATAAATTATTGTGAAAATTTTTGCATTCGAAATACTTCTTCTCTTGATACATTTAATTTATCAAAAAAATTTTCAATCGATATGCAAACATTCTATCTTTTTTTGTTATTATTTATTTAAATATTAAATTTAGGCTGAAATAATTTAAATTCACCAGTAAAATTTTATATCAAAAATTTTTAATCGATATGCATTTATTTTATGTTATTTACTTAAAGTTTTAATATGAAAAATAATTTCCTTGAATTAAACTAACATTTTTAGATAATTATCATATTTTAGATGATGTTTATTTTGATTTATTGTAATATTTTTAGCAAAATCACTTTCACTCTATTACTAACTTATTAGTCAAATCATAAAGTACGATAGTGTAACGTTGAAATTATTCACCTAAAATTATAGTTTGATAAATAATGAAATTAGAAATTAAGCATAGTTATTTGCACGCTGATAGAGGGCGATACATTGTTGATAAGTGACTACAAATATTTAATCGGATATCTAAAAATATGAATATCTAACATATTTATTGCAATTATTTGAAACAATATATTTTGCAATTTAATGAATAATATATATATATATTAAAAAAAAATTGATAATTGAAAATATCATACGGTATGACGAAAATATTTTAGATTTTAGTTTTTGAAGAAAAAATTTTCAATTTCAAGTAAACTTCATATATTAGAAAATTTTTATATTAATTTTTGAATTAATTCATTTCCTATTTTTATTGTTTTCGTTAAGCATTATATTAATGATTTATTTATTTGTAATTAACAAAAAAGGAAGTTACACTGAACAAAAATTATCAGTTTTGTTTCAAACATGAAACTAACTTCATTTCGAATATTTTTTTAACAAAATTTGAATTTGATGGATGAGGGAAAATCTTTTTTCATACTGAAACAATCAGTGTAAATGATCAAACAATTAAATAATTATGTGTAGTTTTCTCGCTGATTTTTTCATTTTGATTTCACTACAAAAAATTAACGAAAAAATTTTTGAGTATTTTTTGAAATACAATTGAAGAAAATAATTATTTTGCAAAAAAAATTAATTTGATAAATGAAGGAAAACTTCCTTCAGTGCTGAATAAGCGATGCGAACAATAAATAATCAAATAATACTCGCAGATCTTTCATGCATATTTCCGAAATTATTCAGCTTTTATTGATTATTTTTATCAAAATCAATCAAAAACAACTGGCAAATTTGTTAAATTTTTTTTTGAAAATATGAATTAAAAATCGAGTAACTATTTAATATAAAATCAAAAAGAAAGCAAAAACTAGCAAGAATTTACGAAATATTTTTTGAGAACATCAATTCAAAATCATTTAGTTAATTAATAGAAATTAAGAAAAAATTTTCAGAAATATATTAAATATTTGTTGAAAGTATAAATTAAAAGCATAAAAATATGAAATGTTTATTTGTACTAAAAAAATTAGCATTTATTTGTTTTTCTTGAAGTTTAAAGGCAATGTTATATTAAATATCTAATTATTAAAAAATCATAAGCAAATTTCGCTTTTTTCGATTTTTCATTTTTCCTTTTATTATTTTTTTTTTGGTTTCGCAAAAATCCGTTTTTGAGAGAAAAAGAAAAAAATTATAAAATGAAAATTGCATTTTGTGCAGTGATATAAACGAAAAAAGAAGAAACAAAAAAGTTCTTCGTTTTTAGGCAACCTCACCGATTTCATTATTTTTTTTTTAATTTAAAAATTTTTCCGTCTTCTAAACTTCCTAAATTACAATTTTCTCCTAATAATTTCATTTAAAAAGAACTTTTTTAAACAGGACAAGTATAGGAGAATAGTTTAAAAATTTTTATTTTTTGCTAAAAATATTATAATTAAAAGAAAAAATTCATTTATGCTAAAGTTTTCTTTTAAAAATACATTGACTATTATCGGAATGATGGAAATGATTGTTGTATCTGATCTTATCCCAAGTAATATACAACCATGCTATATCGACTCGATATTATTCGTATATTAATTAGGCTAATTTTTATAATCTTTTGGAAGTAATGATTAATTAAGCTATAAATTTTATGGATAACATTTATTGATGGATAGATGATAATTTATTTCTTCATTGAAATTATTTTCAGCGTATATTACACAAGAAAAAATATCACATCTTAGAAATTAAGACAAATATTTGATTTCATTTTTTTTTTTTGATTCTTATCGATTTGATTATTTGGGCAATTATTATTTTTAGTTAATTGATAGATATTTTAATAATCAGTAATTACTAACTATTATTCTGCATTTTTTTGCTCATGATTTGCAAGATCAATGCACATTGATTAGAGAGATCATTTGTAAATAAGTCAAATGACTGAAGTAATTGGCTTGTGCTAAAAAATTTCTGGCAATTAATTCTATGTTAAAGGATCATATCTGATATCTATCATATCATTAGTTTAATTTTCTGAAATAATTGTAAACATTCAACAATAACGTGATAATAAAATGATATTAAAACGATTGATGACATCAACTCACTGATAATAATAATTTAAAATTGAAATGTTATCACTAATAGTATTACCGCTACTGATGCTGTTGTTGTTGTTGTTATTGTTATTGTTATTGTTAATATTAACGTTATTGTCGTTATTTGATGTTAATACGATTGATGGGTCAATATTTTGATAATGATGATTTAAAATTGAATATCACTATTACTATCACTATTTATTACAACTGCTTGTTGTTGTTGTTGTTATTACTGTTGTTATTATCATGTAGATGAAGAGAAGAGTATAAGAAAAGGAGAAATATATATTTAAGATGATGTATTGGCTATTTGGATAATTTTACAATAACCATTTTCAAAATTTGATCATTTATCGACAGCAAACCAAACAACTGCTTATTATTTTCATCTTATCCATGGACCGAGAAGTTGCTTCAAAATTTGATATTGATACTGGCAAGCAACAACAACTGTTGTTGAATTCATTATCCAGGACGCAGTATATCGTTGAACAATCACATAATGCTATTCAGGAAAATTCTAAACTGGTAATATATTATTTAATCAAATTTCATTTCTAATTTAAATTCCAACTTCAATTCATTTCATTTTCTTTTATTTGTTTTCATCTTTTTTTTTAGTTTTATCAGTTCAATTTATATAACATGTAGCATTAAATGTTTGATTATTTGAGAGATAATGCCTTAAGTTGTTATCTATAAATATTTATCTTGATAACAACTTTCATAAAATGCCTTTCTTACATTCGAGGATGTATTTATCAGACAGCACTACTCATTTCCGTGAATATAAAATATTCATTTATGTTTTTATTTACGGAAATTTTGTTAAAATAATATCACATTGATTGAATATGTGTTTGTTCATCATATTTGCTAGAGAGAAAATGACATTCTAAGATATTTTTTCTAACCTAAATTATAATATATGTAAAAAGAAGTTCATTATTTTAGCTCAAAAAAACAAAAAGTTTCATTACTTTTTGTTTAAGTAATATCACATTGATTGAAATGTATTTTTACAGCTGAAAACATAAAGACTTTCTAACATGTGAATTGAAATATATATTTTAAACAAAAGGTTTCATTATTTTAGTCTGAAATTTTGTTGAAATAATGTCACACTGACTGAAATGTTTATTCATCATATTTATTTGGGATAAAATAATTTTCTAATAAATAAGTTGAAATATAAGCAAAAAAAATGTTTTTTTATTTTAGCTCGATAATTATTATGCTGAAGGTAATTTGAATGGTATCATATCAATGTATGATAATGATATCGAATTGATTGAACCTCAAACACCAACGTGTCGTGGACTTGATGGTATGTATTTCATTTTAAATTTGTATTAAATTATTCGGAAATGCTTTAAATTTGGCAGCTAGAAATTAATTGATTATCTTCTTGGAACATAATAAATAAGATAATAATATTACATACTTTATACAATAACAATAAACTGTTCAAGAAACATCTGGCTAGCCAGGCAAAAAAAATGAGCACAGCAAGTTGGAGAAGTAAAAAAAAAGATTGCTAAAAGAAAAATAAATTCTGAAATATTTTAATATTATCATATTGAACTATTCTTACTTACCAAAATAATTTTTGTCAAAATTGACCAGAGAATGAATTTGACATGTAATTTATTCTTCGCCTCTTAAAAAATTTGATAAATATCTTTTCCAAATATTTTAAATTCGTTGGTATCGTTTTTTTTTTCTCTTCTCCACTAGAAAATGAAATAATTTTTTTTGCAAATTTTCAAAAATTAATCAAATTGTTTCTAAAATGTATTTAAAAATATTATTGAAAAATTTTAAATCATATCAAATTTTTATTAAATAATTTCAATATTTTTAATCATTTACGATGTTTGATTTCTAAGATGAATTTTGCCCAAAAAAACAATTTATTTGATAAAAATCTCATATAAATTGGGAAATATTTCGAGACAAACTCTTTCCTTTTTCAACAAATTCTATTTTTAACTTAATCAGAAATTGAAATTTCAACAACTTCTATTTTTAGTTTAATGAAATTGAAATTTCAACAAATTCTATTTTTAGTTTAATCAGAAATTGAAATTTCAACAAATTCTATTTTCAGTTTAATCAGAAATTGAAATTTTTTAATAGAAAAGTTTATTAAATTATTGCAGCATTAAAAGTTTATTATGAAACGATGAAAAAGTTACGATTATTACCGCAAGAGCGTTGTATAACCGAATTGCATGCTTTAAGTCCATTTATCGTACTGGAACGTGGCAAGTTTAAAATACAAAAGAGTAAGAAGAATTTTACAGAAGGGAGGTAAAAGTTTTTCGACCTGAAAATTTCAATTAGGAAAAAGAATTAAATGATTTTTTAACAATTCCGAAATTCATTCTTGATCATACCGATAGTACAACTTTTTGTTCTCGAATCGAGATCTAAAAGAAGTATCAATCAAAAAATTAAAATTTAGGTGGAGGAAAAGTTTAGAAAAAGCTAGCAATTATTTCCAGTTCTACTCCATCTAACTTAATTTATTACTTAACTTATATCAGTAATATTTTTTTAATCTAATCAATAATAATCAATTGATTTCTCAATAAATAAAGAATATAATGGAACTTTTTGGAACTTTAATAAGAGCAAATCAAATTATTTGTAATTTATTATGGCACAGTTTGCAATTAGCTCATATTAATTTTAAAAAAGTTTGAATTAAAATTAAAGTGTAATTAATTGAATACATTTTTCCAGATATTTTATACTCTGGATCAACAGGACAAACTGGAAAATTTTGCAAGAATGTCGAGTTTTATCAATATGAATTTATCATGATTACTAATTAATCTTTTTTTTGAACTTTGTTATTTTAATTGTATTTTATAATTTTAATTTTAAATAATCTATACGTTTGTAATCAGCCTTCTGTTTTGCATATTATAATGATATATTTCATCCAAACTTTAAATTCATTTATCTTTTATAATTTTAATTAAATTCGTTTTTAAAATAAATAGTGCATTCTAACCTATATTTTGTGGCCTATTAATTGTTCTTAGAATATTATATAAAGTTGAAAAACAAATGCATATGCAGATATATGTTGACTGGAAAATTTTTTAGATTAAATTTAATTAAATTTAACTAATAATAATGAAAAAAGGGCGCTTTGGCGCTTTTTTTTGTGAAATTATGTCTTAAAAAATAGAAGGTTGCAAAAATCTCGAAGCTATTAATCATTTTTCCATTACCAAATGAATCCTTTTGTTTAATTATAAATGTTGATCTATCAAAAAAGATTATCTGATCTTTTGGACGAGATTGATTGATCATTTGTAACTGATCCTTTAGAAGAATTATCAATTATCTATGAATATAATAATAGAATAAAATTCTTTGGTATTCAAAAAACTTTAATTCATAAAAAAATTTCTCGCAAAAAAGAAATGCTTTTTCAACAAAATATTTTAATTTCTAATTAAATCAATATTTCAATTTATGAATTTGATTTAAATCAATGTTTTATTCATTTTGCGATGTCATACTAATAAAGTGATGTGTAAAATGAGTGATGTATAAATTAAAGAAATTTTTAATCAACAAATTACATAGTAACAATTGGAAAATTTTTCATTCAATAAATGATGAAAAAAATTTTGAATTACTAAGAATGAAATTTTGGACCTTTTTTTTAAAAAAAATTTCTTGTGCTTAGATTGACAATGATATTTTGCAAATTTATGAATAAAAAATGTTATGCTATTTATTATCTTCAATGTATGAAGATGAATCATTTTGAAAATATCTGTAAATTCATATATTATGGAGATGATTAATTTGATTTGTTAATTTTGAGATTTAATTTTTTAGTAATAGTTATTTCAAATTAACGAGTAATTACGAATAAGTATAATTATAATACAGTTGTAAATCATTAACGGGTAAGTAGTAAATTTGATGTGTGTCGCATATTTTGTATGAAATGAGAAAATAGCCTATATTACATTGTCTATTCCTTTAATTAATTAATTATCTCCTACCTAATATGGTAGAAAAGTTTTAGTTCATACAATTTTAAATATTATTTCGAATTATTCCTAACGCATAGGATAATATTTTGTGCACTGTGTGTATGTGTAGACGTGTATATGCGTGGGTGAATTTATACTGACGTCTAGATACGTCACAAAACTAACAATGATGGAACATCTATATTTATATCCTGCTCTATTACATGTATTCATGAGTACGTGCATACGTGTGTACGACAGCGTTAACGGATGTGACGTAAGTCGTCAATGTAAATATGATGTATAGTCATAACGTGTCGATTCGCAATCAGAGCACACATTCAAGCGGAAGAAGTGTGAGAAACATTCACAGCTGCGAAGAATCTATTCATTTTTATACTGATTCTCAATCACGGGCAAATTATAATATGGGGAACTATACTGATTCTCAATCACGGGCAAATTATAATATGGGGAACTATGCGCGCTATCCACGGTTACGGAGAATTTGTCCACGGTCATAAATTATCGGTTCTTGGGGAATCTGCTCATTTTTGTATCGATTATCAGGAGAGAGAAGTACGAGAGTAATCCTCAGTCATGGATAAACCATTAGGAGGAAGAAATATGAAAATTACAATCACTGCGGGGAATTTGTCCAGGAGGATACGACGTTAACTTTCTGTCATGGGGAAGCTATCAAATGAAAGAAGTTATTATGACAGTGAGATATATGTAATAACAACAATTAACAATTCTTTATTTGCATGGGGTATATAATTAATAGCATATACGAGTGGGCGTAGTGTAGGTGAGTGTGGGTGTAAATGATGGACGGTACATAACGGTACATATGAGGGGTGTAGATGGTGGACGGTACATATGAGGGGACATAGTGTGGGTGAGCACACGGGTCGGATGGATGAGTGGTGGAATTTGCGCTCCAATATTCATGAGATTCTCAGCACGAACTATCTCTGATGGTGCTTATCGGGATTGTTCATTTTCGTAGATCACTTTGTGGAGGGGTGCGGCAAGTGCATGGGTTGTATCACGTTTTGTCGTTACTGAATTGGTGATGCATTTGTCAAGGGAGGAGGGAGATGGTCATCTCCTTCGGAAATTTCACTTTCTAAATTTTATTCCCGTAATGCTTTTTTTAAATTCTCACCCGCACAAAATATTTCGCGACACATTGTTGTCTAACACTCTCTCATTTCTACCTTAAGCGTTTGAACTATTTTCTCTCGCCTACCTCAATTGATTGTCAAATTTCTTTCATTCATATATATAGTATGTGGGTGTATTTGGGTGGTGTGAGTGTATTTGTCAGTTGTACTTTACAAATCTCAAAAGTGATAATTTTCAAATTTTTAACAGTTCAATTTAAGCTTTTAATAGATCGAATTCTGTCGTATATTTGCATTTTATTGGTCATGTAGCCAACAGGAATGTTTTTCTGTTATCAATAAATAAATTATCAGTAGATAAACTTATCATTAAACATTTCGTCTAAAGCATAGGATGATTTGATGATTTGGCGATGCAGTTATTTAAAATAGTAATTCTGCCTAATATAATTGCTTCAAAATCAATTTGTGTAAAGAGTTCATATATTACATAAATATGTTGTTATGAAACTAATTGAAACAGTGGAAATTTTTATTCCTAATTCCATTGCTTAACACTATTATGGAAATTAGTTTCAATTCGTGTTTTATGACTGTATTTAGTTGGGTAATTTTTTTCGAATTCGTAGAAAAGCCGGAGAAAATACTTCTAAACACTTCTTTATAATCTTTGATTGTTGCTGTTCCATCATTGCTGCGAATGAAAATATGTAGTTAGAGTTCATTAGTGATAGCTCAAAATTATTTTGATCGGGTTCAAGAACGGTATTAATCAGTTTCAAGAAGCATAGGATAAGAGACAGAGTTATGCAAATTTTTGTATATAGAAAAGTAGTGAACAATGAAACTGTTATCAGTCTAAACTACAATTAATTTATCATTCATTATAAAAAATTTTCAGGTCTTCTTCTCTAATATGGACTGATGAAATTGTTCATAATAATCAGGGAAGTACGCTTTTGGTCTCTGTTGCTAACTGTTTAAGTCCTTTTTGATATATTTTTAATGATTCCCTAATTAAGTCCTTTATTGCACAAAATATGTTGATGAATTATTTCACAGTTCATTTGACTATAGCAATTTTAACATATGAAATTGATCGATTAAGTAATTATAAAATATAGGTGAAGTAAAGAGTAAAGGATGGGGAAATGGATTAAGACGAGAAGGACTAATACATCATACCGTGATATCGTTTGTTTTCTATTACAAGGAATTATTCCCATTCATTTCAGTAAAGTATTGTTTGAATAGCATCATATTTTGAAGAAAAAGTTTCTCGAGCATAATATCATAAATTTGTTTTTATTTCTATCATAGAAAAGATAAGTACATTAGAAGGAAACATAATGATATTAATGGTAGTAATAATGTAAAATAATTAATCTTAGTAAATTATATGAGCGTAAGTTTTATTACTTGTTAATTGTACTTTGTGAGATTTCGTTTTCTACCACACTGTTATATTAGCAGATATATCCTCCTTCAAGCTTTTAAATTTTCAGTTTTTGTTTTATTTTCTTCATTCCAGTTTTTATTTTTTTAAGATATTAAATTGCAATGGAATAAAAAATTTAAGTGGAAAGTCATTTTGTGTAATGCAAGTTTGTTTGCTTTAGTATTTTTATAATAAATGTAAACTTATTCATAGGATTTCAATAGTCCATTAACATTTAGATTGTGTTATTATGCATTTTGAAAAATGGAATTACTTAGTCAGATCTATCTTTCGTAAATTTTTATATTAATAAGATTTGATGTGAATAAATCTTCTATCATAATAACGACTAGTAAAGTATGGACGGCCTGCATGATTCCATTCAAGTATAAATAATGAATGATGTTTATGTTTCTCTTTTTTTGTTTTTTGTCGAATTTGTTTTCTTTTTAATTTCCGAAAACGTTTTTTGTTGATTTGTTAAATGTTTTTGGTTGACACTAAATTGTTTTTCGAACCTTATCATATATCGTTTCAGGTAAGCAATTGATTAGGTTTTCCAAAAATTAGTTGGGAAAATGTCGAGAACTGTACAAGTACTTACGATTGAGCCTTCCCATGAACTTACTTTCAAAGGTCTTTTTCCGTTTTGCTGATTTCATTGATTTTGTAAATAATTCCGATAATATTTTATAATACTATATGACAGATAAGAAAGATCAGTGCATGCAAAGATACCATATTTGTTGGCTGGATTACAATTTTTGTTAAGAATTAAATGAGCTAAAATGAAGAAGCTTTGTTTTTATGTGGCGGCAGATTTATAAACTAACTAGTGTTTGATGATAAATAAGAGTTTATATACTACAAATGCTCGCCTTATTGAAATTTCATGATATGTTGCATTTTGTGACTATTGCACTAGTTTGATCTAAGAATATCTAAAGTAGAAAAGAACAGATATTCGGATGAAAACGATATGCTGGTGGTTTTCAGGTCCCTTTAACGATGTGGTAACTTGTTATATGAGGTTAACAAATCCTACAGAACGTCAGGTTTGCTTCAAGGTGTGTAAACTTATGTATATCATAAATTTTTGGTTGAATTTTTAGATATTTTGTCTCTTACTGAAAAGCAGAAATCATATGTTGCCTGTATTTATTGTTTAACCTTGAGTAACATACATTTCATTTGTGTTCCATATTATCAAATTTAAAAAATACTTACTTAGTTTTATTTATATGACCAGGATTAATTATGCGATAGTTTTCATAAGGCTGTAGTATTTTATGCCATATCTTTTTAATAAAAAAAATATTTGCATTTATCATTGATATATTTCTGCTAAAGTATGACAATATATTGTTCCGAAGTACAGTTTTTTATTTGCAGAAATACTGAAACATATTGTTAATTAAAAGATCATTTTAAAAAATCATGTTGGATTATAAAGATCATTTGGGAATTCAGTTTATTTGTTTAGGTAAAGACAACAGCTCCGAAACAGTATTGTGTCCGTCCGAACTCTGGTATTCTCAATCCAGGGGAAATATGTGATGTATCAGTTATGCTTCAGCCATTTGATGCATCCAGTAATGTAGAAATGGAGCATACAAAGCATAAATTCATGGTACAAAGCGTTTATGCACCATCAGGCGATCTCTCATTAGGTAAGCGTTTGCATATCTTCTTTGATAACAAGGATTGCTTCATATCTCTCGTTTCTACTTGTTATTAAAAGCATTCCTAATTTAAGTTTAGGTATATTTGAAAGCTTTCGACGACATTGGGTTTAAATTGCCGGAGTTTTTAGCTTCAAAGTTTCTTATACTTCAGTTATCCTCCGGAAGTAGTGTGGAATGATGGCTATGTTATTTAGTGCAGTGGTTCACAAAATAATTGGGAGTTGGTTAGCGTGATTTCGATACTGTTGCATGCGCGATGATTTAAATTTGGTGACTAATGTCTGAGGTGAATTAGCTAGCCTCGTCTGAATAAGACGGAACCCAAGGTGTGGCTGTTCATCGCTAGATCGAAACTTTAGTCACTGTATGAGCGCTTTCGTCTGACGGATCCTTGCATACTTTAGAAATAATCAGATTTCCTCTTAGATTGATTCTTCGCAGTAACTGTGTTTTGGAAAAGTTTACTTGATTTTTTTACAAACAGATAATATTTGGAAAAATGCGCAGCCTTCTGAACTTATGGATTCAAAATTGCGAGTCGTCTTTGAGCATCCTCCCGCTACGGAATATGGAGGAAATAAAACGCCTCCTCGAATGTCCTCAGAATCAAAAACTTCCGCTATTATGAGTGGATATGTTGCGGTACTATTTATTGCTTGAATTTTTGCGAAATGAATTCAGATTTATGGTGAAATATGAAAGTAATTTTGCCTTTCACTATGTTTTTAAGTTAATATAATCGTGAAAGATTTGATTTCGTTGTTAAATACATCATCATTCTGTTTTCTTACATAATAATTTCAAATGTATTGAATTGATTCAGAATATGGATGCTGAAGTGCATCGTGTAATTGAAGAGAAAAGTAGAGTGGAAGCTGCGAAAGCTAATCTGGAAAGGGACAATAATAACCTTAAGGTTAGTGAAACAGATTTTAAAATTATTTGTTTTCAATATTTGCTTTACTATCGAAATCATTAAGCAATATATTTACAATTCATCTTATGCTTATATAAGTTTAGCAGAAATATTGCAAGTGTCGTTATTTTCATCTCACTTGCAAATTTGTTAGATATCCTTTAATTCCAGGCTCGACTTGCTGCACTTGAGGCAATTCCTCAAGTTACGGGTAACCAGTCATCAGAAGGTAAATTCACATATCTTCAGGTGAATTCTTATGTTGTTGAAATATGCGCAAGCGCCATTATTCAACTTTTTTTTTTTACCTAATGTCGCTAAAGATTTCTACATTTAGCATTTTGCACATGTTTAAGCTGACTAATACGGTTTGATTGTTTCCTCCAATTTTTCTTGCTAACTTCGTGTAAGGATATGTAACCATGCCAAGTAAATGGACGTATAAATTAGTTGATAGTCTAACTGATTTTGTGCTGTCATTTTACATTAAATCAAATAGAGAAAGAAGATAGACGAAAAATTACCATAATAGTTATGATTTTTCTAGTACTTTATTGTATAAATCAAAGTTAGTCATTCACTCCTAATGTGTATGTATTAAAATTATCATTTTCAGGTGGTATTGATTGCTTTTGCTGCCCTTATGCTTGGACTCATTTTTGGCAAACTGTACTGAGATGGGATGTACTTTTTGCGTTTTGCCAAGACAATTGAAGCTAGCATATAATTATTCATCCCAGTAGAAAAGAAAAATCGTGTGATGTAAATTCATTTCATCTACGAAAAATTATAGTACTTTTTTTTGTTGTCCAGTTATAATTTTGCTTTTTATTCTTCCTCTTTTGTTTGTTTTTGACATATTTGGGCATAGTAAATTTTACTAAATCTTGAATTTTTCTTCTGTTGCTTTCCTTATAACGATGCCTGGTAAAATATTATTTCTATTTCTTTAGACGTTAAATTTTAGTATTTTAGGTATGTAAAAGAATAAAATCAAAACAGGAATATGAATGTGATTTACTTCACGATTTTCATGTTCTCTGCTTATTCGTCTTATCTTGCAAAGACGCCGGAGTATACCAAATACTTTATCTCTGTTTTTTCCTTTTTATCCTAAATCTAAGAAGAAATACCCTTAGAATTGATAATGACTTGAAATTTCCAATTACTGGGCATCAATATTAATGTACCAGTAAAAATGGAGGTGATCCTCTGGGAAAAATTATGATGCAATTTTTTTATTTTTTGAAGAAACAAAGCACATGTAACTTTTAAATTTTACCATCTTTTAAGAATCCAAATCAAATGCCAATCTTTTGTCCAAACTTGTTAATTACTTCTATGTAAACTTGTTAATTCTTTTTTTAGAGATATTGAATAAAACTGTTGCAGATTATTCTGCAGAAAAAAATGTTTAAATATTTGTCTCTTAGCTTCAATTGTATTTCAATCAAATGGATATGCAGATATTAATTGTTTTCGTGAATTTTGGATTTTCTTTTTTTTGCTAAAAAATGATATTTAATGGTTTAACATAGCTGAATATCGAAATGTTTTCATCTTATTTTGCTAGGATTACAATATTTTTTTTTCTAGAAGGACTAATAACTTCACAATAAGACGATGAAAAATAAGACGCAGAGACGATGAAGTTATTCGTTCGTTATTACATGTATTTATTTACTTGATAGATTTGATTTTCGTTTTCAAATAATTTAAAGTTTTCAAAATGGTCTGTCTGATCTTTTCGTTTGTTTTCACTGTTAATATTCACTCAATAATCAAACTTTATATATGATTTCATCGGTGAAATAAAAATAGTCAGTTTTATTTTTCGATTTTTTAATTTATGGTCTTGCATTACAATTATGATTTTTTTCAGTCATCGAGCTGCTTCGGATAGACCACGTATAGAACGATGATTTTCAGAAATTTGTAATTCGGTTCAAATTTGAGATTTTATGCTTTCAGTAGATTTTCCATCAAATGATTAAGCGTTGTTGAAGGAATTTATTGTAGGATTAAATTCTGCTTTTTATATGAAAATTTAATTTTTAGGATATTATCCTTCATTCAGATAACAAATATATGCATATTGCTATGTTTTAAGATTTCTTATGAAAACTGTATGTTCTTGAATCAAACGTAGGATGTTCAAAATCATAATCCACTAGTTATCAAAAAGTAATAGGCAAGTCCTGATTTTAGCTTATATTCGATGACTTTTTTCTAGTGTAAAATTTTTTTTTCAAAGACAAAAAGGTTGGCGAACTTAGTCCTCCAAATCGATCAATTTAAATGCCTAATTGTCATAGTAATTACATAAACAATAAGATTGTATAAGCATTAAGTTATTTTTCATATTTATCCCGAGATGGTAATCGTATTGGTTGATGGAAATTTATTTAGGTTGATGGATTTCCACGAATTAATTGTACGTCATGCACTAAGGTATAATTATATCAGGGTTGCTCGGATGTTAATCGCATCGCTTACTAATGAAATGCATCTTGAATTTCATTTTTTATTATGAAACATATTATTAACCATCGAAACTATACGAATTATTCAATTGTTCGAGAATTAGCAAAACAATTGACGATATATAAATTTCCATCAACAAGTCAAGAATGTAATGTATATCGAATTGAACGAGCGGCTGCTTACATTGTTGGTAATTGAAAGTCTTATGTTCTGCTTCATATTTAATTGAAAATTTTCAAGTCATCTTAAAATCTACATGAGTAAGAATGGAAAAAGAAAAAGAGTATTTGAATTTGACAGTCATATTTAGAAAAACATTGTGACATCGAAACATGATTTCATTTCCGATTATCATTTATTTCCGAAAAATATTTCTTATACATTATGGAATTCCTATTTAAATTATAGAGTTCTTTGAAATTTTATTATAAATATTACAGATACTTATGAATGATCTCATTAATACAAAGGGTAGTCCACAAAGAAGGGCGAATTTTATTTCTACAATTAGAGAACTTTTACCTAATACCGGAAAATTTGAGGTCAGTTTTGAACCGTTTATTTGATAATACACTGAAAATATGCAGGATTAAATATTTCTACGTCGTTCCGAATTAGCCACTTTTTTTTCCTTGAAAGTTCTAACATCAGTTGAGAACTTCATTATTTTATTGAAGGTAATCCGTAAAATTCACTACCATATTAAATTTCTAAAATTCTTAAAACAGTCATCCATACCTTAAAATATTTCAGAGCTAAAAATCTTTTTAATCTTTTGAATTTTATATCAGCATAAAGCGAAAATTTCTTTCAAGTTCATTACCGTTAATTCAGTCTTGTTTTCAGAAACTTGATGCTGAAATTAGGAAAAGTCGTATAGGTCTTCTAGCTATCACGATGAAGGAACATCGAATCAGTTGGTTGGAACGTGAATTTAATACTCGAGCTGAAAAAATATCCATGCAAATTGAAAAACACTTGGACATTTTACGAACAGATTTACTACCACCATTGGGAGGGTTTGCATTAGAGAGGTGGGCGCAAAGTAGTATACCTGAGCAGGTTGCTCTGGCAGACATTGTCGCATCAAATGGTCTTTGCGAAGAAAGCCTATTACAATATTTCGAACTTATCCAAAATACACCAAATCTTAGCAGTGTTGATTTCTTCCATACAGATTCGAGTGATCTGTTTAAAGAGCGACAAGAAATTTTACACTGTATAGTTATTGACTGATTGTATAAGGGTATACAAAGGTAAACGACATTATCGGTCGATTTTGTTTAAATAGCTCGTAAGACTTTAGCTGCTATTGTTTTTAGCTGAAGCAAGAATTTGTTAGTGAAATCAATTATATAGGTAGGTTAATATTATTTATGTAATACGGTTATTAAAACATCAATAGGACTAATGAATCTAAAGATTTGAGGACGCTCTTAAGATCTTAACGAACTGCAATTTTAACATTTTAATGCGATATAATCATAATCAAACGAAATTTAACTTCAAAATGTAGAAGCATTAGTACCTATCGGTATGACTTTCAAATGTAAATATATGATTAAACAGAATAAGCAAGCAAAAATATCAAAACAAGTTCAAAGTATGTTTCGGATAAAAAATTCTGAGCATATTTAATTTCAAAACTTTGGAAAAATATTTTATATCAAATCTAATTAATGAAAATATCAATCATTAAAGAAAACAAGAAGCTGCAAACTTTTTCCAAAAGTTAATCAGAAGGTGGCGTTACAATCAGCTTCCAGAAAATGCAATTGGTGATTAGCAAAGTGAGGCAAACAACACACAGGGAAAGTGATTCGAAAATGAATTTCGGTGCAAAGATTTTCCAAACCATCAAATGCCGTCGATGGATAGCTGCCATTGCACATGTTGAAAGCGCCTGAAAATTTTTTTAGATAGTCAATAAATTAATTTGTTGAGAAACAAGCTGTATAAATAATTAAATGATTTTGGTGAGGTGAATTCTGACATGCTATTCATTTTAGGGATACAAAAAAACTTGTTTCTTTATCGCTCCAACTTCTAGCTAATCTCTTAGATAGATTTATAGAGGATTTCAATTTTTGAACATCTTATTTGAGAACTTTACTTGTTATTAAATATACGATAATGTGAGAGTTGAAATACTTCAATATTGGAGAACTTTTCTGAAAATTAATGGACTATGCTTTGTGAATAAATATTATGTGGATAATATAGAACTTATATGACACGCATGTTGACCGAATTAAAAAGAAAGGATTGAAGTTCAACACTTCATTAAACATCGTTTATATCTCTAATATTTCCTGAAATTCTACTAAAATTAATTTAAACTGACCTTTAGCGAATGAAGTAAGATTAATTTATAAGTCCAGTGTGAGAGACCAGATTTACGATAATTTTGTCGTACAACAAGCATCGGTAGTGCAGCACTGGTGATGATTTGGGATGCAAAAATGTGCGCAATAACAAGTGCAGCTGGCACTATTTTGATGGTAAAATTACCGGGAACGCCCACGAAAGCTGCTTGCCAAGGAATCGATGAGAATGTTGGTTGATGCGACAAAGCAAAAAAGCCATGCGATGATAATAAAACAATAAAAACTATTTGGTAATATTCTGGAAAGCGGAAAATTATTTGGTAATATTCTAAATCTAAGTTTTCAAATAAATATAGAAAGAAATAGGCAACTCAAGAATCCTAAATAATTATTCCGTATTACAGAAGAATCGAAATCCGGAAGAGAGTAGGAAGCATATCTTTAGAAAATACAATTAAAAAAAACTACAATCAAAAAAATTACAATTAAAAAAACTACAAAAAAAAACTACAATTAAAAAAAACAACAATGAAGAATCAATTAAAACTACTATGAAATAGCATACCATCATCGATAATAAATGGAATGAGGAAGATTATTATAATTAATGAAAGAAAACTGAATGCCAGACCATCACCGAGAATTAGAAATAAAACAGATGATATGCACATTAAGTATGATATTGCGCAACTGTTTCGATTCCAAAATTTTCCTATATGAGCTGCACGAAAACAAATCCCTGCTAAATTGACGAGTGATAACACATAAACAACCTGGAAATAATTATTATCGCACAGAAAAAAAGAAAAAAAACGCGAAAAAAGTGAAGTCCTTCTAAAAAACTAAAATTTTTTCTACAAAATAATAAAAAATGGTTTATTTGTGTTGACTTACAGTTCTAAAGAATATATCGTACAGTACCATTTATTTTTATGACTTTACGGAAGCGCTTTGATACAATGTGAATTGATGCATCAATTAAAATGTCGCGATATTACCTGATAATGTTGTATAACTCACAACTAACCTGAGCAGTACCAAGTGAAAATCGACCATACCTGATAATGTTGTATAACTCACAACTAACCTGAGCAGTACCAAGTGAAAATCGACGAAAACGGCTGAGAGTATCTTCGGGTAACCAAAGAGATAACCATGAAACAATTATAGCAACAGCTGTTGGAAAAATTAATATCGAAGTCCAAATTTCGGATGGATAATTTTGCAGAAACCTTGTCGCCATATATGCAGCGACAATCTGTACTGAGATACCGAGCACAAAACGTACTATTTTCATAGGATCTAAAAAATCTATTGATTTCTATGTTTAGAAATCTGATTATTTAACTATGATTTTAAAAAAATTACAGTTTAAGGACAAGAGTTTAAAGATAAAGATATCTTAAATACCTTAAAAATAATACATAAAGTTTTGAAGCAGATAAAGATTTGTATCGTTTTTTTCTGATTATTTGGATACATACATAAAGTAAAAAGCACTCACTATGAGGGATGTGAGAAAATGATTGCGAAAATACTGTAGCTTCACATGCATCTTCCTGTTCTTCTCGACATTTTAGAAAAAAAATACTTAACCGTAAAAATAAAATGATCGTAATGAAAATAAAACAACGTTCCCGACCAAAGCGATTTTCTAACACTGTTAAAAATGATTTTGATTGATGTCGATTATTATGCTTCCTGCAAATAATATATAGTATTATCATTGCCCAGAAAAACTGGTATTATGATTTCTAGATATAAATCAAAATACTGAGAAAATATACTATAACTTCTTTATTCTTTTTCTCTAGTTATAAATTAAACACGAAAGTGATATTAAAAATTCTCATCCTTATGTTTTAGATTTGAAATATGTATCATATATACAAGTGCTGTATTTAAATTTGTTAATCGTTTAAAGATTAAATTAATCATCTACAAATTACGAACCTATTTGAATAGGACTTCCAAAACGCAACAGCAATCAATGTTTGCGTCAGAAAACGTATTACGGATGATTCAAAAACAATGTAGCTATTGGAAAGGAAAGATGATGCATGTATAACAATCATACAGAATACAATAATTTCCCAACTTGTTGATGTAAAAGAAAACAACGTTCTGGCCGTTCGAACAAGTCGTATAATCAAGGACAAGGATAATAAGAAATCCAAAATTGCAATGCAGTGTTCTTCATCTCCAATCAAAAAAATCGATGCTTGAATGAAAAACAGACCGGATCGAAAAACCAAAGAGGCAAATGAAATGCTTAAAAAAAATGCAAACTGAAATGTATTTATATGACTTACGAAGCTATTCCGATAGTGGATGCTAAGCTAATGCTAAATGAGGGAAAAAAACTATCCGATTATTCAGCGTATAGTGCTTTCTGAAAAAAGTTTAGTGTTATTGTTTTTACTACTGTAAATATAAATAGCTGAATTTAATAAAAGAAATTTATACCGTCAACTTTCAAATTATCCTGTATAAAATTCTTAAAAATTTATAAATTTTATAAAGCAACTTACTTTCCCGTGTAAAGCGAGTCGTAAACCACTAATATAGTATCAAGTAACGACAAAAAACCAATTCGCATGAAACTACTATTAAATTCAGTCCATGAAGCACGCAAAAGTCCTTGCAAATGCCGCATGTAATCAATAGAGTTTTCTAAATTCCCATTATTCTCGAAATTCCTTATTAATGAATCTAACTCCGGTAACTGAGTTTCCGTTACCATAGTTCGTCCATAACGCATCATCTGCTCTACATTGCTACTTATCGCTAGGGCCCGATGTTCTGGTATTATGGTACAATCAATTAGTATCCCGATATTAGAATATGGGAATAGGTGAATCAAGTAAAAGGCTAATTGTTGGCACGATATCAACCTGAAAATATTTCTGCATTTTAAATTTGTCATTTAATTTGTTCTAAAGTGGAAGCTGAATAGAGTAATTGTTTGACAGTTTGGGAAACGTCAATGATTTATCAAAAGTTTTCCAGGTCTTAAGAAAATTTATGAGGTATCTGCCGAAACATTGACAAAATTATTTTGTGGAAATTGATTTGCGACTGAGAAATCTTTGTAATTACTATAGCATATAGGAGAGAAACACGCTTATTAACTCAATAAATTCTACCAATTATATTTTGAAATAAAACATTATAAAATTTCGGCTTCCAAAATTTTTTTTATAAAGCAGGAATGAACTAAACTAACGCTACTTAAGTCGCGATCGAAATTCTACCTGTGAAACTGATTCTGGTGGTTTCGCAAAAATTAATTTCTTTTTAGCAAACAAAAATAAAGCAGCATCTGTTTCCAGTGGTTCATCGCCACCATGATCACCGTTATTAGTCATTCCATGATCGCCCATTACCAGTAATAAAGTATTATCATCTAAAGAATCGATCACTTTTGCCAGCATTTCATTCATTTGCTTCAGTTTTTTGGACATTTCAGGATGATCTGGACCATATTTATGTCCGCAATGATCAACGCCAAGAAAATGCGCTATTAATACTGTCCAATCCGAATTTGCAAGCTCATCGTAAAGATTATCTGCAATATGGATCTAACCATCTGGATAAGGAAAACAGCAGTAAAGGAAAATTTTGGTGTTCAAGAAAAACTTGCATCTAATAAAACTTACTTAAGATCATCTGATCAACGGTGTGAAGATCAGTTATATCAAAGGATGGCAAATAATATTTACGTTTAAATTGTTTTGGATATAATGAAACCCTGGAAAAGTAAAAAATTTGAAGATTATGCATCAAAAGCCAAAAGATTATTGAGATACTATTATGCGTTAAGCAACAAACAATGGACTTCAAACTAATTTTGCAACCATCAATTTCATACCCAACTAATTTTTTAATCGAATTACTTTCTCCTAACTCTGCAATATATTACAGCAAATTCTGCAATCAAAAAATGTCCACTGGCTAAATTCATTGTTGTGAACAAATCACCATGTATCATCTCCAAGCATAACAATACTTCGATTCGTTGAGATGATTTCATCAATCCAGTTATCTTCTAATATTGCAGTACTTGCGAAATTTGAACCAACATCAATAAACGTAGGAAAAGAACCAGTGGTTAATGCTTTCAATCGCTGCATTGTAGTAGTTGGAGCATCAGCATGAAAATGCATCAAAACTGCTGATTCTAAAATTTGGCTTTATGCAATCTAAATTTCTAACTGAAGTTGTTTTTTCGAAGACAACTTATTTTGCACCAATTTCGTATGCTAATCTCTTTGATAATTATCAGGCTATCTTAAGCGATTGTATGATAAAATCCAATTTTCTCCATAATAAAACTTAGTGCATTTCAAACCATATTATTCCTCATTTAGGGGCATTTAGGGTCATTTATTTCTTTGCTATTACACTATTTGAAACTGCTTTCCTCTAAGAATTTTTTTATGTTTCTTAGTTCAATACATTCATAAGTTGTAATGTGATGACTAGGGACTTACCTTTATGATCATTAAGTAAACGAGTAATGGTTGAAAAGTGACCCAAATATGTTTTGTTGTTACTTTTGAGATGGAGTTGAGGTGGTGTAACAAAATCATATCGTAAACCATCAATCAGAATAACAACAACTCGCTGATACTGAGCTGGAAACCAGCAAGCATCACGTGAAGCAACGTCCGAACATGAACTGCGTGATGTGAGCTCAACTCGTTTAAGCAAGAAACCATGTTGAAAGAGCAATAATGATATGAAGAATGAAATACCAATAAACACAATATTAATTAGATGAGCCTAGAAAACTTCAAAAACTAGTTAAGTTTAAATTATATGATAATTAATAAAAACCATATTGATCGCAGGCAGGATATATAAAATGGAAATTTTGATTTCTTCTTTTATATGTCATATGTAAAAGTTTCCCTAGAGCTGTTAAAAAATACCTAATTCACTTTTTGATACGAATAGAACAAACTGTCGGGTTTGTTAAATTATATTTAAATCTTTCATTTTTCTCCTCCTCTCTCATTAACTTACAATTTTGCCATTCATTTGTTCGAGATTGACCATGGCAATTCCGAAACCGGTGTCAATGGAAGTGCACGAAAATGTTGCAATTCCTTTGGTATATCCTCGGGATCTGCAAGTAGGAAATAATTTTAAGAAAAAAGCAATTTGAATTACATCCTAAAAAACTCACATTTTTGCAATAAAAAACTTTTTTAAAATCCATTCTTCACTGAAATAAATTCGAATTGGTAATCTGATCAAAATTATGGCCATTTATAATAAGCGAAAAGGGAATCAGATAATATATATCTAATTCCTTACTATATTTATTCCAACTAATGAAATATTGAAAGCCAATAATTTCAAATTCCAACCGTTTGAATAATCTAATGACACGAATCGAACGAAATCTCTTGTTGAGGGTAATGTTTCGATGTTCAGATCTTTTTTACGTTCTTATGTTCTATATTAATCGTATTCGTTGCTTCCGGAGTAATTTCATCTGTTTCATCCCTCGGCTCACTAATCACTTCTGAGATTTTTGTTTTCTCTCTACTCTTCACTAATGCAATATCCTTACTTTTTATTTCCAAACTTTCCGTTTTTCTTTTTTTTTTCGTTCCTAGTTTTTGAATTTTGATTTTTTCTTTTCCCTTCAGCAAATTCTTACTTCCTGCATTATACTGTTCAAACCTTGTTTTTTCTTTCTGTCTTTTTATTTCCGAACTTTGTTTCTTGTCTCTATTATTACAACTTGATTTATCCTCTTTCCTCCCTTTTCGATCTTTTTGAGCAAGCCTATCCGTAATGTGATTTCCACGTCGTTTCAATTCTTTTTCCAATTCTTTTCGACGTTCCTCTTTACGTTGTTCATATAATGACTCTAGAAGCGCTTTTTTTACATCACTTCTATCAAATCCTTCCTGAAACTGAGAATTTAATTCGGACCACAGAGAAGTTTATTATCAGAGAAGAAACATGAAAGAGTTCATCTACATCTGTAATCAGTTTTTTTTTTTTTTTTGTAATGAGAAGGCAGGCTGAGATTGATGAAGTCGTGATTGATAAGTAACATTTTTCTAACAATTTCAAACATTGCACACATATATTTTATATAAAAAACTGCTAATGTGATGATTCGAATATCCCGATTATTTCTGAATATTGAAGTGTTTGATTCGTAATTAAAATCTTCTCGAATGTCCCTGAATAACTCTATGGTCTTATTTTCGAAAGAAATCTCTTTTTAAATAGTTACCTCTTCCTTAACTTCTAGACGAGGTCTTAAAAGTCGTCGTTCATTGGACTGCTTTGCAGCACTTCGTCTCATTAATAAACGCAACCATTCGTACAAAACAAAATGCCGAAAGCTCAGAGTTAATTATTTATGACCCTGAATTCATCGAAAGTTCATGCTAAATTAAGGATTAAATATAAATAAATTTAAACAATGCATCTGTAATCAATTAAAATTATTCGTACAATTCATATTTGTGATTATTTTTCAGAAACTACCAGAAATGCATCTCGATTTCCCCAAAATTCATTTTTCAAAATCCAAACTATCTTAATGAAAATAAACTTTTATGATGTCAAAACTATCAATTTAGATTCGTATAATTCATATGAAGAATAGATCGCGTAAACTTTGCAATCCTTAAATCTCACACTAAAACGATTGATTATCTATCTCACACGTATAATAGCGTTTTAGCTGTTTGCAAAACTATATACAATGCAAAAGATTAGAAGATATAATAATATTTTTTCTAGACAAAATAAACAAAAGAAAACACATACATCTTAGTTATCCTCTTTCATTATATCAAGCATACTAGAAAAAAGCACATATTGAAACAAATAAAAACTGTATTAGAGAAAGTATTTCATTTGGAAAGCGCACAAAATGCGGATTGTTTTGAATTTCAAAACAAATGTAGAATGATTAAAATAATGATAATAAAATACTCAGTTCCATATCACAATAAACTGCAGAATAATACTGGATCCCCTCGGATCCCTCATCAGAATCAATAAGGTCCTCTGTTATTAAAATTATATCACACGCCGGATAAACGAATCAAGTTCCATTTTATTACTGAAACAATGGCAACTCTGTTCCATCTCGGTTTTTTGATTTAAGTTTAAAAAAAAAAACTTCATGAAGTCTCCGAAAAATTCTTTTCTACGCCCGTAAATTTATGTCTTATCATAATCCACTTAATCTTAAACTCCACCAGAAATTTACCGAAATTTTGAGTTTTATCTACAAATAATTACCACCTTATCCTCGAATCTCTCCACGAATTTCTTATGTGATTCTCCCCAAAAATACAAACTCAAATAGTGCCCTCAATTTAGTAACCAATCAATGATATATAGTAATCGGAAAAAATAAAACAAAAGAAATGCTGTTAAAATAGCAAATAATTCTTCAAAAAATATAATGCTTACTCAAATATGTCACGTTAGGATCACTGAGATTTAAATATTCTGAAACTTTTAAAAAGAATTAATTTTATAAAACATCCTAGCTAGTAATAAACTAATGGAACAATCAAACAAAAGTTTGCTAAGCAATCGAAGCTGTGAAACTAAAGATAATTTAAAATTTGATAAATTTTCAATAAAACGAACAATACAAGACTTATCAACAATTATACTAAGATGTTTCGTCCAAATAATGGGACATGGGATAATGGAAATATCAAGATGTTTTATCTCTACGAAAAATTTCGTAGAGATATTTTTCTATTGGATAATATGAGAATCTGTTTCCGACCCTCAACACAGAAATTTCTACCAGTAATACTGCATGCGAAGTGGAATAAAGTGGAATAAACTTCAGTAAAAGGAAAATAAATTTTATGACATATCCATTTTTTTTGCTTTTTCACTTATAAAGACTCTATTCAAAATTCCATGTTTTCCATCTTCGTTTTCTACTCTATTCATAGTAATCTTTTGATTCGTTTTTCTTATCTGCTCTTCTAGAATATCTGCCAGTCCAGATTTCTCGGAAACCGAATCCGAATTAAATATGAATTTGCCACCGTTTCGGAGACATCAACCGTGGTTTCAATTTTCGTTGATTTCTCGCTTGTAACTGATCCATTACTATTTGGAGATTTAGATTTGTTTGACGACATTCCATTGGAAGAATATGATGATTTTCTTCCTCCTTTATTGGAATTTTTTCTCAACGACCAGTTGGAAGATCGCGACTCGGTTTCCGTATTTCTCGGTATCCTACCCAACTTTCTGGATAATTTTCCTGCACTTGTTTCTCTAGAAAGATCTTCCGTTTTTTCAGGGCTATTATTCCCTGATATTTCTTTCCTGTCAACATCTGCAAACTTTTCACTTCCATTCGAAAAATTATCCTCCACTCTTTTGGAATTTATTTTCACGTTTCTTGAAGAACCTGCAACAGGAATCTCACATAATGTATTACTTTTGACCAATGAAGATGATGATCCTGATTTCTCGCGAGCTATACGAAGCCTGCAAGAGAAATATAAGAAAAATATAATGCAAAGTTTTTTAAGTATTAGTTATTTAATTCAAAATACCAGAACTAATAGTTGTAACATTTGGTGCGATATTTTCATGATATGTTTGAACATTGAATATTGCTGTCACCCTTCCAATTGAAATATATGATTACAGAAATTTTTCCGCTCATTTTAATTCATCCACCATTAATAATTTGATAGAATTTAAATGGATTTTTGACTTTCAAATTTCCAGAATAATGAATTTACCTGAGCTTGGACAATCTCTTTTTATCTGATTTCGATGCTGGACGAATGAGGCGATGCAGTTTGAATGGAGCATCCTTTGGTAGTTTCGGCGGATTCAGAGGATCTTTGTTGTAAACGTTGAGCAATGCATGTGCCATGTATACTTTTTGGCTAGTTTGTACTGATCGTCCACTGCGGTTCTTCTGAATACAAGTTGCAGAATGTGTCGCTACTCCTTCACTATCATCCTCATCAATGCTATCATCAAACAAATTACGACGTGATGTGCAGCGACCATAAAATACCTTTAAATAATTTATTTCGATAAATCTTCGATTCCCTTTTTTGTTATTCTTTTTTTTGATGGAACATCGTCTTACGGAATCCACAGATTTAATCTCTGATCTTAACTCTTTTCTAATTTTCAGAAAGAATTATATAATAATGTAGAATCTTTTAAGAAAAAATGTACGACTTATAAAAATGATTTAGACATCAATACTACGAGCTTTTTGCAGATTTTTGAAATCTATAAAGTGAAAATTTTTTTTTATGTTTCACAATAAAAATAATCGTTTTCCAACAGAACAAAATTCATAATATGAATGAAGTTTTGAATAGTCTAACAGATGCCTCTCCGAAACAGAGAAAAGAATATAAATTTAATCTTTTGTTTTTTAATGAAATGATATTACATTTTATGCAAAGTAAAGAACTCTATTGAACTTCTGCGTTGAAATATTTTAATTACCTCATTTTTATCACTTTTACGTGCTGAATGACGAATATCTTCGATGCGTTTGCGATACCGTTCAATAATACTTTTGTCGAGTGATATGTCTTTTACTGCAGACTAAAAATTCTATTAAAAATGAAATGAAATGAATTAATGAAGTATTTTATAATGGCAAAATTGATCATTTTCAAAAAAATCCTACAAATATTACAAAATTAACAAAAATATAATCACAAAATTTCCAGCGTCTTTTTTATTATTTCTATTCCTCAACTAACCGTTTTCCCATTCAAAAGAAAATCATTTTACGCTAAAAGAATAAAATGACAAAAAACAGTAAAAAGAATAGAATAACAATGAAAAATCACTGGCAAAACTGCATGAGGCGAAGAATACTAGATATGATTTATAAAACAAAGTTATTAAAAATGACTCTAATCAAATGCGAGTCTTTTCCGATTAAATCAACTAAATTTCTGTCTCTTTCACAGATTACTAAGAAATTCTGAACTCATATTTTATTTAAGCTTTGTTTAAGCCATTCTTTTGCTGGCATCTCTAAGTTCGGGCGGACTGGATAAGAAGATTGTCCAAAATAGGAAATTAAAATAGATTCAAAAAAACTGGTTCCTAATTTTCAACACAAGGATATTATAAAAATAATTTGAAAATGACTTTGTATTTTATTTATAATATAGCACTTACTGCAACAGATAAAATAGTAGCACAGACATTAGTTTCCTCATTTAAATGACTTATTGTAGCGAAACGTTCGTTTAAATTTATGCGTGCGGAACGTGTCCGTGAAGCACTCGTAAAATTGGAAGTGGGAAGCGAAGATGGCATAGAACTGCGCGATTTTCTCGGCTGCATTTTTCCACGCACAACTGGAAGGCTGTTTTTTTTTCGTGACTGTTGCTGCTGTGACTGGGTCTTCAAACTTTTCTCTAACAATGCTGTCAACTTTTCGTTTTTACGTGTCGGAACTGAAGTTAATTTACCACATCTTTTAACGTGATTTTGAATAGCAACATGAAGTTGAAAACTATCCATTCTGCGAAAACTAATACAGATAAAATGAAAGAGTAAGGTAAACCTATTTGAAGAAAATAAATTTTAAATGTAATTTGAGAATATCTAAGCATGAATAAATATTGAAATTTCCTCTAGCTACTTAATACTTATTTTTACGATGCTCTTTAACTTCAGCAGAATTTTGAAAACGAATAATAGTTTACCCAGACAATGATAACAATGTAGCAAAGAAACTTATGCATATGCACTTAGCATTCTTATGAAAAAAAATCTGAACTAAATCAAACTTGAACCCTTTTAAGAAAAAAAAACGACCTACTTCGATTGAGCTTGCTAAGCGGCGTTTGCATAACGTTTTCATCATCTTTACAGGCTTTTTCACTCAATTTCTTCTTCATTTTTGACTTCGGTGTTGACGGCACAACAACTTCTCCAAGGTCATCACCTTCACTAATTGCGTCTGATGATGAATCGCCACTCTCGCCTATTTTCTCTTCCTCCACTTCTCTATTCCCGTCTTAAAATATTTAAAATCATTCTTTGCTAACTTTGATAAAAAACAATGTACTATAAATTAGAGATAAAGTTGGACCAGAAAAATTCAATTATATTCAAAATAAAATTCCGCATCAGAAAAAAGGCCATAGTTTTAATGAATCTTAAATAGGAGTCAATCCACAATGATACATTAATCTAATAGTATGCAGCTTACCTATCATAAAAAGATAATCCAAAAATAGATTGAAATATTTTGTTTTAAAACAGAAAAAAATTGCAAATTTCATGCCTACATTTTTAAAATAACTGAAATACATAATTAATGATTTTAATGACCAATCCTTTAAAAAATAACATGTGTACAAATATCATCAAGTCAATTTACTGAACATAGCAATTATATGTGTAACTAATAGCCTTAATTAAAATTAAATATATATACATCTTCGAGACAAGAAAATATCTTGGATATGAAATGATTTTTACCAGATAAAATAGACATAAAAATATAAAATTTAACCTCAACATTCATAATTTTTACATTTCGTATATATTGAAATATTAGGCAAAGTAAAAAGCATAAAATGTCTCGTAAAGATTCAAATTAAAACAGCTACAATCAATCAAACAAACAAATGAATAACTCCAAAATTATCAAAGAATGATGAAATAAGCTAGCCAAAGAATAATGGAATTCAATTCCGAACAACCTTTTTATACCATATAAGGCCTATTTTATTGCAAGTAATACGAAAAACGAAAAGATTCAGAGAAAGAAACGAAAGAAATAATAGTAGGCTCTGATCATGATGACATGAATGATCATCTCTGAAGTTGACTATTATCTTAACAATCATAAATAGATTCTTGTAATCCTAATGAAAAGAATCTGTTCAAAAAACCTTACTGAAAAATCCAGTTCTTTTATTACTGCCAGAAATTTCAGCTTAGTTTCATTTCAAAATTTCGATACAATATCATCAACCTCAGCTTTATTGAATATAACTATAAAAGAAAAATGAAAATTTTAAAATCGGAAAATTTTTGAAGAATCGATTAGGAAGGAAAAAATTGTTCAACGAAGAGAAAACTGACCTTTCACTTCTTCTCTAATGAACAACTACAGAGCACTACCGAGTAACTAACATTAACAATCACATCATATGTCAATCAACAATGATGGCGTCATCAGCGTGAAAATTGAAGGTATCATTTAAAAAAAAGTGGTGTAATATCAAATTATCAACTTAAATACCGAGTCTGATAAACTGAATCAAGTAAAACATATCAGAAGAAATAGTTTTGTACATCATCATCTCTCAAATATTCAATGAGAGAGTTAAAGCGTAATAAATTCAAAAAAATGTACAAAATCAATACAATTTCATCTATAAGATGTACAGAAATGATTAGAAACAATGCATGAATTCACTTATGGTTTTTTATAATATTCATTTCGTTAATTGACCCATTTCATTTCACTATTTCTAGTATTATTATTTATATCATAATAGAAAAAATTGTGAATCTTTCACACTTAAACAATCATCATCGATATAAGAAAGCTTATAACACTGTTACAATTTTATTTTTTAGATTGAAAATGAATAAATTATTTGTGATTATTTTAAAATTCTGATTATTATAGCAAAATTGAAGCTTAAACTAATCTTAAGCTAAACGAATCTATCATATTTTTAGAATAATATTACATGTTACAAAAATGAATGATATGTTCTACAAAGAAATGGTGTCACAATGTTAATGTTGGTGATGTAATAATATGCTAATTCTAAGTATATTATGATTGGCATTCAATAATTCGGAATATAGTGAGAGATACTAAGACCTCTTATTTTCTGATGCCAAAAAAATTAATGATATTAGGGAATTAATGATGTTAGATATTAGGAAGAGTTCAAATATGATTTTGCGATGATTTAGCGAAGTAAATACGATGAAAATTCTTTCAAATATAAATGTTCTTTATAAAAAAATGATCTATGTAAATTACTATATTCTTTAATAAACGTCTCTATGAGGATATTTTCAAGCTAGAGAGCTGTAAGAGTTCAACATTGATCCACGTTATCAAAAGCAAACAATGGTCATCTGGTGCGAAAAAGCACATATGGCTGTAACTAGATTGGGAATTTTCCAGTTATTAGAATGTCATCTATGTCTGAAATTTTTCATCACTACTTTTCATAGGATATGTTGAGTCTAAGCCTTATTAAATTATACCATTCAGCAAACAAATATGTGATATCATCCAAAGCAGACTGAAACCATCCTGTATAAATGACGAGAAATATTGCGAATTTCATTAAGATTGGAATAAATCTATAAATTAATTAATTGAAACTATCTTGAATATATAGTTATAAAAAAGTCAGCCATATATTAAAATCAGTTGGACTTGAAAGCATAACAAAGCTATTCATTTAGCATCTACCTATTTCTATATTCTTCACGATTTAATTCACAAGCATAATTTTAAGTTCAGTATTTGAATGACCTAACAGGTGATCTAACTGTAACATCTCGAAACGACCCAAAAAACCAAAAAAATTGATTCCGAAATATAAAATCCAATCCTGCGTTCATTTATAACTGTCATCGGCTTCCCGATTTTTCGGCAGTTCCATTTTTTTCAAATGAATTAAAAAGAAATACGTACGTAAAAATCAACAAGAAAACTTTTACTCTTTCATTTTTAGTAAGCGTAAAAGTTTTTCCATTGCACATCGTAGGGGTCAGCTAGTGTAAGGAAACTTTTTTTTTTCTCTGCCAAACGAAATGAAAATAAGGCTTTACTCGGATTTGATAGTTTTCTTACATGGCATAACTATTTTAACAGAAAGTAAGGTCTGACCGAAGCCGATAACTATTAATGTACAAATAAATAAAAAAATGTTAACAAGTTCCATTTTGAAACAACAACATTATCAACAACTGAAAATAAGGTCACTTTAATGTTGAAGAATTAATCCCATGGAAAATGAAACAAGTCAAAAATGAATAAAACTATTAATAAATTATAAAAAGCTTATTTAAAACTTAAATAAACATCAACTAGACAAAGTTAGCTATTAAGTCCAAAAGTCTTCAAAAGATATTTCAATTATTTTGAATCGCCAACAGAAAATACTTAAAATACATTTCGACAAATTAATAATATATATTGGCATATCAAGCGAAAAAATACTGGGTTTTTCCAATCCAAAAGCTGTAAAACACCAATTTTTAATCTGGCAGTTACGCAAATAAAAAAATGAAAGCAACGATAAGTCCAATGTAACAAAATGGAGCAAAAATGCAGTGAATGAAAGTTAACATGTAAAATTATAAGTAATAACATTCCTTTTGCTTACCTGAATTGTATTTTGACCTGAATTATTATTTTAAATTCCAAATGTCAAAAAATGAAAAAATTAATGATATGAATGCGAACCAGCTCTTTTGCTTTTTTCACGAGCAGCGATTCGTTTTGAGATTCGCTCTGCTTGTTTAACACGTGCACGAAGCCCTATTTTCGATTTTCCGAATCCTGGTTCAGGTGATGATTCATCACTTTTATGTTTTCTATATTTTCCTTCTTTTTCGGTTTTCTTTGCGGCAGCTTTTCGCTCCAATGCAAGCATCGCTGCACTTCCTGGACCCGTTTTTCGACTACTTCTCCGCCCTGCTTCACGAGTTTCGAGCACTCTGCCAGCATTTGTATCCGCCGATCGGTCATCCAGATCAAGTGGCATTTTGATGCACAGTTCCTCATAAATATAAATTATTGCTTTGGGCATTATATGAGCAAATCTGAAAAGCAGTTGTTCATATATCAGTATTATTTTTTGAAGATAACTAGAAAAAGAAATACTGATTCTTCTTCACACATAATTATTTTCATCAGCTAAATTAATCAGCATATAATTTTTACTGCACTTCAGAAGGCTAACAGTGACATAATCATACATACAATCAATATCATTTGCACATGCTATGAATCAACCGAAACACAAAGCTACTTCATCAAGAAGATTAAGTCATTAGCAACTAGGCAAAGAAACCAAATTATATAACTTTTTTAATATTGATTGATTTCTTCTTAGGCTTCTTTTTTCAGTAAAAATGAAATCAAAACTTACTGATCACAAATAACTTCATCCAGAAAATTTTTCATATACAAAGAATCAGCAACGAATACCAGGAAACCTAACTTATTTACAACCTGAAATTAATAGTGAACAATGAAATTGTGCATACCTCAAGAGATATATTTTTAAAATAATTTTTAACGTGGTATAAAATAACGAGTTTTGCAACATCATTTTTTTGCAATATCAAGGACAAACTTCAGTTTCCTCAATCTTTTCTGGATTCTTCTTGATTAAATGAAGTTCGAGAAGCACCATTAATTCATATTCACGAAGACGCTCGAAGATATCCGCTGCTCTTTCCTCGCGATCATATTTCGTTGTTAAATCTTCACATGTAAGTATGATATGTTTTTCAATAAATTCGTTCATCGAATCCTAAAAAATCAATTTAAAACTCCACATCATTGAAACTAAAACCCCAATAGCAGCTATTTAATATAAATCTGAAAAATTCAGACCAATTGTTGTATTACTCTTGAAAATTAGAAAATATGCAAAAATAAATACTGCTTGAAATTTGATCTATTATATGTAATGATGCTAATGTTTCAATATATGGTTCTAGTACAAATTCTATTAAGAAAAATCTTTCCAATCTACTAAAGCAAATAAACTGTGAAATCGGAAATTTGGCATCACTAACCGACACAAGATCTGACCAAGTTGTACGCATAAAATAGTGATGCAAAGTATTAATAATCATGTAATAGCACTGTAATGATTTCTTTCGCTTTCGCAAAATCTGATTGTAAATAGGTAGAAAGACTTCCGGCAGTTTCTTTTCATCGCAGACTAAAAATATATTGTCTCAAATGCATTCTAATTTTTCAGCAGCAATTTCATCACACAGTGCATTTGTCTGAGATTGAATTATATTTAAAAAATTAAACCTGAATAATAATCGAAATCTTAAACTGTATTTATTATTCGATCAAAAGTTAATGCAGCTGATTGATTTTCCTAATGCGGCTGATTGATTTCCCTGGTGTATTTAAGATAAACAAAGTTAATGCCACCGTTATAATTTTTCAAGTACTGGAAATTCATAGACTAAAAATACCTATATTGATGTAATCGTTTGATTCTGCAGCTAGCCTACGTTCTGTGCGTGCTCGCACAAATTTCCTTACATTCTTTGGATATTTGAGATGAATTTTTTGAGCTTCATTGAAATCTTCCAATTTAGGAAGCAAATGATGTCTATCGGCAACAAGAAGATTTCGATATTCCGCTACTGACTTTGGTTTGTTCGGAGATGAACCTCGGCTATCGATCTTTGAATTAGTTTCTAAAGGCAAAAATTTTACTCTTTTGAATATGTTAAAATTAATAAGCTTAATTCAAAATGACCCTAAACTCCATCTCGATTAGCAGCGATTCCATTGTCTCTTTGATATGCTCAATTAAATTTCAATATTTTTATTGAACTAGGAAGATACCACCCTTAAGATCAAGCAAACCTAATATTGATATTTATCAAAAATTAGAAGCAGTTAATCATCTTTTCCAGTCTTATTCTCGACTATATGACTAGATTGCTCTCCTAAAATCTAACATCTAAAATATTCAATAATTTACTGAAAAATTACCACTTGGCCCCTGCTCAGTTTCACCTCTCATATGAGCTTCGAGAAGTGTCTTTTTTCTGGTTCCATACTGCTGAGATGTTTTTCGACTATTTCTCTTACTGTCTGGTATGGTATCTCATCTCGTTTGAAATTTCTTCCAGGATTAAGACTAAAAATTGCATTTACATTTAAACAATTTGTATACTGAATGATACTATCATTGCTTATCAAATATGTAATAAACAGCAGTATTTCACAAATCGAAAGAAAAACGTTATTTTACAAATAGAAACTAACTTTTTGAACAGTTCAAATGCAGCATCCTCGAAACTTCTTTGCTGCTCCATTCGCTCCATCGAAGCGTCACTGTCTCCAATGACGCCTGACAAATGTCAATTAAAAACCATTCTTCTATTAATTTAACGTCACAAATAAACGTGAACTATAAATACCGCACATGTAATAATATATATAATATTAAATGTTGCATATTCAATCATTCCGTGCATTTGAATTCCATATTCAGTTAATGTTAAGTATCGACATGATGAAATCATTGATTACCTTATTGGTGGTTAAAGCGAAATCATCCACGATGATTATAAATATTGATATAAATATTGATATTATCTTCTCTAATGTAACAACAAAAGCAATGAAAAGTAAAAATGAAGTATTTATTATATGAAAGAAATACAAACATAGCAGACGTGACGCGAACATTATCAAAATATTAACATATTAAACAAAATGAATAAAATGAAAAATACGGTAAGAATACAAAATATTTAACTCAAAGATTTGAAATGTAGCTGTCGAAAGAAAAAACAATTAACACAAAATTATGCTGAAGGAGAAAAAAAATTATGCTGAAGGAAACAATGCAACAGCAAACAATTTAAGTCAAGTATCGAAAAATGATCGAGATAGAAAGAATGTTCAATTGAGTGGAAGAATTCTGTTGGAATTTCCATTTACGACGTTTCGATAAAGATTCCAGCAAATATCGAAAATTTTAGAAATTTACTTCAAATATGTTATTAAGCATGGGAACAAGACATTTAGTAGTTATTAAAATTGTTTTGCAGTTATTCATTTATTAAACATTCAGTAAATCATAATTGTCTTATATCTTTTGCATATATAATTATGCATAAAAATACAGAATACTTTTCTTGGACGTCTCTCACTCGTAATAGATGTGAACATGACCAAATGATGCTCAAAGAATGACGAAATAAATTAATTTATAATGGCTGGTTAAAAGATGATAAATTTGATTGAAGAACAACTTATGGAATAAGCTGAAAATTTTTTCTCAGCATATCGTTATTGTACCGCTATGAAATCATCAAGAGATCTTGGCTTCACATCGAAAACTTTAGAATTCATTCATAGATTCTTTGGCTAAAATTTATCTCAATTACATATTATTGCGAGTACTCATTAAAAATTCAATTTAAATGAAAACTGTGCCATTCTTGCTCATTATAAATAATCAAATACAAAACGAGTAATTAAAAGGAACATAAAGTATTTAAACAAGTTCTCATCATTTGTCATATCAAAATATTCGTCTTCAAATGAGAAGTATTATTCTGTAAATATGCAAATTTCTATATAATTTTTTCCCCAACAAAATGATAAAATTTCTTTTGGAAATCTGAAAACTTTCGAAAAAAACTTCAAATTTAGTTCCAACACGGACAAACAATCCTACCGCAACTGATGCCCGGCGCTTTGTACTTCAGGATCCTGGCGGGAAATTCCCACGCATGCCTTTAGGCACCTATTTCTCGAAGTTTGTTCATTTTAAACATGGCATTGCTAAGAGTATTAATAACTGATGTAGCACTATAGTTATATTTGTAAAAAAGTTATCTTTTGTTGTGATTTTTAATAACATTTTACGCCTTAGCTTTGTAATCTTTTGCGCATAACTCAAGAATTCATCCATATCACTGCCAATTCTACGCTTTATTGCATTAAATGTTGAGTTTGAAATGCCAAAGACTTTCTGCCTATGACATTTCATGGCAAGCATAGAATAGATACCAGCAGTACAGTAGCCGTAGAAGTTGAAAAACTATTAAGAAATGTGTAACTTGCTTAATCAACTAGCTACGTAATATAATTCATATAAATTTCAAAAATTTTAATGTACTTTCCAATCATTTCCGTTGGTTTTCATCCTTGAGAATGTAGTAATCTTATAGTTAACTTCTCATAGTCATATTTAATTATTTTCCGAATTAATTATTCAAGTTGCATCAAATGCTTTTTCCATCTAAATTGCATGACATATTTTTATTTTTTTAATCTGTTCGGATGGCATGCCTTTATCTTCTAATTTAATCGGATAACAAATCTTTATCGTTTGATCTAATTCTGCCAAATTTTTTTCAAAGAATTAAAAATGAAATTTTCCGGTAATCTTTTATCATCATAAAATTTTCAATATTTTCTTAGTAGTAACAATTTGCGGAATAGATTTAATAATTGCTTATTTCTCTGTATTCAAATGGTTTAAAAATGAATAGGCATTTCGTTGAAATGGAAAATAGTGGATTGGAAATATCGACTTGATAAATATGGAAAAGCATTTCATAATTTGATTTAATAATATTTCGACAATTTCTTTTTCTTTTCAGAAGAAAAGCAGAACAATGTCCGTTTTCTTTTCTGAAGTAATACCAAATCTAATCATTCGTTCATTTAATTCTATCCGCTTTTCAATATTTGCATTAATGCTATAATATCATCTCAGGCAAAATTTTAGTAATTCTTTATCCAGCATTTTTTTACTTTTTTTCAATAACTATTTGCTGATCATTTTAAAATCTGAAGCAAATTGAGTGATAGTTATTTGATGCTAATCATGCCTGATTAAAAGAGGCTTATTTGATGCGATGGAAGAGAAAAAAAGATTTTCCTTGCCAAATAGGCCATCATACAATATTAATGAGAGCTAAATAAGTTTGAGTAAAATATAATGGAGCTTCATCCAGTAACAGATCTCCCACGGCGAAACAAGCTTGGATAAATTGTAATAAAACTTCATATAATTAAACGAAAAGCAACAAAGTTACTTTTGTAAGTTTTTTCTGTTTAAAATTTCAAGAAAGAATAAACAGAACATTATTCCAATTTTTGGCTTCTTCATGCAAATTTTAAACATATTCTTCCATTTTCTTTCATTCCCTTTTCACTACTCTAAAATAGTTTAATTGACAGAAGCTCGATTTTGGGCCTCACAATTCCGAATATTTTTAACTCGATGAAAAAGAGATGTAAATTGAAACATTTCTTTACATTAATTACAAATAGCTCTTTCTTGCTTGATATTTTTTTAGCAAAGAACGATAATCGAATTTGGTTTTTTTCGCTTCATCGTATTCAAATCATAATAAATCAGTCATATCTATTGTTCTATTTATACCAATCAAAAAAAAAATTGATTTACTATTTAGAAAAGGTAGGAGTAATCAATGAACCAGTACATTTTTCCAGGAAATTTTCAAAAATTTTTATTGGAAATTTCAAGAAAATTTTAAATTTAATAGAAAAATCAATTTTCTTCTTATTTTACAAAAAACAAATTAAAATAATTCATGAAATTTGTTGATAATATTAATAATAAATGTAGAGGAAAATTTTTGATTTGCAACTTTTTAGGCGATTGTTGGTTGGTGATCAATAAAATCTTCTAATAAATAAGAAATAAGCGGATGATATGTTCTTTTCTTATTTTTTTGAATATTAATAGTATTAAATTTTTACCTCGTACCTATAACGTCATTTACATTTTATCTTTATGTACGTATGCAACATTCGCATTTATTATATTTAAATACGTAGCATGAGAAAAATGTCCTTCCATCTCCATTGCTTTGATAAATTGATGTAAATTAAATCTTTTTCATTATCTACAAAAAAGGACAAAAATTCGACAATCAAAGCCTGAAAATCACAATAATTTATTAAGATCGCGTTTAGTAGATGCATACATATTCAATAATTAAGTCTTACTGATTTTTGAAAGAAAATACGGTAATAAAAGGTGCGTATATAATAGATCTTTTTTAACAGTTAAAAAAATCCTTTTACAAATATTATCTGATTCATCGAAATTTCTAGATTTATGTATACATATCAGGTGAACGAAATTAGAGAATCAAATAATGTTGTATGCCTGATATTCTTTTTGTTTCTTTTCATAATGGAATATCCATTTTACCTTAATAATGTCTTTGTTCTGAATGGTAAATGTAACTTCGAATCAATGAATTAATATTTCTAAAATTAGGAAAGCTTCAAAAGGACATTGAATTGCTTCAAATGATTAGCCGATAATGAATATTCATGTATAAATGCACTTTTTAAATTTATGTGTAGTATGTCAATGTACCAATTATATATACATATATTTGTGATATGAATAAATAAATATCACGAAGTCTAATTACTTTTTATGATATATTGCTGATTTATTTATACATGAAATACTACTAATTCATTTATAATGTGTTGCTAATTTAAGCAGTTAAGCACTGAAACTTTCGTCACTTTAATAAAAGCTTTTAGCATGCAACTTTCGCAATTTTAGCATTTTGACATAAAAAAACAATGCAAATCTTAAGCGATGCAAAACTGCACATTATTCTAATACTTGGTAAGGAAAATTTTCTCCTTTTTTTAATTTTATTTTTAGAAAAATATCCCATAACTATTTTGTTTTGTGCATTTGTGATGAAAAAAGGAAAAAAGTAGACTAAAAAGCTTGAAATGAAAAACACAAGAATAATGAAGAAAATTGAAAACTTTTTGGAGAAAAGAGTGAGGGAAGAAAGAGAACATAATGTATTAATCCATCGTCGGTAATCATGCAAAGTTTTGCGTTATGGAAAGTCATTATTTTGAAAATCAAAAGCACATTATTAGCCACCGATCCGCTCCTTTTCTGGGATAAAAAAGTTCTCTTGTTTTTTTTTTATTTTTAATATTTTGAAGAGAAATTTTATAGCTTCAAAATCAACCAATGGAACGGAAAGAAGCAAACAATGCCCTTTCTGAATAAATTGACATTTTCCAATAAATTCCCATCCTAATCATCAAATCGATTTTGTTTTAATTCCTTTTTTTACAATTTTGTCCCATAAAAATCATTTAGAAATCTTGCATGCTATGAATGCTTATGCAAAATGATATAATTAAGCATCAAAAACCAAAGCTTAAAAATCAGGATTCCAAATAAAAGAAATGTGAATCTTAATTAAAGTGTAAAGCTCTTTTATATGTATCATTTTTACTATAATTGATGTGCATTTGCAAAACAATAAATTTACGAACGAATCAGCAAAAGTTGACCGAATAGAAAAAAAGATTTGAAAAAAATCAATTTTAATCTTGATCAGCGAATTATCATTGTTTTGAAATGATATGATAAATATGAATTGCAAAGTAGCAAACATCTCTAAATGAAATCGATTTGAAAAAATTGAAAAATGAAGACAAATTTTTATGCTACCACTCGAATATTTCATTTCCATGAAATTGAAAAATTGTAATGTAAAATTATTCATCGTTTTTTTTGTAATAACAAAATTATTTCACATTTTTTTCTTTAATTAATTAAAAAAATACCCACACACATGCACACATACATGTTAATACAAAATAATTAATCGCGGTAAGGAAAACATTAACGAAACATACTTGAGCAATAGTGAATCAAAGAGTTTTTTCTCTTTTTTAAACATAGAATTTACATAAAATTGATAAATGAAAATTAATTATGAAAAATGATGAACTTTGCAATACAAACAAATAAAAATTACAAACATATGAAAAGTTCAACAATTTCAGGGCACTGCTGAAAGAAGAATATATGTATTTTACTACAAAAAAATTAAAGAATAACCACAAAAAATCTTTTTTTTTTTACTGCAAATATTTTGAAGATATGCTAATTAAAAAGATATACATTATCGATTTATTATATTTTGAATTTTTGTTTTGATATATGAAAAATTATCAAATGGATTTTGTTAAATTAATTCAACAGGTTAAACACAAAAATGATTTAAGAGTTTGTTAACATAATCAGTTTCATCTCGTAAAAATTTAATGTTCTCCCATTCTTATCCTGACTTGTTTTCATGTTTCTGAAGAAAAGCTAATGATTTTGCAAATACATGCACATAATATCTTTACCGATTAAAATTTTAATTTGAAAATGTTTTATACAATGTAGGCATCCTTTACATACATGTGGCCATTATCATTCTTTCTTTTTCTTCCTCCTCCAATAAAATCGAGCTATTAATAGTAACGAATTTATATGCTATAAATGTTCAATTAAATCATTATTAATAGTAAATACGAGTTTATATAATACAAATGTTCAATTAAAGTAATAGAATCTCAAAATTAAATTCAAGCTCTCTGACAAGAATTACATATTGACGACTAAAATATTACTTATTTACTTAATCGGTTGCTTACGTAGGTATCGAACAATTTAGTTATTTATTTATTTATACATATAATTATTTGCCTATTTGGCCCCAACTTGTCTCTCTTAATCCTGCTGTTCAACGGTAAAATAAAACTTATTCCTTTAAACATACTGATGAGTTCTTTTTCCACTGATCCTGATTATCAAATAATATTAGAAGGAAAACAAAAAAAAATTCACAATACAATAAAACTGAAAAATTTTTTCCCGATAAAATTACATTTTTCAAATAATTCCATACCAATTTAATTAAATTACAAACATATTTATTGCAAATCTAAAAAAAATTGAGGCAAAAAACAAAACCTTTCTTGAAAAATTTAAATATAAAAAAGGAAGGAAAAGTATCATGAATAGAATAATTGCGATTCATACAACATATTTTTTACGCTTAATTTCATTCTCAACATTTCTGTGCATGTTAGCTTTAATTAAAATTTGTTAAATTTTACTAAAAGAAATAATTTTATCTCCTCTCTTTTCATAAATTTTCAGAAAAAATGCAAAAAATAATCTTTCTATTTTATAAGCTCAAGTTATAAGTGAGTGATATTATCGCAAACATATGGAATTACCGAGATGATAAATGATCATCATTTATTTAATTCTAGAAAGATAAGAATTAGGATTACAACAGTAATGTGAAAATTATCCCGATCCCTGTGCACCCTATCGATTAGACTATAAAAGATTACAATTATCTGCAGTTTATGGAAATTTCTTTAAGAAAAAAACTAAGAAACATTAAACAATACAAATAATTATCTTAATTTTTATTGGCAAAATTGTATCAATTAAATTCAGTAGTTTAGAATCTAAGTTAATCACTGAAATTAATAAAATCATCTGATTAATTGTTTGATCTTTAAAACTTAAGAAGGAAAATCCTTCTTGACCTATTAATTAAATTTAATAAGAGATCATGAAAAGAAAAATTTCTAACGAACAAATTATTCAAGAAGTTGTGTTTCACTTGTTGGATCAACTTGTCCACCGCTACTCAATAACTGTTGTAATTCACTAGCATCCAAGTGTAAATCCTGCAAATCCTGAAAGCAATCAAGTTCTCCATCGGTACCCGTTAGAACGATATTTGGAATTTCCCGTGGTTCGGGACTATTTGAATAATTACGTTGTTGTGGCCATGATGTTGGTACTGGTAATTCAATACTTTGTGCCGGACTTGTTGGCGCTGATTGTGATTCGGATGATGATGGTGGTGTAGCTAAAGTCTGACATAAATTTGAATTATGTCGTTGTGCAATTGCTTGATGATGATGATGATGCCGATGATGATGACAAGGACATGACTGCACTGTAGCAACTGGTGGTATATCTGGTAATGAGCCGACAGCGATATCTTTACAGTCATGTGTAACCTTTTGTTGCATATCACCATTAAAAGAATCAATTGTAGGATGAAATGATGATGATGATGATAATGACTGCTGTAATGGTGATATTTGATTTGATGATGATAATATTGTTAAGTCCTGGATATTAAAATTTTCGAGTCGCTCTTCTTGTTGGTAGAAATTCATGAATATTGTTGGATCACTATGAGCTCTGAAAAAACTCATTTATTAAATTATCGAGCAAATACTGAAAATTAAATAATTTAATAACAAAACAAATGCAAAAATTTTTATAACTTAGAATTCATAAAAACCTGATATAATCTACCGTTTGGCCGAAATGTTTCAATATATTAAATTTTTTGACACTCAACTGATAGCTTGATATTTTGATGTTTAAATTTAATCTTCCAATTAAGGACATAAAAAATGGGGAGCTAATAAATTTAATTTTCCCTCCAGTTTTATTTGCACCATAATATTAACAGTATATTCTAATTACTAAGATTATTTCTTATCATTCGAGCACAAAATATCTCAATAATTTATCAGCAAACAACTAATTAATAACAAGAGGACATGCTAGCGTAATATATTTTATGTTTACTTGAAGTTATTCTTGAAGAAAAAAAATCACTCGTATAATAATGAAATGTCATTAAGTATAATTAATTAAAATGACCTATGCTCCAATTAATAATTATAAAATTATTCAAATTATCGGAGGACAGATGAATTTCACATTATGCATTCTTTCAATGCCTTTTGCAAGCCTAACAAATTCTTGTTTCGAGTAATATATAAAGTGGAATGCTAAAGCTTACTTGATTTAATAGTCTTAGAAATGAATTAAATATTTTGCGTAGTTATAATGAAGTACTAACTTTGGCCATAAAGTATCCGGTGGTAGTAGATGATTATTGGATGGACAATGTAAATGCTGATAATCGAATTGATCAAGCGGTGAACAACGCTCATGTTGTTTGGATGATTTGTATGGATGATAATGTGTTGTACCAGGTGTACGGCCACGTCCATGATGTGTTGGACTCATTTGAGGTGATCCTGACCAATATGGCCAATTACAAACATCTGGTTGTTGTTGAACCATTTCATGCACATTTGGCAATGAACCACCGGAACGACCCCAATGTATTGGTGGTGCAAGAGCCTGAGGACTAGAACAAACCGGTAGTGCAGCAGTACAATTACTTGTTATTGCACGAACATCACGCATAACAGAAGTAAACAATTCCTGATCTTCATTTTGCTTCCTTTCCATTATTGCTATTTTTCAGCAAATTTACGTGGTGTTCCTTGTGCCATTGCGTGAGTTTGTTGTTCTACAGTACAATAATAGTGAGGAATAGAAATTATTGATCGCTTATAATAGTGTCAAACAATGAGTGCAATAAAATAATGATAACAAATAAGTAAATAATAATAACAGTAATAAATAATAGCAGTACGGTAATACAGTAATAAATAATAGCAGTACGGTAATACAGTAATAATAAGCAATGCCGCCAAATATTGTTTAAACTAAAATCGACTGTATCAATAATAGAAACAATAATTTTAATAAAAAAGACGAAGATGAATATTTATTTTATATTACAACATGCGGTAATATTATTATTTTGTTTGATATTCGATAATTTCCTTTCGTTGCCAAATTCAATTTAAACGTTGTAAAATAATTTTCATCAATAAGTTATAACGATTACGAGAAAAAACGAAAGAGACACACGTATATAAAACATATACATATTTAGAATATTGAATAAGAAATACTACAAGTATAACAAAATGACAGGTTTTCTGAAAATAATCAACTAATTTACATTATGAGACTTAATAGTGATAATGTGATAAATGATGATGATAACGTAGTGATAGCGCTAATGACAGCGATATCGATAGTGATGGTGTCAGTGTTAAGCTGGCTTAGTGATAGTGGCGTGATGATGAAGTTGGTAAATGATAATAATGATATAGTAATGTTAGTCGGGAAACGGGAGTCGAGGAAATAGACTGGATAAATAGATATATAGAGAGATAGAGCGACAGATAGATAGAGAGAGAGAGAGATAGAGAGATAGATAGATTAGATAGATAGATGATAGATTAGATAGATAGGTAGATAAGTAGATAGATAGATAGGTAGATAGATAGATAGATAGATAGATAGATAGATAGATAGATAGATAGATAGATAGATAGATAGATAGATAGATAGATAGATAGATAGATAGATAGATAGATAGATAGATAGATAGATAGATAGATAGATAGATAGATAGATAGATAGATAGATAGATAGATAGATAGATAGATAGATAGATAGATAGATAAGATAGATAGATAGATAGATAGATAGATAGATTAGATAGATAGAGAGTAGATAGATGAATAGATAGATAGACTGTAGACTGATTGATATAATTCGACAGAGTAGCTTTTATATTTACTTTTCACTGTTCTTAAAGCAGCAAAACTAATCGGCGTTATTGGTACATATTCGACAACATATTTACAGACATACAAACATACGCAGATATACAATACATACATCGATGTACACACATGCAAACATACATAAACATAGTAACACACACACACACTCACACACACACACACATATGCATAGACATACAACACATACATATACTACACAGTCATACAGTAGGATATACATTAATTAAGGAATATTCTGTCTGCAAAAGTTCGAAACATTATCGAGAATAATTGGATATATCTATCGTTTTCGCCTAATTAATCGATATACGGTGAATTATTATTATTATTACTATCTAAAACACACATACACATACACATAGATAAAAATAAATGTTACTTTTAAAAATAGGCTTGAAATTAAGAAGTAAAAGAAGGACAAGGAGGAGCAAGAGGAGGAGGAGGAGGAGAAGTAGGACGAGGAACAGGAAAAAGATAGTGGTTAAATGAAAACAAAGAGAGGGAGAGAAGTGATATGAAATATATAAAAGGAATTGTATGTGTGTATGTCCGTGCGTCTGTGTGTATGTGCGTGTATGTGTGTGTATATTTATATAGATGTGATACATATGCATGGAAATAAATGTATAGAATTTTAATGTTTCAAGGAAAGGAAAAAGGAATAGAAGCTTGAGGAAGAATGAATAAATTTTTTGGATAGACTATATTTTAAATGAAGTCGAGAATCGATCGATTCATCAGCAAGCAGCCAAAAGGATAGCATTTAGCCTTCGAGAGTTTAGCTTTGTGAAATGAAAGGGATTGAGGATATAAAAGATTTTCTGCTAAATTCAATGAATAAATGAGTGGTTGATTAAATGAAAGAATGGATGAAAGGAGTGAATGAATGAATGAATGAGTGAATGAATGAACGAATGAATAAATGAATGAATGAATGAATGAATGAATGAATGAATGAATGGAATGAATAAATGAATGATCGAATGATTGATTGAATGAATGGATAAGTAAATGGTCGTAGATTGTTTTATGTACTTTTATTTTGGATAATCATTTAATTATCGTTGCATAAATACATCAAATAATTTTATTTTCGAAATTTTTATAATCAAGTTTGTGTGTAAGTCTTTTAAATCCATCGTGATATTGTAATAGTGTATTCGCATGATAAATGTTACGTACATCCCATGCATTATATTTATGGCTAATAATAACTGCAGCGTTATTTAGTTTATTGCGTTTGCGCCGCATAATAAGCCTAGCAATAACTGGTTCATTACATTTGCGCTTAATAATAATAATTGTAACAATATCTGGCTCATTTCATCTGCACCTAATAATAAGTAAACTACTTCACTATATTTGCGCCAATAATAAGCCTAGCGATAATAAGCCTAGCAATAACTGGTTCATTACATTTGCGCTTAATAATAATAATAATAATAATTGCAACAATTTATTCGTTACATTTTTATTTTGCGATATAACTATCAAAGTTTTGTGAATGTGTAAATCATTTTGTAGAGATACGAAAACATACTAAGTAAGTAACGTTCTTCATTTCAAACGCAAAAAGAAGAATCAAGATATATCATTCACGTGTAACTAACAGTCAGAATAGCACACGGATTAATAAATTATCGATTACTGAGAGTACACTTCTATAGAGAAAATTTCCAAAAACAAATGAATTACACAGACGTCCTATTAGATCATTTTTCCACTCTCGACGTTTGAAACTTTTTGTTACAACATTTTAATGAATATCATGCAAGTTAAAATGTAATTTATTATGTCGTAATTTATCGATAACTTTTAATGATTTTAAAATAAAGTAAAATTCATTCATTCTAAACATTTACTCATTTATAGCAAAATTACACTATACATACACACACACACACACACACACACATACACACACACACACACACACACAGATGCATACACAAACGCATATATATATAAAAAAGAAGCAAAAATAATTTTTGTGCAAATTATTTGAATGAATAAATTTTGAATGTCACATTACTATTTTTTAAGTAATAAATTGATTAATTTAGTATTTGAAAATTAAACGAGAAATTTTGAATTGCAATGATTAACATCTCTTTTGTTGGTGTCTTTTTTTAAGTCTTAGTATCTATATATTCCTTTCATTATAAATTATTTCTGTACAGAAATGATAATTTGAATTAATGAGGTAGATTGTATCATGCGCATATAAATTTGCGAAAATAAAAGCAACGAAATGAAGAAAAATGGAATATAAGGTGAAATTGTTTCTTGAAAAATTTCAAAAATCTCTAGAGACAAGCTTTCGATAGAATTATTTGAAATTGCAAAAAATAAGGAATGAAAGAGTAAAAACTTGCAAAATATGAATGAGTCAAACTAAACGCCAGGGAGATAAGGCTCGAAAAAAACTGATACTAAACATTTGAAACAATCAATCATAATTTATCATTATCATCATCACCATCATCATCATCATCATTGTTATTATTTATTCATATGTTTTTCTTAAATTATTTCAAAATAATACACTGGATATATTTTTTATGATGTTTCAACCTATTAATTTAATGATCAAACATTATTTGGAAAGTGATATTGATAATTTTTTTTATTTTTTTCCTTATAAGCTATCTATCATAAATTAAAAAAAATAAAAAAGAAATTTTTGTAGAACAATTTTTTTTTCCAATCGTTCTCTGCTATTTCAAATCATCTCATCTTTATCATTTATCATATATTATCTAAATTCATTAATAAGTATGAAAATGACGATGAAATTATGCAAGAATGAAATGAAAGGGATGATGTTTAATTCAAAAGTTTGATTGGATAAATTAAATTTTAAAAATAGAAAATATATGCTTGTTCAGTAATGGAATATATGGAAATATGTATTTCTTCCTTTCTTCATTATGCTTTTTATTCTCATTTTTATTTATTTGTTCGAACATTTTTTATAGAAAATAGCCCGAGAGTCTCATTTTAAATTATAGGCGTCGATTTTTTTGTCTTCAAAAATTTCACTCTTCTTCCTATCATTTTACATTCTTCTCATTCGTTTTATAAAAAATTTACAAACTTACTAATATTTTTGAAGATATGATTTAATTCTTTTTTTTTAATTTTCTGATTTATTAAAACGGAAAGAAAAATAATTTTGTGCAAAGAAAAAGAGGATGATAAAGGTAAATGAAGAAAAGAAGGAAGAAAGGACGAAATGGAAATATTATATATAATCTTTCAGAAAGTAATGTGAATAAAAATGATAAGAATATTATCAAGAAAATTAATGATATAAAAGAGCTAAGAAATCAACTGAATAAAAAAGTGATAGAAATATTATTAAGAAAGCAATCAGTCATATGGAAAAATTAGGGAATCATTTGAATAATGGTGATAAAGATACTGTCAAGAAATCAATCATATGAAGGTCGACAAAATGTGATAATAATATTATCAAGAAGCCAATCATCATATAGAAGAGTTAATGAAACAATTAAGATGAAATGATATTTTTTATTTTCCCCTTTAAAAAAAATACAAACTCATGGAAATTTTTATAGGATCATATACACTACTAATAGACATCAACGACCATAATATCTAGCTAGCTTTCACGATTATCAAAGTTGATAAAGAAAATATGCAGGAATCCAAGAAGAATAATCCGGACTAACAGCAATGATAACAAAGCAAAACTTTTAAAGTTAAATTTTTGCAATGATATATGTTGCATTACATACAATTCATTCTACGACTGATAAATTTTTTTCAAAAAATATCATGATAAAACAGATAGTAAATGTTATGTAACTATTCGCATAAATTTTGTCCAACGATGATCACATAAACTCGTTCGTGAAGAAATGATAATTTTTCCTCGAAAAATATAGTGATAAAATATACAGAATATAGGCAGTATTATACAATTGTTCGTATAACTTTAACCTGACGTACGATCGATCGATCGGCTATGATCGTTAGTGGGTGAAATATAGCTTAGCCATATATATTTATTTCTATTTGCCAAATAAAAATTTATTATTTTTATGAATCAGGAAGAAATGTTTCGTAATAGATAAAAGACAAAAAGGGAGGAGAAATGACTGGGGAAATTGAAGACGAAAAAGAATATTACAAATATTTCTTCCTCTTAATACGAATTTAATTAAAATGGAAAATATGTTTGCGTGTTGTTGTTATTTGTGTGTTTCGTCTTCATTCTTCATCTTTTTCTCTCTCCACAGTTTTTTCATTTTCCCATCCCATCCCATTCTGTTTCTTTTTTTCTCACCGTTTTGCTTCCCGTCTTTTATCTACTATTTTTATTCGTTGCATGCAAGTTACTTATCTTTCTACATGCAACTTGCTAATTTTATTTTTTGCATGCAGATTGAATCAGTTCTACGAAGAATGATCGAATTGTTCGGCAATTGCTAAAATTAAGTTAGTTTTTTGCTTGTCTTTTATCGTGTAATGTTAATTTATTATAAATATATATATTTATGCATTCACTATATGTATTTATGCATTCAATATATGTATTTATGCATTCACTCACGTGATTTTACGTAATTGCTTTTGATCTCGCGTAATTAGTTTTTTTTTTTCCATTAAATATATAAAATTATGTTTACATATTTATTTACAGTAATCACGTGAAAATATCAGCTGCTATTGCTGTCTTGATCGATTTAAACAAAGCAAGTAATAAAGACTTTGCAAAAAATAAGTAATCAGATTAACTTATGTAATTACAGATATTTATGCAGTTATTATTTGCGTGCAATCACGTGAGGAATATTAGATATTATTGTTGTTGATCAGTTCTTTCTTTCAATTTTCAGATGATAAATTATCAAAAATTAATCAAGAAAATCCAAACATCAACATTGCTATATTGATACATCCAATATCTTCGCCTTTTTTTTCTCCTCTACACAAGTATAGATTTCCAGAACTTCGAGATTCCCGTTTCTTATCAATACTCGTAGACTTCCTTCTTCTTCATCCTTTACCTCGTTATCTTATCACCACGTTTTTCTATTAATCAAGTGAGGTCAATTTAATCGAAATTAAATAGGACGGCAAACATAAAATCGATCTCAACAATAAACAATATTCCAACTTCCGGTTGATCAAAAAGCAGCAGTAATTATAGTAGCTTATATATATGTGCATGTGTGTATGACTGTCTGCTTATGACTATTTGTACATACACATGTTCATTACTAATTCTTTATCTGTTTCTATAGCGTATCTTTCTCTTCACTGGTGCATAGCGGGTGATTAAATTTCATCAAAATGGGCCGCGAAAGTCAATAAAGGTTTGTTATCCTTTGTACGAATCTTTTCAACTTCAAGTTTGTTTCCTCTTCCCTGACTTTTCGATCACTCTTAGCAAACAAATATTATATTTATTTTGATTTCAAACACTCCTTACTCTTTCAAATATTTTATATATAATATATATATATATATATTATATCACTGATAAGTGATGATAAGCATTCCATTATTGCTTCAACTACTTCTGGACATGAATGTGAATTTTTATATTTTTTCCTTTATATTCATATACATAATATACATATATACGCATGTATATTTCACACCATTGATAAAATTCGTCTGATAAGAGATGATAAGCAATTTATCTTCCACTCTTTCCTAGCTTTTCGAATGCTTTTAACATAAATATCGTTTAATCTTGATTTTAAATATTTTTTGCTCTTTCATATATCTAACATTATTGATTTTGTTTTCATATATGTGTATATATTTCATATCAGTTGATAACATTCATAAAATAAGTGGTGATAAGCAAGTGAATTTCTCGGTATTATTTTTGAAAATCTGTTGATATGAGCTTGAACTGGTTTTTTTTTCTTTTGTGCTTATCATATTTGTTGTATGCATCAAGGATTTGCAATAAATATTAAAACAATTTTAACATGTCGAGTGATCGGTAAAGAATGATATCCAGAGCTTTACAATCCATCTTTTAAAATTATCGAGATAGTTGCAAGGTTCAAATGTAGCTGTAATTTGTAGCGTTATCTCAGTGTCAGTAGATTTCTAACTTACTGTAAATTTCCATTGCAGTTTTGTAATGTTGCTGCAAATTTTGCAAGTAATTATAAATTTGCAACGTTGAAATAAATTGCTAACATCATCATTGTATGTTTTTAACTTATTGTGAATGTAAATTTCAAATTTCTGTGATAAATTTCCTGTGTAACTATAAAAATTTGCCATAAATTTCTAATGTAACTGTAAATTTCTAATAACATTGTGAATTTTAATTTACTACAAATTTCCAATATAACTATAAATTTATAATTTTGCCGTGAATTTCTAAACATTAGTATAAATTTGTAACGTTGAAGTAAAATTTTAATGTTACTGTAGACTTTTACTTACTGTAGATTTCTATGTAACTGTAAATCTCTAATATTGGTGTAAATCATTAACTCAACTGTAAATTTTGCTTGAAATTTTGTATCAAATAATTATATTTATAAACAATGGAAATTTAATATAAAAATCTTCAGCTTAAAATTAATACAAATCAAGCAAAATTTACAGTTAGTTAATGATTTTAACCAATATAGAACAAGTTAGAATCTTCAGTAAGTAAAAGTCTCAGCTTAAAATTTGTTTGCAAATTTAGTGATAAAAAATTTTTCTCTTTTCTCTCTTTCTGGCCTTCTGTTTAATTTTAATAAAATATATTAGGTTCGAATTAGAGAGATATTTTTGACACGTATTTATATAATGGATAAAATGGTTTAAAAAATTCATTATTATGTGCTACATTTATTTTAAATTAATAATTAAAAACCTTAAGCTTAAAATTTAATATAGTTTTTTCATTAGGTATCATTTTTGAAATGTGGATTTTTTTAATAAAAGTAAAAATTTTCTAACTAATAATTTCAGATTTCAAATTTTAAACTTGAATTTGCAATTGCTATATTCGATATCATTTCTTTCTTTAAGTGAAATTTTTATAAAATAAAAACTTTGAGAATTTCTTTTTTCTTTGAAAAAAAGTAGTGTATATATATTTTTAAGAATTTGTTCAAACTAATTTCGATCTTGTTCATTTCAACGACTTTAATAATTTGATCGTACTTTTTATTTTTTAATGTAATTAACTTCGTCTTTTTTCAATTCATTTAAAATATCAGGATTTAAAAATTTGGTCTTTCTTCATTTAATGAATTTTATATAATACATGGAAATTAATAAGAGACCTACATTTTGAAACAGGAAGTATCGTTCTTCTTCTTCCTTTTCCTTCAAAATTTCTTCCTTCTCTTTTTTGTCATCATTATCATTATGATCGTTGGTGGTATCATGCGAATTTTATGCCATGGCATTATCATTTCCGGAAAAATGAAACGAAACTTCCGCTGTAAAAATTATATTTGTTAAAAATTTCACGTAATAAAACAACATGCGTTACGTTAGAAATTCATATTTCACGCATAGGTGAATTTCTTTATTATCCCTGTACAATTAAAGATAAATTAACTCAGATGAAAAAGAAAGTTATCATATTATCGTCTGTCTGTCTCTCATAATGATTCATTCTCATACAGAGAATGATAAATTTTATTTTCATTTAGTTTTTTTTCTTCCTTTCCTTTTTTTAAATCCGTTCAAACTTATTATTTCTTTCATTGATTTTCCATTTCCATTAAATGATTTCTGATATGGCTGGATTCGGTAGCAGCTGCTGCAATTATCCCATTCCCCCGTTTTATCTTATCTCATATATCAATCCATTTTTCTTTATACTCTCTGAAAATTGTTTTGTTGTGAGAAAGAGAGTTTTAAAATAAAATTTCATTTTCCGTATTCCATTCCATTGATGTGTGCATTCTCGAAATGAATGAAAGGACAGATGTTTGTTTCGTTATTCATCTCCAACAAAATCTCTCTTCTTTTTTATTTATCATTTCAACATTTTATATCATTTCCTATACTACTCCTATCAATGCTATAATATTATCTTTGCTTCTTTTCTCTTTCCTTTTCAAATACTTTTTTCTTTTTAAATTTGACAATTCATATTAAAATGATTTCTCGTTTTTATTCAATGCTATTGATAATGATTTATTCGTATTTTTACGCATCAAATCATTATTTTATACCGAATGCTATTATTATTATTATTACTACTATTATTTATTATTATTATTATTGTTTACTGTTATTTATATATTATTTATTTATTGTCATTATTTATTGTTATTTATTATTATTTGTTATCATTTATCGCCATTTGTTATTATTATCACTATTGAAAAAAACAAAACAATAATCTCATTAAAAGAATATCAAACAATGTTGCAGGAATGTATCGAATATTGTTGGATAATGAATATATACATATTTGAAATTTGATATTATTTTAAATTGTTTTATATCATTTTTGTACTTCGTATTTTGTTGTAAATAAAAAGATAATTAAAATAAATAGTGAATAATATTTTAATAAATATATAACAGTTAAATTGTTAAATCCTAATATTAAATGAGATAATTAATAATCAATGAATAAAAGTAAAAAAGAAATATGAAGAAATTCATTTATCTAAGTGAAAAAAGAAAACGAAATGAAGAATGATATGTTTTATAATCATATAGCTATTGTATAAAGTAAAATTTTGTTTTGGGAATAATCTTTTTCATTTTATTTTTAAATTTTGTCTTAAACTTTCCTAAATGTTCGTTTAGCTGAGAATAATAAAAATTTAAATTATCTAAGGACAAGATGTATTTAATTTAATTTTGGATATAATAATTTAATTGCATCATGCATCCTTTTGTAGTAGTGGCTCTTGGCTGGCTAGATGCTGTAATAAGGAAAAAAGTATTTTGTATTTTAATTTAGTCTTGATAACCTATCTTTTCCCTGAAAATAAAGACTTTTTTCTTTTCTCCCTTATTTTTCACTTCTCAATTATTTCGATTGCATTTCGGATCGTATTGTACCGGAAATAATGTTTGCATATTTTTTGAAATTTTGATAAGAAATAAAAACGACGAATTTCTTAGATGAGAAAACGAGATATGAAATTTTAAAAAATGAAATTGCTCGGGGTTGGAAAAAACTTTAATTGTTGACGTTGTACCATTATGCTAGTAGTAATTCTGTTATATATGTACTCCCGTACACCCACACACACACACACACCTATACATTTATCTATGTATGATTCATCCACTACATTCCTGTACATAATATCAATGATAAAAAATAATTTGATATTGAGAAATTGAAAAAAAAGGTTAAAGTCGTAACAGTATAATAGTTCTAATATATATGGCATATGACATACACATACGTATCAATACAGATACGCCTCCGCATGCACCCACATAAGTATATATACGTATATCCACATTCATTACACCTCTAATAGATGTATTATCAATAAAAAATAATTTGAAATCGTATTTTTTTCGATGGGAAGAAAGTATTGAAAGAAGAAGAAAGAATGTGACATGGTATGTTTACAACCAATAGAAATTATCTGCTGTGCAAAATTTTGAAGTGATTTCCGTTGGATGAAAGGTATATAGTTGACATTATTATTTATTTTTCTGTCGTCATTTTCATCTTCCTCTTCTTCCACTCCATATTATTATTATAATTATCATTATCATTATTGTTATTATTATTATTATCATTATTATTATTATTGCTATTACTATTATTATTATTATTATTATTATTATTATTATTATTATTATTATTATTATTATTATTATTATTATTAATTTAAATTTCCATTATTCAAACTGGTTCTTCATAAATCTTGCTATCTTTTTTATATTCATCTTTTTACTTCTTTTGCCCTTTTTTCATGATGAAAATTTTTAATTTTTATAACTCAGTTTTTGTTAAATTTAACAAATATTTCTCTCTTTTATTTCCTTTGGTTTTTTTTGTCGCTTTTGAAATTGATGTTATCAGTATTTCTTATTTTTTCATAGAAATATCCGGGAATTAATTATTTTCAGCTATACTATAAGCTTATTTTGGATTATGATGATGTTCCAAATATTCTTCCAAAAAAAAATAAATAAAAAATCCTATTTTTTAAAATTCAATTTTTCTATTCTTTTCATTATCTTTTATTGAGTTTTTTTCTTTTCTTTTTCTTTTGTTATACCTAATTATTTTACTATTTTGTTTAAAACGATTTTCTTCATTAATAACTTATTTACATAGTATATTGAATATAAATTTCATAACATTTCTAATTTATTTAAGCGATCATAAATTTGTATGATTAATTAGATATTTTCTACTTCCCCCCCTTCTTCTTCCAATACTTAGGCACATATGCATATACATATATGTTCTTCGTTTCTTATTTAAACAATAAAGTGCATTGAAATATTTTTTTAATTATTTGACGTAGTATACGTGAAATTTAGACGGTGCATACGTAAAATGTTTCTGACTTATGTGGCCAATTATAAATTTATATAATTAATTAAATGTTTTTCCCCTTCTTTCTCCTACTCTTCTTCCTCTCACATATGTACTCGCACTCGCACACCCACACTTACATATATATATATATATATATACTATAAGTTTTTCAATTTAATTTAAAAATGAAGTATGATAAGGATGTATTTGAATATAGTTGATCATAAATTTACGCACAACTAAATTAGATGTATCTTCCCTCTCCTCCCACTCTATTTCCTCCCACACATTTTCCTCCCACATCATATTCCACCCACGTATTTACATCACGTATATAAATACCAAAGTTTTGTGATTTGATTTAAGATCAAAACATCATTGAATGTTTATATAGCATTGATTAAGAAATTGAAAAAGTGCAATAGTTCTGACTCAAGCAGTTCATATAAACTAATATATTCAGATAATCATCAGTTTATATAAAATCAATTAGATATTTCCTACCATCTATCTTTTTCTTCCCACACAATGTGCATAAATTCATGCATAAAATTTAACAATTTCGTTAACTTAATTTATAAAATTTAAATATAATAATGTTCATTTCGACAAATATGTAATTTGTCACATTTTGTTAAATATCAAATCACTACACTATTTTCATTTTATCAAATGTCATCATTATCGATGATCAAATTTCAAAGAAAAATCTGTTTTGTCTCTTTCTTTTTGTCTATCTCCGAAATTTTCATTCTCTTTTTTTCTCTCAATCTTTGCCTCTCTTACTAGATATGCATGTTTCAACTTAATTTTTTTTTTTTTTGAAAAACTTCAAAAATTTGGAATGTTTCATTATAATATGAACTAATAATATGATTTAATTGTTTACTTATTTATTATTTACAACATTTTTCTTCTATTACGATTATTTTGTTTTTTTTGTTTTTTAAGTTTAAAAATGCGAATGAGAATATGAAATAAATTTTCCATTGGACATAATGCATGATGATTTATACAAATACTAAATTAAAGTATGAATTAAAGTAATGACTCGTTTTTCTAGGCTCTTCCTTTTTAATTAGACCGATAAAATTTCCACCTTCATTCATTGGCAACTCGATAGAGTAATGTTTTAGTTCTGTCATTTATGGGATCCCCTCGTTGATTATAAACGATATTTCCATATTTTTTTGTTATGCATATCATTTCATTTTAAAATGGTTTCGATTTGTAAAATTTTATTTAATTTTAAAATAAACATTTAAATTAAATAATAATGACTTGAACAATACTAGTAATAATTGTTAGGTTAAGATTTGGGATAGATATTTGCATATATCCTTTTGAATCACGATGTGAAATTTGGCATATATGTGGTTTATCAGCTTTTCGAGGTGGATAATTTGTTTTCGGATTTTTTTTTTATTTTAATAAATTTTAGGATTGAGAATTGTGAAATATTAGTTCGAAAAAAAAATTCAATTCTGAATAGACTGTCATTTATTTTCGTGAATAATTTGTTTTCGGATTTTTTTTTTATTTTAATAAATTTTAGGATTGAGAATTGTGAAATATTAGTTCGAAAAAAAAATTCAATTCTGAATAGACTGTCATTTATTTTCGTGAAATAAAGTTGTGATTTTCTTTTTTTGAAATATTTAATTTAATATTTGAAATAGACATGGCACTTTATTTTACGCTATTCGAACTTATTGATTAATATTAATATTAATGTTTTTAGCTCATTTGAATTATGATCATTCAGCAGTGATAATTGGAGAATTATTTATTATTCCCAACAAAATTATTTAGCTTTCTTTTATTTATCAGAATCATATTATATTTATCAGTGGCATCGTAAAGAAAAATAAGAATGATATTATCAAAAAGTTTTCATCCTTTTCAAAATGTTTTTTATTTTTTTTTATTTTTCCTTTTTTTTTGCTTAAATGATTATGCAGCAGAAAGGTTTGTTTAGTATAAGAATGATATATTTTTTTTCCAGGATTTATTCTGAACTTCTTTCCAAAAATTTTTATAAATTTTCATTTTTCAAAGGATACTATTCTAACATTAATAATTGCCATTTTTTTTGTCTCCCTTCCTTACATCAGTTTAGGGAATAAATTGAAATGGAAACAAATTTCGGCGATAAAATTACTATAATATTAGGATTTTGATGACTTTAGGTCGTCATGAGATTTAAATATCCATAACAGCATAAATGATATTTGCCTCCAAAAAATCTTTGGTATCTTTTTCTGTATCATTCAAATGTGCAATTATTCTTATTTCAAATAATGCAATTTTTTTATGAATATTTTCAATTAAAATGATAGTAAAATTAATTTCTCAACTATATTTTCATATTTTGACAGAAAACTTGTCATTTTACTTTTTTTTTTGCTTCATAATTTTTTTCAAAAAGTTGTTATTTATAGAGTTATTGCTGGTATTTTTTCTTTTTTCTACTGTTGTTTCTTTTTCATCAGTTATCTTTTTACCATCTTATGATATGATAGAATAGAAGATAGTTTTCTTCTTTTTATTTTTTTCTCATTTTACTTTGCAAATGTTAATTTTACATCTTCTTTGGTTTTTAACAAGCCGTGACTATTTTTCTCAGTAATCTATCTACGCTGTACATTTGTTGAAGGCATTGAAGTTAAAAATATGGATAGTATATGAACATTTCCATTAAATGATTTCAAGTTTAATTTTACATAGAGTTTTAACTTATTCCAGATGATGTGATGTCGGATGAAGTGGACAGTGGAATGGATGAAAAGCAGCAGGCGCAAAATATGAATCGGAATTAAGAACAGAAATGGACGAGAAGTCAACGACATCATTAGATTCAGTAGATTGTTTTCATGGTTTTATTACGGAAGAAGAGGCGGAATATCGGTTGCGAAAATGTAAAATTGATGGTGCACTGATTTTGCATGCTGAACAAAATTCTGTTAAACCAAAATTTCATCTTTCATGGCTTTCCCCAGTCAGCAATTCGGTGATACATTTTTCGTAAGTTTTCTTGCACTTTCATTTAATTTATGTCTTATTATCATCCGAAAAGGCATTTGTCAGCAGTTATAAAAATAGTAATGTGAAGATGATTTCATTTTTGTTTTAAATATACAGTTGCTTGTTTTTGACACCGGAAATAATATATCATTGTGTCTTTCATATTTTTCAATTCATAGTTTACGTTTATCAAAGTGATTCATGCACTTAGGTGTAGAGATTGCTTATAACAGATTTCCCATAGAATTTTGGCAATATTTAAACTGATTAAAATTTCTTTTTCATCATTTCTTTTGATAATACTACAATTTGTTGCTGTGAGACTTTGGAGTTTTTTATTGATAATTTTATCAAAAAACATTTCATAGTAGAATTCTCGAATTTTGTTAATTTGTGATTCCTGTAAGTTTATAATGACAATTATGGATTTGGAAAATTCATGTTTGTTCTTGGATGAATACTTTATTCTTACTTTTAGTAGAAAAGATACATCGTATTTAATACTAAATAATAATAATTTTCTAACTAAAACATTTCTCATTAGATTGTCGTTATTGGTTTTTGAGAGGGTTTTTGAGATTCTTTTTTGGTAAAGAGAGAAAGAAAGGGAAGAAATAGAGAAAAGAAGTGTCAACTAAGAGAAAAAGGGCATGGTTCAAAGTCGGTTTCAACATGGATGAAGCACTAATTTAAGAAAATTTGAAATCTTTTATTTGCAAGAAACTTTTTCTGATTCAGTGCAATATGATTCTTAATTTTCATGTATGAATTAGAACTTTTTCCTACTTTTCTAATCAATAATTTTATATTAAAAAGACTGAAGAGAATATGTTTCTTGTTTTGATAAAATTTTCTATTAAATCTTTTTAAGTGAAGAATTTCAGTATTGATCGAGTTTGTGGTGAGTATTTCCTGTTTGGTAAATCTTTCACAACATTGTCTGATCTCATTCAAGCATTTATAAGTGAATCTAAAACAACAGTGCTGCCACTTCAACCACCTTCGGTTTGTCTTATTATAAAAACTTGTTTGATATTAGTTTTGTGTTCGTATTGCCTGAATCATAATAGAGAAACATCATAGACTGTAGATAGAAATAGAATGAAGGCTACGATATGTCAATCAAAGCTATAATTTTGGAACAGTAGATATGTAAGTTTGGAGGAATTTACATATCTCTTATTTAGTTTTCTTTTTATAGCCGGTGAAATTAATTAACCGTCAAAGAATAGCTGTACTACCATTTCGTGCAATGCCTGACACAGATGAGATAAGGTAATGAAGAATTAATTTTATATATCAATTCTTTTTTTGCCCTTAATGTTTTTTTAATTTCATATTCAGTTTTCGCTTTATTGCCATTTTTATAAGTCTTTTATTTTCATAATTCTGATGAAATTTTCCAGTCTTGGATTTTATATTTTCAGTATTAGATTATATTTCTTAAGTCAAATTTTCTTTAGATTTTGAATTATATTCAAACTCTACATTTATATCCGTCTATTGTTGGAAAAATTAATACTTGCTTTATTTAGCTTCTGTGAGGGTGATTTGTTAACTGAAATTCAACGGGTAGATAACGAATGGGCATGGGCAAGATTGGAGAAAAATGGGAAATCCGGACTTGTCGCTGTGCAGCTTACTGTTCCATTAGTTAGTTCTTAAATTCACGATAATTAAAATAACAGACTGCTATATATATATATGTTTTCCATTTCTTTCTCCAAAGGAATGTTTACTGATTACCGGAAATTGGGATAAATTAACAGCTGCAAAAGTAATATTTGTAAAATCAGAATGAAATTATAAGATGTCACAATCTTTTTCAATTGTTTCCACTATTTTTGGAATGCATATTAACAGGGATAAAAGTAGCTGATTTTTTAGTTTCATTCTTTATTACTGCAGAACGACAAGAGTGTGAAACCTGAAGAACTGCCATATTTTCATGATGAACCAATAAATGTGCTAACACAACGGCTAACACAATGTGATTCCCACATATTTTGTTGTATCAATTTATTTAATTCTTATATTTAAAAGAAATAGTTCCAGAACTCATCTCAGTACGAGATTAATAAAGCAAAATATCTTGACGAAATTCGTTTAAGATGTATTTGTCTGGAATATAAATGAATCACTCCTAGAAAATATGTTTTTTTACATGATGATAAAATGAATATTCTTCTTTTGTATGATAGTCTTCCTTTTTGAGAATCTTTAATAAAAAATTTCCAAAAATTTTAAATTGAAAACTGTCGATCGTCTGGTCTTTTTTTTTTGCAACAGTAATCAATTTATTTATGAATTGAAATGCAGATGGTGATGGTTGTTATCTTTTACGGCATTCAGTTGTACAACCCAATTCATACACGCTTATGGTAAATACTGGTGCACATATTGAAAAATTTCAAATAAAGCGAACATCAGATGGTAATTTCGAAATTGGTGGACGAATTTTTGCAACGATTCCAGATATTATTGAAAGGTGAGATTTCATTTCCGTTTTTTGATAATTAAAATGGTGGTGATTCCGCATTCTTCGTATGCTAAAAGTAGGAAATAGCAATATGCATATATTTGGAGTCATCAGGGAAAATTATTGCTTTTTCATTTGTGAAGGAAAAAATTACTGAACAGGAACTAATTGTTCTGTAATGACTCTCATATTGTCCGTGCAATGTGTTTATGATCATGCCATGCCAGATGACTGAAAGCGACACGTGATTCTAGTAATCAGACCAAGTCATAAATTATTCTACTTCTTGATATAATTAATTTTTATTGATCATAATGTTTCGATTTTATAACATTAATCTGTTCTCATCTATCTCATCTTACGTGATTTCCTTAGTCTTGGATTGAGCGAATGAATTTGAAATATGGTTTGAATTCAAGACTTATTGCTTTAATAGGTACAGCGAAAAGGAAATTTGTGAAGGATTTCATCTGATGCGTGCAGTACTGACAAATACATTTGAGAGAGATCTATCGGAAAAAAATGCAGACAGAAAGATCCAAAATCTAAGTAACAGTAATTTTTATCCGCATACCGTTTTGAATGCGTATGCTTATCGAAGATGTAAGGATTTATAAAATTATTAATCATTTGAAATTTTAAGACATTTCGAAAAAAAAAAAAGCTTTGTAAAGTTTTCATTTGAAGATTGTAAAGCAACTAAGATCAGTATTGGGCTGACATCTTGACTTCATTCTAAACTGGTGTATTTTGATTCATGGACTTCATAAATGTGATCGTGAATTTGCAGTAGAAGAGAAACGGAGTAATTATTGATATTAGTGTGATATGTTGGTCCATGCAATGGAGATATCATAATATTTTTAATTAATCCAATAATAATAATTATTATTATTATTATTATGGTCACTAGAAATTGATTAATGTGATGTTTTTGAAATTCTTTGTGATTTTATGATATCCTCATAAATTTCAGGCAAAGAAGATAAATGGAAACGTTGTTACGTGATACTTAATGATTCGGATGTATCACAACTATATGTTTTAGATCATGAAAAGGTCTAATGTTTTCTTATCGATTAAAATTTTAGTTTATTTTTTCATTACTAGAAGTGGTTTGTATGATTCTAGTAAATGTACTAGTTAAGAGGAAAGTTTTTTCGTTTGCAGAGAGCGAAACCAAAAGTCGTTCTGGATCTTAATTTCTTCTTTGTTTATAAAATCCCGGAAGGATCATTCGATAGAGCGAATTGTTTATTAATTGCTCCGAATAGCCTGGGTGTTCATCCATCAGTTCATTTATCATTTCAAAATGAAGGAGTTTATCTGAATTGGCTGAATATGTTACGGCTACGATGTTTTGGTTGTCAACATTCACCATCACCATTTGCTGTAATTCCTGCTATACAGGATTACTTTATTCGCTCAACAACTGTTATTTATTTAACTTTAACAAGTTTTAGGTAAGTTTATGACAAATCACTCATCTTTAAGGCTTAATATGAAATGTTATTGTATGGAAATTATCTAATATCGAGAATTCTAATTTTTTCTAATTTATGAAAGTATATTTACTTTTCCTTCAATTAGATCTCCTGTCTCATTTGATATATATAATTCGTTTATGGTGATTATAAGCTTATATATTCATGCCTTAAACTGTAGTTACGAACACTTTTCATTCTAATTTCATGTGCCAACTGAAATTGACTAACTCATAGCTCTGCGTTCTCGAATATTGTTCAAATATTGCTTTTTCGGAAATTTTGATCATGTATTCTGGTTTTATTCAATAACAAAATTCTCGTTATAGAAAATGTGTCAGTTTCGTGAATTCCGCAAATAATGAACTTGCTTTCAGAAGTAGCTATTTGAAACCTGATTTTTCATACAGTGCGATGGTAATGATTAATGGAATTTTTTTAACCAAAACTCAGCAAGTGGTGCCTACAAAAAATACTGTTATATTTAATAAATGTTTTCTATTACAGTGAGTTCTTCTTGATAATAGTCTTGTATATTCTTTTGACCGAACTCATTATTATGACATGACATAATTTAATGAATAGAAATATCTATAAAATTAACTAACGTAACATGGCCTATGAGAATTTATTTCATATTTGTCATCCTTTCTCTTCAGTTTTGATTGCATTTCCATTTCAGATATATTCCTCCTGGGCCATGTTCACTGAAACTTGAACTTTGTTCACACAACTCTTTATCGACAAGATCGCGTGCTGTTATACTCAGAGATTATATACAGAAGGGTAGGTTTTGTGAAATAAGTCTTGTTTAGTTACTTGTCAAATAATGTATTATGTTTTTGTCTGCTCATTTTGTTTTATGAATTGTATCATATATTTTTTTTTTTTGTAAAATTTTAAATATGACATTGTTTTGATAAGATATATTAGATTATGGAATATGACCAGCAAATAATCACTATATTGCTGATTTGCTGATTTCCTTTTTTTTTTTCTTGAAAAAACAGAAGAGAGATTGATGAATTAGTCTGTCATATAACAATGATCAATTAGTGGATTTCAGATGTATCACCGTTCTATGTATTAGCAGATGATAGCAAAGAGCTTTGCGTGGAAGATAATTTTGAAGGATTTGCGTTTCGTGCAGTACGTCATCGTATCGTTTTACTGCCTGAAGAGCAGTATGCATCGTTTTTTGTGTTGCTCACTACGCGATCATTTATTTTATCCATTTGGGTTGGCTCTATTTTGGATATCTTTAAAAGGAAATATTTTGCTCGTTTATTACTCTCCGTCTTGTTGCCAAATTACGATTTGTTGATGTCATTTGTTGAAGTTATCGTCAGGGAGCAAATTAAGCAGGAAACTGGTTTGTGCCTTTTGAATTCAATTTTTTAAATTGCTTGGAAATAATGAAATTCTAACGATGAGACGTGTAATTTAATAAAATTTTTTAGTAAGTTATTAGATATTAGTGGATAAAAAGAAAGATTTTTAATAGAATGAATAGTTGAATTTAGCAAAAGGCAATTACCATATAGCATTATTTCGAAAAACTGGATCACAACCAAACAGTGAAATAAAGAAGATTAATTCAAAGTTAGAATAATTTTTCAATTTTTATAATCATTCCATATTTTATATCGTTTTTCTTTCAGAAATAACGCTTTTTCGATGTGATTCATTTTGTACTTGTTGTATTTCAACAGCCTTACGTATGATTGGTAAAGATCTGGTTACAGAAGAATTAGCAAATTTAACTGAAGGGCCACCAAAACAGGAATTGGAAATCATGAATGCTCTAAAGAACTTATCCGAACATCTACCTCTACTTTTCCGAGCCATACTATCACATATCATAAAAATAACAAAAGCATATTTTAATGATTCTCAATATATTGCACGTCGAATTGCCAGGTAAAATATTTTTAATGATTGAACCGAAAGCAGTTGAATTGGAATTTTCAAAACTTTACAAAAAAACTTGACAATAAAAATCAATGAGATTAATATTATAATTGAAGCGGTTATTTTTTTCGATTCCTTTCGTCGTCTTAGGACCGGAAAGAAGTTTGAAGTTGAAAAGTTTGATTTCTCAAGTCTAATGTTTTAAAATATCTTTTCCAATCTTATATAATTTATTTACCTCAATCTTCCTCGTTTAATTCCAATATATTAAAATGAAGGCCTGAATTTATATGATTCCATTTCAGTATATTCTTCATTTTACGCTTTGTGAATCCAATTTTGACACTCAGGAGCAATGGTTATAGTAAGTATTTATTACTTCATTTGAGAACATTTGAGAATTTGAGAATAAATTAAGCCAACCAATTTAAATCAGATATGTGCTATAATTTTTTAAAAATTTTAGCCGAACAGTCTCGCCAATTACCAAAAACAATCCAGTCACTTGCCAATCAGGCTTCTTCAATTGATTATTGCCCGGTAACGAATTATTTTCGATTCCTTCAATTATTTTTTTCTCTGGCGAGGAACTGAAAAAATTTTCCAAAATATATATTTCAACTAATTCATCACTTTTTTCAAGAAAGTGCATAGTTTTAATATTTAAACTTTTTAATATTTATTGTGGTTTTTTTAATGGAGAAACTATTTCAGGGAAAAAGTACCCGTAGTGTTCGTTTAATGGCCGATCTGCTTGATGCTGTTGCTTTATCACCTTCGGTTAAATTTTATTTTTTTACTTTGGTAAAGATGGGAAGCCATAATTAATAAACTTAACAGTACTTTATAACAAATTATCGTGCACTATTTTTTATATTTTTTTCAGAAGGTGGAATCATCGGAAAATCCATTCTGTGGCTATAGTAAAATCGATCAGTTGGCTTTGCTTGCATTTCAAGTAGAACAAGTACTGGAACAACAAAATTCTGGTACTTGCCCTCTTCCTGAAGCGTATACGGTTATCAATTTATTGAAAAAACATGCTGAGAAGTACCTCTCTTGCTAAATTTTTGAAATCTCTTCAAAAACAATTTTTATTTCAATGTACTTGTGATATTATAGTATCTCGAAAAGATTTCATATTTTGCAATCAATTTCTTGTTCATTGCTTTTGTTGTTTCACCTTAATTTTAATTATACTTTAAAGTTTTATAACACTGTCTTTCATTTACTTCATTATCATTAATTGCTTTTGGTGTATTTGATACGGTGAGAGCTGATTGTAACTGATAATTGTTAATTACCAATCATTATTCAATAGAGGCCTTCTTTGCAGCCTTATTTGCACTTGTCTTTTTTATGTACTGATCTCTGAAAGAAATATTTGTGTTAGTATTTATTTCTGGTTTTGTTCTCACTCCATGCAGGTCAATATAACAGATGAATAGTTCAGTCTTCTATCATCTATATGAACATAATCTCTTTTTAATTGAAATAAAATTTAACTGTTGCTTTAAGATGTGACATTTTTTTATGTACATAAAGCATAGAGCAATTCTTAAAATGCGAAGAAATGGGATAGGATGATGGTCTTGGGTAAAGAAATAAATTTCATTAAAAAGAGATATGTTCTTTCTCACAGTCAATAGTAACACTAATTCCTGTTACCGATATGTCGGTGTTCTTTGTTTTATATTTAGTTTCAGTTATGAATTCTCTTTTTACAATTTGAAAGAATTCATGTGAAATTCTCAGTATTCTCAGTTGTTTGCCTAAGTAGGAATAATTAAAAACTTGCATGGGAAATGATATAGCTTTAAATCAAATATTATGAGGTCTTTCTTAAATTCTAAAATTTTCTTGTAATAATGTACGAATTCTCGAATTTGAATTCTATTTCATTCGAATTTTTGAATTTGATTCTACTTCATTCATGAATAATAATATGTTATGGCTTGTGAATATATTGCAATTTGCAATAAATTTCCGGAATCTTCGATATGTCATCATTTCCTATACATTTTTTCATAGTCGTTATTTCAAAATGTTCCCTCCTGGAAAATTGCGATAGTCTTCAAGACGCATTAGTAGAGAGCAGTAATACCACCCATCATGAATAAAAGCAAACTTTCCCTTCCCATGCATGAATTAGCTCTTTTTTCCTGCTTCAGTTTCTTCAAAACGAGGTAGAATCAGCCCCAGCTAGAAAAAGAAACGACCAACGGGAAGTTAAGAAATCGAAATTTCTTGGGAAAATTCTCGAGATATAAACTTCGGAATTAGCATTTTTAAATAAATATAATAAATTAAATATATAGTTTCCAAAATTCATTTTTGCCTACTACTGAAGTTTGAAGCAATAATATTCATATTGATCTCAATATATACATATATGTTGCATTTAGTGCATTTTTCTAACGTAAAATAGAATTAAAAGGTATTGCCAGACGGAATACGATGCATTTGATGAAAACAATATATATGTGAGGTCATCATCATAACGAAATCAATTAAATGTTAAAGCATAGCAATTTTCGAATAAATATAATCTGTTTTCACTGAATTTAACATTACAAAATGCGAATTAATTAATAAATCGCTACAATTTGCGAAAAGGAATTCTAGCAGAGACGAAGAGTATTTTGAGGCCATTAAAATAATGTTTTAGTTTTCCAAATAAACGAAAGTTATTATCAAAATCTCAGGCTAAATGATTTTATACTCTTCATGTTTAAAAAAACAAATCATTGTCATCAATCAAACGAGATCAAGAACACAATAAACAATAGAAAAAAGTGACGCAGGATGTCAAAATGTATTGCGATTCACGATAAATGATAACATTACAAATATAATAATAGGATAGATGATTTAAACCGATACTCAGTAATCTAAATATCACCGATATTTATCAAAGGTAAATGGCACTTATATTTTATATTTTTAGCCGACTTAATTTAGTCTTTCCAGCCTTTCCCTTATTTCTATAAGAGGGAAGACAATAAATGTACCCTGGAATTATACCAAAGTATGAAAAGCATTAAGCCCAAGAAGTTTGACTTCTTTATAGAGCTAAAGCTTTACACTGCAAGGTGACAACCTAACGAAAAGGCAATATTATTTGCTATGAAAATAAAACATTCCCTTAAAACAAGAATAACACCTATGGTTGTGATTCAGACATAATCCTAGCACAAATACTCACACAAGATCGTTTGATTTCACGCAATGCTTCCTGATGTTCCTTGGGTGACATATCAGCAGTGAGATGATCAATACATTGAAACAAAGCAGCATTTGGACTTTTTTCTTTTTCCGCCTCATGCTCTTTTTCTTTTTGAAATGCATTACTAATGAATTCTTGAATTGTTTCCAAACTAACTGCAATTCTTTTCTCTAATGCTGTCGGGCCATCCGAAACATTTTGTCGCGGCCGTTTCCGTGCCATGAGATCTATGATTAAAATATTACTGGTATCCGTAATGAGCTCATATATTGTTTCATTGAGTATAAACCAGAATCTATACAAATCAGTGAAAGATTCAAAATTAGAATACCTTTCACGGATAATGAAGAAATTGATATAGGAACACAGTGGGCAGATGAGACACCATTCCCATTAGAGAAATTACAATTTCCATTAAGCAATCCATCTTCAGTATTGGTACCATCAACTGCATTAATATCATTTTGATGTTGAGCATAAGGTGATGAGGAACCTCCTGGTGAATCCATATTTGCAAATAAAGACATATTATTATCAGTCTGATTAGCGCTGCCAAACAGAACCGGAAATTCCCATTCGCTATCTTCTTTTTTCATATTTCCAAGAAGTGAATTTGCTGTTGCTTCTACCCTGAAAAAAATTAACATTTCAAAATGCTCTCATTTACACTTATTGTCTTTCGAATTTAATAATTTTATATCAAATTTCATCAGATTGCCTGTCTTCATATTTAGTTTAGTTTAAATAATTGAAAAAGTTGCCAAGTTCTTGATACATAGTATGCATTAATTTGAAATATGATCAAATCAAAACGATTTTCAGAAATTATCAAAGTTAGAAATTACTATAATTTCGAAGTAATACTAGATAAATTCTACAACGGAACTGCAGTAACAAATCTCAAGAAATTAAGAAATGTTGAAATATGAGACTCTGGAAAAATGTTTCGTTGACCATACCATAAAGCCAGCTAGTGCAGGTCAAATTTCTCATATCAGTCTTTTTTTCTTTTCCCAATACTAATCAGTAATTGAAAAATTCGACCCTTAAGACCTGTTTCTCAAACCAATATAAATGCCATTTATTTGTTAGCACGATACACTCGGGTATAATAATGATATGACGAGCCATATATTTATCATCAATCTGCTATCTACTTAGCATTCCAGGATTTTCACCAGATTGTCTTTTTAGATTACAATAAAGATTTCTGCTTGTTTTTCAAATTTCTATAATAAAAAACTTACGGTTGTGAAGGTACGGCATTGAGAAATTCGTCGAGAAATTGCATTTCTGCAGTAAACATAAATGCTGGCCCAAACTGTCCTGAGGTTCGATATCGCTGTACGAGACTTTTCCATCGATCTCTTGATTTTGTTACCGATACTAAAAAATTCAACACTTTTTCTAAATTCATTGATGGACAGTTTAAAAAAAGATAAAAGAATAATGTAAGGAACATAGCAAAATTAAATTCTAGCAATGGACATCTTCTATTCATAAAAGTATTTATAAATACCGAAAAAATTGCTATTATGGAAAGAATTATCTCGGATTTATGAAAGTGATAGGAAAATAAAAAACATTCATAGAAATAAAAATAATAAAGGATAGGATTTGGAAGCAATCGACTGAATGACTTCTTTTATCTATTTTAAGAAATACTGATAAACAAAAGTCTAAAAATAAAATCTTGAACCTTCATTTGGCGAGAAGCCACGCTTAAACAGTGTCTCACTAACAAGTTTCCATGCCTCATTACGCTTCCGTACATTGCGGAAATCCGGATGTGATCGATCGTACAGTACTGGTAATTGGCGTACGGCTTCGATTAGACTTCGGTAATACGAATCAGATACCATTCTAAAATCATATTCAAATTTCACATTATAAATAAGAAATGATTGGTTTTTCCTTATCAGGAGTAAATTTCGCCCAAAAATATATACATATGATAAATTTCGAAACTGAAAAAAAAGTCAAAAGTTACTTCAACACAAGCATTCTTGTCTGTTCTTCATATTTCTAATAATATGCATAATTATTTCGATAAGAAAAATTTCCCATAAACTAAGCATAATGTCGCTTTATCGCAACTAATCCTTAGTTCAACTAATTAGTTAAACTGATTGACTAAACTGATTAGCTTGATATTTCGATCATATGGAATTGTAAGTAACTGACTGAATGAAATTTAATATACAAAATATACTAACCTAATTCGTGATAATGAAGATGACGAAAGCCGTGTAATAGTGAAATGAAAGTGTCGGAAGTATAATTTGGCAATTTCTAATCACTGATCAGGGGTCAGGGAGAGAAAAGATTCAGAAATGATAATCAAGTGAGGATGAAGTTATGGGGGAAGGTGTAGGTATATTGCTTAGCTTCACCAATCTCACCTTAATGGTATACAGACTTTTTGGAAATATATCAGCACAAAAAAGTCGAATGGGAAGAGCGGTTGGTGAGTGCAGGTGATGAGGTGTTGTGTGAGTGGGGAAGTAAAGGAAAGAAGATCGGTGTGCGGTACGAGAGCTGCTGCTGCTGCTAGGCAATGTAGAGGGAGGGAGCATCGGGAGAGGGCGGGGGAAGAGATGATCGGTCGATTTGCTCGGGTTTAGATTTGGGAATGGTAAAACGGGCACTCCCCTCGGGGAACAGACAAATATATACCAACTATTTTGCCTGGCTCTCCCCACATTCTTCCTCCTCTTTCCTCCCACCTCGATATCGACCATTCTTGTCGATCGGCAAAGGCCGCATTTCTTCTTTTGCTGGTGCTGATGCTGCTACTGCTGTTGTTGCGCCTGCCACTACCGCTACTACTACTACTACTACTACTACTACTACACTGCTCATGCTGCTATAACTTCGTTTTGTTGACAAGAGAGAAAAGAAAGTTGTGATGATGGTGATGGTGAATGGATGGATGGATGAATGGAATGAATGAATGAATGAATGAATAAATGAATGAATGAATGAATAGAATGAATGGAATGAATGAATGAATGAATGAATGAATGAATGGAATGAATGAATGAGTGGATGAATGGAATGAATGAATGAATGAATGAATGGAATGAATAGAATGAATGGAATGAATGAATGGATGGAATGAATAGAATGAATGAATAGAATGAACGAATGGAACGAATGAATGGAACGAATGAATGGAATGAATGAATGGAATGAATGAATGAATAGAATGAATGAATGAATGAATAGAATGAATGAATGAATGAATGAATGGATAGAATGAATGAATGAATGAATGAATAGAATGAATGAATGAATGAATGAATGAATGAATGAATGAATAGAATGAATGAACGAATGAATGAATGGAGAGTACTCAGCCCGAATGAACAATTTTCTCCTCGATGAAATCGACTGGTGTTGAAAAAATCGATCATAGCGGGAAGGATATATGGTTTAATTGCTATCGAGAATCTTGTCTCTCTCTCTCTTTCCTCTTTTTCTTCTCTCTCTCCCCTTCTCTCTACCATCCCGTTTCTCATTTTATTTCAGGATTTCATCACTCCGTTCTTTTCCACTTTTCTTCCTCTCCCCTAAATAATCGTGTAAAATATCATTTCGTAAAATATTCCAGAAAACAGCGATAGAAAAAGCAAAGCGACTTTTCTTTCTTTCTTTTCCTCTCTCTCTCTTTTTATCGCCTCTGTTTCCTGATAGAAGTAAAATATTTCGGCAAAAAGTTAATGATAAAGAAGTAAATTGAAGGATATATTATATGGTTAATCTTTCATTCAACTGTCACTATTACTGTCATCTTCTCTTGCTAATTGTTGCATTACTGAAAGAGAGAGAGAGGGAAGGAGAGAGAGGGCGAAAGAGAAGTTATCGGAGGGAAAAAATGAGGGAAAGAGGGGAAGTATAATAAAAATCGATAGAATGGTATCTCTCGGACGAATTATTTATTAAATGTATTTTTGGTCCATAGAACCTGAGACAGTGGAAGTTCTATCAGTTGACTATAACTATACAAAGAGAATGAAGGGGATCACAATATTCTGTTAATGATAAACGATAAACGATATTTGATTGATTAAAAATTGAATGATTATCATTCGAGAAAAAAAATTTCGGGAAATCTTAAAAATTTTGTTAATAAATTTTGTCCAAAATATCTGTCTGACAAGGAAGAAAATGCTCAAACAGTACTATATAAGAATGAATTAAGATTTATCAATCCACACAACGATAAATTTACAATTTGGAATTATACTTGAATACTTTTTATAATTTCATTATTAGAATTGGTTTTAAAGATTCTTTTAGTTGGAGCGAAAACATTTTCTGGTGCTAATGTTTTGAATTTTATAAAAAAAAAAATCTATATCTGCCACGAAGAAATGATCTGATTTTTCACTTCTTCAGCTGTTTTAATTTTATTTAGGCATTTCTGACTAGATATTTCTGAATTCTTGGCAAATGCCTATTTCAAGAAATCCGGAAAAGATGTCCAAAAGAGAAGGGAGAAATAGGATGTGAAGTGTGACAAAATGGTGAAAATCTGGCAAATTTTTTTGAAATTACAAAAAAATTTTTTTTTTGGAATTAAGTTTGTAATCTTATGTTGCTTAAAATTTTTGATCTCTAAAAGATAAAAAACGAGAGGGAGAAAAGAGAGTTCAATTTAATATTATAATTTTGAAAAATAAAAAAAAAAACTGTCCTAAACAATAAAGTATCATGAAAGAGTTTTGCAAAAAGCAAAGGAAATAATATCAGAAACAGTTAATAAAACTGGATAATTTTTCTTCATTCTTGAAGAATCGAAGGATAAATCAAGTGAGTATAAGCCTAAAAACTTGGCTCATTTTCTTCATTTGAATTACTATCAAAAGCCTTAGTTGTAATAATGTATTATTTTATTAAAAATTTATTGAAATAAAACTTAAAATTATTTAAATTGAAAATCAAAACTAATCGATAAATAAACTCTACATAACATTCAAATAATTATTTGATGGCTAAGGTAGCAATTACTATCATCGTTAATGAGCAAAAATAAAATATATTCTATCCAAATAAGAATACAAATATAAAATCGTCAAGTGTACCTAAATTAGAAAATTTAGCATAAGGGAAAGAAAGAGTAACAGTACTTATTACAAGTGTAATCTCGGTACGTTACGTACGTGAAATAATAATTTACACGAAATCATGTTTCCATTTATTAATATATCTAATATTTTGGAAATATGAAAAGTTGGTTAAATTCCTGATTCTTCACATTGTTTCAACTGTAATTTTCAGGGAATGTGATACTTTGTTTAATTATTAATTTATTCAAAAAAACATATAATTTATTTATTTTATATAGTAATTTTTCTTTTTGTGCGAGAGTATCTTGATTTATTGATAATTTTATTCAAAATTTCTAAAAGTGTTGAAATAATAGTCAAAAATTATTAGAGATTGTTATGAATCAATAGTAAACAAGTAATTTATTCATATCTGACATTTTTGAATAAATAAATATTAAAATGATTAAGTAGAGTGTGTCGAGCATATCGAAAAATAGTATTAAAAAATATTGCCTTAAATAAAATAATTATAAAATTTTATTGATTTTAATTTAATATTGTATTTTTGAACAATTATTGCTATTACATGAATAAAGAATAAATAACGAAATATTTTTGTTTTAATTCTCATTTCATAAATAATCCATTACCTAGATTAAAAAACAGGAACAAAAAATGAAAATGAAGATAAAAATAAGTAAGATAAGCGATTTTTATGACACAGTTGATATTCAACTTTCGCTTTTCTATTTTATATAAAAATTTGATAAATAATTAGAATAAAATTTAATTTTTACCATAGAAGTTATTCCGAAATCATTTCTGAATTTGTGGAATTTCGGATAAATGTATCTCATATTTAAATATTCCAGAGAAATTATCACTTAATTGTTAAATTTTTTATTCGAGAAATGATATCAATTGATAATGGATAAAATGGTTACGAAGAAATACTTCAATTATTTGTAATTGAAATTTTTCAGATCATATATATTTTCCCATCTACATAAGTGATGCAGTTCTTCTATTGGCCTTTCTGGTCATTATACGGTCCCTTTCTCGTTCTGTTGACCAGTCCTTATTGCCAAATATTTTTTGCACAATCCCTTATTTTGCAAAATTTCCAATTGTTTTTCGTTTAATCATTGCTAAATTATTGCAACAGTAACATCACTAATTTTGTTATCAGACAGTAAAATATTATCTGTCTGTACTTTCATTAGAAAATTTCAAATGATCAGAAGTTGGAAATTCCCTCATCATATCGATTGATTATCGTCGAACATAATTTCACCTGTTCAGAGACTGAGCATTGAACAATCAACAAGGTAATAATGGTGCCTATAATTGTCACCTTGCCGCGCATTTCATATCGCTGATGATCCAACAGATTGCCATTCATTTTTTTTATGCAATAACAACAATCAGATAACTAACAGTTTTGTTATCTCAAGAGAAAAACCGCCATTTTTCTCGAAATATCATTTAACAAAAATCCTTTTCTTCTTTTCCTCCCCTTCAAAATCAATAAACTATTTCATTTCAGTTTCTTTTTTTTTCAACCTTTAACCTTGCGTTCCTACTTGTAATGTTAACTTCAACCATTGTTTATTCATTTCAATTCACACTGATATATAACCTAAAAAGCTATCATGTGATATGAAAAAAAATTAACAAAGACATGAAATCAAACAAAAACTCATTTGAATAAAAGAAATTAACATGTGATTATGAGATATTTTTTGATTCCCTTCCTTTTTATGCATTTAATAATCAATTACATTATTAATATGGCCAAGATAATTTCATAATTTCCAATCAAAATAATTATGCACTATATATTCAATTAAGTTAACGAATTTTTCATCATAATTTTTATTTTTTTAATTTAGAAAGAATTCATAAATTTTATTCACAATAAAAAAGTATCAAGAGATACAAAGGAAAAGCATGATTCATTACATTTGTGGCTCAGGTGAGCCGTTGGGTGTCAATTTTTAAGGCACTTTTAAAGTTTTGAGCAAATGAAGTGCACCTATTAAATTGAGCATAATAAAATGTATCGAAAGATTCCTGAGAATATTAGAAAATTTATTAAAAAAAAATCTGCAACCACTCTTGAAAAATCCAAAATTCTCTGAGAGAAAATTATATTTTTCATGAGTTGATGAGAAATTTTTTTTTTCTTTATCCTCAGGACATCATTTGGATACCAAACGGTACTCATTCATAGGCAAAATGCCATTGAATTCATCGTTACTATGAAACTGCGTAAATGATGTCGCGGAATTAACCGTAGACACTTCAGATGGCAACATTTCCAGTCGCAATGATTACTTTCACACTTTGGTGATTTCATCACGACAAAATAGCTGATTCTCCAGCACTACCAGAATAAATTTTTTTCTTTTCAAAGAAAAAAACTCAAATTGATCTATGCATATGACAGGAGACGAGCGATATCAGCTAACTGGAAACTGAAATTCCGGCTCGAAGGATACCTTCCAGAAATGACCGACTTCAACACTGTTTAAAAGATAAGCACAGAACTCGACATTGTTGCCAAAGAACGAGTACCGTGGAATGAAGTAAGTACAAGATAAGGATATGAAGTATCGAACGAAGTAAGCATGCTTTTATATCCCTCTACTGGGATCAAAGTGGGAGGTCATTTAGGTAAAGGTCAAATAGGAGAAAGAAAGAAGAGAGAGGAAGAAAAAGAGAGAAGAAAGATGTGTAACAGGATTTTTATTTCCTGTGAGAGTATTTAATCTTGCATACGGCATTCAATCAATAAAGGGCGTGATCTCTTCGATTAGTAATGAATGTGACCTTTGGATCCTTATAGGTATATAACTAAGATAATTAACAATTTCGATTTAATTCATCATTTAGTTTGAGCGTTATCATTCTGGTTCTTCGTGTTATAGCAGAACTATTATCAACTAAAGTTAATATAAGAAAAAATGATAAACAGATAAAATTTAAATAATATTGATTCATTTATTTATTAATTAATAATTTAAGAAAATTTCGATAAGAAATTGCTCATTTTTAAGCTATGATAAATTACATCAATATTTTTGTCAGATTTTTTGGGAGATTAATGAAGTTAAAATTAAAAATAATTTGGCCCATTTTTTAGTTGTGACAAGATTCTGTTGTCAGACTCATTTTTGATCGGATTCAGAAGGAGAACGATGAAGTTCGAATTAAAAGTTGATCTATTTTAAATGAAATGAATAATTATTTAAAATTTTGTTCTAGTGGCTCTAAAATGTCTGCTGCATATGAAAACAGAAGAGCAGGACAGAGAATTCCATGTTCAGGAATACCGAAATCATATCGACAGAAATTTTTGGCTCTAGAATTCCTCGATCCGGCAAGTGTTATTCAAGCGCAACAATTCATGAATCATTTGTAAATGCAATATTTCAAAGACCAGCACAGGGTGCACTCACTGTAAATTATCTTCAGTTTACTACGTATTACTTATCTAATGTATGTTTGACGAAAAATCGAATAAATAGTCGAGTTGCGACCATCAATCAACTACTACTACAATAATTATTATTATCAATTAGTTCTATCGATTATTATTATCACTTATTCAACTATCAATCCGACAAATAATATCGTATTTCCACCATATTTTTCAATGTTTTACTTATCTAATTGTGATAATTATTAGACCACCGATATCACTACATTGTTCCACTCGGTTTAGGCCTTCTCGAAATCTCAATATTTAATCCGCACAACATCTGAACCAGTACAAACATTATCGGTATTTTCATTCTCAGTGCTCATTAAAAGTAATAAGTTGGAGATCTCAATGCAACGTTCAAACCATATACGACGCTATGCTACCTTCATTCTCTACACGCCTATACAGCTTACTTCACTTCGATGACAGATTTTAATTGGTAGCATACGAAACCCTGAACCTGGTCTCAACCTGATTGTTTACAGTACCTCCCCTTTGATATTATTATAGTATCCGTATATATATATAATATAGTATCCCTACTTTGATATTATTCAAGCAAAATCAACATATCCATGCATAAGCAAAACTATGCAACTCAAACTGGCTTCAACCAATTTTACTCATTTTAGATTATGATAAAGGGTATATTGAATACGCCAATGCTCAGTAAACATATTGATATGTAAGCAGTTTATAGAGAACAATGTTATGACTTCCAGGATTCTGAAACATCATTATATATCAAAACAACGAAAACTATAACCATAAAAATAAAAGTATCAAGACTATCCAAATTATTTTTAAACAACAGGTTTTTTCAAAGCCTTTCATCTCATTGAAAAAATTTGTTCCTAACAAAAAAGATGAGATCACTTTCAGAAAACTTTAGATTACACAGACATTGGACATTACATGTATACAATTATTTCGAACTAGTATATTTGGTAACAGCTTTAGTCCCCTCAGATACAGCATGCTTTGCCAGTTCGCCAGGCAAAATAAGTCGGACGGCAGTTTGGATTTCACGCGATGAAATGGTCGAACGCTTATTATATTGAGCCAAACGGCTTGCTTCTGCGGCAATACGCTCGAAAACATCGTTTACAAACGAGTTCATGATTGACATTGCTTTTGAAGAAATGCCTGCAACAAAAACGTATTCACAGAAACCTAAAATTAAATATATAAAAGAAACTTAACAGATCACTTGCTAATATATTCATATTTGTTCGATAATGTCTCAAAAACTACATTTCCGCGCTACGAAAATTCCAATATTTTATCTTCTACTTTATCTTCCACAAATTCTGTCAAACTTCTGTACAAATTAAAATCGTACCTGTATCGGGATGAACCTGCTTTAAGACACGATAGATATAGGCAGAATATGATTCCTTACGTCGAGACTTTCGCTTTTTATCACTACCACGAACTTTTTGTGATTTTGCGGCTTTTTTTGCTCCCTTAGCAGATGGTTTTGGTGGCATCGCTTCAGCAATCCTTTGTTGCGAAATGCAAGAGATCTGGAGAAAAAAAAAAACAAAAAAGTACTTGTTGAAAACCAAAAAACCACTTACTCTTATCTTCCCTCTTGAAATGAATAATGAATCTCTTCGTGAATTATCTCTCCGTAAATTTCACAAAGACACAACCTAACATTAAAAAACATTTCATTATACATTATCATGAGAATACTTTGACATTCTTGCGACACAACTACATTCTCCACAAAGGAACAAGAACAAAGCACAATAGTTATACATGCAATTCTCTATCCCACCAATCTTGCAACCAGAATTGTACCGCACTTCCTAACTCCAACTCCCCTCTCCCCTTCCTCCGCGATACCGCACCACTAACAACTTCACTCCCAACCTTTGAATTCAGCAATCCATTCGAACAGGGTGCAGCACACTCTCACTCCCTTTTATATGAAATATCGAGCGTTGCATACAAAAAGTCACGCCTACTTTATCATAAGAAGTAGGTGTGGCCAATAGGTTCAGTACGCTCGCTCATTGATATAAATACAACGCGTTATAATAACCATAAACCGTTGAAACGTACGCGGATGTAGATGTGCATTTTGGTCGGGTTGGTGAGGTGGCTTTGTGTATTCAAGATGGTGGGGTTCTATTCCCATTGTGGTTGTTGAGGGGGAACTGGTGTGGGTTGGTAGTTCATGTTTTAAGAGAATAAATTAAAGCGAGCTTTTATCGATTATTAAAAAAGATAAAGTTCGATTATTTGGCATGGATAACTGTGCATGTAGAAGCGATAAATTGTCATAAATGAATTTGATGATTTCTTTTAGATTAAATTATGTCAGGACGTGGGAAAGGTGGCAAAGCGAAGTCTTCTGGAAAAGCGAAAAGCCGTTCATCGCGTGCTGGTTTGCAATTCCCGGTAGGACGTATTCATCGATTATTACGTAAGGGAAACTATGCAGAGCGTGTTGGTGCTGGTGCTCCAGTATATCTAGCTGCTGTTCTGGAATACTTAGCTGCCGAAGTGTTAGAATTGGCTGGAAATGCAGCGCGTGACAATAAGAAGACACGGATCAATCCGAGACATTTACAACTGGCTGTGCGCAATGACGAGGAATTGAACAAACTGCTTGCTGGTGTGACAATTGCGCAAGGCGGTGTACTGCCAAACATCCAAGCAGTGCTACTGCCAAAGAAAACTGCCGAGAAAGTTTAAAAGTGCAAGAAGTTGCCATTCTTACCGTAATAATTGACATTATTAAATTTTGTTTTGTCCGAGGAGATGATACAATCATAGCTTATCCTCAAATTGATACTGAAAATGAGGTAAAAGGGTGGTTGTGGTGATTATGGGATTCTACGTTAAGATGAAGCAGTTTGTTCTGTGTATTTTCATCATCTACCTCCTAACAATCTGTTTTTCTTAAAAATTATCGCTGGTCAGAATGAAAAGATAAGTCTAGTCTCAATGTATCATAATAATAGAATCCTATATCAAGATACCACTTAGATGACAGAGGAGAATGTCACGAACGATACTAGAGTCTGTAATGAAGTAAATAGGCTAAAGGTCGAAAGAGCAAGAAGAAGGATAATTGAGATTCTAACTGAAAAGGAACTTGTTGATAGAAAGCGCTAACATACTTCATTCTTATGCCATTTATTCTTCACAGTCATTACATTGTCTGTATATAGCTGTTTAATATAATGGAAATCTGCCACACAGATTTGATCTCGTATGTCATTGCTTTGTTCAATGTTCATACTAATAAATACTTTTTTATTGGTTTGCAAAATATGCAAATGGAAGCACTGTATAAAATATGATACATTTGGATGTATGTTTTAGAAGTGTCAGAACCATCAAGAGAAGTCAAACTGACAGATATGTTATTGGTCATTAGATTACCTCCGATAAATATTCTGAAGGATGGGATATTATCGAGACATTGTCTATCCAATGACTAATGTAAAGTGGTGTTATATTTTATATCGAATGTATCCCGGTGAGGTCGTACCTGGCATTGATATATAAGCCCGTCAAATATTGCAATGAAATCAGTACGTTGGCCGTAGTTTGTTATTGTTGACTGATATTGGACGTTAGTTATTGAATAGGTAATGTCTGGACGTGGTAAAGGTGGTAAAGGTTTGGGAAAAGGTGGAGCGAAACGTCATCGGAAAGTGTTGCGTGATAATATCCAAGGAATCACAAAACCGGCAATTCGACGATTAGCACGTCGTGGTGGAGTGAAACGTATCTCAGGATTGATCTATGAAGAAACACGTGGAGTGCTGAAGGTATTCCTCGAAAATGTGATACGTGATGCGGTAACATATTGCGAACATGCAAAACGTAAGACAGTAACTGCTATGGACGTGGTGTATGCGTTAAAACGACAAGGTCGAACACTTTATGGATTTGGTGGATAAAAGATGCACAAAAATCGAAATGGACGATGATATGAACAGCAGGAAGGTGGATTATGCGTAAAACACGATGTGATATTCGTTCGGTTTTTGTGTGTATGTCTTTTTCGCTTTTCGTGTCGGTGTGATTGTAATAGCACAATTTTTTGGTTAAATTCTGAATTAATTAAAGTGTTTGCTAATATTATAATATTTTTAATAAGCTTTAAAATTAATTCGTTTTCACATAAATGCATTCGCAGAAAGTAGTTATCGATTGATGGTTAATTGATAAGCTTTTTAGTGTTATGAATTATTTATTTATTGAAGAAAAATTGAATGGTGTAAGCGAAGTTTTAATTCATATTAGAAAATCATCAAATAATAATCTTAAGAAAAAGTTTTTAAAATTTTAAAAAAAATTGGAAAAGAATAAACGTAATTAAATGGTTGGATGTATTTTTTTATTAAATGAAATAATAACTGTATTGAGTAAAGAGAGCAAGCATATATTTGTTTTTTATAATATTTGTAATAATCTCTAGTAAATTTAATATCACATTTTATAAATTTAATAAAATCCCATTCGTATCGAAAAGCATTCACAGAACAAAAATTCAGTCTGCTTTGCATTAAACAGATCTATCCAATCTGTCTGTTAAAGGACGATTATAGTATCGCATTCTTATGGCATCGCATTCTTACGATAAAGGATATTTGAAAAGCTATAGATTTTCTTGTGACAACTTTTATCAATTCTTGTTATGTTTGTTATCAATTCTTGAAATATACCAATAATTTGTTTCTGAAAACAGATAAAAAAGAAGTGAAAGTGTGAAAGATGGAGGAAGAGATTAAAATACTATAATGGTAAATTACGTTCACGTCAATGATAGAATAAAGATAGCTTTGCAAATATTTCATTGATCATTATGTCGATAAGAGTAATCTTGCAAATAATTATTAGTATCATCATTTTATCTCTCTATCCGAGCATACAATATTCGTTATCATACCAAAAAATAGATGATAATTGTGTTTTTGATATGAGAAATATATGTTCTAACTAATATCAATCCTTGAAAAGTTGAAATTTGTCAAATTTTGACATAACGTATGTCATACATATAAATATGATTTAAAAAAAAATATCACTTGTAAAAGTATTAATTATAAGGAAACAGAGTTTAAAGTATAACAATGAATAAATGCATCATATAATAAGGCAATATTAATTAATTGATTACCTGTATTCAAAGGATTGATTAATCTTCGATATTAATTATATATATATATTTTAGAAAATTGCCTAATCTAATGTTAAACTTAGTTTATGTTATTGTTAGCCTTTTGATGAAATTAAAAATTACGAATACTAAAAATGATTCTTTACCATTATTTCCGATAGATATTGAAACTGATGTTCTTTTTTGGTATCTCAGAAAACGTGGAATTCGGTTTTCCACTCTTTTGGGAGATACAATTTCCATCTGCGTACGTTCTCTAAGATTATTCAGGTATTTGTTTTTCCAAATCTCTCAAACTAAGTGTAATGTTTTGAGTGCACTTTGGACTTTTCTCTAGTATTCAATAGGTGAAGTATAAATTCATCTTTTATATCATCTTCATTTGTCGGTATATTTATTGGAACATATGAAGAAATAAATTCAATAGGTCTTATCATTTTATAATCATCAATATAATACTTTTTCATACTATCTCCTTCGAGTCGAGAAAATGCCTGCTTTGATCCATAATCGAGAAAATGTCTGCTTTGATCCATAATCGAGAAAATGTCTGCTTTGGTCCACAATCGATAAAATGTCTGCTTTGATCCATAATAGTTTTAAATACAAATTTGAATTGACTAGCTTTTTTTTAAATACTTTGTCACTCAAGACAAAGCATAGGAGGATATCCTCGCGATACAAATCTACAAAATATGTGATGAACATTTCTGCTGAGATGTGTTGTGTTCTAAGTAAATCGGTTCTAATAATAAGGCATGTAAAAAGAGCTATCTACTTTTTGGTTACCCTATTATTATCGCGAAAGTCGCAAAAAAATAAAATAAATTTTATATAAATAAAAATGGGAATGCATTCCATGATTCATGGTTCATGATTCATTAATTATCTCATTTTTATATCTGTCTAAATTTACATTCCTTAGATTTGTTCCTATGTTTTTTAATCATCTTTAACCAAATTCACATCTTAATCTTCCCATTTTATCTCTTATCCTGTAATCAGATCTTAACTGTTTTTCAATGTATGTGAAATTCCTAAATTAAAACCATTCCTACTTCGTAACAAATATAAGCTTATCAAAATCTTTACAAGTATTCATTTATTCATTCCTATGTGATATAACTTGCCCAATAAACCCGCTTCACATCAATTTGTCCTATACACAAAATCAGTCCAACGGATTACCAACATCATCAATAAACAATTTTTTCTCAACAATATTTTTGGTGCCGCCGGCAGGGGACATAATGTCGACCTCTCTCAATCAATCAGCACAATCAACAATCGGGAGAGTAATCAAACTTCTGGAAGAAATCAAAGAACTTGATCTATCACTACCAGATCGAAACCAGCCGCTAGAAGATCAGAAACAGCAATACGAAATTAAGAAACGGATCGTCAAGGATAAAATCAAGCGATTCGAAATATATGTTGGTAACTGGAAACAATCAACCAAAATGGCTGGACCTCATACAACAAGCTACAAAAACAACAAAGAAAGAAGAAGAAGGGAAATACGAAGAAATGATCAACGATAAACAAGGTATTTTAAACATGATTAATAATAGTAAGGAAACTATTATCACCTTAAGTTCATATTATGATGATTTGGAATTAGCCCTTCAACAAGAAAGGTTGATATTTACTAAAGAAAAAGAAATTACGAAACCCTCATCTGCTTATCATTCAACAATAAATTTACCGCAGTCACCACTACCAACTTTTAGTGGAGATTTAAAGGTGTGGCGAGAATTTTGGAATAGCTTCAATGCAGCTATACACCTTAGGAAATTCCAAATATTCAAAAGCCTTACTTATTTAATTTCATGTTTAAAGGGAGAAGCATTGGAGGCTATAAGAGGATTTAATGTAGCTCAAGAGAATTATGAATTAATGAGACAGGTTTCAATCGATAAATATGGTAATCCTGTTACTATCAAGAAATCGTTATATAACGAATTCCATCCCATTCAACGGAAGGACAAAGAATGGAAAACAAGAGTCGAAGCGATGGAAAAAATCCTTCGACAGTTAGAAGCATTGGGCGAGAATCTGGAAGATTCCAGTATTGAAGTAACGATTGAAAGTATACTACCACCATGAATTTTGGATAAAGTCTATCAGATGAAAACAGAAAGAGAATCTTGGACAGTAAGTAGTTTACGAAAATTTCTAATGACATTAATTCAGAGAAGCGAAGAAGTAAATAGGAATCAAAAATCCCATCAGGAACCAATTCCAAGAAAAGTACTTCATTTTCAAAAGGGGAGAGGAACCTCAGCCTTATTCATAACAAAACAATCAAATGAGGCAGGAAACCTTCAACTAAGTAATAAAACGAAGTTTAATAAAGAAAAAAAGGCCATGCATATTCTGCAATAAAAATCATTGGGATAATGAACGCCCAAATTGCCTCACGGCTAAACAACGATTTGAACGCCTGAAGAAGCTAAAGGCATGCAATAATTGTTTTCGCACGAACCATGCAACAAATGATTGCAAACAAAAGAAACGTATATGTTTCCACTGCAAAGGCCAACACAATACGGCATTGTGCTACAAGAAATATAGCTCTATCAATAATGGTCCCAGCAAAAAAAAACAAATTCAACAATCATTATAAATTCACTAAATCAACCAATCAACCACCAAGGTAAGAAGGTTTTATTAATATGTAAAGAAATTGAAGCAGTTAATCCAAATTAATTGGAGATTCACGAAAAAGCTTTAGCATTATTTGATTCAGGTTCCCAATCATCTTTTATATCAAAAAAGCTAGTCAATCGTTTAAGTCTAACTGAAACTATGAGGAAAGAATTGAAGCTCTTTTTTTCGGTAACCAATTTCCAAACCTCATCAAACTAATAAGGTAGAAATCGGAATAAGAGCCTTAAAATCTAAATTCATAAACATAAATGCTTATGTATTAGATTATTTAACAGAGAAATTACAAATTATTACTCCAACTTCTTACGATATAAATTATATCACACGTCAGAAGCAGTTAGATGAGTCGGAAGGATATTGGAGACGCCCCGATATTATAATCGGAAATGATTATTTCCTCGAATTTATGCAACCGTACAAATTCACCGCATGTCGTCAGGATTCTATCTACTGCAAACCAATGTAGGACCTATAATAACAGGTTGCGGATATACCAATATGTCTTGTAAATCTGATAGTTTTAACATTAATTCTTTTAACGTAACCACTGTTATTACTAATCCAACATTGATCAGTTTTGGAAATTGGAGGTAATAGGGATTCAAGAACAACCAAATGACCAAGATGACGAGAAAGCATTGGAACAATTTAAAAATTCTATTACCAAAGAAAACAACAGGTATCAAATCTGTTGGCCATGGAAAGATTCAAAGGTTAATTTACAAGATAATTTTGGTCTTTGCTATGGACGATTAAAAACGCTAATTAAACGACTTCAAACTAACCAGTCCTTGCTCGAACGTTAATCAAAAAACAATTACAATCTAATATTATTGAGAAAGTAACGACAAATATGGATCAAGAAGGTATTATACATTATTTACCTCATCATGAAGTATTAATCCCAGGAAAGGCAACTACAAAATTACGAACTGTCTACGACACTTTAGCCTATATAAAAGGAGAAAAAAGTTTGAATGATGTGTTGTATCGTGGTCCTTACCTGACTTAGCAGGTGTTTTACTTCGTTTCCGAATGATGAAAAATGTTATGATAGCAGATATAGAAAAGGCTTTTTTGCAGTTGGATTTACATTCATCAGATAGGAATTGTATCGTTTCTTGTGGCTGAAGGACATTCAAGAAGAAATCACAAAGGAAAATTTGGTATGTTACCGGTTTCAAAGAGTTCCATTTGCGGTAATAGCGTCCCCCTTCTTACTTTCAGCTACACTCAACTATCATTTAGAAACTTACGGTAGCAAAACCGCTTTAGAATTAAGAGCCTTTATATCGACAATGTTATATTATCCGTAGATGGAACGCAATAAGCATTCAGAATTTACAACGAAATGAAAGATATCTTCAAAAACGCTTCAATGAACATACGGGAGTTCTTTTCAAATGATACTGATTTCAATTAACTTATTCCTGAAAACGACCGAGCAGAAGTAAACAAAACGAAGAAAATCCTCGGTATCAATTGGAATCCAGTCATTGATTCTATTCGTATAATTTTAAAGCCATGGAGTAATCAAACTCCAACAAAAAGGACAATCTTACAATTTATCGCTTCGCAATATGATCCTTTAGGGTTTTTAATCCATCGATGTTATTATTCAAACTATTCTTACAAACTCTTTGAAAAAGGAAATTATCCTGGGACCAATGTTTGGAGAACGATGACCTATAAACATGGGAAATCCCTATAAATCAATGGCCAACAAAGGTCAAAGAAATTTCACGCAGGGTGATAGATCCTGATCGTTTACAACAATTAGAAATTCATGTGTTCACCGATGCAATGCCCACGGCATGTGCTGCAGCAGTTTTTGTGAGACAAAGTATAAACATATTTTTGATTTTTGCGAAATCTCGAATGCTCCTGTGAAAGGTATAACAATACCTAAACTAGAATTATTAGCTATTTTAATTGAGTGCGAGCCACCAAATTTATTATCAAACAATTAGAAATCGAAGATGTAAAAGTCACATTATGGTCAGATTCCCGCTGTGCTCTCCAATGGATAAAAAACCGATCAAGACTCTTACAAAAATTCATAAAAATCGAATCGATGAAATACCAATAGCAAATTTTTCATAGATATGTGCCAAGCAGATCTAACCATGCTGACATAGCAACAAAAGGATATATGTCTCCAATTCAACTCGCAAATTTCGAACAATGGTGGACTGGTCCTCAATGGCTAAAGGATGAAGAATCAGCATGGCCCAGTGGGAGGATAATATTTATTATGAACAAGAAGAATATGAAAACAAAATCTGTGCGGCATCGGCTATTACTAAACTCATTGAAATTAAAAGCTTTCGGTTAATTGATGCAACTCGTATTAGTAATTGGACGAGACTACGAAGAACAGCGGCTTGGGCATTAAGATTTATAAGATATATATCAAAGGAAAGATTTACATGGTTGAAAGAAGCACCAGAAGAGACAGAATTAACATCATATAATTAGCCGAAGCAATCAAAGCCTTAATTATACAAGCAATCGGAAGTATCAATGAAAAGGAAATAAATAAATGGAATCTTTATTAGAGCGACATATATTCCTTATGGAAATGCCGGAGCCGACTGGATAATACTAGTATAGGAATATATCCAGATAGTTTAAATCTAATATATCTTCAAGGCATAATCCAATAACTAAGCTCATCATCCAACAACAACATGAAGATTTGTGCATGTAGGAATCGCCCATACATTATCAGAATAAGAAGAAACTTCTGGATACCTAAAGGCAGATCGGCACTAAAAGGCGTATTAAACAAATGCATGGCGTGTAAAAGATAGAGAGCGAAGCCATTCAAACTACCAGTTATGCCCAATGTACCCGAAACTCGAACGAGTCGGACGTTTGAACATGTCGGTCTGGACTACTTAGGCCTCTTTCTATAAAGGATGAAAGTGGTTTTACTAAGAGATGGATAGCCCTATTTACGTGCTTTACAACCAGAGCTGTACACCTTGAATTATAAATGATTTAACAGCGGAAAGCTTTATGCACGTCTTAAGATGATTCAGCTCGCGTCGAGGGTACCCTAGACTCATTCTCAGTGATAATGCTAACAACTTTCAATTAGTTTTTAAGATCATTATGAAATATACCACCAAAATGAAAAACTTCCTAACCATGAAGAGAATCATTTGGAAAAGTACAACTCCAAGAGCTCCATGGAGTGGTGGAGTGTTATGAAAGATTGATTGGTCTAACAAAAAAATGCGATGAGGTGCAAAAAAAAAGTGGAAGGAAACTATTATGGCAGAAGGCCTTGATCACATTAATAATGGAAATAGAAGGCATAAAATCCGACCACTGACATACGTAAGCTTCGATGACTACGTGATCATACGACCAATTGATTTCATTTCACTAAACACCCCTCTGGTAACTCAAATTTTTTAATGAAGATCAAGGAGAGCATTATACCCCTTATAGAATGAGTACTCAAGAGAAGTTAATTAAATATTGGTCACGTACAAATGAGGCCTTAGCTCAGTTTTGGAAATTATGGAAAAAAAGAATATCTAAATAGTGTAAAGGAACGGATCCAAAGAAATAACATCTCCCCAAGATTAGTTAATGCCAGGAAACCTTTGAAACAAGAAATTGTACTAGTCAACGAACCAGAAATCCCCGCGGAATGTGGAAACTAGCAAAAATAAAAGAAATCAAAGAGGACGAGATGGACAAATAAGAAATGCTATAATCGAATTGCCACATGGAAAACTACCTGATAGGCCGGTTAATATGTTATATCCTTTAGAAGTTGAGACAAAGAAATAAAGGAAACTAGTTAACAACCAACTCCGGAAATCTCAAAATAAAATCCAGAACCGAGGAACCGATTGCTAGAAGAACCAGAAGGGCCACAGAGATACGAGAAGGAACTCGACCAATTTCTAAGTTAATAACGAATTGCTTATTTTTAATAGCGCTGATTCTCATAATTGCAGGCAGTTAAGATAAACGCGAAGCAAAATTGCAAGTGGACATCAGGTATTCCTTGTAATATGCCACAAAAATGGAATTGTAACGAAATTATTCAACAAAAGGTAAAATTGGCTCAAGTCACAGTTTATACTCAAACTCACGTTCGGATACCTGCAATCAAATGTAGTAATATTACTCGAACGGTGTGTACTAAAGCTTTTTTAAGACTAATTTTATCAGTAGTATCAGACGAAACCACCGTATCTCCATATCTTCTCATTTATGTACAATTTTAAACAGTCAATCGGAATTAAACGGATCACCGTTAAAAAAGGTTGCTCAAAACAAATGGAAAACGGACAATAACATACAATATTCTTACGGTTGGTTAGGAATCAGATGTCAATCAACTACTAATTTCATATTAGAGTGGGGATCACTTCTTCTTTATGATAGTAAGGGATTATTATCAGACCTTGATAATACCAGTCACTGTAATACACAAAGTGGTAAATGTGTATTAAGTACAAGCATCATACTCTGGAACAATACCCAAGTAACAAATAGATGTCTGTATAAAAGAATTGGGAAATATAATGCCCAAATATATGAAAGGCATGTTATTATACATGAATTGCAAACATCAAGAAAATTGAGAAGATAAACGATACTACTTGTAACTTTTCCACACCATATCTCATGAATAGAGATATAATCATCGATGAAGGAGTCGATCAATGGTAATCGAAAAATGCAATGAACTTAGATCCAAGGATCAGTTAATTATGAAGGAATTAGACGACGAAGAAGAAAATAAGTCAAGTAAATTTGATCCAGCGAATATTAAATTTCAATATATTTTTGACGTTGTAAACCTACAATTTAAGCAATAACTAGTTGAAACACAACGACGAAGTTGTGAAAATAGAAATAACTTATTACTTCTAATAGAATGATTATCAACTAGTAATCCAACCTTAGCAGCTAAATTATTACTCCAAAGAAGTGATATTATAGCTAAAAGAGTAGAAAATAAGTTATTAATAGCACCTTGCAATGTTAATAAGTCTGAATAGAAAAGAGTCGAATTGCAAGCAGGCATAGTTAGTAAATTCGAAATTGAAAAAATTAATGGAGAATTAGAAATATTAGCTCAAAGACATGGAATTATCAATTTAAAGACTGACCTACCAAAACCAGAGTCTTTCTGGATAGAATTAGATCAACAAGGGGAAGAATTAGTTGAGCAACTTACAGTACAATTTGAAAAGACTACTGAAACAATAGAAGAAAACTAGCACAAACAATAGCTCATTGGAAATTCATTACTATTGGTATATTTATTCTGTAATTTTAATTATGATAATTGCTATAGAATTAAAATTTAAGTTAATTAGCTTCATTTTCCATTTTCTGTGTGACAGAAATCCAAAACATATGGAATCCATTCTTATGAGAATACTCCAAATTCCTTTAAATGGACACAAAGATCGGAATCCCTATGATCGATATATCACTTTATCTTATAACCCAATTATCCATTTCTCAAATTTATCAAGCTTCTCCTCTCCGGAATGTCGCGAAAGTCGCAAAAAAATAAAATAAATTTTATACAAATAAAAATGGGAATGCATTCCATGATTCATGATTCATGATTCATTAATTATCTCATTTTTATATCTGTCTAAATTTACATTCCTTAGATTTGTTCCTATGTTTTTTAATCATCTTTAACCAAATTCACATCTTAATCTTCCCATTTTATCTCGTTGCATTACTTATCCTGTAATCAGATCTTAACTGTTTTTCAATGTATGTGAAATTCCTAAATTAAAACCACTTCCACTTCTTAACAAATATAAGCTTATCAAAATCTTTACAAGTATTCATTCATTCATTCCTATGTGATAAAACTTGTTAATAAACCCGCTTCACATCAATTTGTCCTATACACAAAATCAGTCCAACGGATTACCAACATCATCAACAAAAAATTTTTTCTCAACAATTATCATTCTTAATTGAAAGTGATCCCAAATAATCAAGATCAACCTATTCAATAATTCTTGATTTTCTTACACTGGATGATGGTAGATTTGGCATTAATGACAGTTTGAATGGCTTAGCTCTCCATCATTTACATGTCATACATTCATTTACGATTCCTTTTATTGTGGATCTGTCGCTTAGTATTCAAATTTTTTTGTCTTAATTCACTAACTCCTACATGCTAAAGCTTCTCATATTTTTGTTTAATAATAAGCTTAATAATGTGATTGTGATCTGGTAAATAAATAAAAAAAAAATTGTTGTTTGGCAGAATTATTTTCCACCAATTGCAATCGTCCATGTCAAGAAATGATGATCGATTGCAACAATTGCAATACTCCATATCACTTAATGCAAATTTCAAATATTTCAAATCGCTGGCTATTGAAATTATTTCGAAAAAGTACTTGAGTCTTTTTAAATTTTCGATGCAAATTTTTTTATTGAAGAAGATTAAAAAAATATTACCATGTGAGATTGTGTCTTATTTTTAATAATCAAATAAATTTTACAGCAAGTTGAAAAATGAATTATGTGCATTATTTAATTACTTAAGTAATGTATTATGGATATATCTTACCATGATGAGATTCTGATTTTTGATAGAGAAAATTTCGCAACACTTATATTTGTAGTGAAGACTGATTTCGGTAACAATTCAACGAAATATTACCATTAATTATTTGAATATCAATTATCAATGATAGTACATTACTTAATTATTCATGGAAATACCTAATGATCTTGAAGAGGATGTTGTTGTCGGGAATCGTAAAAAGATAAAACATAATATATTAAATCACTAAATTTTTTTTCATATAAAGCATTTCCTTGATAGAGAATTCATCACATTATGCAAAATTCCAACATTTTCTCATACCGAATGATGAATCTGTTATCTAATTTATAATCGTGTAGCATGTAAGATTTTTGCGCATTCTGTATATTAATCTGTTATTTAATTAAAATCTTATAACATGCAAGATGTTACGCATGGCTGATATGCTAATTTATAAAAAAAAAAATCTTATATATCAATCTATTATTAGTTTGAGAAAGCTGTGTAATTTCCATCTTTGTATTTTGTATGCTACACCCACTTATCTAGAATACATAAAGATTAAGTTAAGATAATTAGAATAATTGTGATTATTGTAATTTCGACATTGGTAGCTACTTTCAACTTCCTTATGCGCTTCAATTTCTATTAGTTATCTGTGGTTTTAATAATACTTTTATGATTAGTCACGCAGTCATCTATTCCTCTCAAACCATTTAAATACTTCCCTTCTAGATATAACTAATTCATTCACGCAAATAATTATATCCATGATAGCTGGGTCATTGAAAGTTTTACTATCATTAAATGATATTTCCAATTTTTATGATTGAATTATCCTATCACTCAGTGTCAGTCTCAATAAATTTTTATATTTATTTAATAATTTTCGTTGAATTTCAGCTTAAAAAACGGAATTATAAAAGTAATTAACTTCTTGAATTATATCATATTTTTGACAAATCATTCACTATCATCTTACAAAAACATTAAGTATATTTTACCAACTCAATTTTTAACAGAAAAACACCTAAAAAAATAAATATTGAAAAGTTCTTTATCAATTATGCTTCTATTATGTTACAACTTGGAGAAATATATAAGCTGTCACAAATAACTTTTTCCTATATATGTCTGATAACTTTTTTTGGAAGAACAAGCATATAAGTTTTAATTCATTCATTGTTTTTGACCGTAACGTTTTTTTGACCGGTAACCGGTAACAATATTTTTTTTTATGCAATAGTGAAATTGTAACAAATTTTTAAAAATAATCATAGTTTGTGATTAACTTTTTGCCAGGCTATTGAAACTGAAATTTATTTATAATTTTTCATTAGATAAAATCAAAATTGAACAAATGAAATAGATAATATTCAATAAAACAGTTCAACATTTATATTCAATTTATAATTTCACATATTTCGTGAATATAACTTCCCTATCATAGGAAGTTATTTAATTTTACTCGAGATTGTTTCAGTAAATATATTTTATTGTCACGAAAGTCGCGAAAATTTAAAATAAAATTTTTTAATTCCACATCTTGCTAACAAATGAATCATTCTTTAGCTTTATTTCTCACGCGTTTTTTCTTTTTTTAGCTAATTTCACATCCTGTTCTTTGTCTAAAAGGATCCAATTTATATGTTAATCTTATTTGATCTTGCTATATACTGTAAATGAATTTTGAATTTTCACAATTTCCGATACATCTTCCTAAAAATTTTGAATGTTTAATGTAACCACTCCCACTTTCGATCACATATAAATTTCCTTATGATATTAAGCCAGGGCTTTCTTTTTTCGAATAAAGATGCTACAATCTGGTGCGAATACAACTCAACACAACTATACCCCAACAAATCCAAGCAAAATTCACGACATTTATGAGTTTTTAAACTTTATTTTAAATTTTTACGATACGAAATAAGTATATATATGCACATGTACTAAAAAAATTTTATAAATATAAGAAAATTAAAACTTCAGCAAGAATTAAATCAAATTGAACAATTTCAGATGAACACAGAATAATCAAAATTTCTAGTGAAACTATATATTACAACATGGAATTAATGCAGAAAATTTTCACTGATAAATTAGTAAATGCTCTTTCTTACCTTCCAATACTTTGCAAGAGAAGATTTAACAAATATAATGTTCATTTTTTGATTTATTTAAATTGTATTAAGAATTTCATCCAAAAATCTCATTAATTATTGTTCAAAAATTGTTAACTGATCTGCTTAACATATCATTTAATAATTACCAACTAAATTACCAATCTTTATGTATTTGATTTGTGAAATATTATAGAACATTTAATGTGATGAAAGATGCTATAAATTCGGAATTAAATTATTGTAGAAAGAATATTTTATAAAAACATTCATTTATGTCATTAAAATAAATCTTATCTCTTTCGATTTCAGTTCAATCATAAACAAATAAATCAATAAGATGTTTTTACTTTTATTTTCTTATTTCTTATTAGTTCAAAATGAATCAGTTTTTGAATTATTTTATGTGAAACACGATAATAAATCGAAATTTATCGTTTTTCGAGGAAAATTTTATGGAATATTTTTTTTTTTGCCATAAAACAACGGTAATTTAACCAAGACTCAAGTTTAATGAATTTTTAACTTCGTAACCTATAAAAATTTTTGAAATTTCTAGAAATTAATTTAAATGAGAAAATTTGGAATCAAACTAATAATTAATGTGTAGAAATCAATAAGGAAAATCCATATTAAATAAAATAACATAATTTAAATGTAGAATTTCACTCTAATATAATTTTCAAATATGGGAATAAAAAAACATTGATGTAGTAAACTTAAATTTCGAAAACATACTTAAAAATGATAATTGGTTCCACAAAAAGTTAAAAATGTATTTTCGAATATCTCCAAATAAATTTGATTGTGAATGTCACTTATGAATAATCTTAAAATGTTATCCGGGATTAGTGCTATATTTTGTTATCGAAATTTCTTGCAATTTCTTATTTTGATATTTGAATAAATTCTCAAATATGATAAATTAAATTGTGAATTCATTTGATCATTCTTTTTTCTTTTTTTTTAAATTGTGAATTCATTTGATCTTTATTGATATTTTAATAGTTCTGGTTGTGTGCAAAACTTCGCACAATTCCACATGATGGCGTTGTTGTCATGGTGAGAAGCAAATAGCTTAAAGAATGTATCGTTATTATCGATAAGAAGTTATAGAAGAGGTGAAAATGGATGATCGTTACGAAGGTTTCAATGACTATGATCATGCATATGATATCCAGGTAAATAAAAATTCATTTATTAGATCGTTTAATTTTTTCAGTTATTAAGTTCAAAAAGTTAAGCATAAAATATTTACTTATCAAATCTTTTAATTGTTTTTCAATTAAATTTAAGTTTAAAATGATTACAGAAAAATTTGGAAATCTCTTATTTCAATAAAATTTCATTTATTTGAAGCAAATAATATTCAATCTAAAACTTAACAAAAAATTCTTTGATAAAATTTAAACTGATAAATTTGCAGAATGTTCTCGATGATCAAATTTTTCAAGAAGCTGTAGCTAAATCAGGCTATGGTAGACGACCGGTATCAATTAATGTTTTCGTTTCTTTTCCTATTTCTTCTCCTTTCTCTTTCAACTTTTCTACTTTAAATTTAATTGTAAAATTAAGAAATTATTCTTTTTTCGAGAAACAGATAGATTCTGGAAAAGAGAAAATTGTTTATATTAAGTCTAAACCTTAAATTAATCTAAAGTACTTAAATATAAATCCCAACCGTAAAATATTTTGAAACTTTAAAAATATACTTAAATTAAATCAGAAATAATTCAGAAAAGTTCAACGTCACGCCTAGGAGTCATACCTGTTGCAACATCCATCAATCGTATTAATAATGTAATCTCAAGTCATCGATCCGGTACTGATACGGTAGGTGGTGTTATGCTACGATCTTCTATTGGTTCACGATGTGCAATTGAGCCAAGCATACCGATGACAGCTATACGAGGTGCTGGTTATTCTTCAGCTGGTCGAGGTATACAAATATTATGTGCAAAATGATGTTGAAAAAAATTTCTGCAACACATAATCTTCATATATCAAATTAGTATAGAATCTTTTGTTTGAATATTCTGATTAAAACTTATTCTTCAAACTTCCTTTTCTTCCTACTTCTTTTACCCGTTTTAAGCGTGTATGATGAATGATGCATTATTGATTCATTTTCGTTAGGGATCTCTTTCAATCCGTTAAAGATGAGCGTAACAGAAAAGCCACCCGAGACAAGTAATGAAGAAAAATGTCATCAAATGGAACAAAAAGTAAATGAGCTCTTGAAAGAAAGTATTTTTGCATGGGAAAAAGGCGATATGAAACAGGTCATTATTGTTACTATTATTATTACTATTATATTACTTATCATTATTTTATAATGATAGTACACTTTTCATGAAATTTTTGTTGTTTCATAAGCAGTAATAATTATAAGAGTTTATTCTTCGCAGATTAACAGTAAATAAAATAAAATATGATTATCCAGTGAAGAAAATTTCTTCTCGATTATTCAGTCTGGTAAATCGTTCTAGATTTGGCAAAGAGTTGATAATAGAATTATTGATTTAGGACAAGGAATAATAGAATTGTATAGCAGAAACAACTGATGATCAGATGATCTTTCTAAGATCATCAGTTTCTCCTATTTTTTGTAATTAAATTCAACAACAAAGAATTGTATAGACATACAATAAATAAGACTGTCGTAATTCATTTAGCATACAATAGATGAATCCAAAGGTTAATTAACAATCATCTATTTCTTCAAAGGATGACGCTGAAAGTATAAAGAGTATTTTTTGACATTAATCAACACAAAGAATTTCTATAACATATATTCTAGATATAAGGATACTTTGATTATAGGATATTTTAAATTTTATAAATTATTATTCCTAACCGCTATATCAATAACTACTTCGCAAACTCGGACTCTAATAGCATCATCACATGTGATATCTAACCAACGCTTCCACCATTACCGCCATCGTTGTCTATCCTCTATCCAAATTACTGTTGGATGTTTTGTACGAAATGCTGTTGATTTCGATGACACGAGATTAGCAATAACAACTGATGAAAGAAAACATATACTTTCGATCAATCAGTAATGTCGACACCAAGAAATTGTACAGCAATTGGTCCCACTCCTTTCTAGGCCAAATTATCTTTGGAATCTGTTAATGCGCGTAATTTGATAGTAAACGACACACTTCGCAATCTCTACCTTGATGAAAATGTCGGTAATTAAACCATAGAATGGCGTTAAAAAGAAATTAAAAAAAAGATCACGAAGAAAAGCAAATTTCTACTGAAAGAAAACGCTCGACTGAAAGAAAAGCAAAGCAATGGCAGAAAACCTTAAACATTTTGTTGGAGCACGATTTTACAAAAACAAGATGGCATTCGAAAAAAAAAATCTGTCGCAAACAATAGAAGGTACATCAAGAGCACATCAAAAGCTTCCGATTATTTCAAACTCTTAGACGAAGAGATGCTCTACGTGAATTCAGGATGAGTTTGAAAATCTAAAAAAAGAAATGCATGAAATGCAACTGAAAATTGATAAACTAACAGTAAAGATTCAGAAAGAAGTAGTCAATTGTTGCAAGTTAGAGAAACAATGAAGAAAATACTGGTAGGCTTCTAACATTTTGTCAATTCATAATAGCGAGGATTCTAAAACACATGAAAAGAAGATGAAGCAAAATGCGTCATCGTGGTAAAAACAATATACTTCCTAATAAGAAATATGTAGCAGAAATTTGAATGAAAGCGATAAGTGGAGACGACAATCTCGACAAGGAATCTTATAGCATATGGAGAACTTTTTGCAGAGACAAAGAAATAAAAAATTGTTGGTGGCTCATTTAAGAAGATCTTAAGGAGACAATAATGAAATGAAGATACGTTGCAAACGAAGAATTTAAATATCTAGTATTAAAATGTGGTGAAGATGATAGCCTTCGAGAGTTTCGCCTCTGGCCAAATAAAGGAAATAAAGACAAAATATCGATTGCTATGGCATGAAAAGAGTAACGAAGCAGGTAACCAAAATTGGCCTTACGATTCTAAGAAATATCTGATAAGAAATGATATCATTACTAACTTATTGACGACAATGAAGTGAGCACAAAATGGTATATGATAAATATTTAGATCCATCTATGCAATTCTATTATCATTCACAGAATTCGATGATCTATTATTCAAAAAATATCAAGTGCGGCAAGATGTCTTTAAAAGATAAAGGTTGTTTGGATTTGTCTAGAAATCGTACATCTCACAGCAAACTATCGAGAAAGAGAAATGTTATTATGAAAAAAAAAGAGATTTAAACGGAGATACTTATTTTGCTAAATTCATAAAATACTGTGTACACTTAAACATCGATTAAAGAAGATTCAAATAATCCAACTTTGTTTTTTTACCATTTAATGCTTGTATCCGTTTCATTCCTTTAAAGATGATGTCATTAATACAAAGATTTTCCATAACATATATCCAAATATAAGGATAATTTTGGTTACAGGATATTTTGAATTCCATAATTATCTTTGTGAACCATAAATGTTTATTATGCTTTTAATAAATATTGATATTCCAGTTAATTGATAATGTTTTAGCTTTTAGCAAATATATAATTTTTATGTTCAGTCATTGCAGGCAATAATATACTTCCGATGAATAATATCGAATGCTTAGTTAGCAAGGAAAAGTTTTTTAAATAAAATTTTATAGGCACTTGAAAAAGCTAAAGAGGCAGGTCGACGTGAACGTACAATCGTAAAAATGCGTGAACAATTATCCATTGTTGAACAGATCAATTTAGATCTTACATTTACTGTTCTATTCAATTAGCTCATCAGGTATATGTCATATAATTCTATTTTATTTTGCTTATTTCATAAGCGATTTCTTCTATTGATATTAATTTCATTGGTAGATCTTTTCTTTTTACATTTCAAAATTTTTCAAATTTTGAAATTTGAAACTGCAGAATGGATATTTTAAATATCAATAATTGATAATATTAATTGAAATATACTTTATAGTATATGGCAAATAATTTATTAACGGAAGCATTGAATACTTATCAAATAATTGTGAAAATAGAATGTTCTAAACTCTGGTCGTTTAAAAGCAAACATTGCTAATATCTATTTCAAGCAGAAAAGATTACAAAAAAGCTATCAAACTTTATCAAATAGCTTTGGATCAAATACAAATTCACAAAAAATATCAGGTAAAATAATTTTAAATTTGTGATGAATATATTTGTATATTGAGCTATGAGGAACAAGAGAAATTGTCATAAAACCATGGAAATTGGCTTCAATTTTTATTTTTTAAATTTTTCGCATATTTAAACCAACTTAAAAAGGCATATTAAAAGGCATACCTAAGAAAATTTTTAATTTATCCAAATTAATCTTCGTATATATATATATATATATATATATATATATGATTCCGTATTTGTATTTGATTTATTTAAATAAATTCATCAGTCGAACATACAATACCAATTTTCTAAAACTTCTAAAAAAATATAAAGAAAGAAGCTGAATTTTCGATTTAAAAATAAAAAAGACAAAAAAAAAGTGAAATTATTATATTTATTTATAGAATTAAAATAATGAATAATATTGGTGTAGCATTTATCAAATGTGGTGAATATGATGAAGCAGATAGTACGTTTGAGCATTGTATGGATGAAAAGGGTAATTATAATACAGCGCTTAATTTCATCCTTACCGCATATTGTTTAAATGATATCGATAAAATGAAAGATGGATTTCAACGATTACTGGACATACCATTTTTGATAGATGATGAAACGAAGTATATGGTTTGTTGATTTTTTTTTCTTTTTTCTTTTTGTTCTTGTTTTATGATTAATATTTCTAATTATGCTAATTAGTAATAGATATAATTACAATGCTTAAGATCTAGTAATGTCGTTCAAATAATATCGTTCAAATGATTTATTTACTTTATCACTTATAAATATCACTCCACAATTAATTATATTATCAGCTAATAAATATTGTCTGATCATTTAGCAATATAAAAAAACTTCCAATTATATCGTAGCATAGAGAATCTTAAACAGAAGGTTCTCGCTGTTTGATGAAAGAATTATTTCTTCGTCTACCTTATAAGGTAGAATAAAATCAGAAATATCAGGATTGAAAATGATCGCTTGATTGTAAAATAGAGATAGACTGAACATAGATGAATTGAATTGAATTGAATTGGAAGATATCGATTGTCAAGTGAACTGACTATTAAATTGATTAATTGAGTAAAAACGTCAGAATTGGGTAACCGTTTGAAACGGAGACTAATTAAATAATAAATGAAAGCTAGTTAGAAAAAATTTTCCAAATAACTGAAACTCAATGACTATGAGATGCTGCTTTTCGTATCGACGACTCTTAGTTGTTGTAGTAGATGCTGGTTTGCAGCACATTAATTACACGAAGCGTTTAGTTGTCAGAATAAAGAATGAAAGCTGAGCAATACTTCAAATAATAATTAGCATAAATTTCAACATTTTATTAAGGCATGCAAGCATTGATATTGCAGCATTTGCGAATAATTACATCTTTTTAATGATGCACATAAGCTTTATTCCTTATAATATTCCAGACAATTAACATGGATTTCAGCATTTTTTTTTTAGACAGTATCTATAAGTTACATCGTCATAACTAATACGCATGAGCTAATTTAATAGATTGGAAAATAGGATATTACAAAGATTTTTATAACGATATATTCCGGTATTGCAAAATATATTTTATAAATTCTTTCAATTTTCCGATAAATTATAATAAGATCTGTAAATGATTATTAGTAATGGATATCATCCAATAAATGATTATGCGATAAATGATAGATGATCATCAAGTAGCTGATTATATTAGCTGCAACTTAATTCCAATAAAACTAATTCTATAACTAATTATATTTTCAATGTTAGGTATGATTTGATCACTTAATAATTCATAAACATGAGGAAATTTTCAGTGTTCATGATATTTATTAAAATGATTCCTAAAATATATATTATAGGCATTATGAAATATTAATAACTCCGTTGCATAATTTCAATAATAATAGTATACAATATTCAACTATGAAAGAATGAGTGATAAAAAGAAATTAATTTTGCCTATAGAAATAAATTATCAGATCGAATTTCTTCTTTGTAGGATCAACAGGATTTCCTGATTTCACAAATAATCAGTAACGATTCGTTAAAACAATGGGAGCGTCAACGACAAAATATTGCAGAAAAAACAATTTTCACTGCTGCAAAAATTATTTCACCAATTATTGCATCGACGTAAACTGATTTTTTTTTTCTTAAATTAATTGCTTAAACGATGGATTTGGATTTTTCATAAAATTAAATCAGTTTTACTCCTCCATTATTATTTAGGTCAAAAATGCACTTTCAAAAAAAAGATATAGTACTAATTTGATTTTCAAAGAGATATGATGATATGCAAAATTAACTTGCAGATAATAATTTAAAATATATGCATATAGCATAACTATATACTCTGAATTATACTTTTCTCACAACAGTGAATTTTATTTATTTCGAATTTGAGCTTTTTTTAAAATTATATCTAACAAAGTTCTAATTTCATTTAGGATTTTATGATATTATTAACTTTTCGATTTTTGGAATAATTTTTTTTGCTAAAATTTTTAAATTTTAATATTAAAACAGAGCATCTGAGGGTTACAAATGGTGTGTGGAAGCAATTCGACAATCAGTATATGCACCATTGGCAATGGAAATTGAAATGAACAAAGTTGTTGTATTACTTAAACAGGGCGATTTGGCAAATGCAACAGAAGTATGCTCATTTTGTTTTAATATTTAAACCAGTATTTGAATATTAAATTATACTTAAATTGACGTATCACTATTTATTAATCATATATTTTATGGAATGTATCGATTGAACAAAATGGCTTGATCAGTGATCACTTTTTATTTAATAAAAGGAAGAGCATGCGATAACAAGATTGATTAATTGATCAATTTCTGCAACAAAAAAGTGTTTAAAGAAATTAAATTTATTTCGTTGAATTAATTTTATGATTTAATTTTCAAGAAAAAAATTTCAGGTGCTAATGTCATTTAATAACAAGGAGGACAAAATAGCGAGCGCAGCAGCGAATAATCTTGCTGTGCTCAATCTTTTGGTTAATCTAATTTTATCTATTTTTGCTTAACATAAATTGATAAATTTAAATTTCATATAAACGCCTGTGTATTGATCCAAAATACTTAATTTAAATTTTAATAGTAGTCAATTTTTCTTGAAACATTGAAGATATGAATTGTCATTTGTTATTTTGAGTAATAATTTAAATTTCAATACTTGCTAATCTTCATGCAAATATTTTTTCGCTCAATTGCTCTGTTTAAGCCTATCATTTCATTGAGTAGAACATAACTGATAACAGTTAAAAGTGGCTTCTTATTTTGCATATTTTTCTCTTTTAGCAAGGAGCACCAAAATTGGAAGAAGCTATACAATACTCTGAGCAAGCACTCTCCGTTGATCGTTATAATGCCAATGCACTGGTAAATCGCGGAAATATTTTTTTCGTGCTAGGGGATTTAGATAAGGCCGCGCAATACTATAAGGAAGCATTAAATAATGAAGTAAGTATAAGAATCAATTTAATTCTTTTACCATCTTTCTAATAGTATCGTGATATTATGTATCCATTTAGTAAATACTTTAGAATATTTGCGAATCAGTTTGATCTAATCTAACCTGATGTTTGAAATGGCGATTTGATTTGCATGAAGAAATAATTAGGATTATTGCTTTAATTATTGAAAAATTTTTGACATGTCGTTGGACTGTTAATTTAACATTGTTGAATATCTACCGCACAATTTGATTCACTCTAAACGTGCTGAAATTATATAACTTATTTATAATACGTGTTATTTGAATTAATAAAATAATTAAATTCATGCAATTTTAATTTAAAAATGAACAAAAATTGTTTAAATTTCTAATTTTGATAAAATAATTAAAGTTTTAAATTAATTTTGACACAAAATGAATGGAAATTTTTTAATTTTCGACGCAATAATTTGATTTATGAAACATAAACTTTTTTATTCTATTTTAAATAAAAATGAGTAAAAAGATTTTAATGTAAAAAGTTTTTTTCACAATTTTTTTTATTTAAGGCATCATGTTTGCAAGCATTTTACAATCTTGGTTACGTTCAACGTTTACAAGGAAAATTAGAAGCTGCATTGGAATGTTTTTATAAATTAGTATTTTGTTAAATAATGTTCAAGTAATATGTCAACTTGCTTCAATGTAAGTTAATTTTCAAATATTAATTTTTCAAAAAAATTTTTTTTTGTATTTTACCGCGAGAATTTTTTTCTGTCTTAAAATTTATTATTAATTTTAGATGATATTTTTCTATGTTTATTAAAATTATGTTGAATAACATTATAAATTTAATATAGATCATTATAAAAATCGATTCAACAATGTTTTGATTTGAAAATTTGAAAAAATATTCAAAAAATTAATCAAGAAAAAAAGAAAATATGTTTCGTAATTTTCATGTATAACTAATTTTATTGATCCTACTTAAATCATATGTATTTATGAAGTTATATGAATTTTATGGCGTATCATGGTAATAATTTTATGTTATATAACATAATAATAGTATTAATTTATAAAATATTTAACAGTTTAAATTTACAGATATGAATTACTTAATGATAAGGCACAAGCAATTGAATTGTACAGCCAGGCAAATAGCTTAGCGCCTACAGATCCTGCAATATTGTCAAAATTAGCCAGTATCTATGATGCTGAGGGTGATAAAGGTCAAGCATTTCAATGTCATTATGATGTAAGACAATTTCCGGTTGTCTGGATTTTCCAAATTACATTGAATGAATTCCCCATAAAGAATATACAATCGAATTTTAACAAAATTATTTAATCAATGCAACTGATTATAGATACACATATTATACATTATATATATATCATATATCATATATATTGTGAAATTTAAACAGGAATTAACTATGAGATATATGAATCACATTTAATTCCAATATATTTAAAAAAAAAAAAAAAAAAAAACATAGAAATCGTGATTTGCCGTCAGCATTATTTAATCATTAAATCAGAAATGTATTTCCCAAATGTATCTTCAATATCATTCGTATACAAGTCATTGAAATAGATTAATGTGATAGCTGCTCTTTTGATTCATCTATTAGTAATAAGCTTAATGATTAGCTAAAGCCGAAGTTGATCAATATGAGCCAGAGTTAAAAAAATAAAATTTGGTTTATTATTACTTAAAATTTTGAATCAATTTTTAAAAATATAATTCTATTCAATAAATAAAATTTTGAACCTTTAGTTTTAATTAAATTAATTATAAATGTCATGTTTAATCCAAGTTTTTAATGAATGGACAAAAGTGAGTGTTTGTGACATTAAAAGAAAGTTAGTAAAATAATTATAATAATTTTAGAGTTATCGATATTTTCCATCAAATATCTCCACAATTGAATGGCTCGGAGCATATTATATCGATGCTCAATATCCGGAAAAAGCAGCAACTTATTTTGAAAAAGCTTCCATTATGGAGTAATATTTGATTTAATTTTTATAATCCAAGTAAGAAAAATAAAAATCTATTGTAATTTTCAAATATCAGTTTCTTGAATCCTAAGAATGTCTTTGAAAGTCTTAATTTCGCATACTGAATTCTCAAATCACATAACTCTTTTTCAAAAAATTTTAATTTCAAGCATCAAATTCTCGGATTACAAGAATCTTTTTGAAAGTCCTAATTTAAAAAAGTTGAATTTTCGAATTGTTTAATTCTCAAAAAATTTTAATTTCGAGTGCCATATTCTTGAACTGTAAAAATCTTTAATTTTAAAAGCATGATTCTCGAATTATGATTCTTTTCCTATGAAATAACAATTAAATATCAAAATTTTCATCGCTTTTTATTTATTACATTCTTTCCATCATCTCTTTACTAATTTCATTAATGTTGCTATTTCGTAAGAAGTAACTAACGAATTCAGGCCAAATGAAATTAAATGGCAATTAATGATGGCATCATGTTTACGACGTTCCGGAAATTATCAAAAAGCATTTGAATTATATCAACAAATACATAGACGATTTCCGGAAAACATCGAATGTTTGCTTAATCTTATTTTTATTAGTTATTATTTTCAAGTTTGTTCCTGCAGTCGGAATAATAAATTTAATAACTTTGATTTCAGGTTTAAAATTTCTGGTAAGAATATGTACAGATCTCGGAATGTCTGAAGCCAAAGAATATATGGAAAAAGTAACAGATAGCATTGATATTTATTTAATGGATGCGAAATTTTTTTTTGATTAAAAATACTTTTTTCTCTTTCTTCTAAAATTTGAAATATTTGGAATTCGAAACTCAAAGCTTAAGCTAAAAAATCGTATTATGCATATTATATATTTTTAAATAATTTTTTAATTTTTTTTACATTCTTCAATCAAATTATAGAAAGATCAAAAAATACAGATAGGATGAGGTCATTGAATAGTATTAATGCAAACTTATGTCAGTCAAAATATTCAATTAAAATCTTAATTTTTATTAAATAATTTACTGGACATTTAATTATTTTTTTGATAATATTAGGATGATTGCGAGTCATTTTGATAATACAATCAATTATTATTCATTCCTTGATTATTAATCAATAGTGTAACTGTGAACATTTTTTTATACTATATCTAGATTTTTCAGTTATCAAAAACAGAAAAAGTACGTCAATTACGAATGCAACGTGAAATAGATTCTAGCCAAGGAAGACACTATGCATCATTAATTCAGTCAACAGATAATTCTCCTCAGGATATTTCACGTATGTTTAATTGCAATCATAATTTATATCAATAAAACAATGAGGCCTATAGAAATGTACAACATTTTTCACATCTTACACTTCTATCAGAAAAAAAAGGAAAATTTAAGACAATAGTAATTAAAATGCTAATTAATTAATGTTTTCCAAAATGATTTATTTAAAAAAATAATCTTAAAACAAGAAAAACTATATCAAATATTACACAGTTTAAATTTTATATTCTGAAACGAAAGAATCATTTTCAATTATAATTCTTAAAATGGAAGATATTTAAATTTTCTTTATCTCCCCGTGAGCATTTGGGAAAAGATGTAGTGCAGCGGTTTCGAAATGTAACTCTAGTCAAGCGGCGAAAGTTCGATTCCTTGTGTAATTCCTTATTGAAAAAAAATGTGCAATGATGCTTCTATATAGTGTGACTTTCGTTCCCGAAAATTGATTTGAGGAAAGACATTATTCTGAGCACTTTTACATATTGCCTTGTGCTAAAAGTTAAGCCTGATTCTGATTGCTGAATGCACTTTAACCTTTGAATGATGCTCTTCGTTGCCTTATATCTTCATACTCTAATGTTTCATGAAATGATTTGAAAATGCAGGAAATATTGTCAAGGTATCTTTAAACTGAAATAATTTTTATGCGTAAGTTTAGGTAATGGTAGTGGACGATCTAATTCACGTTCACAATTGCGAACATCAAATGTTCGTTTAATGTCATTCGATCATGACGAACAATATCACGTTTCACGTAGAGAAATGAGTATGTCGCAAAATTATTCCGAATAATCCTTATAAATTATATGTGTGTATAAACAAGCTAATGGATCGAAATTTTAGCAATTATAGAATTTCAGGTCCAGCTGATTTTGCATATAATGATCCTCTTGGACCAACAGCACCTCGACCACGAACAGGTACACGCACATCAGGTACTGGAAATGTAGAATCATTTGATGATGAACAATTCGATGAATCATTACTACCTGAGTAAATATGAAATATTGTTATAGATAATGAAGAATTTCATTTGTTGGATATTGTATTTTCTTGCTTCGATTTTCCTCAGCATTTTTTTATCAGTTATTTTATTCATTCACTCTATTAATTTTAGATAAAATAAAATAAAATATATTGTGTTTATACTATTGCAATTTCATTCAATCTTCTGTAATCTCATTTTTTCTAATGCTTTTTTTTTAACAAAATTTCAAATTTAAATTATCAGAATTAAATTACTACCATATGGGAGAAATTTTGGTAGTAAAATGCTTACCGATTGGTATGTTTTACGAAAGGATAATGAAAACAAAAATTTATTTTTCATATGATATTTAAAAGCGTAAGACAAAATTTCAACAGATGTAATACAAACATTCCATTTCATATATTTACATGAGACGCAGATAAAAAAAGGGTTGAATAAAAGGACATACGGGCATACGCGTAAATTCTGAACATTGATGAGAAAAGCTTATCTGCACTGGTATCATCGTTGGAACTTGATACTTATTCACTTGATCCAAATCACAATTTACATATTCCCCAAACAATTTTAAAATTTAAATTTTAAACTTCGACAACTATCAATTCTCTCAATTTTCCGCAGTAGATAATGGTGATGAATTTTATTGTTTACCTTAATCTTCCGATTACAGATTATTCGATAGTTCATTATTGTCTGTTAAAATGTAAGTATAATGTAAAGCACTACGTTCGTCAAGATATTTTCGCGCAAAACGTTTGCGGTAAAATAAATGTTGTTTATATTTAAAACATTATTAAACTCACAATGTAATCAAAAAAAATTGCAAATTACTGTAACTATTTCAATGAAAATTGCAAATCACTGTAATTATTTTAAAACTTGATTTTAAAAAAATTGGGAAAATTAATGAGTGAAAATTATATAATGATAATCATCAAACTTTGGTAAGTAGTACAAAAAAACCGTCCAAGCTTCAATGAGTAATGCAATTTATTAAAAATATAATCAAATGTTATAATCAATTATTATCAAATGTTCTTTACTATTTCAAATTATATCTATTCCTTATCATTTCTTCCATTTTCAGTAGTAAGAAAGATCATTAGAAATATTGTTATGCATTATTAAAACTCCGATCACATCTACATATTTCGTCAGAACAGGATTCATAGTTATAAAAATATATTTCAAGCAATAAATTTGAAAAATCAGCACTAGGATCGAAGCTTCTTGATTCCTCATTTCTTCATCGTGCTCCTTTCAGATTCCTCTCTCAGTTCTTTCTCACTAACATAACGAATGTGATGCTTTTCTGTATATTCTTGCAGTTCTTTTCCTTTTTCTATCAAATTATCCTTTAGCGAACTGGCTAATACATCCAGCTAAAAAAAAAAAAAAAAAAAAAAAAAAAAACGAATATATTTGCTCAGTGATATTCTAACCATTTCATCCTTAACCAAAATTTAGTATGCTTCAGCTGTAACAAATGTTTCATGAAAACCGAATCAACAACGATTTGAAAGATGAATGCACTATCTATTAGGAAAATTACAGGAAAAGGTAGGGAGGAAATTGATAGAAGTTCCAAATTATGCAGTTAATCAAAAACATTCTTTACATTGTGAAATTATTTTTAAAACAAAAGAATGGATATGATAAAGCCAATCAAATCAGTCAAGTACTAAATAATTAATAAATTACTTTATTCAAAGAATAATTTTAAGAGCAAGGAAATTGATTAGCGAGCAATTTTCTTTAATATTTTAAACGGAATCTATCTGCTAATGATTAGTTTGACTTTTTTGAGTGTAATAGTATAATTAATTGCTTTCAACAGTTCTATCAAAACTTACTTTTTTGTCTTTTAACTTGATCAGAAAAATCTACTCAGAAGAAAATCATATCATTATGAATACGAATATGGTATAATTACATTACTGTAGAATTAATATGCCTTATCAGAGATTAAGAATTAGAATATAGTAATTAATCTCAATTTAAACTATACATCATAAGCAAAATAAACATATCTAACAGTTGTTTGCGGTTGTAGGGAAATAATTTATCTAAATTTATATAATGAAGTTAATAAATTCTCATTTTATATATGGACATATGTTAAATTAATAAACTAATAAAATGATGGACTTACATTTTGCAATGTCGATTCCAATATGGGCAATACAGTTCTGATTTCATGCTGCACTAATGTTGTCCCAACCATTCGAAAGCATTTTCTATCATCTTCCATCTTTCTTAATACTTGCAGTACACGTCTACAATACTTTTTTTCTAATGTTTTATTAATCACAATTACCTCAATTTTAAGAATTCAAGAATTAAAGTGGAATATAAAAAGTATGAAATCAGAAAAATTTCAAATTTCGATAAAGAAAAAAGGAATTTATAAATCAGGAAAAAAATCAAATAAAGAAATTTAACTTCATACGATATGGTATCAAAAAGCTCGTCAACTGTCTGATGAAATTTCCTAAGAGTAATATATGTATGCTCACGACTAATTAGACAACCAGAGGGGAATGATAAGATTTTATAAGAATCGCCACTTTTTTTTTAAGATTAAGATATTTTATATTAGAAATCACTCGTTAATATGAGCGGAAAATAAATTCTAAACAAAATTTGAATCAATGGAAATGACAAGACTTACTCATGTTCACGTTTATCATCTTCTACTCGCGTTAATTCCACAACGATATTTTTTTGTTCCTCGCGGAGTTGTTGCAAACCAGCAATTATCGCGCTCTTATCAACTTTTTCTTCCGCAAGCTTATCTTTATCCTTCATCGTCAAACTTTTCTCACTGTCTTTAGATCCTGTTGATACTTCGTATGACATAGTACAAATTACTGAAAATTTGCGAAGTACTAAATGGATTTATTAGTCTGCAATTAGTTAAAAAATTGTCCACTTGAGATTATCGAAAAATTGAAACATCGAAGACCATGTCAAAACGATAAAAATATGATACTCTTTTGCAAATAAGTGATAACTTTTAAGATCACAAATCATTATTTCGCTTTCAAATAAATCAAATTTATCTATAATGTAGCAAAAGCAAAGATATGCATAAATCAGTTGCAAAATAATTAAAAAAAGAATAAACTAAATAATAAATAGAAAAAATCAGCAAGAATTCAGTCATCACAATTATCACAGTTAGATGCACAAAAATCTGAAAAAGTTATTAGCTGAAAAATTTTTACGAACTTTCTGCTCGCTGATATTTTAACGTTTTTTTCGCTTTTCAAAGTAATAATCTCTCCAAATCTTTCCGAGGTGTGATATCGCAGTACACTTCGTTAAAATAAAGAATTTACATCTGGAATCGCGAACATATTTTCTTCAAGTGCAAGAAACGAATGAGAGGAATAGTGATAAAATTTCGACAGAAATAAGTTTAAATTATTTACTAGCCTCTTGACTCTTAATTTAAAATAATATTCTGGAAATCACTGATAAAACTTAAATTTAAAAGAAACAATGAAATATAATTTTCTTAATTGAAAATATGCACGAAACTACGAAAAAATTAAGCATATGTACAAAATGACAACGAAATTGACCTTGTAATCAGATGAACGAAAGCACTACCCTGAGGCACATTAATTATATAAACATTTTAAAGAATTATTTATCACTGGACTGAAAAATTCTTATTATCATTTACGAAAAGTTGCTCAAATGACTTCTTTTCTTGATCGAATACTCAAAATCATTGTTTTAATCTACACCAAACTTAAAACTGTTAGACCAAAAATATCATTAACCTAAATCATACATTGATATTATTTTATACTACATCAATCTCGGTTCTGTATCATATTTATATTAATGATTGGCTTCAACAACATATTCTTACTCAAAAGTGGCAAATCAAAGTTTGATATCATCCACTACTGAAGAGTAAACTGCTTAAGCCAAAACGAACAAAAAAAAAAAAAAAAACAAAAAACAGAAAAAAGGCCAACATAATAGAGATAATGTTACAATAAGAGTGCAAAATTTGAAATTAGTAATGTTTTAGAAATCAACGGTCTTTTCAAATTATGCATACTTCCTATATGAATCACAGCAAATAACGGAATGAACATTAATTGCGTAAAATTCAAAAATTAAAGAAAGGAAATTCTAAAAACTGAAATAACAAACTTCAAATTCAGCAAAATTAATGATGAAGAATTTCGTAAAGACATCACTGCTTATTAACAACTATTAAAATTTTTTAATATTACTAAGATAAACTATTCGAAAAATAATTTTCCAACTGTAATCATAAGTACTGCACTTATTTTGTGGAAATTGGGAACCAAAATGATGGACGGAAAACTAATATCGACAATATATATATATATATATATATATATATATATATATACGGTTATATATAGATAATAAAGAACACATCACATTGAAAGACTGCATAATTCAGGCAAAAAATCTCAAAATGAAGTTTTGCTTAAAAGATTCAACAACATTACGATACTTAGATAAATATCAACTTTTAAATATTTAAGTACTCCATATATTTTTCCAAAATAAGTGTCGCAGAAAAGTTTACTTTCGATCAAAAGTAAATTTTTTTTTTAGAGAATCAACCCAATCCTATTTGCCCTTTCCATCCCTTTCGATGCACCACAATCCATCATAATTTTTTTTTATTCTTCTGGCAATTGGATCAATCCATACTGATCAACGGTTTGCAATAATTCGCAAAAACGAGACGATTCGACTCCCAAGATATACTGACATGTATGAGGCTCTAACAAGTAAATTGTTACAGCCGTTTGACTTCCTTTTGATATTCGACAACGAATACGTACTTCAACACTTCTAAAATTGATCAGTTGAATATTATTTTGCTAAACTGATATTTAAAATAAAAATTTGTCATCATATTCGAACAAAAAAGAAAAATGAAAACTGCAAACCTGTGTATATTTGCCTTCTCACAAAATGCACCACCAGCATACAAATGCGAAACCTGAGTTACTCGACCGTCGATCTATAAAAATCATAAATATACTTTTTAAATAATTTGAGTGAAAATATTTTAGTTATTTTGTAAAATGGCAGGCGAGTGAATTCAAGATCTTGTACAGTGAAATAGCTTATCGTAAAATTTCCAAAAACTGTACTGTCTTAACAATTTCTAATAGATTTGTACATTTTTCCGAATTAAAGTCTCGAAAATTGCATTACTTTCCATCTAAATCAAAAAATAATGATAGATGATTTGAGAAATATCATCCCATAAGACTAGAAAAAGTAACCTTTACTGGTTTTTTCTGAGGATTATCGTCAATCCAATGTTTATGTATATCTAAGTTGAAAAGGCCTAACAGAACTTCAACTCGCTCACCTTGAGAGTTTTCATGAAATTGTATTACCTGCAACACCTTCATTTCCATTATTTACAAATAATTTTTATTTATTAATTTCATTGGTCTAGACGACTTTTGTTTTCAATTTAATTATACTAAGACTCGAAAAACAAAATTACATCCGTTGCAAAATTATTAGAACAAAATATTTAATATGTCGACAACTAACACTTTTTCCAAAACAAAATTCATACTTCCACCATCCCATTCCACCACCATATAAACAGTGTTTTCCATTTAATAAGTATCTGTTTTCTTGAAGCAATCCATTTACATCAATCACCGGCCTTTCCGTAAGAATCGTTGAGGAGACTGGAAGTAATGAATGAATAAAAAGAAAAGAGGGTAATAACAAAGACTTCAATAATACAGAAAAAAAAATTTAAAAGTTAGTGAAAATATGTTGAAAAAATGTTCAGGCATTATATTATATTCCTACAGTTATCTGATTACCATTATAATACTGTAAGCCTACTATGTTGCACGTTATCAGACTTTGGCGGCGCTTGTTTGGCCATAACACTTGTTGTGTCCAATTCATCAGCATAATTTTCTTCATCTTCTTCATCATCTTCTTCATTAATGTTCATGTGTACAGAAGGTTTTTCAAGTTGAAGAAGAGTTGACTTATATTCCTAGAAAACATAAATTTTATCAAAAATGATTCAGTTAAATGCAACATGAGAAGCCGATAATATCAGCAAACTTGATCAATGAAAAGCATCACTTAATCCTATATTAGAAAAAAATTGAACAGAACAGGCTAATAAGATCAGTTAAGTAAAACCATTTAAATCCGTAATTCGAGAATGAATGGTTTTCTACCATGTATGGTTAAACCTACTTTTTCCAATGTTGTTGCACTTTCTTTTTCTAATTGCAAAAGCTGTTTTGGCTTTGGATACTCTTTATATGGATCCTTTGAATAACAAACAATTTCATGGTCAACAGTAGGCAATGGCCGAAAAGATGGATGGGAGCACAACTGCTTAGTAAATACAATCATTTCATAAGTACATGACGCTATTTCAGCAAATGAATAAATTTGATCTTTGGCATCCTGAAAACATTTCAAAATTAAAGCAAGTTACAATGCCATCAGAAAAATGCTGTTTCAACCACTTGATGATTTTTCTATACTAAGAAATGATGGAAAACAAACCAAGATTTTCAATGTGTTACAAAATAACCCAAAAAATTTCCTTACTTTGCTGTTTTAGAATATATTAGAAAAAAGAAATTTTAGAAAATACAATAAGCATACAGACCAAATCACATGCGTATATAACAATCGTATTTCTTGGTTTTCCAGTTAAATCACAAACGGTTCCCTGTCTATAAGTAACCGGATAATATGCTTGCTCTTTATTATCAATTTTGCGCTTTGGTGGATTCATTTCATCGAAATTCTTATCATCCTGAAGAAAGAAAAAAAAAAAACGATGAATCAAAGATGTAATCAAAATGTTTTTTCTTTTTTTTCAAGCTTCAAAAAAAATATAATCTTAAATAGAATAATGCGTAAGATAAATAATCTTAAACAGTAATTACGGCGATAGAAATAAAGGAAAAAAAAAAACTTCAAACGATACCAATTTGGATTGTTCACGACCATAATTCCCTAAATAATATTCACTTCTGGTATTTCTTTGCATTTCTTTATTATCATGATACTGCATAATATAGCGTCCATGGCATAACTCGTATGTCCAATATACATCCAACCAGTATGAGCACACTCGATTATCATATAACAATTGAATAAGTTCAGCTGGTGATGGTCCCGCATACGACTGCACTGCTTGCTTGCTCTGCAAATGAACAAAAAAAAGAGTCCAAAAATTATCATTATAACTGTCATTGCAATCAAAAGTTCTAACATTAAAAAAAAACAGTATTTGAAATGCAAAAATATGAGAAACACCAGATCGCAGGAAAACAATAAAATTCCAGAAATTGTCATAACAAATGCTTTCATTTTACTTTATATTTTTTAATAAAATTCAGTTATCAGGACTTTGATAGAGTTATCAAGTAACTATACTGTTGGTCATAGTACGTAAAAATCATGTTTAAGCGAATTTAGGTCTTGTATTTTCAATCTCGAATTTAGAAAATGAGTAAATTCATTTTTAATTCCTCCAAAACACTGGATTTTAAAAAAGAATTTTTTTTTCAGACCTGAGTTGGAATAATTGGCAGTGTACAGAGATATTTTTCGTCATTACCACTTGTTATGTGTAGATATGGTTGATTCGTTAACCAGTCATCTTTAACATCAACAAGGTATTCCGGTATTGCCGACCTGTCTTTCCAATCTATCCTAAAATTTTAATTAAGAGTAAGTATCTATTTTATCATGCTCACAATTACCATAGGTTAAATGAGATATAATGCTCACAGATGTACTCTGCATATGCAATGCATGTATTTCGACGTTTTCCAAATGATTATTTCTAAACATTCAGAATCTATCTATCTACTGAATTATGATAAATTCTACATTAAAAATTAAATTGTCAATCTTTTCTTATATAATGTTCGAAATCTAATTCAAAAAAGTACGATAAACGAAGTCATTTTTAAAATAGCTTAATCATTTTAAAACTTTTGATTTTTCTGTAAGCCTCAAACCTAAACAAAACTGATTCATCGATTGTTTTATAAGCTACACATAGTTGGAGAGCCAGTTGAAGTAACAAATACATATATATAATCACTTCTACGGATGACATCCTGGAAAGAAAAGATGATAATTATTCGGCAGTCAGAAACTATAATATCAGAAGAGTTACGGCTAAGCATAAGCAATGTGACACAACTAGAAATAGTAAATTGGGATTCAATTTATTGCATGCATGCGAGCAGAAAATACAAAATAATGCATCAGAATTAATGAATTAGATGGACAATATGGAACTTCATATTGAATACATTAAAAATGCGAACAAATATGCTGCAAACGTAAGATAAAAATTTTGCATATTAAAATCTTTCATTATTTTCCATCTATTATTAGCAATGTTTCTTTGAATTTAAATTTTTGCAAAAAGATTTCCCAAAAATCACAAGTTAAGAAGAATAAATATAAATTACATCTTAAAAAACAATAATAATCAATACATAATCTGAATAATTTACGGTGATTCAAGTAGCAGACGTGTAATTTGTATATCTTACAATGCATAGTCTACGTCATTAATGCAATATAAATAGTTTGTAACTAATTTTACATTATATTAACAAAAAATTCACGCTAGATTTGATCTCATTCCTTCCTATAATCATTTTAAATCTCTAAAGACATACCTCATTCACATTATCAATCTCTAATGTCTCTTTTATTCCAACACTCTCTAAATATATGAAAAAAATTTTCATTCTGCTATCACGAGACAAAGCATTTAGCAATTATGTATCGTAAAGAATGAATTTTTCTTTAATATTAACATAATTTTTCTTTGACGTCAGTATATCTTCAATTCTTGTAGTATTTCGTTCCTCCTTTTTCTTTCTTTATCATTGTTATTTTTGCTTCCATGCTAACAAAAAAATCTCACCAAGGTTATGCCAATAGAATACCTATGTGTGCATAGGTAATTTTATAAGATCACGAGCGCAAAAGTTCCTAGGTGTGATGACCAATGAAAAAAACTTATTCTTGTCATGCATTAGTAAATGAAATCCTTCACGGGATAACGTTATTGCACATTACGTTGAAAACTGGAAGGGCGGTGAATCAATAAACCGGCCAGCAGATGTATACGGACGTATATCGTTGACGTATTTTGTTTGAGATTAAAATTATGAGGTGAAATGATTAGATATGCTTGGAAATAGAGTTTGTAAAATTGATCAATCGTTTGGAATGAAAATAAGTAAAATTAAGTGAACAAAATTGTTTGAAATTGGGTATAATTAAGAAGGGATGGAGAAGTTTTCGAATATAGAAAAAATCAAAATGATTTTGATATTCAGTATAATTTGATAGTTATGATCGTATATAAAAAAAGAGGAAAAAATTAGAAATAAATTACACGACATTAAATTGGCTATATGAATATAATATAATATTCAAGAAATGAATTCTAATTTTTAATACTTTTATTTCATTTCGTTTGTTTACTCAATGAAATGTTGTATGATATCATATCCTGAAGATATTCTTGTGATGTGAGAATTAAAGTCGTATAAATTAGAATAAGTTGGATGTGATATTATTATACGGATGTTTTATAATAATTAATATTTGAATTAATTTTTAGAAATTTTTGGTTCAGTTTTGCGATGGAAGTAAAAAGTCTTTTCATAATTATTACAATGATATTTTATTTAGTTTATCTGTTATTAATATCGATCCCTTCGTATTTGATGCAAAGATGTATGATTTTTACGGATATGAAAGAAATAAAATTTTACTTGAAATTTGTTTTTGCAGGAATTTATCAGGGCGTTATTTTATTCTAATTATCTATTATTACTTATCTTTTGATAAAAGCCATGCCTAGACGTCGGATAGGTAATGATGAAGACGATGATTTGGACAGTGAAGTAAGTTGTTTTCAAACAGTTCATCATATGTTCCTTTCTTGTTTAATTTTAATTGAAAATGAAATGTTTGAATTAAATTTAAAGATTACTGGTCAGATAAACTGAATATTTCTTAATATTTTGAGTAACAGCAACTTAATCTATTCTTAATCTGCTTTCTGTTGTGAAGGTTGATCGAACATTTGATGCTTTGGAAAAAGATCGTATAAAGAATCGACGTAGTTCACGTCGTATATCGGCAGCATTGCGTACGCAGAAGGATGAGGATGAGGAACGACAAAAGATTTTAATGGATATGAATGCCAAAGCTACTGAGAAAGGTATATCATTAATAATTCGTTGATGCTTTTTTAAATGTTCGAGGAATTTTCATCAATGGAATTCTAGATTTTTGGATTATAAATTTTTGTTATTTTAAATTGGGTTTTATATTTCCAAGCATTAGTTGAAATTCGTTTTCTTTTTTCCAAAAAAAATTTAAAATAACAAAAAATTATTTTACCCTCATCTTATATAAGTTGCCGAGATTCCAGAGAATCCAGCGAAAAATGAACGTTTATTGGAAGCGATGAAAATTGCTATTACGAAAGCCAAGCAGTTAGCAGCGCGTGCTTTTCAGGAAGATCTTATCGATAGATTGCCGAGCGTTGTTGAAAAAGAACCTTTATATGTAGGTATCGGATCAATTTTTTGCAAAAATTTTGTTTTCTCATTTATATTTTTATTGGAGAAATTGAAATTATGCATAGAGTTATAAACTTTTAAAAAAGGAAATAAATTTATCTAGGAACAAATTTTATCTAGAAACATATTTTCAGCAAGCTGGATCATTACTCGATGCAAGTGCGCGGATTTATTCCTTTCGTGTGGATGCTACACATTCAGAGGCATATGATATTCGGTCAAAGTTAGGGGATAGTAAGTCCTAATTAAACTTTTTTCAGTGGAAAAGATTCCTTCCAAAAAATGAAATTTTTCAGAATCTCAGTCTGATGACAATAAAAGTAGTAAAAAAGATACTTCATCTGATGGACGTGATGATGACGGCGAAGGAATGAATTCTGATGATGAAGGAAATAATGGAAAAAAGGTATATTTACTTTTTTTGATATATGTTTTTATACATGTATGAGTAATGAGATAATAAAAAAGTTTATTTTTATAATCCCTATATTTATTCGAAAATTCGCTATTAATGATAAATATCTTTTTAATAATACTTTTATCTCTTCTTTATGAAATAATTTTTCTTTCAGGAAAGCAATGATAGAACGAAAAAGAAAGGGCAAATAAATGAAGGTAATAGTGATTCTGATATTGATTTGGAGGACGGTCCTGCTAAAAAAGATGATGTTTACGATGCAGATGATCTTCCGACTTATATTGATGATTCATCTTCCGGAACAGACGATGAACAGATAGCACTGGAAGCTAGTGAGATTGTGAAAAAGTTTGCGAATAGATATGACAAATCTCACGAAAATTGTATCAAAAGAAGAGCGAAGGTAATGAGACGAGAGCAAACTGATTTTCGCATGAAAATATGTCTTCTGTTGTTAAACTTAATTCCATTAAATATAAGATGATACAATAGAACGATTAGTATCACTAGTAATTTAATCAATAATTGTATTTTTTGAAGTAGATATTAAGATGATTAAACTGAACTTCTTCTTCCTGAAATTGATACTTGTTTCCCTCGATCTTGCAACTGTCCAATGTTCGAAGAGCGCAGTACAGTAATTTTTTAAACAGTATTGATTTACCTATATTCTGTTGAAGATTTGGTGCATGGTTTTATATCAACATTAAAATTTTTCAAGAAATTGTGAGATTCCTTTTTTCTGTACTCATGATGAGATATTATGCATTATAGGAAAAACGTTTTTATGTTCTTCATAATCTAATTAGTAACGGAAATTTATTAACTGCCAATAATAAAAATGGAGTTCTTTTAAAGCAATTTCGTTGACTGAATATGTTATTTACAGGTACCGATGGTTGTTTACGATTCATCGGAATTAAATGACACTGAAACAGGTGCCGAATTCTGCAGCCATTTATATAGTAAAGCAACACACAACTTTGATGAGGGATCATCAAGTGGCCTTTTGATGCAAAATGCTGTTACAAGCAAGTGTGGACGTCGTTATATGTTACATAATAATTGTCGATGTATTCGTGATCCGTGGAATGAGAGAATTGAGGGCGAGGATTTACATGAAATTTGGAGTTCGTTTTCTCTCATATATTTAGATCTTCTTTCAGCGATTCTTTTTTTAAATCTTCATCGTTGTCGATTACATAAGCTACGCTTTTTTGAGTTTTTAAAAATCCTGTATATAACAAGGTTCCTTTTCCATACCTGCAGTATCGAAAATGACATTTTCTTCCAAGTTTTTCTTTTTATATTCAGATAATAAATATGTTACATGGATTTTTTGAAAGCGTACTGTTTATTATCTGAATTTTTGATATAAATTTACTGGTGTTTTAGCTAGTATCGAAGAAGCCGAAAGACTTGGACCATCAATTGTTGCTGATATTCGAGGAAGTACGCATGGTGATGAATATATGTCGGCACTCTCACGAGTATGTTTTTAAAGCTTTTGATTTTTGAAAGGATTTCCTTGAGTTAATTTAAGAATTTGAAGAATTGAATCAAAATTTGAACTTCGGAAATCTTAAAGTGTTCACAAAACTTTTTTCCTTATCTTTGGTTAATTCAATTCACAGGATTTATTGAGGATGAGAGACTTTAGAAGCAATCAACAAAGTTTTTTAGAATACAAATGTTAGTCAGGAAACAACAACTTTAACTGATATGACGCAAGTACCAGTAGCATGGAATCAATTCGAAAAAATGTAGAGGCTGTGTTGGAGGAAACACTTCTCGAAATCGGTAGCAAAGAATTGTTCCGGTGGAGAAGATTGTTACAAAAAAAGCTTGGCATGAATTCCGGACAATTTATCGCTTTACTGGTTCCCCTTATAGATTTTAGTTTATTATTAACCTTATTCCAATAGTATATTTACTTTTTATTTTAACAGTTGTTTTTTTTGATCTAATTATTTGATAGAAATGTGACTTCGATGGATTGATTTTTGTAATAAATCTCATCAGGTCATTGTAGCCTTAGTTGCTTTTAGTCTTATTCCTTGCGAGATGTGGATCCGTTCGTGCGGCGAAGTTTCATTCGAGAAGTCATAATTCCAGCAAAAAAATCATATATTAACAGAATTGCGGATACAAGAAGTGGTTTAACGTATGCGCCAATATCTGATGAATTAGAACCATTCGAGGAATCGATGTGTTGGAAAGTATGCAAGATGAGGTTATACATTAGTTATTTTATCTATTTTATGAGACAAACATTGCAAATAATTAAATTATGATTTCGAGTTAATTATTTTCGATTAATTTACATTTTTCACGAAAATCGATGCATGAGCACATTGATCATATATTGGGTAGAATCAAAACAGGATAGAGCTTGTATTGAAGGGCTTTAGACAGTCAAATTAGTTTCTGTTAATTTGGCTAAATGAAAAATATGAATAACAGAAGAGTTGGATAAAATTTTTTGACGGTTGATAACAGACTATGATGGCAGTGGTCATTGTTTATTTTTATTAACTTAGCTTATTCGCCATAATTTATCTTAATGAATTTTATAAAAGTTAAATATCTCACTTTTAAAGATGGGACGAGATGAGTAATGAAGCTCGAGCGAAGACTTTGAAATCATTATCTGACGAACATCCCATATTTAATTATTTTTTCGCACGATCAGCTGAACATTTGTCTGCTGAGGTTTGTTTATATTTAATACTATCGTTTTTTATCTCTTCCAAGAATTTGCTAAGAATATCATAATTTTTTGCTATTATGAAAATTTAATTTCAGAGTGATAATGTGCTCAGCAGTTTACCTGTTTTTCGCAGTATAATTGAAATAGAAATCCCGCGTGATACTATTAAAATGACAGGTGATGATCAGAAAACATTAGCAGGAGTACTCGATACTTTCCGTATTGGTCGAGGTGAAAGTCTGTTTAAGAAAAAAGGCGATGATTTTGGAAGAAAAATCGCACAGATTCCAATTGCAACACCGTAAATTTTAAAATATACTATAAATCATATATTTTTGCTTTTGTTATCTTTTTGATCTCTTTCATTTTTCTGCATATTCACTAAATTATATGCATTTTTAAAAAGCTTTTATTTATTACTGACTATCTTATACTATAGATTTTATTACTTTATACAGAATACGAAGGCCGGAAATACGAATTGCTTGGGAACGTGAAAGTAATATTTCTAAAGGACAGCCAAGATTAATAATGCCATCAGAATCAATTAACGGTCGTTCGACGATACCCAATCGAATGGATGATATTGATTCTGAAACAGATGCAGGCGATTTCAATACAACTTTCGACAATGACGCTGATATGGATGCAGAAGTGGCATCATCACACATAAGTGATTTTCCTTCAGTAGTCGATGACGTTCGGTCACTTGCATCTAAGCAGGTGCAGTGGTTTATTTTCTATTGTTTAAATCTGACTTTGAATTTAGAAAACTAACGAGAACTTTTTTATGATAATATTCTATAATTTAAATATTTTTAATCACATTTGCATTGTTGAAGACAGAACTTTCGGAAAAGCCGGAAAGTATTCGAATGGAAAGCAGCATCGGAACTGAACGTATGGATGCAGCTTCAGCATACGGCGATCTGCACTTTGTTGATGAAAGACGAGTTGCAGTTATGGCTTATTCAATAGTAAATGATGAGACACATTGGAAAAAACGAAAACTTGACAAAGGTTAGCAGGAAGCATTTTTCAGTATTAATTATTTCGCAATTAAAAAAGTTAATTATCTTGACTGATTAATACTTGTCATAAAAAGTGGAAATTATCCATTAGGAAAATTATTTTCAGAAAGTGCTGGTGCTGTGAAAGGGAAACCACCGATGAAATTAGATAAAGTTGAACGAAAGAAAGTACGTTACCTTGCATTTTTCACGATATGTGCTCAAATCATCAAAAAAAAAAAAAATATCTTTTAGAGGAAATATATGCTACAAATGATATCAGCCTTTTTACTTCAATTTATACTAGCGTAAAGAAATTGAAGTTTTTTTTTCACAAATTGTATTTAAGACTTTTTAACTTATAATACAAATAATTTGGATATAATTTGGAGTTAATTGGTCTATCGGAAAAACTTTATAAGTCATATGAGATCATATTTGCATCATAGATAGTCATAAAAATCTTCAACAGTAGTAGCTTTAAGAAATTAATTAATTCAATATCGCTTTGAGACACGTTTCTCGAATGTTCTATAATGTTTAGTTGAAAATAGGTGTTTTTTGGATTAAATCAAGTTCACATTAAGAGCAAAATTTAAATGGAATGTTTTGATGATTAGAATTATAATTTTACTAGAAGAGAATAAACATAAATGGTTGACTGATCGAGTAGTTTGCTGATGATACTGTTGATCCAAAGTGGAAAGTTTCAACTCTTCTGCTGGTTTAATATATTAATTGATAAATATGTGGTTTGTGTATTTTGCAGCCACAAGGATTTTCCTGATTGTTTAATTTTGATGTTTAGAAGAATCTAATTTTAATTAAATAAAATTAAAATATAATATGTTAATTTTTCAGGCCAAAAAAGATGAAGAAAAAGAAGTATTCGAAATTGGTGATTTTGATAATATGCCTCTTGCTGTGATTCGAGATCGACAAAGACAAACGAAACGTCCAACTGTACTTGTCAAACGCGAAGACGAAGTTTTGAAAGTTCATCGGACACGGGTCGCTGCTGATCTCTTTTATAAACCAGAGCAGTTTTGTCGTCTGGCTCACGTTTTTTCGGTATCTCTTTTATTTAAATTATTGTTTATAAATTTATTATTACCTAATTTTGTTAGCGGAAGTTGGCAAGTAGTGAGTATCTTATCATTTTAGGGTGAATGGGAGAATGTGCGTTTTAATCGTGCTATGTCAGCACCAGTTGATGTCAAAGACGAACGTCTATCACGAATGCTACGACAAAGCATTAGGGAGGATTTGGATCCTGAAGAAGCGTTAGCTTTAATTTCCTCATTAAAAAATTTAGATTTTTCTACGAACTGAATTATATAGAGGCTATAACTTGAATTGCGTAGATTAAATTTGCAGAATTAAAGAACACATGTCATGTTTCAATGGTTATTTCGATGATGTATATTCGGAACAGCGATCAATGTCGGTACCTTGTGCTAACGAAACATTTAATGATCGTAATGATAATGACCTATTTAGTGAAATTACTATTCAGGATAATGACGATAATGACAGTGTGAGAATATTTTGATTTTATTATTTTTTTACTGAAGTAAATTTCTGTTTTATTATTATCGTTACTGAAGTAGGTTTTGTCGTTATCGGTATTGATTAAATTAAATATATTTATATTATTTTATTATCATCAATAAAACTTTTTTCTGTTATCATTAATTTGGGACATTAATCCAAAATGATTTTCCCACTAATTAATTGAGCTTATACTAAATGGCATAATTTATCATGGCACGTATATTTTTTCCTCAAAAATATACTTCCTATTTAAAAAGATATATCCACTAGTACACGCATTTCTTCAAGTGGCTGAATAGTTATTATAATAAATAGAACATTCAATGATGTTTATGGGTAGTAATAATTTGTAACTTTTTTATATTTTCAAAAATGCAAATTTATTAATTCATAGTTATAGCTAAGTTTTTTCTTTACAGACGCTGGTGCTAACGTATGATGTTCCAACACTGAAAGCCACCCAAAGTTTTTATTCTGAAGCTGATTCTGGAGCAGAAGAAGCTGAGGTAAATACTGATTTTCACATTACATATGATATATAATTCAGGCAATCATCTTCTTACGGATGATCTTCTTCGTTATGTAAGAGCTTTATCAACTAAATGATGATAATCACGTTTTAAAAAATATATCATTTCTCAGTCTATTAGAACTCTGAAGCTATGGATTTTAGTTTCTTATCACAAAATATCTTCCTAGACTGAAAACATATTGATACTATTCAAAAACAAACAAAGAAGAAGAGAGAGATATTAATCATATGATTTCTCTTAATTCAAGTTTCAAGAACTGGAAATTGAAATCTAGTACATTCTGTTGTATTTTTTTTTTAAATAGAGCAATAATTTTTGCTTTATTTTTTTAAGATTTTTGGTGTGAAATATTCGGTAAGACAACGACGCATTAATGCACCAGCTGTGAAAAGAGCGATTAGTACTATATTATCGAATGCGAAAGTAAATTTTATGCATATCTTTTAATTAATGTTATTTTTTAGATTGCTAAAAAATTTTGATATTTAAGAAATTTTTTATTCTTATTTACTGGAATTCTAAATTGTAATTTTTAAGCTTGATGCCGACACTTTGAATGCTGAACTCTCCATTGCACGACAACAAGGATTCAGTTTTTTAGATGGTTTGAATGATTTGAGCATTGTAAGCGAGGATTCTTGGCAGGATTCATTTGTTTTGAATGGTGGTCGCATAGAACTCAGTACAGAGGAAGAGCGATTACAGTTGAGAGAAGAAGAGGTGATGATTTCCATTCTTTTTTCATTTCGATGTTTTATTAAATCTTTGAATCAGTGACAAATCTTGAGTTTTATTTTTGCAGACTAAATTGTGTTTTTCTTTTAGAGAACCTATATAGTTATATCCAGTCTATTTTTACGCATAATGTCACTATCGTACTGAATTCACTACACTGATATTAACTTGTGCTACTTTTTTTTTCAATTTGAAATATTCATTCCAGGAAATGAACGATGATCCAACATGTGAACTACGACATGCCGAGATAACAGTGAAAGATTTTAGATTAGCCGGTCGGCATACATTCTCATCAGTTTTGGCCCAACTTCCATTTTATTTAGCAGGACGTACAGCAGATGATCTCAGTCCTATTAATGCGTTCTCAGTGCTTTTGCATCTTTGCAATGAAAATGTTAGTAATTTCGATCATCCGAATTTAAATTTGCAAAAGTTATCTGCTAATTTCTCATGAAATCAAAGAATCAAAGACTGCCAAGAAAATTGACTTTCACTCACTTGGCAGTTGGCATCATTTTGTGTCCTAGACTCATCTTATGCAAAATTGATAATTTATTGCTGCATAAATTTCTTGATTCTTTTTGTTTTTTTTTTTCCAAGATTATCGCTACTTTCTTCTCATCACTATTTTTCAAAAGTATTATTCTTTGAACAGTAGAAAATTGCGCTGATTTAGAATCATTTTTGTAAATTACAGATGAATAATTTTTCAGAATTTGGAGCTTCTACAACGTAGGGATGATCATGGTTTGATAATGTCAACAGAAATGGGTGATTTCACGATAATATCTGCCCGGCAAAACAGAGTGAATCGTAAACGTACTGCCTCAGAATGTCGATAATGATTATTTCAATATAGTGATATATTTTGTAATTAGTTATTTAAAACTAGCCCCAAACATTTATTTTTTAGCTTTAACTATGGCTTGTGGGAGCAAGCGCTAATTAGTATATAATAAGCTCTAACTTTTTTCGTTTTTTAGTTGCAAAGTTCAAAATATACTTGCAGCTCGCTAAATATAGTAAAATAATTATTGATTTATCCCTTTCTTTGTTATTTAATAATTTTGCTGTTTAATCAGAAATTTATGAAAGCTCATCTGGAATTTCAGTGAATATTCATTTTTGTATGATTGTAACTATTTTTGCGTGCAAAGTGTTAGTTGTTGTTTTTAATTTAGAATATTTTGAAATTTTGAGAGTGAAAATGGTCGATACATATCATATATTTTTTTATGTACCATGATAATGTTATAATAATTGCGAAATATTAAACATTGCCTAGTTTTATCATGAAATTATTCTACTGAAATACACATTTGTCACTACTTTATTCATATCAGTTTCATTCATATTTTTCTTTTATTGAACGCAAAAATTCATATAAGCATTAGATTTTTATAATATTCATCTTTCGGTCCCTTAAGATGTCTTCTTTATCATTCTGATATGATAATTAAATTTTTACTGTATTTAAGGAGTAATTTCTTTATCAATATGCTACTGCATATTTGTGAAAAAAAAATAGAAAATTTCGATGCTATTTATGAACAAATGAAGATTGTCGGTTTATTGGTCAATTAACACGTTAATATATTAAACAGCAGTTAAAATTGACCACACTTTGCAATGAAACATAGGTATTATTCAAATAGCTATTTAAAAAAAATTATATAATGCTTTAATAGGTATATTTCAAGGAAAAGTCAATTCAAAGTCTGGATTTTCCTATCGCTTAATTAGTTCTAATTGACAAATAATTTATTTCGTAAACGGAAATTAAAATATGAGTTGTGATAATGAGTATTAATGTTCTCTACATTTTGTTGTTAAGTACGTTTTTTTTTTTTTTATCAAATTCCGAACCATTATTAATGATCTGTGTATAGTATGCTCTAATTTTTATACTATGAATATAAGGAAGATTTGCATGTTTAGTATGTTTCATCTTCTTTTCTCTCTTCTTTTCCTTGTAAAAAATATGTGATACATTCACCTTTACCCTGAAAAATTCTACATATTGTATCATTTTAAAAAAAGGACAAGAAAATCAATTAAAACATTTGGATTTATAATCTGTAATTTTCGATTAATTCTACTTTTTCTCTTTTTCAATGATAATGATAAATTAGTTACTAATGAAACATTACAAAAAATTAGTAAAAATAAATTTGTCAATGCCCATTATTATTGCAAATGTTTAATAGATTTAAGATATTATTTAAATAAAATTGGAAAAAGCGCCTTAACACAATTTTTCTTCAATTAATAATTTGGGACAAAATTCTTTTGAAACTTTTTTTTGTTAAATATTTCAAAACTAATGGAAAATACCTTAACATTAATTTTCCCTCGCTAATAATTTGAAATTCCGGAAAATAACAGTGAAGAAGATTGTATGACTGGTCGCTAATCTAAAAAAAAAACTTTAAATGATTAAATATTGATATTATTTTTGCAAGTGTAAAAGATTTCCAAGAAAAATCCTATAAGATTTATAAATAAAAAATCTCGTAATTTTAGAATACATTTTAAATTTAAATTTATTCCCAGAGAAAGATAAAATTAAAACGATAATTGCCTGTATTTTATTTGGCTCGCTGGTACTTTCCATTCTGGATGCCATGTTAACTGTGTCACCAAAAAGACAATAACGTGGTGTAATCAGGCCAACAACACCTGTTGCTACCGCACCACTGTGAAAACCAATTCGTACCATTAATTGCTCTTCCGGTCGATGAACTACTTTAAATTTCGTCACAAACTTAAATAAACAAATCTTTTTAATTTATTAAAATTCTTTCAATCGAACTTTTACATTTTATTATTAAAAAAAATCCTTGAGATAATTCGAAGAAAAGGAAGAAAGAATTAAATGATCGATTAGTTAGCTTATTCAAACTTCACTTAGCTATTGAAAATACCTTATTATTGTTATAGTATCAATAAAAAAAAAATCGACCATTTTGTTTGCCAATATATATTATAAAAGTGATCAATCCTTCTTTTCTTTCCTTTTTCCTGAGTTTTCAAAAAGTAAGGATTTTCAGACTTCCTGAATAGTCCGAAAATAATTTACTCACTGAACGCATCTGAAGTGCTATATTACCAATATTTTCCACATGTGCGTAACCATTTTCTTTCGGTAAACCGGAAACGATCATATATGCATCACCTATGGTTTCAACCTTAAATTGGCGCTTGTCTCAATTTCTCAAAAACCTATTATTAAATAGTGAAGATGATAGAAATTATGTTTACTCAAATTTTTAAAAAATTTTGTATATTAATTATTAAAATCTTACCACCTATTCATTCATTTTAACTTTTTGAAAAAGGGTAAGTTTAGAAAAAAGTCCATAATCAAGTAATTTAAGTATTTTATTCTGAACAGATAAAAAAATTATCGGATATATTCTAAACTATCCAATCTATAAAACTGAAATTGTTCAGATTATTCGGTTTTAATTGCCAATATAAAACTAGTTGTTTATTTTTTGTTATTGGTTTAATTAAAATTTCTGAGATTCTTCCGTTTTGTGCTACATAATTACATTTATGTAAATATCATTATTGATTTTACATTTAAAATATAGCATTTATTTGTACTTCTTTTGAATGGAATATCGCATGTAATATGCTGATGTATTTCGTATTTAATAAAGGAATAAGAATAAAGTTTAATTTGTCAAATTGAAAAAAAATTCGATTTTCAAAATTTTTTTTTGTCAAAAATCTTTTAAATAAAATTAATTCACAAATTAATTTTTTAATATAAAATTTTTAATATAATTTATATAAAATTAATGGTGATTTGATCCTAAAATGGTATGATAATAATAATTTATTTATTTCTACAAATATTAACGTAAAACAAACTTTAATGATTGACATATAAAATTAGTAAATAACGAGAATAAATTAATAAAGATAAAATTATTAAATACAAAAACAAAAAATAAAAAATGAAAAAACGGTGTTTATTATTAAACCAGTGCAGCAATTTTTTAGTTTCATATATTTAAAATTATTTAAAATACATTTATTAATAATTTAATGAATTCATTATACATTTAATGATTAAACTAATAATTCCTGTTAAAAGAATGATATGGTAAATAATATACTTTATATGCATCGTGTTTCGAGATGATATCATCGAAACCACTGAATAAATCATTGAGAAACTTAACAATTTGAAATGGTGTTGAAATAGATGACAATCGGGTAAATCCACGAATATCCGAAAAAAGTACGGTAGCACATGGATACAATTGTGGTGGCACCGATTTGCCCACTTTTAAATCATCAGCAATTGACCTTAAAATTTCCTTTTTTTATTGGCATATTTTTCCAATCAATTAATTTATGGTAGATAAACTTTTTTTTATCAAATGATACATAAATTATTTATTGAAAGTTTTGATAAGTTAAAGATTAAAAATCATTTAATCTATGGTGCAATTAATCGACTGTAACAGATTGATTATTAGTATTTAGTATTTTTCTCTTTCTTTCCTTTTTATTGTTTGATGCATAAATTATTTTTCCAAAGAGTTAAAGATTAAAATATTAGAATCGATTCATCTACGATATTAGTATTACTGGTACAATAAATATTATTTTTCACTTTTTTGTTAATGATGCATAAATTATTTATATGGAGCTTTCTAAAATAAAAAAGATATTTAAAATTAAAAATTGTAATTGTTTAAATTTAAAATTGAAACGAGAAAATTAGTAATATTAACTTTGGTAATATACTGTAGAGCAATCGATCAGCTTGCTGCTGTGCTTCTTCTAACATTGCTGTCCGACTTTTTATCATTCCTTCCAAATTCACAGTGTACTGTAATTAATTCTTTTCATTTATCTTTTAAAAGTTAAAAGGTTTTACATAGTTGTATTTGTTTCAGTTGATTATATTCAATTCATTATTATCAATTTATTCAGCAATAATAATTATCTGATGATTTTGACTTTTCCTTTTTTTCTGAATTTAAGTATTATTATTTCAGATATATCCCGGGAATACTTGTTCAATTATTTCTATCTCACATATATCCTTGACTTATAGTATTAATTAGTTCTATCTCGAATATATCCGCGAATATCTGTAACATATCAATTATTATTCCTGAGAATATTTGGACCAACAATAATTACTATTTCATAAATGTCTCCAGAATATTTGTAGGATATTATCTCAAATGTATCTCGAGAATAGTCCTATCATTAATTATTACTATCTCAGATATATCCCCAAGAAATTTATAGAATTAATCATCTCAAATATATCCCAAGACCAACATAAAAGTTCAGAGTACTATATGAAATTATATGAAAGCTTTTTCAAGAATAAAACGAACTTCATTCATCATTTCCATCATTTGATCCAGAAGTGATCCTGTCTCTCTAAAATAAAAAATACATACTTTAGAATCAATACTTGTCAGAGGACAATCAAAAAAATATTTTGAAAAAATATTAAAAATAATATCACTCATGTAGAGAGACTCGAAAATATTGGAAATTATATTAATATTTAAAAGAAAGTTTATGAATTATATCATATTTCATTGAAATCGCAGAGAATCAAAGAATTAGTAATTTCTTTTTCAAGATTTAATATTGCTGGACAAATGTTGTATATACTAATTCACTATGCAATGTAAAATATAATCTGAAATTATCCGTCACTGTGTCTATGGGAAGTTCTAAAAAAAAGTTCCATTTCACATGCGCTGATAAAGACGCTATTTTTGTAGTCGAAGTCGAAGAACATCAGAATCCTTCAATTATGAGAAAGAAGAGGGTCCCGAGCACCAAAAACATTTTAAATGATGTACTTCAACAAGATCGTTCTGATGAGTTTATCGGACATCGTTAATAATCGCTGCGTTTGGTTAGTTGTATTGTCGAATTTATCGTAATAAAGATTTTGGATGAATATATTGGGCATTATCTGGTAAAATTGTTCTATTGATTTCATTCAGTTTGTATGATTGATATTGTAGTCACGTCCATTGGTATATTATCAAATTTATCGCAATAAAGGCTTAATTACCTAAGTTTGAGCTACTTTTTAAGCTACGATTGAAAAATAGAAGGAACGCTCAATCTTTGTCACGTTGAAGACGATAGATGACACATGTATTAAAACACTTATTTTAATTTGAGTCTTAATTTTATTTTTTACAATATTTATAAACGACAAAATCTGTTTTTCGTAAATTATCAAATTTTCAATAAAACTCCCAAATATTTAAAATCTTAATTGGTGTTGATTAATGAGTCAATTGAGCATTTAATTTAATCTAACAAAAAGATTACAAAAGTAATAATTTAATCAGAAAAGAGAAATCGAAGAATTCTTATGAAATTAATTTAATACTTTTTTCGTATATAAAATATATTTCTTAATTTGCCAATTTTTTATCTTTATTTTTTTCTTAAATCGTCATTCGCAGCTACTTTTTTAGTCTTTCTTAAACCTGCTTTTTTTTTAAAAAAAAACTACTAGTTTGTAATTATTTTTTATCATTTCTTTAAAAAACTTCTTTTCTTTTTTAAATTATTCTTTTAGCCTTTCATTAATTCTCCTCTTTCTTTTTTTAGCCTTTTCTTAAAAATGTTTCTTTTTTCCGTTACTTGGAACTATTATTCTAGCTTTTTCAAATATTGTTTCTTCTATAATTTTTAGACTGAAAAAATAATTTATAAGTATGAAAAAATTATTGAATTAAATTAGTTTGTATAATCATTAATTAATTTCACTATGAGGGAAAAATTTTACTCTTAAATTTTTTGATGTCTTTTTTGTCAACATTAAATTATTAAGAAATTAATTATAGAGAGGAAATGTCTTAAAAAATATCGAAATTAAATTAGATCGTTGAATCATTAATTTTTTATCGTTCAAAAACATTCTAATTCCTTTTTAACAACTGTATTTTAAAAAAAATACAAAAAAATTCCTCACGTTGTTTTCAAAGTTGCATTCACAATTTCTTTAATTTTTTTAATATTTGGTCGCATTTCTGGAATTTCTAGCCAACATGCCTAAAATTAAATTTGTTGAGACAGAATTATTAAGACGAAATTCAATTGTACCATTCATTAACTTGGTAAACAGGAACTGAATTATAATATAATATTAGAAATATATTATAACTTTAAAATTATTTCAATAATAATCAATGTCAAACGACTGATTGAGAAAAAAATAAAAAATGATGGAAATGATAAATTTTACCAAAATTATTCTAGTTATATTCTTGATTATATACTCTTATTTTAATTAAAAAAAATCAAGTTTAAATATTATTGTTTCGGTAAAAAATTAAACAGTTAAATTCTAAGGTCCAAAATAAGATAATTATGAATAAATGGTTAAATTTAGAATTGATTTAGATGAAATTTTTTAAATAAATGAAAGCAGAATATACATACATGTATGTTCATAGTTTTTTTTTCAGTTAACATTATTTTTTTTCTTCTACGTTTTAATCGATAAATTTTAAATAAAAATAGAATAAAATTTATAAGCCATTTTTTTTCAAAGAAATTGATATAAATATTACTTCGATAGTAGTTAATAATTGAATATTATACGACGAATCGCTCGATGGAAATGTCGGTCGAATACAACCTTCCTGAATACTGTTTGCTAATTTGATCAACAATTCTGCAAATAATAATAATTTGAATCTTTTCGTCAAAAAATATAATTTTTTTTAATTTATCACAAAATAATAATATTTTGATAAATCAAACTGTTGTCATCCGATAATTATAATTTACGATCGATTATTAATTAAATCATAAATGCTTTGAAATATATAATTAAAACGAAACTAAGGAATTAAATTTGTTATATCAAACTAAAATAAATTGACGAATAAATTTTAAAAAAGTATATTAATTATTGACTTACGTACTGTGAAACAAATTTCGTCAGAAATTTTATGATTTTAATTCAAAATCGATTTTAAAATGTCATTAGAATAAAGTTAAAGAATAAATTTATCATATTAATTTAAAATGAATAAAAGAATGAATTGGAAAAAAATACAATTTTTAGTATTAAGTTTGCATTTATAATAATATTAATTGCCTGTTTTATGGGACATTTTCAAATTAATGTTACAGAATTATTCATTTTAATATTCGCTAAAATTTAATAAAGAAAAAATAAAATAAAATAAATTTTGCCAATTAATTAATCTTATCATAGTAAAATTATTAATTCTATAAATATTTATTGAAAAGTATAAGAAGTTGTACATGAAATTAAATCAGAAAAAAGGATAGAAATTGAATATTAAATAGTAAAAATATAAACAATAAATGAATTTGAATATTGGCATAACTTATTATGCTAAAAGTGATATTTAAATATAAATGTAATTAGCAAATATTTCAATTTCAAAGAAAAATTAAACTTACTTTTTGTCGAAATGGATAATTCATGAAATGGCTCCAATCGGAATAATATTTGATAAAGTACCATACCAAGCGCATATATATCTGCTGCTTGGGAACCATGCGGTAAAAATTTAGTCGTTAAAAAACTTTGCAAAATTTCAGGTGCTTGTTGGATATATTCTGAAAGAAAGAAATTTTGTATAGAACGAACAAATTGGATAATCCATAAATTGAACTTAATTTAATTCTTGAAAATAATAATATTTTAAAATTTGGAACAACTGACAAATATTATAAAACAATTTTTAAAATTTTGTTATTTATTATTTTAAAAAAAATGGTTGTTAAATTTTTTCATAGATATCATTATGTAAATGCATAATCAATAAACAAATTTATTAATTGATTTATATTTGCGAATTTTAGATTTAAAAAAAATGAAGTAATAAAGAGAGCATTTTAAGAGATGAAGATAAAGTATTTTTGTTCCAGAAAATTATAATTGAAATTTTCATTTTTGAAAAATTAAATATAAAAATTATTGAATTGTAATTGTGTCTCATTAAATTCATTAAAAAATAATAATCAGTTTTTCCCAATTATCTGGTTAATCACTTTATCAAATAATGATAAATAAATATATATTGCAACTGTAATTTTCTAAAATAACTTATAAACGCAAGATCAATTTTTTTAATTATTTAATTAATTAGATGATAGTTTTAGAATATAAAATGATTTTATTCATTACTGTACACAGGAGTTAAGAAAGAAAAGAGAAATGATTAATTTATTAACTTCGACTGATTTGCATATGATCATCGCTTTCTTCAGAATTTTTTAAAATTTGTTTTATTTCATTATGCAATAATTTTTCAGCAACAATTGTTTCCGTATAATAATCTGTTAATTTAACTGTCCAATGTGAATCAACGAGACAATTCTGTAAACACAGTAAGCCATGATACTGGATCGGTGAAGAATGTAGAAAGGATATACCCTGAAATTTATTTCATTTTAAAAAGAAAAGAAAGAAATTTGTTAACTTTAATATCAAATGTAAAATTGTCGATTACTGCTTAATTATGTTTGATATTTAACATCTCAATTCTCACTTGAAAAAAAAAATTAAAGAAATTAATAAATTATAATACCAAAATATAAAATGATCGATTATTAACATTTTAACATCCTAATTCATCTTCCATGAATCTGAAAATTGTCAAAAAAAATGATTTAAAAAAAATAAAAATCAGATTTTGATAGGTTTATTTTAAAAAAATAAATTTTGCTTCATAATCTCTAGCATATGGCAAATTTTCTACCTAGGTTCAATTCGAATTTAAAAAGAAAGATGTTGATATTATTTGCTTTTGCTTAATGATAAATAATATATCGAAATATTTTGAAATTATCAAAAATAATTTGAAAAAACTGATTAAAATCAGATATTGGTAAGTTTTATTTTATTTCTATTGTTGTCAATTAAATTCGCTTTTAATCCTATTATCACTGAATAAAATTTCTTGTAAAACTTTCTCTAGTATTTAATTCTGTATTAAAATGTTTCATTTCAAAAACTTTAAGTCCTAAGAAAAATTTTTTTTTAAATTTAAATTAAACTTTATGAATTAAACGGAATAAATAATTTTTTGTTAAAAGAAACAAAACTTTTGATAACTCTCATTTTTAACTCTCAGTTAGTTAAATTTGTTGAATTTGTTTGATTTTTAAATTAAATTTGATTCAAGTTTTCCTATTTACATACCTTTACAACATCTTTAGCAAATGAGACGAGAAAATTTCGATTAAGTTTCATTTCATCGTTAAAGATAATATCCTAAAATTTCAAATAATAGTCTCTGAATTAACTTAGACAGTGTTTCTGCTAAGAAATTTTTTATATTTCATTAAAAAAAGCTTTAATAAATTCATTAACTTTTTAAATTAAAAAAAGAAAACTAATTTACTCCAAGACTTCCTCGAGTAACAAATATCCAAAGGATTAGCAGTTCATTCTGCTGATTAAAACAAATCCCATAGAATTTGTTCAAATTTTCATTTTCCAACATTTTCAACTGAAAAAAGTTTCGTTTCTGATCAAATTAGTGTCTTACAGATTTCAATTTGCAGTAAAATAATTTATGCCAAATTATAGCAAATAAATTTGAATACCATTTGTTTCAGGTGTGTAAGGGATTTTTGTATAAATCATCTAAATTAAAGATTATTTACGCAGTGTATATTAAAAGACTAGATTTTATTTCAATATATGATTCGAATTAGTCCATTTTTCATTTTTCTTTTTCTCGATTGACTGCTTTTCTTTCCGCTTTTAATCACATATAATATAATATTGGAGAAATTTAAATTTTATTTTCAAGAATAATTTTAATTTATTTTTATTTTCTTTTTTTGAAACCTTTTTGTCGATAAAAATTCTGATTAATCAATTAAAAATTTTAGCAAATTAATTCTTCTAGAAAATTATTCCTTACTTGTTTCAATATTTGTAATTCGTTTTTTAGAAATGTAATATTTCGTATTTGACGATATCGACGAACAGTTAATTTAACACCGTTACATACTGCGCGTTCCATAGGTATCTTTCGATTTATCTTTGATTCATTACTGATAATTGATTCATTAATTGATCTAGCTGAATGCTAAAAGAAAATATGCTCAAAAAATAATAAGAAATAGCAAAAATAAATTAAAGAAAAATTATTAAGTAAAGAGATAAAATACGTATTTTGGCAAAATATTTTATGTTAAGCAATAACGTAGGAAATAAAAATAAATTTACGAGAAGTATGTAACGTAAAAAATTTAATTATCATACGGCTTAAGTTAATAAATTCAGTAATATAATAATTTGATATGATAACTAAATAAATTTAATTAGATTATATTTTCACTAATAAAAATGATTGATTTATAGAATATAATTGAATTATAATTTACATTAGTAGCCAAATCTAATATACGAACAGATTCACGAGCTACACGCCACGTCATATCGTAAAGTCGTTTTTTTTTTCTAAAAATTTTCAATATTAAGCATAAATTTCATAAAAGTCAAACGATAAATATTCTTATAAATGTTTTACATAAAACGTGTTAAAAAAAATATCAATCTATAACTGGCCAAATAAAATAGAAATATTTTAATTTGATAACAAATAATTATTTAACTCAATTCGTAACAAATAATTAATTAATAGCACTACGTTGAATAATACATTGAATAAGAAACGATTATATCATAACATTCGACATACTTACTAGCAAACTATTATGTCAAACAAATTTCGATAAGTAGATACTGTTAAGCATATTAAAACTGTAACGATATCACTCATTACGCTATGAAATGATTACATAAAATATATCAAATAGCATTAAACATATTTGATAAACATTGACGAAAGTTTAGATTAAACATAATTAAGAAAAAAAAATCAAGAAATAATTCAACTAACTCGTTGATATATAGAAAATAGCCGATCGTGAGAGTAAAAAGTAAAAGAATTATAGAAGCACCGGCTAGGATATGTTTTGTATAATCACATAAACTTCCATCATATCCGCAAGATGGCATATCCAACGGTAGCTCGCCATTTATTGTCAACCAATAATTACTCAAAATTTCATGTGGTACCTAAATAAGTTTTAAAAAAACCGAGACAAAAATTATAACAATATTTTTATTCACGATATTTGATAAAATTAAATCATTTTTTTCATATTGAAGATATAAAATTTGGATCGGGAACTTTTTCTTATCGATAATGTGATAAGTTTTTTTTTTTTACTTTAGTCGGGTATTTATCGTATCTTAAAATAACATAATTTGTTTGTAAGTGCTTGCCGTGATAATTGATTTAAATATAATTAATCCATTTAGTATTTAAATAGTTTCAACATATTTCGTCTAAATTTAATAAATTACCAGATATTACAATATTGTATCCAAGTACTTATGTCTTTAGTTAATTAAATATAAAATAATTAATTTTTTAATAATGTAGTTATATCAACTCATAAATGGAAATTCATTAATTAACTAATATTGAGGAAAAATTACAATATTGAAAATTCATCAAAAATGATAGAAATATTTAGCAAACAGTATGTTAAATTTCTAAATTGCTTAATTAATAAAAGATTTAATGTATCTTCCGTTAAATAACTGATATTTCTGATATTCGACTTCAATTTTCGATTATTCGAAAATTACCAAAAAAATATGAAAAATGATTTGACAACTTTTTTTCTTTTTTTTGATTCAATATTTTTTTTTCCCTTCACTTCATGTTTTACATAAAATTACGGTTCAACTTAAATTATCATAATTCCATCACTTTTTGGGTTTAGTATTTTCTAAATTAGAAATTAAGAAAAAGACAATGTTAAAAAATCGAGATTAGTGGAATTGAAATTAAATTCAAATTCTGATTCAACTTTTTTGGGAAAATATCAAAAAATTTTCGAATTTTTTTTGAAGGATAAACATGTACAATATTTTGCGTTAATTTTTTTTCATTTAGAATACAATTGATATAACATTGATTTAATTATGATATAATATTATAAACGCTAACTGACATGAAATGAACATTCTTTGTTATTTAAAATGCATTTTTCCAGGTCGCCAAGTTTCGCTTCTAATTCAACAACAATTCGTAAACTACCATTTTGCATTTGATATGTGGTATAACTTGGTATTCGAAATGCTTCATTATCAATTAATACCTGACCAGTCATACCTATAATATGCAGATAAGATGATAATATTTATTCTTTTGGCAAAATTAACAATTAATCATTATGTTTTTTAATTTAAATCTAATCTAAATCTGCAAATTTAATTTTATTAAATTCAAATTTTATCATAAATATAATTATTGTAACTTCTATTTTTTGTTTTGCTTTTGTTTTGAATAAATTGAGAAGTTCTCTTATCCTTAACTAAACTAAGAAATGTAAAAAATAAAAAAATATTTCATGAAAGAAAGAAAGAAATTTTAATTTAATTTTGTTAAGAAATTAATTACCGAAATTATGTAGGAAAAAAGAATGATAAAATTTGAAAAAAAAAAATTTCCCCACAAAAATAGGAATTGCATTTTTTTTCTAATTTTTAACTTTGAATAAAAAAATTTTTATTATATTACCTAAGAATTGACGATTAGTCATTTTTGCCCAAATTAACGATCCATTTCTGTAAATACGATCATCACCAATATCATATGCATCACGTAATGCAAGACCATACAAGAATAATGCATCATATAGTGACATATAAACAAGTGTTGCATACTGTAAACAAATACTGATATACTGTAGCAAATATGGAAACTGCTATCTAATTGATACTTTTTCCGTTCTTTTTCGTTTTTTCTAATTAATATGTTTATGATCTTTTTCTTTCTCTCTTTCTCTGTCACAACAAATAAAAAAGAAAATGATAGCGGAAAAAACGAACTATTCATTAAACTATTTGTTAACTCATATAAAAGTTTTTAATTCTTATTTTGAATTATAATTTTTCATATTTGATCTTTCTCTCCCATATGTTTTTTGAAACAAATTAAAAACAAAAAAAAACATACATGTGAAGAGGCCAAATGACCGGTTTCTTTAGAAAATTTATTCGCAAAATGTTGAACTAATTCACGATTATAACCTTCAGCTGTTATTATAATTACATTTTCATAAGCGTCTTTTATCAAATGCTTATCTTTAGTATTTATTATTTCCCATGGATAATAATCAACAATCTAAAAAAATAATTTAATTAATTCGTTTTTTTTACTTTGTTTCTTACCAAAATTTAATTTCATGTATAAAAAAATATAAAGTGACATACTGTGGCTAATAATTTATCCGAAATTTTTTTGCAAATTTAGATCAGAAAGAAAAAAATCAGATGACTTTAAATAATGATAATAATATAAATCAGGATTAATTATTTGTTTAATAATTAACATACATGAGAAAGCCATGGTAAAATATATACATATTCTGCATTTTTCATATTAGCTTTTAAAACTGCTAACATAAAATTGGTACAGGCACTAAGATCCATACCCAATTCGACCACAATTACTAAATATTAAATAATGATTGTTATTTTATCTAAAAATATTTTTACTTAATAAGTTTAGTAAATTAGTCACTTAATAATAAAGTATCAATAATTATAATTGCATATTTTCTTACCACGAAATGATATTAATGTTGAAAGTTGGAAGAAATTCATGTTGCTTACTTTCAATTATATATTCCTATCATTCTTTTATTTATCGTTTAAAAGCATATGAATATAACAATAATAAATGCCTAATTTTTCATATTTAATAACAGTGAGTTCGTAGACAGCAATTTGTTTTGTTAAAATTTCGTCTATTTACAATACCACTGTAACATCATCTGGATTAATAAAGTACTATATCTTTGGCAGACAGAACCGTAATTATTTTTGTTCTATCGTAATACTTCATTACATTTTCTTTAGTTATTGTAGCAGTAATTTTTTTTTGTGATGTGCAAAAATTTTTTGTGATATGCAAAATTCATTGCGCATTGCAGTTACAAGGCATGTATATGAAATGGGAATCGGTTTATCATTTATAATGTTATTATAATCTATTTGAAGTAATTAAAAGAAAATGATGTTTTACTTCTTGCATGAGTTCGAAGTGTTTTAAGCACTCCAGTTTTCAAAATTTCTTCGACAGATGCAAACGGGTCAACTTCAATTATGGTATTAATTTTAACATCGGTGTTATTTTTGTTATCTGTATCAAAGAGTGCGTGGAAAGACGATCGAAATGAACCGTTGGTCGAATTATACCAATCTGGAAAGTATTTATTTAAATTTGTTGAAATTTTTTTAGGCTCATTTAAATTTAGTTTCATCGCAATCATACATTTGTTAAACTATGAACAAATTATACTGAGTTGAAATTGAAATTTAAAGCTTACATTTCAGTGAAAAAATTAAATTTAAGATTAGTAGAAAAATTTTTGAAATTTGAGTTGTAATGATATGAATGATATGAATGACTATGTTTCTATCAAACTATTTTGCTGACTGATACAAATTATTTTTTGCTTATCAAATATGATTGAAGAATTTCAGCATATTTTAATATTAGAAATACCACTATTAATTAAGATTAACAAGCACAAAACAGATATATAAGCCAAATCTTCGAAGCTTTATTTCCCTTTCTCGAGAAGATCTCTTTCTCAAGAAGATCGTTTAAATTTAATTTTAAGAGAAATGAAAAAAAGCAAAGTAAGCTCATGACGAAATATAATAGTCACTTCGACTGGTAATGCATCAAATAATTGAATAAATGCATGAAAGAAATGGAAGTAATCCGAAATAAATGAAATGCAAATTATGGTAGTATCAGCTCTTTAATAAATATAAAATTTAAACCAATTAATTTATTAGTAAACCTTCTGCCAATTATATAGTTTAAGATACGTGAACGTTGCTCGAGCCATTTCAACTGCTGACGTAAGTGCCACAGAGCCGAGTGTTGAAAATAATGTCTTATCAGCAAGTGCATCACCACCAGATAAATGAGCTATAATTGGAACATTCCAACGTTGTGCCAAGCGACTGATTATTACAATTTCTGCAAATATTTAAATTTAATTCATATTTTTTAATGATTTGACTTATCTAATGTAATGATGGTCTATCTGACTGATAAACTGAATATATTTATGTAAATGCTTCTGGAATAAATCTGAAAATCTCAAAAATTTCTACTTATTCATTTGGTAATTAAACACTATGGCATTATTCAAATCAACTTTAGACTTTTCCTTAATACCAGCATAAAATTCTGAAAAATAAATTCATTCATACTTCATTAAGCCAAATAATCGTCGATTTGATACAGCAAAAAATACATTGAAGTTTGAAATGAAATATTATGGTACCTTCATTACAACCAGGTCCAAAATATATCGTAGCATTATGCATATAATGCAAATAAGCTGCATTTTCAACACCGCTGAAGTCTTTGCATGATTCCATTGTAATTATTCTTTAAAAACAAGAAAAAAATTAAATTTTTATAGTTTAAAATATTTTATATTCCTATTTTTTTCTTTAAATTTTAATGAATTTTTTTGAAATATTCCATAAATCGGTTTTCTGCAAATTAAAATCTTCAACTTAAATTAACGAATAAAATAAAGGATTGATAAACTTTTCAAAACTAAACAAAGTTTTTTTTTATTGCTATTAATGTTCTATTTGGCTGGAAAGTTGAATAGATTTGTTTTTATTTTCCAAATTCTGCTATTCTTTTTTTGCTACTAAAATTTAATTATTCTTTTTAATCATTCAGCTAAATAAAACATTTATAGCAAATAAATACTAAATTTTTAATGCTAACAAAAAAATAAGGCGTTAATCAATTTCGTGTATCATATAAATAATGAAATTAATAAAATTTAGAATAAATGATTAATTGATAAGTTTTAATTGACAAAAATTCTTTCGCATTACTCCATTGATAAATTAGGCGGTAAAATATTGCGCTTGCGAAGATCATTAGCACAAATTTTAAGAACATCCGCTTCGTTTGCAATAATGGGATTAGCCGGTAATAGATGTCCGATACGTATGATTTGTTCCTGGATACTTACGCATATCAAACATAATACAATCCGTAAGCATAACATCTGTTATTAAATAGAATTTTTAAATTTCATTAAATTTTGAAAAGAGAAAGGGATAAAAAACAAAAATATGAAATTATCTTACATATTCAATTTTTGCGCATTAATTCATGACAATTAGACTTAATTTTTTTCTTTTTTTTGATAATTTCCTTTTTAATTGCATATATTTTGCTAGCATTTAAATATTTTCCATAATTTTCAATTAAGAATTTTTCAAGCTATTGTCGAGATGTCGAGATGTGCAGTGTTATCGAGATATATAGTACTACAGAATGACTTGATGAATGATAAACCGAATACACTATTCATTTCAAATATATCATTATTATCATTGTTATTAAACTATTATTTTCATTTACTTTGTAGTAAACTCCTCATTAGATTGAAAATTGTTAAATTTGCAAATAATTTGCAAATATAAGGTTAATAAGAAAGCGAAATATCTGTTAATAATAATAAAATAGAAAATGAAGCAGTGCGGAATAAATTTATGATCAAAATTATTTTATTTATAACATTTAGAAAAAATGTTTTAAAATCGAAAATCATAAAATTAAAAAAAAATGTTAAATCAAAAATTAAAATGAATTCTACTTTTGATAAAGCAATGAATATTATATACTTTTTTCTGCATGATAAGTTTAACTTTTCTCGTTTTATTCTAATAAGATGTATTTTTAATTTTATTCAAAAAATGAGAAATTTAATATTATCTACGAATAAAATTTCAATCCTATTTTTCATGCAATTTCAAGTGTATTTAAAACAAATTTAAATGGTTAAATTTGAAAAATTGAGACTTAGTTAATATGATGACAGATTTTCTATATTTAAATTTAACAATAAAACGATACTGACAGTATATATATATCCAAAGCAAATTCAAATATATCCAAAGCAAATTTTAGTATTCAAACTAAATCTTTAACATAAAAACAGATTTTCAGTATTTGAATTTAATTTTAACTTAGTAATTAAACTGATAAAAAATAAAATTGAAAATTTTTGAATTGTCACAGATTAAAATTTTATCCGAACTACTTCACTCTTGAAGCACGAAATAAACCATTTGAATTTACAAAATAAAAATTTCTTCGAATTTTTAATAAATTAAAAAAGATTTCTTGCTTTTTGTTTTTTAAGTTCATTTGTTTTGCTTTATATTAATTATAACAATTTCCAAATCAAGTATTGAAAATGTTTGAAAAAAAATTTTTAAAAAATAAACAAATCTTGCTTCCTTATTTTTTATAGACTCATTAACTTAATTGCAGTTTGATTGGTCTATTAATTTAAGCTGCAGTAGTTTTATTTAAATATTTGAATAAAAATTAAAAAAGGATTAAAAATTAATTTGTGTCAAGTAATTTTTTATCATCCAATTTTCCTAATGGATTTGATTTTCTCCATCGAATTATTCATAGAAATTATCCAATTGAAATTATGTGTTGATACAAGAATAAACTTCAGTTAATATTCAAACAAGAGAAAAAATTCTATTTTTACAATTATCCAGAATAAAGTAAAATCATTTGATAAAATGAATTTTTTTTCATAAAATGATTTTTTTCTATCTTTCTTTTTGGATTTATTATTTTATAAAAATATTATATTCATATGTATTTATTTATAAAATATATATATATTATATACTTGTTTATTTTTCCACTTTGTTACAAATTCTTTTGTTTTATAGAAATTTACGAATTTTTGTAAATATAAATATTGTCATAGCATTTACCTTTTTTTGTATTTTACATGTAAAACAAATAGCAAATCCAAAAAAAAAATCAAAAAAGCTTTTCAAATAATTTTCGCCAATTTTTGTTATAAAATTAACTTTTTCTGTTGTAAAAAAAAATGTTTTGTTGAATTCAAAACTGCAATAACTTTTTTTTTGTAAAATTCAAATCAAGTAAAAAGATATTTATAGTAGAAATCGCAGAACTAACTGATGTGAAGAAATCATCGTACATTATATTAATATAATTAATTGTACAATTGAATTGCTGATTGCTGAAGTTTCTCATTTTTTATTTTTCCCTTTTCTTGGGATTCAGATTTAATTTATTATCAATTTTAATGATTATTACCTCTGTATCTATCGATACAATTATCATGTATTTTAATTATTATAAGTTAAAATAAGAATAAAAGAGAGGGAAAAAAGTAAGAAAATATGAGAAATCATGCAAGTAAATATAATTTAATTTAGTTTAGTTCATCATCTAATTTAATTCAGTTGAATTTAGATTAAAATGATATGATATTTTTGATATTATTGACATATGTGCTATTATAAGTTAGCTGACACTTTATATTAAATTAGTTGCTCATCTAAAGGTGCTGTTATATTTCAATTTATTGATACGCTATATTAAATTCAATTACTCATTTCAATTATTCAGTTATTCAATGAACTATTCGTTTTCTCCTTATATTAATCAAATTTAATAGCAATTTTATTACGGAAATTTCATAATTATCCGACCAAATTTATAAATTGCGAAAAAATTCTTGAAAAAAATCGAACTTTGAACTTTTTTCTTTGATTTTTGGAATAAACAACTAATTAATTCATTTACATTATATTTTTTTAAATTTTTTTAAATAGCTTCGGCATATACGAGATAGGCAGATTTTTATTGTTTCTAAATTTTAATTAGTTTCTAAGTGTTTTAAATTATAAACTGTACTGTAGTGATTTGTTAATTATAGTTACAAATAAAATTCTTCGCCTTTTTTCATTTTTTCAAGATTCTAAAATTTATAAAAATAAAAATTTTAAAAATTATAAAATTTAAGAGATCAAAAATTTCCGCTCAATTTATTTTAAGCGATATAATGTTATCAGAATTATTAGCATTTTTTTCTTTTCATTAGAAGAAATATTTGATAATTTTAAAATTAACTGCTGACTAAATTTCATTATGTTTTATAAGTTTAACAAATAACACGGTGATTGATTATCACAGGCAAGAATAATTTTATTATTCTGAATTATTATTTTAGATCAATTCTTTATTTGAAGCAATTTCATTTATTTTGCTTTTTCTAATTATAAGAAAAAATATTTCTTTGATTATTTTAGTTCTTTTTTAAATATTTCATCGATCATTTTATATTTTATAATTAAAAAATGGTGATAAAAGATAAGTTCTTTTTTAAATATTTCATCGATCATTTTATATTTTATAATTAAAAAATGATGATAAAAGATAAATAATAAAATATATTTTAAAGAAGCAGTATTTTCGTTCTGCCGTAAAATTATGATATTATTCAAAGAAATTTTCAAGTATCATTGAAATTAGAAGGAAACGATTTGTTTTATATTTTATTTACTATTTACTAATTTTATTGAAATATATGCAGCATTTTTTCTTCTTTTTTTCCTGGACTAGAAAACTGTTAATGAGAAGCGTAAAAATTTCCGTATTGTAGGAGGTATTATCAGTTATAATGATAATACGATGCATTTAAATAATTTTAGGTTTCAGTTTAAAATGCAATGTTTTGTTTTGTCTTAAAATCAAAGTATTATTCAAAGAAATTTTCAAGCATCATGAAGTTGAAATATTACTTAAAAATTTCTATATGTCATTAATCATATGCAAAAACAAATTGTATTGGCTATTATCAATACAATGGTCATATTCACTTCTAAATTTTTCTTTTAATCGTTAATTAGAATATTGGAAAATGTTAAGTTTAATCGATAGTGTTCAGATAAAAAATCAATATACTTTAATTGTACAATAAATCGATCTTTATGCCTCCCTTATATTTTCTACTTTGATTAATTTGAAATTTTAATATATACAACTTTATTGACAAATTTCTAATTGTATTTACTTTAAATTTGATAAATTTTTGGATCTTAACTTTGCAAATATTCGAGAATTCTTAAGTCATATCATTCCTATCTTAATTGATATTTGGTTTTATTTTAAATCTACTGTTTTGTTTTTATCATAAAATTGAAATATTATTCTAAAACTTTCAATACATACGCAATATTTTATTCGTGTGCTCAACCAGCTAAATTCAATTGATATTTAATATCGGTCGATAAATCAGTCTCAATTGTTTCATTATTTAACTTTGCTGAGATAGTTTGAAATAAATATCAAATTAGTTTTCTTTTGGAGATACTAATGACATCTTTCCTTATTTTCCATTCTTTTAATGATTACTTCATATGACAGAAACTTGACAAACTGATTTGACATAAAATCTACAAAAAATAAAATAAAATGAAATTCTATTTTTTTTTCTAGAAATGAGATAAATCTGAACCATCAAATTGTTCATTCATTAATTTCCTTTCAAAAATAAAGTTTTAAAAGAAGACAAAATGGAAAAAGATGAAGGAAAGATAATGTGTCTTAATGAAAAATGCAAAAAAAAACGACGGAAAATTTTCTGCCTAATAGATAAGAGAAAACGCCAAAAAAAGAAAGAACATTATCGAAACTTATTATAAAATTTGATAATTTCTATTTTTTGATAAAACTTACTAATAAATCTTTTCGATAATTACCGAACTCTACTTGAGAAAAAAATGAAAAAAAATCAGTGTACAAAAAGGACGGAGAAAGTTTTTTCCAAAATATATTTTAATTATTGTAATTATTTGCTAAAATATTATTTTTCGAAAACAAAAAAGAAAAAAAAAGGAGAATTTTTCATAATTATAAAATGATTATTTCGACAAGAAATGAAAGAAGAATATTTTCTTTGCTCTTTTCCATTTTCATTAATAATTTGAAGTCTGAAGAAGTGGTATAAATCCAAATTGATCATTTTCCCGTAGCAGTTTATCAAATGAATAATATTTTGCTCGAAATTCCTTCATATTTTGATTACTTTTTTATCGAGATTGATCTGATAATGGCCAAAAAAAGAAGGCATTCCTTATTTCACTTTATTTTGCAAATTAATATATATTATACTTTCTAAACTTGTATGATAGCAAGAAATACATTTCTTGCTATGATAGCAAGAAATACAGTAATTGATTAATATCTTTTCATGTAAAATTTTCCAATCATTATTACAGTGCTAGATTTTTTAGATTATTTCCTTTTTGTTGCCTAATTTCAATTAAATATTCCCTTGGCTTTTTTTGGATACTGTATAATGATGGTATTGTATATTTCTTTAAATATTTTCATAATGTATGATACTGTTATTGATCCATTTAATTTCTGATTTAATTAATGTTGAATACTCTATGATAATATCAAACATTTTTCTGATTTTATTTTCCTATTATTTGGCAGCTTCTTTTAATTGATTATAACATTCATCTTATTTAATATTGTTAACAATAATTCACTGTTTAGCTATGACTAATAAATTACCATACTCATGGATGACTGGAATTTTGATTGACCGTGACTAATAAATTACCATATCAACTGATTAATAAAGGGTGGTGGTAACTGTAACATCGGTTAGTCCTGACTAATTATCATATTAGTGAATCACTGTAATATCAATTAGGCTCGGTTAGTAAAGAATGGTTTAATATTAGGAACTACTGTAATAATAGAAAACTGCAGTATCACTTAGTCCCGATTAATAAATAACTACAGCTAAAGATGATTGTAATATAATTTGCCTCGATTAATGCACTACCATACTTAATTACGGATGATGATATCGACTAATTCTGATTAAGAAATTACTATACTTGAGGATGACTGTAATATGGATCAACTTTGACTAACAAACCAATGTACCAATAGATATGTACCAATGTAACCAATGTACCAATGTTATTGATCCTTTTAATTTTTGATTTAATTAATGTTGAATACTCTATGATATATCAAACATTTTTCTGATTTTATTTTCCTATTATTTGGCAGCTATTATTAATCTTGAATAATAAAGTATGATAATCAAAAGAATGGTCATATTTCTCTTCTCTTGTTATCTGTGCTATGAATTGTTCTTTCGAATTGCACAAAATTTCACAGAAAAAAAGAAGACGGAAAAGAAATTTTGATGTAATACAGCTGATATGGTGGTGAATATACCGTGTACGGTGATGCAAACGATATTTTTAATTTTTCATTATAAATTGATTTACATGATGATTCATCTAATGATGAAAAAAGAATGCATTTTTTATTTTTTCCTGTTCAAACAAAAACAAAATATTTTGATTACTTTTTTATCGAGATTGATCTGATAATGTAATTCAAACTATTTTCAAATATAATATATATCAGCTGAGAGTGGACAAGAAGTCATACAACATACACACAAACAAAAGAAAAAATGAATGGGAAAAAAATTTTAGAAAAATAAAGAAATGGTTTTGTTAATAAGATATTTTATTCAGCAAGTTTATCAATTTGATTTATTAAATTTGATTAATTAATACATATAATTGATTGTCATCATTCCTTTAATCATTCAAATAATTATCATATTTTCTCCGATAAAAAATATACACACATATACAAATACACGCGTACATACACACGCACACACGCATACACACATACACACTTATACACACACATATATATACATATATATACAAATATGTATACATCGATGATACACACCCAACCCAATTTTTCAAAGCAAATAATGAATTAAATGTTATTTTCCATTTGTAAACAATTTCTTTTTTTTTACATTAGAATAGCTTTTAATATTAGCAAATTGCTATTTTTATATTTTCGAAATTTCAGATATTACGAAATGTTGAAATTTAATCAATCCTTTAATTCATTTCTGTAACTAGTTTGTATTCTCGACTAGTTCCTCAGCTTTAATATCTGTCGATTCATTACGTAATCATCGTTCATTGAATCATCGTTCATCGCTCATTTTATTCCAACGTCTGTTCATTGAATCGCAAATATCTAACAAGTCCATTACGTGATTATCATTCCAACATCTGTTCATTGAATCGCAAATATCTAACAAGTCCATTACGTGATCATCATTCCAACATCTGTTCATTGAATCGCAAATATCTAACAAGTCCATTACGTGATCATCATTCCAACGTCTGTTCATTGAATCGCAAATATCTAACAAGTCCATTACGTGATCATCATTCCAACATCTGTTCATTGAATCGCAAATATCTAACAAGTCCATTACGTGATCATCATTCCAACATCTGTTCATTGAATCGCAAATATCTAACAAGTCATATGCTATGATATTGAAATTTATTTTTCGATTTTGGTAAGAATTTAATTTATTGAAATTATCGAATAGTTAAAAATAGCTAAGACATTTCTGGCAAATTTTCCTATTGATTTATATTAAATACAAAATTGTAACACAATTTATATACCTTTTTCAATTTTCCACGAAAAAAGTCTCATTTTATTTATTCTTATATTTTAAATTGGAATTCATTTCGCGCTACTTCTTTTATTTCTTTTCCTTCTAAAAATTTTAATACAAATTTCTTCAATACAACCGCAATTAATTTTAAACTATTCTATAAAATTAATTCTAACAAAATAAAAAAAACTCTAGTTATTTTTGAATTTTTCGCACAATAATTTTAGTTAATTGATTACTCAAATTCTTGCAATTTGATTTTTTTGGTCCAAAAAAATTTAATTATAAATAAATTATATTTTCCTGTAATTTTTCGCTATCATCAAATGATTGATTTTTTATTAAACGGCATTTTATACATTATGGACTATAAAATTCATCGTCTGCATGCATGCATTATTGCATATTGCATGCATATATTACTATTGCACGCATATAAAATATCTTACGTTATCATAAAAAAAACAGATAATAATTTATAATTATTTTCTTAAATTTTCCAAAAAAAAAGCCAATATTTTTTCCATTATAAAATTATATTATAGCAGACTAAAGCATAAAAAAATCAACTGGTCTTATCAGTTGATAAAATTTGCTTAATTAAAATGTTTATTTGTACTTAAAAATACGTTCCATTTTTTGTCGATCTAATGAAGCAAATAAATCAAATTATTTCCACTCAAAATTAATTGCACTTAAAACTATTTCATTCTCCCTTCCCTAACCCTTATCAATCTATGAAAGCAACTAAATGAAATTATTTCAACTTGAATTAATTTGCACATTTTCCAACTGATCTATCAAATGAATAAATAAACAAGTGAAAGTATCGAATTTGAAATTAATTGAAATTGAGATTATTTTACTTTTTCCCTCTCCCCTCCTTCCCATAGCTATCTATGAGATAAACAAATCAAACTATGCAACTTGAAACTTCTGATAAAAAGCTATGTGTTTGTTTGCAAAAGTTGTTCTAAATCCCATGTGAATTGTTTATTTAACATTTCTTGGACAATTATCCTTTCTCATATCAAAACACATCCATTCCTGATGATTTCACATTTCCAACTAATTTATATCTTTTGTTGATAAAAATAAAAATATTGGAAAAAAGAAATGAATGATGAAAATGAAAGTAATATATGAACAGAAGAGAAATGGAAGTTATTTTCAATATATTTTTTATATTATTATTTATCATATCCTCTTTTTCTCTTTCTCTCCCGAGATTTCATTTTTATGAGGAATTTTCAGCTATATGAAAGATAGCTTAAATTTTCTTTAATTACTTAATTTATTCATTAATTATTTTGTATTATCAAATTATCAAATTTTCAAATTAAGCATTGGTCATCAGCACTGATCACCAGTGTCTTTCTAGTTTAGCTTACTATTTTTCCATCTTTACAAATTTTTTTTAGATTTTTAAAATTTTTCGTACCACGCTAAATTATTATATTATTGTATGGAATAGAGGTAAATTAGAAAATGTGATAATTATTTGAATGATTAAAGGAATGATGGCAATCAATGATATGCATTAACTAATCAAATTTAATAAATAATATTGATAAACTTGCTGAATAAAATATCTTATAATAAAACCATTTCTTTATTTTTAAATTTTCTTCTCATTCATTTTTTCTTGCTCTTTCCTTTTCTTTTCCTCTCTGTCTTTCTCTTTCTCTCCTTCTATTTTTTAATCTTTTATTCGCTTAATTTATTCAACGTTTATTTTGAAAAATTTCAAATGAAAAGATTTATTTGAATATGAAGTAAGCTTATTATCATATTAAATTTTAAATTAAATAATTTTCCTTTCTCAGTGTCTCTCATTATTTTTTTTGATAATAATTAACAAAATATTTGTTTCAATATGAAATAAGTTTATTGGCGTACTAATTTGAAATTTATTTTGAATTTGGCATTAATAATAGAAATGAAACTTGCATCAAACAATGTTTTTTCTTTTTTTCTTTTCTTATATCAATTACTAATTATTCAATTATCAATTATCAAATCAAAAAAAAGAGACTCCTACTCGATAAAACATCTTAAAAGAGTTGATTATCAATATTCTTACCAATAATTGTTTACTAATTAATGCTCGAATATTCTGATATTTCCAATTTTCTTCTGCTACTATTCATAATTACTAAATATCCAAACATTTTGATATTTTCAATTTCCCTGCCTTTCATTTTATAATAGCCTTTTATGATACCAACTTGTAATAATAATATACTTATTCATTTCGTCTTTGATATCATCAGTATATGTCTGACGAGAAAGTTCTTTTTTTATTTAAATAAAAATTAAAGTATAAACAAAACAAATCTGATATAAGATGATAAAAGAGAAGCGGGAAGAAGAGAAAGGGAGAGAGAAGAGGAGGAAGAGACGGGGGAAAAAAGATGAACAATATCTTGAATTTTAATTAGGATAAAATGGTATTATTTTTTTGATATAAAAATATTTTTAAAACCTTTTTTAGTTTTTTTGCCGTATGTGTGTTTTGCTTTTGTTAATTTAAAAGATAGGAAAATGATATGATATTTTTAATCATTTCGATATTCCCTCTGTTTTGTTAACTCCTCTTCTTTCTCCTCCTCCTCCTCCTTCTCTTCCTTTTCCTCTCCTTTTTCCTCTTTCTCTTCTTCTTCCTCCTCCTCCTCCTCCCCTTTCATCTCCTTCTCCTCTTATTTATCAATATTATCACCTCATTTTTGCACTATACAGATTTAACTATAGATTATCCTTCCATTATTTGATGCAGACATTATCGATTCTCAATTTGTCTTACTGCTTCCTTTTTGTCTTCAATTTTTATCGCATATTTTTTAGTCATTGACTGATTACTTTTTTTAAATAAATTTTTAACATTTTCAAAACCTTTCTAAAATTTTTCTAATCATTTTGCTCATAAAATATAATCAAAATGATATTTTCATATTACTGAAATTAGATATTTAATATTTAATTTATGATTACTCAATTATTTTCGATTTTTTTCTCAATCTTATGGAAGAATAAAAAAATGAAATTAGAGGAATCAAATTAGGAACTTATAAAATGAGAAATTATAATGAGAAATAAGAAATAAAATAAATATAAACTAAATGTTCAATATATTTCACTCATTTTAATCTAATTTCTAGTTTATCAAATCTTTTTCCGTTAATTATTAAAAGAAACTGCAAGTTTGCTTTTTATTTCCTATCATATAATTTTTATAAATATTTAAAATTTATTATTTATTATGAAGACCTGCTTTTTTTATCTTTTCGTGATAATTTTAAAAATATTTGATGAGAAAATGAATAAATATAATTCACTATAAGTATTTCTTAATTTTTTTTGATTATCTCTTCGTGATTATGAAAATAGATTGTTCATTCATACATATGGAACAATTGACCAACTAATGTCAATTAATTATCGAATGTAATTTGTAAATGATGTTAACTTTAATCCTTCGATAATAACTATAGTCAATAACTGTCCGATCAATTATCTCAATTTAATCAGTAAAAAAGCACTGGTGAAGTTTTTTTGCGAAAAAAAAGAAATAATATTTCAATCTAAAGTGGAATGATATAATTTTATCTATAAATTTTTAAAATATTAATTCAAGCGGAAATGAGAAAAGAGAGAAAGAGTAAGTGAAATATTAAGAAAGAGAGGAAAGCTGTCGAATAATGTTACAAATCATCTTAAGCATTAATTGGATTAGATTATTAAATTATTTTATGAATATCCGAGTAGATATGTCTGGCTATATGACTGTCTGTGTGTGGCGTATGTAGGTTTGTATAGAATGTGTGTGGGTGTACACAGATTTGCGTGTTGAGAATGTATGTATACATTGTATGTATGGATTCATTTGTATATAAAAATAGTTCAATGAAGGTCATTATTCATTCCGATGAATGTTGTTGTTATACCAGACGATGACTGCAAATGTTTCATTTCTCACTGCCGATGCGTCGGGAATTCATTTATCATTCAATCAATTTATTATATGAAATTTCAAGTTCGTATTCTCGAATTATGTTCTAATAAATTTCTATATAAATCAAGAATCATTTCCCTGCAGGTATGTCGAATTCCTGCATTTTAATTGATGATCTCTTTTCGAATTCATTAAATTTCTATTTCAGATTCACTGATCTTCTGAAATCATTGGTAATCTTTTATCGATTTTATTAGTTGTGTTATGCGGGAAATTTCATTTAAAATTTCGAATAATAATAAAGCACTTAGGATATATAATTATTTATTGTAAGATTAACATCGTGGAATAAATTATCAATTATGTGTATGTTTAATTTTCATTGTAATTAAAAAACAATTTTAAAATGTATTAAAATTTAGATTTTATATTTCAATTTTTTACGATTTATATTTTAGACAATTTATTGATCAAAAAAAAAGGAAAAAGAAAATGATGCAAATATATATGCAATACAAGAGTTAACATTGGAATGTCAATTTCGATATGCGAAAATTAAAAACCGGAATAATTATCATCAATTGAGAATAGAAAAACAGGTTAAATAATTGGAAAAAAAGAGCGCCATCAATTTATATATATATATGAAATTGGAAATTACTGAAATAAATGAGTTTTTTTTTTGGAAGTAAAAATTTTTAAAAGTAAACAAAAATTAGTCAAATTAGTGGAAATAAAATTTTTGAATTAGAATTAATTATTATAATTCTTTGCAAATTTTGATTTATTCTTTTTTAATGTTTGTTCTTTTTCTCCTTCTTTCATTTTTCCTTTCTTTCGATATTATTTTCATTAAATATAATATTACATTTAAACTAATATTTAATTAAATTTACTTTAAAATAAAATTTTTCCATTTTTTGCTATGATAATTTTGCATGCTTTTAATATATTTTTTCTTTCCTTTAGATACTTTTTTTGCGATTTTTCTTCTTTTTCATATTTAAAATTCTTATAAATTAGTTTAAAATGAAAATATTATATTATATTGGGATAAGAATTTCAAATATGATTATTTATTGATTGCTTCATATATGAAAAATATTTAACGTGAAATCGATTACGAACTTTTTTGTCGAGACAGGCCAGATAGGAGAGAGAGGGCAATACAGAAGGGGGGGGGGAAGAAAGGAAAGAAAAAATAAGAAAAGAGAAAGATTCATTTTCGAAAATATTAATTTACATTTAAAAAATTTTCATCCATAAATTATGTGTAATAAATGATAACAGATGTTATCATTCATCATTGATAATGAGGAGTTGAAACAAAGTTTAAATTAGCAAAAAGTAGAAGAATATATTATATTTATTAATGATAATTATTTTTGTCATGTATTACTGTTGATCATTATTTATCACTGATGATGAAAATTGAAGATAATATATAATAATTATTATCAGCAATAAATGATAGTAATTATTATCATTAATTATATATTTGTCAGTCGTTCTTCTAATATCAATATGATAATTTACGTTAAGAATTTAAATTGTTTAAATTTCAACATAATCCATATGAATATGTTTGATTTAATTTAAAAGAACTAATCAATTTGTAATACTCATTGAATTAATTTAAAATAATCTGATTTGAAATGCTAATTATAATTTTAATTTCAATATTTAATTTAGTTTAATTTACATCAAAAATTAAATTAACATAATCTTTTACATATTCATATATTTGATTTAATTAAAAAAACTAATTAATCTGTGATATTAATCGAATTAATTTGAAATAAATATATGTAATTAAGCATTTGCGATTTTCACTGATAGTTATGTTAGGAAAGGGAAAAAACGAAGTTGAAGGTTTAACAATTGGAAGAGAAATAGAAATAAAAAAAAAAACAGTGGACAGTATTCAGCTATTTATTCAAAACCGATTTTGCAAAACTTATTTCCCATTGAGCTTTCTGAATTTTCGATAATGCAAAAGAAAATTTCATTTAAAAGAAAAAGAACGGAAGAATTGATTAATTTCCAAACAAAGGGCGAGAGAGAAAGAGAGAGAGACCAAGAAAAAGCTTCGAGAAAGAGATTTCTTCGAAATTTCTTTTTTTTCTTTACTATACTCAACATATCGTACAATAAAGTTTCATTTATCATTTCGAATAAGAAAAAAAAATACTTTCCTTTAATAAAATAAAAGCGTTACGTGAAAAATTTATGCGTATGAATTCTACGCCTAAAAATAACGTAAAAAAATATGTTATATTAATTTACGTAATACAATATACGTATATTGTTTACTATGTGAAAAACTGATGCATTTTATAATATTTATACATGTTTCTGAATAATTTGGATTTATACGTACTACACGTGAAATATAATTCTTCATACGTATGTTATAATATGTTGAGCGTAATTTTTCATAATTCGGATTATTTACTGTAACATATATTTTAGTATTTAGTACCTAATACATATTTTAGAGTAATTTGAATAATTTGAATCATGTACTCCACATCTATTATGCGTGAAATACATTCCTTCACACGTTGTTATAAACATTGTCACATGTAATTTTTAGTAATTTGGTCATTCAATTAACTATTGTTATACGTGAAATAGATCCCCTCATACGTGTCTTATAGCGTATATGTAATATATATTTTGGTACTTAGCACCTTTTACACGTGAAATACAATGCTTTACACATATGACATAATTCATTTAAAAATTATATACGAAAAAGTATGGAATCAAAAAAGTGTAGTCATATCGGCTTAACTTATACGATTTAATTAGAGCCATATGTTTTCATGTGCCAAACTTATTACACATTTACTTGGCTTCTTAAAAAATTTTCATTTATTCTCTCTTTTATTCAGATATCATTTATTTGCTTTATCATTACTGCTAGAAAAAAAAAAGATAAATACTAACTTAACTCAAATTTTATCGGAAAGAATGATTAAATTTTATCAGAAAAAATGACTAATGATAAAATCCCATTCTAAATAATAACCGATTCGTTGAAAAGGGCGAAAAAAATTGAAAAAATATTTTCAATTACTTTAAATAATTTTTTGAAATTTAAATTGTTTCTGTAATTTATTAATTTTTTCATAAGTAATTCACTGAAAAATTGAGCAAACTTTTTTCCTTCTTATTTTACAAAATTGGATTATTAATTATATAATTTTGAAAGGAATTTAACGAAAAAAACGGCTAGAAAAATTGAATAAATTTTATTTTAAAATAAAAATTAAATTATTTCATATTATTTGTTTTTCGTTTCCATATAACGAATGGTAGCTATTATTTATTATTTTTCAACACATTGAAATGTTTACGATTTATTTCTTGTCCAAAAAAACGGGATGAAATTAATTGATATATGCCTTGAACGATCTTATTGATATCCAAATGGCCAAGGAAAAAAGATCTGAAAGTATCTGATAGCTACAGCAATTATCTCTCCATTTTCTTCTTTTATGTATTTAGCTTACTTGGCTTCTTAGCAAATTTTATTATTTAGACTAGACATGGCATTTTATCATTAGCATTAATCAAATATCAAATTCAAGCCAAAATAAGATTAAAAGTAAAATGAAATAAATTATTATTCATTTAAAAGTAAAAATCGTCCGAGTTTTATTTCGCTCTTAATTTTTTTATAAATCATTAAAATTATTATATAATAAAAGTAATGATAGCATTAAAATAGACTAGAAAGACTTAGGCATGAATTACATTCCAAATGTTAATATTTAATCAATTCTAGGCTCTTTTTTTTATTTCTTGCTTTTCATCGTTCGTCCATATTGGGATTCATTTTTTGCTTGGATCAATTCTTATTTCATTTCACCATTGCAATACTGAACATTTTTAATAAAACGAGAAACTTTCATAATTAATTAATCAATTAACTTTGTTAATCAGTTAACTTATCAATTTATTAAATTGGCCAATCAATGTATTAGTCATCTCAGTTAGTTTTACTAATTAATCTAATTATTTATGCTTAATTTAATTCAATCAGTCGATCAAAGAATTGATAAGCTAATAAGATTGGAACTTCATTTTTTGAGTTTAGCCTGTTTAATAACGTAATCCAATGCTATGATTTCTTGTCGGCATTTTTTATAACGAAAATCTGCCCGCCATATGTTAGCAAACTTTATTTTGCTAAGCCAGACGATTTGTCCTTTTTTCCACCCCTTCTCCTTGGCCTCTCTCAATTCTAGCTCATCTCATCTTAAAAGCCATAAATATATTTTTTCCTCATTGCCGCAAAATGTAAAATCAATGTTTTAGTCCTCAGTATTATATTACACGTAGAGATAAATAAAAGTTCTCATATATAAATATATTTATATGTCTACAATATACTTTATATTTATCTAAATGTCAAATAAAATGTTAGTGAAAATTTTATGGGATAAAATTTTAAGCTTTTAATTAATTTTTTTGATTAAAATTGAATAATACAATTCAAATTTCAATTTAAATTTCATTTATTATTAACTGATAATAAAATTATTGTTTAACTTTTTGTTCTTTTTTGGATTTTATTTCTTTTTTCTTCGTGATGTTAAACAATAATAATAATAATAATAATATTGATTACTGATAAATATAGAATAGAAAAAATATATTTCTAGTGAAAAAATGTTTGCATAATTTGTTTTAAATGATTTTTCTTTGTTGCTTTTCTATTTTTTATAATTCAATATTTCAACTTTTGCTTTTCCCTTTTTGAATGTTTTTCTCAAAATTAATATCGAATTTTCAATTTTATAATTTTACATTTATCGTCGCTGCTTTTCCTTCCTTTTTTTTCTACAAATGAATATCGATATATTTTCCTGTTATTTGCATTTATTTCTTATTTTTCCTTTCTTCTTTCTTTTTTTTGACAAATGGTTATCATAAAATTTTCTTTTCATTTACGTTTTTCACTTATCACATTATATTTTTTCATATATATTATTACTTTTTGTTTTTCAAAATGATTATTACGTTTTCTTATCATTTATGATTTGCTTTTTCACATATCACGTTATATTTTCTTCCTTTCTTATTTTATATACATGTTTAATAATTCATTGCTATTTTTCGTTTAGTTTTATATTAGTATTATCATCAATTGTTTGATATTTAATTATCCATAGTTGTTAGCAGTTATGGATAATTAACTACTTATGACCAATTCATAATTGTACTGCTACATATAGCATGGTTATTATATTAAAATGTAACCGAAAAATTTTTGGATAATTTCATTGATTTACTGTCATCATTTTTTTTGCTTTAATTTTGATCTATCTCATTTCTTTTTTAAATTAAATTTTAAATTTTATTAAAATTGAATAAAGTCGAGATTTAAATTAGCAAATACATCAAAAAATTTTGTGTTTTGCTTTCTTTCTAAAATTTAAATGCATTTTATTAAATAATTAAAAAAGAAAGTGCAAAAAAAGCTATGATATTATTATCATTTATTAGCATTGTATTAAAAATCAAAACTTTCGTTCCTTTCTTTTTTTGCTTTTCAATTTTCAAAAAAAGGAATGAATTTTTGATATTTACCTTTTACAGATTTTGATATTCTCAATCGTTTTTCCTTTTTTATCTTTTCATTTTTTTGAAATTAAATTGTTTGAAACTATCATGGCCTTTTTTCCTCCCGCATATATCTTTTATCATATTATTGAAATGATATTTCGAAATAAATGCTCGCTCAATTCAAATTAAAATTGTCATTAAAATCTTGCAATTAATTGGAATGCAAACAAATTTTTTTATTTGGTTTAAAGATGACAATGCAAAAATTTTCAACATATCAAAATAATAGCATTCGTAAAATATATGATTGATAATTAAGAAATTTTGGGATAAAATTAATATTTTTTTTGCAAAACATTCAACTCAAATATTTTAATAATATAACAATTTTTCAATGCATGCATTCATATGCATATAGTATATATATGTGTGTATGGTGGTATTGAATTTGCTTATAATGAATGGTATTGAATTTGGCTAAACTTTGTATTAATATAATTTCGTATCATTAATGAACTTTCATATTATCATCTAACAATTTGATATCTGTTGATAATCGGCTTTTTGCGAAGTATTTAAAATATTTCCTTAAAAGAAAAAAATTAGCAAAATATTTGACAATTTTTCCGTGAATCATTCAAATTTGCGTTTCATTTCCTATTAAATAAATATTTATGACATCATATCATTCGTTCCGATATTTAACTTTTAAAATATTTTTGATGCAAATTTAAAATGATACTTAATAGATTGAAAGATGGAACATCATTTGCGTGACATTTTAATACCGATATAATTAGAACCAACGTGGATTTATCAACATTGCTGATAAAATTTTTAGCGTAAAACTGTCTTATCTCTTATAAAATTTTTCATTTCAAAAAATGTTAGTATATTCTTTTTTTTTTCTTTCCTTAATTTTTCTCCCTTTCTTTTAAAGTTTCGGTCAAAATTTCATTTTTTTTTTTGTAAAATAATTTTAGCGCGAAACTAAATTCTTATACAAATAGATTTCGCTGATTCATAAAATTAAGATATAAAAATTTTTGCATCTAAAAGGAAGAAATGAAGAAGAAAAAATGAAACAAAATTTTGGACGTCAATATATACATACATGTAATTTTTTATTAGAAAAAAATTGAAAGCTTTTCAAATGTTTTAAGCGAATTTTATTTTAAAAAACAAAATTGGAAGAAAAAATTTCTTATACTTTCTTTCTTTTTTCTTTTACAAAGACAAAAAATTAAAATTTAGCAAATACGGCATTATAGAAATTTTAAAATAGCAAAAATGAAAAAAACAAAATTTAAAAAAATGAATTTTTCAATATATTAAACAAACTTTTGTTGATTCTATGATTCCTTTTTTACAAATTATTTTGAATTTAAAAATGGTGAAAAAAGAAAAAAAATAATAAAATTCGAAGAAAAATTTTTTCTCAAACATTTAAGTGAATTTTTATAATTTCCTTCTTTTCTTTCTTTTACAATATGTTAGGAATTTTAAAATTAGCAAAAAAGAGAAGATAAAATTTAGTGAAAGAATTTTCCGATATGAAAGAAACTTTTATAATTTTTATGATTTCTTCCTCGTTTTGCAATAATTTTTTTTTTGTAGAAACTTTGAAAATGACGAAAAAACTTTAAAAATAAAGTTAGAAAGAAGATTTGGTAAATATTTTTAAAATCGTTAAGGCATTTATATATTTGTATGCTTATATTTAGCAAATAAGATAATAATAATTTTTTTTGTTTTAGTTTTGCTTTTTAAATCGGTTGATCAAATTACTATTTCCATTATCTTATTTTTATTTTTTTTAATAATGAAAAAAGATGACTACTTTAGGATTTGAAGAAAAGAAAAATACATGGAATTTTATAATGATTATTTTAAGAAATTAAGAACAGACATCATTCCTTGTCATTGTTATCATCTTTCTTATTTCGCTTTTTCAAACTTTCTTTTCTTCTACTTTAATTTTACAATATCTTGATAAATAAAAAGATTAAAACAATAAGTGGAATATAGGATGAAATGACAGAAAAGGAAGAATGATAAGAATTAAGATTATGATTGAATTTTTGAGAATTTGTAACCGACATTTGATAATTTGAAAATTTTTGATGATTATTAATAAGGTGCATTATTTTCCTAAATTAATAATTCAGTTACTGAATTGATTTACTTAGAAGATAATATCAATTATGATTTGTGTTAAAGCTTGATTTCTTTTCTTTTTAAGGTTTTTACTGAAAAAAATTCTGAAGTTAGACCTATAATTGGAAATAACATATTCAATTTGAATTAGAAGTAGTTTAGCTTGATGCTATTTGAAATGAGAAGAATGATAAGTTTTAAACAGCAATTTTCTGAATTTGAATGATTTGTGATGAAAACTTGATTCATTCAATGATTTCTTAAACTTGAGTGATTCATAATTGGAATTTAGTTCAACAATTGAATCTGACTGATTTGCAAGGGAAGCTTAATTCAATAACTTTTTGAATTTAAATGATTCATAAAGAAAAAAAACTTGATCTAGCAACTTCTTCAGCTTGAGTGATTCAAGAAGAGATTTAATCTAAGAATTGTCTGAGTTCGAATGATTACAACTGCATCTTAAATCTAAGTGATTTGTAAATAGAATGGTCTAATTTCTTAGATTTGAATGACTTGTTAAAAAAAACTTAGTCTAACAGTTTTTCCAACTTGAATGATTGTTGAAGGATAAATGTAGGAATAAAAGATTCCTCAACATTCTTAGAATAATTCAGACGAATCATTTTATTCAGTTCAACTGTTTTCTTTTTTTATGAAACTGATTATTACAAATTGCAACAGAAATTTTATCCTAATCTTCAGTTTTTCATATACGGTCTCGACATTCTTGAATGATTGCAAACTTTAGATTCTGGAAAAGATAAAATCTTTAAAAGTATTTTTCCTTATTTCTTTGGAAATTCTTCAAATGCATACAGTACAGTTATAGTCAGGATGCTTTATTAGATTTTCAAGAGATCGAAATATTTCCCGAAATTAAAAAACAATTATCTTAGAAAGCATAAAAGATGGAAATTTCATTATATTAGACATATTTTAATACTTACAATATACGCGACAATACTCACAGTAGTACCCACTGCGATACCAGCATTATTGTGTAATATTTACAGCACGTCTAATATGATGAAATTGTGTTTATTTCTTGTTTTTGCCTTTTCACGTAATATTTCGTGGAACAATTTTAATTTTGATTTGAAATGACAAAAACGAGTTTTATAGTTCAAGTTTTAATGATACTCTTTGTTTTTTTTAATTTTCTGACATATAATTTTAGCACCATTGAATAAATGGCATAGTACAACGAATTTCTGAATAATTCCAATCTTTTAACAATCCTAAATATTGAATAAAATTGCTTAAACAATAAGCTGTGATTTATTTGCTATTATTTATAAAACGAACATATTAGATTAAAATTCTTATTTAATTAAGAAAAAAGAAAAAAACAATTACTTTTCTTTTATTTGTAACAGACACTTATAAAATATATTCTCTTATATGTCAAACAAAAAGCATACAATAACTAATTTTGATAGGATTCGCAACTTGAATATGAGCCTATGCTTTTATGATCATAAATTGATTTTCATTCTTCGAGGTTGCGAATTTAAAAGCTTATCTAGTTTTTATATATCTACTGTCATATGGTAAAGATTGTAATAAATCCATATCTTCTTCTCTTCTCTCTTAATTATTTATGCTTTTTTCCTTTTTTCTTAGCTGCTGCTTTCTTTGTCAAAATTGTCAGTTGTTTTTGGAAATACTTTCAATCTTTAAATATCATCTATTCCTCCAAAGAAATCGTATTATTTTTTGCCTTCTTTTTCGCAAAAATTTAAATGCTCTAAACATATTTCGAATCTCTTTTCATATGGCATAATTCTGGAAAGAGGTTTTATATAATTCCAAAAAGAGAGTAGAGCTTGTTGGCTTATTTAGGAATGTCATGATTTGTATTGTAATGTTTGTGTGATCCCGAAAAGAGGTCAGTCTTTGTTTACTTCTGTTCATTATGTTATTAGCTATATCAAGGATTGCTTTTGTGATTCTGGAAAGGAAATAATTCTTCCCGACCTATTCAGAACATTATGAGTCATATTACTTCATTGTGATTCCGGAAAAAAGTTCAGTCTCCCTATTTAAAATGTTATAGATTTTTGTACAATGCACAAATTTTGTTGATATGCGAACATTTTATAGGATATCCATAATTTCCACCTAATAATTGCACCGTTTCTTTTTTCTTGAGAAGACGAGAAGTTCTAAAAATACTTTGCTAATGTTTGAACTTTTTTTCTAATATTTGAAAATTTTCCTTCAAAAAAAAGAGAGCACATTATTTTCTGGTTTTTACTTTTCATAATGCAATATGTCAAGCGATAGATGAAGAAAATTCATCTAAAAAAATCGGATAAATTTTGTGCCGAAATTGTTTCGAATTTTGACAATCAGTTGAAAATCTTGGGAGAAAAAAGTTTGAAGGAAAAATTTACATTTATTCGATTCATATCGATTGATCTTGAGTGGATACAATTTTATTATTTTTTGAAAGAATTTTTTTTACTTTGTTAAAATCTTTTTATACAGATTTAATTCATAGAAAATTTGCTATACTTTATATACATACTGATGTGGATCACGTAAAGATTACGAGAAATAAGAATAATTGATACATCAATTTAATAAATTAAACAATGTGAACAATAAAAGAATTATTCATATTAATTTGCTTAATTTTTTTTCAGTTTTTTTATAATTTTAACTTTTTTTTGGAAGAAATTTTCTGATTTTCTTTTTCGTATTATTGAGTTTCTGGTTCTCTTTTTCTTATTGTTCAGTTCCCTTTTTCAAATTTTTTTTTGCCTTCAAAAAATTTTTTTGAACTATTGCCTCCTAATATATATACTAAATTTTTCTTTACTAATTTATTATTATTTATACTTTTTTTGAAACTTTAGAGAGTGAAAAAAAGTATTATCTGCTACTATAATATCATTTCATTAGGTAATTAGATTAGGTAATTACTTTGAATAATTTGAAATGCCAAAATTTCAAGCTAATCAAAAGAATGTTTTAAATGTTTGTCCATTTCCATGAAATTATAATTGCTTGTTTGGATTTTTAGTAATACTTTTCTCACTTTTTAAATTATATAACATAATATTGAGAAATTTTTTGAAAACAAATTTTATTATTTGTTCAATTTTCTTCTTTTTCTGTTTTACATTTAAAAATTTCAGTTTCCTCGCCTTGCGAATATATTTAACAAAATGAATATTTTTACAAATTCCTTAATTGCTGCTTATTATTTATCTCTCATTCCAGGTTTTAGTTCAAAAATAATTTAAAACAAAATGGTTGGATTAAAAAGTGAAAAATTTATTTCTATAATGTGACATTACACGTATTTTATTATACTGCAAAAGATACGTACAAAGAAATGGGTGATAAATGTGATACAGTATATTTGGATAATAATCGAAGAAAAAAATTAACGTGAAGAATCTGAAATGAATGTGAACATCTGAAAAGTGATAATCTATAATCAACTAATATGGATCCATCAACAGCTAACGATGCAATTGTTATCGAGTTGCAAATGTTAATTGATGAAATGCGTTAGTTGTTTTTTTTTCTCTTAATTTTCATATATGTAATAAAATATAACGTTACATGAAAAATGTGACATAAATTATACTTTCAAAAGAAGAAGAAAAGATAATAGGATAAGATAAGTGAAATAAATAGATTTCATAATGAGAGGAATGAATAGATTCGCTTACAAAATATATGCAAATAACAATTTTCTTTTTAAATTTTACATATATGTGACAGAGTATAACTGACGTGAAATATAGCATAAGTTATATATTCAAAAAAAAAGAATAAGTAAGTAAGTAGGATAAATAGATTTCATAGTGATAAGGATAAACAAAATAAATGAATTCACTTACAGAATACACACAAATATAATTTTCAAGCTTCGATAAACATTAGTTCGAGACGATGAATAATGATTTTATCATTTAATTCATTTATGTAACATTTTAGAAATTTCAATTATCAAAGAAGGACTAATTAATAATAATGCAGTCAAGATGATAATTTTAATTTTTTTTCATTTGAATAAAAATATTAAGTATATCTGACTGAATTATCATAATCATATTATATATTTTGAATAAAAATTTGAAAGACTTTAGGACCGAGGTGATTTCATTTAGTTGAACATACTGCATTTATTTCAAGATCATTGTCACATTTTCAAGAACTAAAATTTATTAAATATTATATTTAATTTATTGAAAACTGGTAGTATGATCGTTGTTATTCATTTCAGGATTGCAAGATTTTGATTCAATTCGTTTTGCAACGTACAGATGCGCATGTAAATTACGTTTTATCCAAAAGAAGACTAATGGTATGTTTTATTGATAAATTAGAGAATAATTAGTACAGTAGATCGCAATTTCTCGGTATGATTTTGTTATAAATCCGTTATTAAGTTTTGTGCACGTTTTCAGTTCGGAATTCTCTCGATAAATGAATAGATAAATGAAAGATGAAAGAAGTTTCTTTCTTATCGGGATTTTGAATAACAAATAATTAGGGCAAGATGAAACTTTTTTTCTCGGTAATGAATTTATTATGCGTAATTAGCATATGTATATTTTTTTCTTAGCAAACTTAAAATATCGTAAGTTTGATTAATATTATCAGAACTTAAACTCAAAACTTGGATTGGAAAACTGTAAAATAGAGTATTAAAAATTTTTTTAATGGTATAACGATAATTAATTAGATTATAATAGTATAATACTTATTAATCCACAATAGAAAGTTATCTTTGCTATTTTATTTATTTATAATTTTATTATATCAATATTTGATATTATAATCAGAGAATTTCAGCATAATTTTAGTATTTATTTAATTGTCGAACATTTCATTGGTCCAATAATTTCGTGTGTTTTTTAGCTTGCCGTATTATTATCTATTCTAAGAAATTTAAAAGTTTTCATATCTTTCTGTTTCTCAGCTTCCTACTTTTTCTTCTTTTCCCAGTTCTTTTTTTTGGTTTTTTAATTTGTTTGAAATATTTTTCTTTGCAGTACACCTAGTGGATATATGGAATATGATTGAATCGTTCCGTGAAAATGGCTTAAATGCACTTCCAATCACTTCACAGGTCACTGCTTTTAATTTTTTTTCTCTAAGATGTTGTTTTTAATTTTTTTATTATAAAATGTTGCTTTTATTACTAATATTTGGTTTGCTTATTCATTAAAATTTTCGACTATTAGGTTTGATACTTTTTTGCTTAATTTCTAATCCAAAATTTTCGGAACTTTTTTTTTAACAAGCAAACAAGAAAAAAGAAACTAAGTAGCAAAGAGGTGGCAAAAAAAATAGAATTGTTATAAATCCAGTATAATAATAAATGCCATTACGCTTATGTGATTCATCAGACACTCAAATTTGAATTGCGAAAGACAATAAGATTTTAAAATCAATGAAATATTTATTGTGATAGATCAGATATTGATTACAAACTTCTTACTAGATACTCTATATTGTAACTTGTAAATCTCGTTGTTAGGTAAATAGGAATTTCTTAGTAAAAAAAAGGGAGTAAAGGAAGTGTTAAATGTTTTGGTCATTCATGGATTTTACTTATTTTGAAACAATGGAAAAAAAACTTTTTGATTAAATTACGAATCTAAATTTTAATCGCAATTAAGTTGCATCAAACCTGCCGTTAGTAGTACTTCTCAGTACGAATATTTTGCATATAATATTCTTCTTCATTTTAATTTTGCATGATCTAAAAAGTTATTTATTTGCAGGTAAAAATTTCAAGATTGGAATTGTTGCTTGCAACGATTTTTCATAATTTAAATAAGCGTTTACCTAGTGCGCAACACATTGATACCGATAAATCCATTTCACTTTTGCTTAGCTTCCTCGTCGGTGCGTATGACAGGTTGTATTTGTTAACAATGATGATTATGTAATAACAGAAATATTTGAGTTGAAAAAAATTCTCTGTATTATTTTTTATGGACTAATGTCCTTAATTTTTCAATTGTTTATTATTATCACATGTATTTGTAGGAAAAAGTTTTTTTTTTTTTGTTAATGATACTAGGAAAAATTAATTTAGTAGAATATTTTTCAATTTCGTGAATGTTATCTTTTTTGGTTATATAAAAAATTAAATTTCAGACAACAAACTGGTCGTTTAACGGTATTTGCTATCAAAATAGCTCTTGCTACATTATGTGCTGGTAAATTAATGGATAAGTTAAGATGTAAGTAAAAGAGTTATTCTTTCGAATTTTGTTTAATTACTTTAATTACGATTAAAATTTGAGTTTTCAAACATTATTACATTTCATTGTTCTTTGTGTTTCAGTCGTTGAAATGTTTGTTTTTTTTTTCTTTGTTCATAGTAATACGTAGGTCTTTTAAAATTTTTCTTTCTAACTTTTAACATCTAGAACGATGAATAAAAAAAATTTGCTCTCAAGTTCTTCATAGTTTTTAGAAAAAAAAATTTTAAAGTTTTAAAAATTTCGAAGTGAATTTCAATGGCAAATTTTTATTCGAAGTTTGTGGATTTGAAAACAAGATTGTAGAATTTAGAATTTAATTTGGATTGGTGCTTTCAAGTTCTTCATAATTTTAGAAATCTAAAAAAAACTGATCAAAGTAATAGGGGCTTGATTTTTGCTTAAATGGAAAAAATAAAGAATTTTCTTTTATATTTTATTTATTCTTATTATCTCTAGTTTATAATTTTGCTTCCAGTAGTTTCTTGTAAAAGTGATTAGTTTTTCAGATGCGTTTTCACAAGTATCCAATAGTAGTGGCGTAATGGAATGGGATAAATTTAGTGGTTATTTACAACATGTTCTGGCTCTCGCTACAGCTGTTTTTGAAGGTCCAACATTTGGTTACACAGAAACAGCATTGGGACAATGCTTTCAAAAAGTTTGTGAATGACAAATGCTATGTTGTAAAATCATATTTCTAAATTAATGCCAGGAAATTTCTATGATGAATGTATGGATAAAATCATCTTGAATATATTTCTGTCATTAATTTTTTAATTTCGATCGAAATGTTGATGTTGAAATACCTTACAATTTTTATTCTCAGGACCAACGAGTAAATTTAAATGCATTTCTGGATGTAATGTTGGCCGATCCTTGTCCACCATGTTTGATGTGGTTACCATTACTACATAGAATGGCAAGTGTTGAGCATGTTTATCATCCAGTTGTTTGTGATGCTTGCCAGGTAAGAGCTTTCATTTGCATTCAAAAATGATTTTCTTGTTTGAAATTAGATTTTCACATTTCTATTTAATTATATTCAGCTTTATTGGAATAATAAATTATCTGATTGATTAATTTAAAATTTTATCAAACTTTAATTATAGTGAATGCTTTTATTGTCATGTATAACGTTATTTAATTTGATTTAATAAAAGAGAAAATGATGGTAAAAGGGGAAAAGAAGAAAAGTTTAAAAAAAGATAACTTTTCTTTTTCATCTTGAATTTAATGAATATCTATACATCTACTTCAAATAATTTGGACTGACTTTTTTGATTAATTCAATAATGAAATCAAATCAGATTAGATTTAATAATCACTAAGAAATTGCTTCTGTGAATAATACGTTGTATTTTACAAAAATAATATGCCGAACCGTTTTTGTTTACAGGTTCGATCATTCACCGGTTTTCGTTATAAGTGTCAGCGTTGCACAAATTATCAGTTGTGTGAACAGTGTTTTTGGCGTGGACGAACAAGTTCAGCACATTCTAATGAACATGAAATGAAGGAATATTCTAGTTATGTGAGTAAATTTTTAGATAATGTGCAAATTATCGATGTATGAAATGGGAATTTGCTAACAATAACGAAATAACTAACGAAATCTTTCTCTTTAAGTGATTATCGCAGTGAATACAATTTTTTAACTACAAACAGTTTTCTATGAGATGGTCGAGAAAAAAAGTTGCTTTCTGAAGTGCAGCATATTTTTGAGATTTTTATATATTATATTTAATTAATCCATTAGTATTATCATAAATTATCACTTGATGATTAGTAATACCACATTATTCATAGATTAACTCATCTTATTTTATATTTCGTTTTGCCGTCTTTTTTAGCCTTGCAAAATAAGAAATGTTTCACTTGTATTTATAGAAATAGATATCTTGTCAAATAATTATCGAACAAATATCAAAAAACAACTGATTACTTAATAATGAAGATTAAGGAGATTCTTAAAGTTGGTTATTGATTCAGCTTAGGATGTGCTTTTTGAGATGAAATTTTATTTTCTCAGTTCAAGTTGTATATTGTTGAACGGAAAATAAAGCTTTTCCAGAAATCACCGACCAAACAGTTAGCTCATTCTATACACAAATCTTTGCGTTGTGTACCAGTGGCTAATCGTTCCACACATCCAATATTCCCAGAACGTCCAGAACGTCCTCTCGATCTCGCTAACATTTTGCCGATAACGCCAACAACATCTAGAAGACGACTTTCAGAAGGTGTAAAAGATTGGACAAGTCAAATTTTGCCCGGACAATTCCCGATAACTAATGGTTCGACTATGGATGATGAGCATAAATTGATTGCACGATATTCGGCTAAACTTTCCGGTCGAACACAGGTAAATTAGTTGGAGCATAATTCATTTAACGGTTAATGTACTTAATAAATCAAAACTTTTAAAACTATCATAAATATACTGTTTAATGTTTCATCCTAGGAAAAGCAAATATTCATTTTTCTTGGAATTTTTCAAAAATGTTTTAATTTCTTTAACTAACGTGTAACTTGAAAAAATAATACATTTAAGTATCCATTTGTGTTGCCGAAGGATCGCACAGCTAGTATGGATGAAAATCTTAGTGAGAAAACATTAATTGCACGACTTGAAGAAGAAAACGGTGAAATGATGCGTGAAATGGAAATGTTGAAGCAACAACAAGTAATACTTATACATATATATATATATATATATATATATATGAAATAGAAGTTGGAAAGATAAGGGAATAACAAAGATAGATTACTGACTTTATATACGGAAATATATGGAAATAGTTTTTTTATTCGCTGAATAAAATTCTTTTTTTTTTTAATCTTGCTATTTATTTCAAACTTATCTGCAACTCTGAATATATTAATTTTGTTTTTCTTAGGAACTAGAAAATACGGATGAACAGTTGAATGGTTTACGTGAACGAAAAGCTCAACTTGAGGAAAAAATGCGTATTATGCAACAGACACGTAGACAGTTAATGCAACAGTTAGAAGTGCTTATGTCGGAACTGAACGTAAGATTTTGCTTTCACATCATTTATCTTGATTTTATATAGGTTGAAGTAGCTTATTAAAGGATTTTTTGAGTAAGTTTTTAGAAAATTTCTCAAATTTAAAAGTGTTAAATTCGAAAATAATAAAAACATCTAAGTTTTACGTAAAAAAAATTTTTTTTAAAGCAACAAGTAGAAGTGTAACAACAAAAAATTTTTTGAATTCAAGTTCACGTAGAGAATATCTCTGAGGAAATCATAATTCGTATTTGTTTCGAATGCATATTTATAGTCATTTAGGGCACACACGAAAAATTCGTTTCAAAGATAAAGACTGTATGATATCTTATCCAGACATAGCACTAATTTTCGTCATGTGTTGAAATATATTGATAAGATTGTCACTTATTTCTTTAAAAAAGGTTCATAAAATCCATAAAAAATTAACCGGTCCATAAAAAAAATTAAGACATAGTTAATTCTTGTTTTCTTTTTGTAGCAATCAAAAGGTGGAAGTATGGGTGCTATACCGGAATCATTAACCGGTATTGGAAGCCGTGTTTCTACCGCATTTCGGGATCGCGCAATACAAAGAGCTAGTTCAGTACCTTGCTGCTCAGTTACAAGGTGATCTGCTTCACGCAGCTGATGATATAACAAACAATATGAGCACATTGCTCAGGGAACTTGGTCAAGGTTTGAATTTTTGCAAACCATTTCCTTTATTTGCTAATTATTTTTAGTTAACTGAATGTTGTTAAAAGTTACTTGTCATAAAAACTTCACTTATTGTACACTACTAATATCAATCATTCCTTAATGAATTTATTTTTAAGTCGCTGAAATGCTTGTTAATATTTAAACTTTTGCTGTTCTGAATAAATCGTCCGCTAGCATTACAACTTTAAGCAGACAGTTCTATTTTCCTTTAGTTAATATTTCTTATTTTAGATAAAATATATATGAATCGTTAGAAATTACTTTTTTCATGATTGAATAATATCATAGAATATTATTGGCTTCTGAAATTTTATCGCTTTATAAAAAATTACAGCATCTCCATATTCTAAGTTTACTATTAGACCTTTCAATTCATATCTTTACTTCTAATGTTGATTATATTTTATAACTTTCTCTTTTATATATTGCTCAGAAATGATATCTTTCTTTCATTCATTATCAAATAATTTGAATGGATAAGTAAAATAAATAGAAAAAAAAACAAATAACTAAATGAATCATGAGATGATTTTCAGCTCAAAAAGATGTAATAAATGGTGGTGATGGAATAGAAAGCGGTTAGGTATCGATTTTGTTGAAATTAATACAGGAATACAAACTTAGACAATTTGTTTATTGGCAAAAATTTCCATTTCCTTCAGATTGTTTCGTATTCGTTCATTCAAATCTGTTTAAATATCTTGTAATCTTTCTGGATCATTCTCTGTCTGCACGCACTACTAATATTATATTATAATTATGTCTAGGCATTTTAAATGCCAAATTCCCTTTTTTATTTAATTAATTTATCTTTCTTTTTTTCTAAATTTTATTTCTTTAACTAATTTACAGTTACTTTTATCTTTTATATCTTATTTCTTGAAAATTTTAATATTCAAATTAAAATTCGCTTTAAATTAACACAATTTAACATGAATTGTCGCTTTCCCTATACTAGATAAAGTACGAGAATAAGAAATATAACTGCAAAATTTTCCTCAAAATATAGTAATCAACGTCGAAATTATATAATAACCTGTGTCTTTGAAAGTTTTCAGAATTTTTCAAAGGTAGGAATTTTTGATATAGTATTTGTAAAAATATTTGGAAAAAATTTTTCTCAGCTAAAACTTCTAAAAAAATTTTTTTTTGTGCAGTACAGACTGAGAATGCACCGGCTGTTTTCAGCTACCGTGTCTACCTCGCTGCGAATTCGTTTCTTCATCCATCTGTTTCAGTGACTTTTGATCAAACTTATATAACACTAAATATCTACCGCTGTAGTTCTTATATGACCATCAGATTACGTACCAAGTTGAAATGCCGACTTGCTACAGTAGATAAATCATATTTTTAATAATTAATAATCAGTGTCACATATCAAAATATTCGAGAAAAAATGTCATTTTTTTCTATTTTTTGATTCTGTCGAATAGTTGTAATTTGCAGAATCGAGCTAGAATGTTCTGAATTAATTTATGATAAATAATGCCATTATTATTATTTTATATTTAAGCATATATCCAAAGCACGTTATTATTATATTTTGATTTAGCATTCATTTATATACGGCTTATTCAATGTTCTTGTTTTTTCTATTCGTTTAACTTGTTAAATCTCACCGGTTAGATTTATGCCCAACTTTTAAGCTTAAAATCACTATAATATTTATTTTTTTGTTATTGCGGTTTCTCTTTTATAAATTGCGCTTTTTTCCTATTAATCGCAAGTTTTCTTCCTTTATATTTTTTTATCGGTGAAAAAATACTAAGGAAACACATAAATTGTCAATTATATTTTATTTTCTTTCTGAAACGGTGCATCGTATTGTTTTTTTTTCTTTGGCGGCCTAATCATGCTTACTATTATATACTTTGCAAGTTGTTTAAATATTATCAATTAGTTTAATGTTTATGCGCATTTTTAAATTACAAATTGAGATTCTAATCAAACATGATCAATTAATACTAATAAATTTCAGTTGAAAGTATTACATCAGAATCCTTTCTAAAGTAATAAATTTCAGATTTTTTTTTTCTTTTGGATTTTTCGATAAAATAAAGCTACGTTGATTCCAGAATATGTCTTATTCACCATCAGATTAGATGATTAGTTATCATGAAATAAAACTTCATCTGAAAATTGCTCCTAAATAAATTTGAAAATTATGCAAACTTCCTGTCTGTAGAGAATTTGAGAGAATATAGGAAAACGAAGTATATGAGGAACATGAAGGAAAAAGAGAATTAGATAGAGGACCAGTGTTAATGTTCCTTTCAAATTTGAAATATTTAAATTAAAAGAAAAAATGTTTCTATCAAAATCACAAACAATATGCTTATATTTTGAACAAAAAATTGGTAATATTTTAAATATTAACATTCATCCATTGTTACAACTGTAAACTATTACAATAATCCTAAAAGTTAGGTAATCAAAAAGACCAATGTTGATTAATCAGTAGTACTGCATTACGCATATGAATAATTATAATTTGCATTATTGCTTATATAATTGAAATTTGATCTAATACTGAAATTCGATTAGGACATAAAAAAATTTTGCTACTGAAACGCTGGAAGTAACAAAATGCACCCAAATAGTTATGACTTTGAAGAAATTTATTAAAAAATGGAATACAATATGAAACGAATATTAAGTTAATTTGCAAACATCATTTATCATCATCAATAATATCATGAAAATAATTGTAAGAGTTATTTTGACCGATCTGATTTTATCAGATTATTTAATTAATCTGGTCTTGTTCAATTTTGTTCAGTGAATCTTGCTACTCTTTCCGGTTAACAATACGACGACATGTTAATTTTCCAAAATGCTTCAGAATCAAAACAAAAAAAAAAATACTGCGCATCTAAATTTGTGATATCTCCCGTCCATTTGATTGATCCACAATTCTTCCACATTATAGTCATTATTTTCATATATCGGTCAAGATGAAGACCTGATAAATTAAAAATGAAGGATCATATAAATTAAAAGAAAAGAAAAAACAGTTTATTATACAATAGCAGTTGTCAGAAAAACCGAAATAGTTGTAACATAGAATTATTCATTCAAATAGTTTATATTTACATTTTTGCTTTTTTGTCTCATGAGTTGGCTATTTAATCTTCAAATCATCTAAAAATATTTTCTATTCCATCCTATATTCGATAACTAATTTTTAAAAGCCTTATCTTATGTATTAATCTTGTATATTGCCCGATAAAACTGTACATCACACAAAATAATTTTGCATAATTTCCTCTTTATCTATGAAACCAATCTTATGTCTGGTATGTAAATTTTTTGTAGTTGTGGGAATATTGCCAATCTTTAATATTTTTCAAGAATTCCTTTTACACATTCATTACCAAAAGAAATTCTAACATTATGAGTTGATTCAATCCTATCAGTCGACACTCAGACGCTCTTCACGCAAAACGCTCTTCATATTTCTTCCAATTCAATATATTATTATATATAAATTTGGCCCTGATATTATTCTCGACGTCATTCTATTGTAGTTGGAATTATTTTGAATCTATTTTTATTGTATTTGGATCTGGACGATAATAAAGGATAAACTACTTATGTTTCGAACACGCAACAATATCAGTACTCAATATGTCATTCCCTTAAAACGTAATTCTGCAGTCAACTAATAAATAATATTCCTCATCTTCTCATTCTTTTTTCACAACAGAAAATTTTAGTGCAACAAGCTGAGAACTGAGACTAAAATTAATCATAAAAAATAAAAATTATAATTTGAAATTCCTATGACTTCCATTATATTAGAAAATATAAAATTTCTAAAGAACCGACTAATAAACATTCTCCAAAAAGTAAGAGGCATTAAATGTCACATCGCCAGAACAAAACTTAATAGGTTCAGAACGACCTCAAGTGTATGAAATCAGAAAGATGGAGGAAATTATGAGACTACAAATGTGTATTGAATCACTCCAAGAAACGAACGACAGATGGGTTGATTATGTCTCTTATCATTGCAAAAAAAGAATAAAAATACAACGATAAGAAAGCAAGTATTTTAACTATTTATAAACACGAGATTGACTACGAAATTCAGAAACTAACACCAACTCCAAATTAGCAGCATGCATTCCCAACAGAAGTACCAATGCCAATTCCATCTACTACCAACACTAATGTCAATATCCTGCAATTATCTTTATCTATTTTTAATGGCAATTTACGACAGTAGAGTTTTGAAGTAGTTTTACCGCAGCTGTCCATTCACAAACCATCCTGGAAATCCAAAAACTAAACTACTTAGTCTCAAATTTAAAAGCATCAGCACTACAAACCGTAAGAGGTTATGCTATTACTCGAAAATTATGAAACTGTACTAAAATTACGACCAAAAAATATGGGGATCTATTGACGAGAACCATAAAACGAAATGAAAAGAAATGGATTAAAGTCATTGAAAAAAGGAACCCAATTTTCTGAAATTAGAAGCACTGAGTGAAAACGTGGAATATTCCGTTTTAGAAAATGTAATCAAAAACTGACTAACGCTATTGACACTTGAAAAAGTATATCATCGGAAAAAAACCGTCAATTCCCCATGATCAATATTAAAACTAAGATTATTTCTCGCGAACCTATCCACATCAATAAAGAGGTTTACTTAAATGGAAAGAAAAAACTATTTCGTCAAAGTCTAAGCAAATTCCAGAAGCATATAACAAACTTCAACATTGGCAACAATTCACAATGAGAAGAAAATTCCTTAATTAATGACAAAAAAGGGAGAAAACAAAACTAGAAGATCGTGTACATTTTTCAATCAAAATCATTCGAGTATATATCCAGCAGTGAATGCTCGAATAAAACGTCTCAAAGAAATGAATAAAATATCATTTATCTGAAGACACATCAAGGAGAAGAGTGTAGAAGAAAGGTTAAAATGTTTTTACTACAAAGCTGCTCATTAACAATGCACCATATAGAAAAAGAAATCAATCAAATCCGAACAAAACTTCATATCTTATCAGGAGCCGGACAAACGAAAAAATGAACAAATCGGAAAATTATTTGATTGACAACAATCTGACAACAATGATTCAAACGAATGCAATAATGAAAAAATGATAAAACGACGAAGAAACTTTGCTACTATGCAAGAAAATAACTGTACTTAATCCATTATTGTCAGAACGAAAACAAGAAGCCTTGGAATTGTGATATTCGATCACAATTACCTTTCATATCAAAAGAACTATTCAATGACTAAACTCAGTAGAAACCGATGAACAAGAATTAAAACTATCTTCGTTCCATTAAGAAACCTACGCTACTTGTTTTTGCATAATCACTCAGACTAAACTTAACGTACAAATCAATAAATATGAGATCATCCAAATAATCGCTAATGTAATCGAATATTTAACTAATGGATTGAATGTTATCAAAATATTGATGGTCAAGCAGACAATGAACCTAAAAAAATTATCGGAAACGACTTGACGTCTTGATTTCTTCATTATTTCTTCAAATTTATGAAATTGGAAAAGATCGAAAAACTAGATGGAATGGAAAGAATCAAAGTTTAGCAAATACTTTGGATTATGCCTAGGATATCTAAAAAATTTGATCAAATGATTGCGACAAGAATCAATTCTCAGCCTATATCATAATATAATCGAAGAACAGAAACAACTGGATATAATCGAAGAGGCAAGACTGGTGAAAATATAGAAGAATATTATTAAACCTATCTAACACATCACGGAGCATTAATACTTGACAAAAATACTATTAAACTAAGAATAGTATATGATGCTTCAGCACACTTTCATCAAAAGAAAAGTTTGAACAGAGGTCCAGTCTTGCTACCAGACTTAGTCGGAGTATTGTTAAGACTTCAGATGATGGAAATAGTAATAGCCAGTAATGAAAGGACATTTTTATAAGTGGAATTACATCCGAAGGATAGAGATTCTTGTAAATTTTTATATTTATAAAATATTACCAAAGATGTCACCGCAAGAGAACATAAAATGTTATAGATTTAAAGAGATTCCCTCTGGAATATAAAATTTTAAAGATTTAAAAAAATTTCCTCCGGAATCATTTCATCATCTTTTCATTATCGGCTAGATTAAACTATCTTATAGTAATAAGTAATACGATAGCCTACGAGATAAAGAAAAATATGGGGACATATTCCATTATCAGCAAATGAAACTGAAGAAGCTCTAATAAAAGATGAGGAAACAAAAATTATCTTCAGTGAATCGGCGATGAATGTAAGAGAATTTCTTTTTAATAATGAAGAGTTGAATGAAAGAAGTGGCAGAACATAATAAACTAAAGTCGATAAACAATAATTTTCTTGGTATTAGTTGCATCCCTGGTTTACATATCATTCATATATGATATTGAAATGAAATGATAGCACACTAAAACCATGGACCGGAAAACAAATTATTCATCGCCGCTTCAGTGAAGAAAAATCACTGAAATGACTATTCTGCAATTCATTGCCTTTATGATTTCTAACACCGTCGATGATTTACTTCATTCAAACTATTTTTCCAGTATTTAAAGAAGCAAAACAGACAGCAACGACACAACATGATAGGAAAATGGCCGACCAATGTAATCGATGTACCAAAGATTCGTGAGATACACGTATTCACCAATGCATCTAATTTTGCATACGCAGCAGGGTGTATGCCTTCAATGAAGAAATACAAGTATGAAGGCAGCTTCAATTTTAATATGTTAAATCCCGGATAGCTCTAATTAAAGACATATCGATACCGAGGCTGAATTACTATTAGGAATATGAACTGCACAAATTTTGTTTTAAAAGAATTAGAATTGCAGGATATACTTGTAACCTAGATTCAAAATGTGCTTTATTTTGGACCAAGAATTATTCTAAACTATCTCCTCAGTCTGTTCAATATAAGGTTGAGGAAATTCGAACGGCAGACTTTACCTTTCGATATATACCAACTGAGCATAACCATTTGAATATAACAATCAGAGAATGTCACCAGGAAAAGTCCACATTCGCTAATCGAGGCAACAACTAAATAATCACTGTCGCGAATTCCAATATCGCGAGACTCCAAATAACCCAATAACTCAATAAATAATAAAATAAATCAACTCATTCATATTGTAACTAAATATTTCCAATATCATGACTCATTTAATTCCTTAGATTAACAATTGTCGGAAAACTGATAGAATATGTTATACTTTAAATGCTCAAAATATTTCTAATGATTCATCCCTTTGTATTAATCATTTCCAAGCGCGTCCTTTGCTAATTCCCCCAAACAATTCCCATTTTTATCTTTGTATCTAAAAATATGTACTTTCCCACGCTAATCTTCTCATCCAATCATTTTATAATGCTTATATTGTAATTTATCCCGATAGTTCTTTGTGTTTTTGGTGCATGAACAATTAAAAAACCACTCCCATTTCCTAATCCATATAAACCCTATGGTATTAATCGAAGAAGGGTTATCAATAAACCATTAACAATCGGTGCTTGAAAAAATCAATTCAACGACCATCAGCCCGACTCGTATCAAAATACTGGTGGTATCCGGCTATCAGTCAGCATTAACTCACAACCTAACAAATTTCACGACAATCGCAATGGAAATTTCATAAATGCAAGCCATTTCAGTAAATGGACTCGATAACTAAAAGTAACTCAAAATAGGCTCTTGATTCATCAAGTTAAGTCTCGAAGAAAACGTATCAGGGTTGCAATCGATGTTTACTGATAAAGATTTTATGACAAATGCTAATTATAATAAGACGGAAGGAATGTGTTGCGAAGAGATTTATGTGTATTTGAGGGGTTCTGAAGGTCTCAGCGTAGATTTGACTGAACAGGAAGATCGATCGCTTATTTGAGTCGATGTTTGTTGGTTTGATGCGATACAGCGAATTTTGTGATATCAAACTTTATCGTGGTGATACAAGTTGAATAACAAGAATTATATTATTGAGTGGGCAAGTAAGGGAAGGAAAGCCAGTAAAGTCACAAAAAGGGAAGTCGTTCGGGAGTCGTTGTCGTAATCCCTCTGGTAACAGTAGATCACCGGCTAATCCAATAGGGTTTATATGTATTGGGAAGTGGGAGTGGCCTTCATTAAGCACAAAAACGGTTGTCAATTAACATATAGAAAGAAAATAACTCAATACCAAACGAATAACTAAACAATTTTCTCACCATAAATCATTCAACTAATTCTTCATTCCTCAAATTTATTTCTCATTTTTCCATGGTTAGCTAAATTCATATCTTTGTCCAGATACGCATCTTTATCGACAGCTGTCAATCATCTATTGTTATAATGCATATACTAATGCTTATACTGTAACTAATTCTCGCGAAATTGATCTCGCAAAATTGAAATTCGCGATAGGATGTTGCTTAGACAAATATAATCCGATGGAATAAGCGAACAACAAATAAAATATCTGGAATTTATATTTCGATAAAACGGATGACTTATATCGATTAATGTGTTGTTTATAAAACGCAGAATTGTATATGGGAAGTAAATTTTTTTTTTTATTTACCAAATCACAATCACATTATTAAACTTATTATTAAACAAAAATATGAGAAGCTTTAGCATGTAGGAATTAGTGAATTAAGACAAAAAATTTTGAATACCAAGCGACAGATCCACAATAAAAGGAATCGTAAATGAATGTATGACATGTAAATGATGGAGAGCCAAGCCATTCAAACTGTCATTAATGCCAAATCTACCATCATCCAGTGTCAGAAAATCAAGAATTATTAAATAGTTTGATCTTGATTATTTAGGATCACTTTCAATTAAGAATGATAATAGAGTAACCAAAAAGTGGACTGTCCTTTTTATATGCCTTATTATTAGAACCGATTTAGAACACAACACGTCTCAGCAGAAATATTCATCTCATATTTTGTAGATTTGTATCGCAACGAGGATATCCTCCTATGCTTTGTCTTAAGTGACAGAGCTAGTCAATTCAAACTTGTATTTAAAACTATTATGGATCAAAGCAGACATTTTCTCGATTGTGGACCAAAGCAGACATTTTCTCGATTATGGATCAAAGCAGACATTTTCTCGATTATGGATCAAAGCAGGCATTTTCTCGACTCGAAGGAGATAGTATGAAAAAGTATTATATTGATGATTATAAAATGATAAGACCTATTGAATTTATTTCTTCATATGTTCCAATAAATATACCGACAAATGAAGATGATATAAAAGATGAATTTATACTTCACCTATTGAATACTAGAGAGAAAGTCCAAAGTGCACTCAAAACATTACACTTAGTTTGAGAGATTTGGAAAAACAAATACCTGAATAATCTTAGAGAACGTACGCAGATGGAAATTGTATCTCCCAAAAGAGTGGAAAACCGAATTCCACGTTTTCTGAGATACCAAAAAAGAACATCAGTTTCAATATCTATCGGAAATAATGGTAAAGAATCATTTTTAGTATTCGTAATTTTTAATTTCATCAAAAGGCTAACAATAACATAAACTAAGTTTAACATTAGATTAGGCAATTTTCTAAAATATATATATATAATTAATATCGAAGATTAATCAATCCTTTGAATACAGGTAATCAATTAATTAATATTGCCTTATTATATGATGCATTTATTCATTGTTATACTTTAAACTCTGTTTCCTTATAATTAATACTTTTACAAGTGATATTTTTTTTTAAATCATATTTATATGTATGACATACGTTATGTCAAAATTTGACAAATTTCAACTTTTCAAGGATTGATATTAGTTAGAACATATATTTCTCATATCAAAAACACAATTATCATCTATTTTTTGGTATGATAACGAATATTGTATGCTCGGATAGAGAGATAAAATGATGATACTAATAATTATTTGCAAGATTACTCTTATCGACATAATGATCAATGAAATATTTGCAAAGCTATCTTTATTCTATCATTGACGTGAACGTAATTTACCATTATAGTATTTTAATCTCTTCCTCCATCTTTCACACTTTCACTTCTTTTTTATCTGTTTTCAGAAACAAATTATTGGTATATTTCAAGAATTGATAACAAACATAACAAGAATTGATAAAAGTTGTCACAAGAAAATCTATAGCTTTTCAAATATCCTTTATCGTAAGAATGCGATGCCATAAGAATGCGATACTATAATCGTCCTTTAACAGACAGATTGGATAGATCTGTTTAATGCAAAGCAGACTGAATTTTTGTTCTGTGAATGCTTTTCGATACGAATGGGATTTTATTAAATTTATAAAATGTGATATTAAATTTACTAGAGATTATTACAAATATTATAAAAAACAAATATATGCTTGCTCTCTTTACTCAATACAGTTATTATTTCATTTAATAAAAAAATACATCCAACCATTTAATTACGTTTATTCTTTTCCAATTTATTTTTTTAAAATTTTAAAAACTTTTTCTTAAGATTATTATTTGATGATTTTCTAATATGAATTAAAACTTCGCTTACACCATTCAATTTTTCTTCAATAAATAAATAATTCATAACACTAAAAAGCTTATCAATTAACCATCAATCGATAACTACTTTCTGCGAATGCATTTATGTGAAAACGAATTAATTTTAAAGCTTATTAAAAATATTATAATATTAGCAAACACTTTAATTAATTCAGAATTTAACCAAAAAATTGTGCTATTACAATCACACCGACACGAAAAGCGAAAAAACATACACACAAAAACCGAACGAATATCACATCGTGTTTTACGCATAATCCACCTTCCTGCTGTTCATATCATCGTCCATTTCGATTTTTGTGCATCTTTTATCCACCAAATCCATAAAGTGTTCGACCTTGTCGTTTTAACGCATACACCACGTCCATAGCAGTTACTGTCTTACGTTTTGCATGTTCGCAATATGTTACCGCATCACGTATCACATTTTCGAGGAATACCTTCAGCACTCCACGTGTTTCTTCATAGATCAATCCTGAGATACGTTTCACTCCACCACGACGTGCTAATCGTCGAATTGCCGGTTTTGTGATTCCTTGGATATTATCACGCAACACTTTCCGATGACGTTTCGCTCCACCTTTTCCCAAACCTTTACCACCTTTACCACGTCCAGACATTACCTATTCAATAACTAACGTCCAATATCAGTCAACAATAACAAACTACGGCCAACGTACTGATTTCATTGCAATATTTGACGGGCTTATATATCAATGCCAGGTACGACCTCACCGGGATACATTCGATATAAAATATAACACCACTTTACATTAGTCATTGGATAGACAATGTCTCGATAATATCCCATCCTTCAGAATATTTATCGGAGGTAATCTAATGACCAATAACATATCTGTCAGTTTGACTTCTCTTGATGGTTCTGACACTTCTAAAACATACATCCAAATGTATCATATTTTATACAGTGCTTCCATTTGCATATTTTGCAAACCAATAAAAAAGTATTTATTAGTATGAACATTGAACAAAGCAATGACATACGAGATCAAATCTGTGTGGCAGATTTCCATTATATTAAACAGCTATATACAGACAATATAATGACTGTGAAGAATAAATGGCATAAGAATGAAGTATGTTAGCGCTTTCTATCAACAAGTTCCTTTTCAGTTAGAATCTCAATTATCCTTCTTCTTGCTCTTTCGACCTTTAGCCTATTTACTTCATTACAGACTCTAGTATCGTTCGTGACATTCTCCTCTGTCATCTAAGTGGTATCTTGATATAGGATTCTATTATTATGATACATTGAGACTAGACTTATCTTTTCATTCTGACCAGCGATTTTTAAGAAAAACAGATTGTTAGGAGGTAGATGATGAAAATACACAGAACAAACTGCTTCATCTTAACGTAGAATCCCATAATCACCACAACCACCCTTTTACCTCATTTTCAGTATCAATTTGAGGATAAGCTATGATTGTATCATCTCCTCGGACAAAACAAAATTTAATAATGTCAATTATTACGGTAAGAATGGCAACTTCTTGCACTTTTAAACTTTCTCGGCAGTTTTCTTTGGCAGTAGCACTGCTTGGATGTTTGGCAGTACACCGCCTTGCGCAATTGTCACACCAGCAAGCAGTTTGTTCAATTCCTCGTCATTGCGCACAGCCAGTTGTAAATGTCTCGGATTGATCCGTGTCTTCTTATTGTCACGCGCTGCATTTCCAGCCAATTCTAACACTTCGGCAGCTAAGTATTCCAGAACAGCAGCTAGATATACTGGAGCACCAGCACCAACACGCTCTGCATAGTTTCCCTTACGTAATAATCGATGAATACGTCCTACCGGGAATTGCAAACCAGCACGCGATGAACGGCTTTTCGCTTTTCCAGAAGACTTCGCTTTGCCACCTTTCCCACGTCCTGACATAATTTAATCTAAAAGAAATCATCAAATTCATTTATGACAATTTATCGCTTCTACATGCACAGTTATCCATGCCAAATAATCGAACTTTATCTTTTTTAATAATCGATAAAAGCTCGCTTTAATTTATTCTCTTAAAACATGAACTACCAACCCACACCAGTTCCCCCTCAACAACCACAATGGGAATAGAACCCCACCATCTTGAATACACAAAGCCACCTCACCAACCCGACCAAAATGCACATCTACATCCGCGTACGTTTCAACGGTTTATGGTTATTATAACGCGTTGTATTTATATCAATGAGCGAGCGTACTGAACCTATTGGCCACACCTACTTCTTATGATAAAGTAGGCGTGACTTTTTGTATGCAACGCTCGATATTTCATATAAAAGGGAGTGAGAGTGTGCTGCACCCTGTTCGAATGGATTGCTGAATTCAAAGGTTGGGAGTGAAGTTGTTAGTGGTGCGGTATCGCGGAGGAAGGGGAGAGGGGAGTTGGAGGTTAGGAAGTGCGGTACAATTCTGGTTGCAAGATTGGTGGGATAGAGAATTGCATGTATAACTATTGTGCTTTGTTCTTGTTCCTTTGTGGAGAATGTAGTTGTGTCGCAAGAATGTCAAAGTATTCTCATGATAATGTATAATGAAATGTTTTTTAATGTTAGGTTGTGTCTTTGTGAAATTTACGGAGAGATAATTCACGAAGAGATTCATTATTCATTTCAAGAGGGAAGATAAGAGTAAGTGGTTTTTTGGTTTTCAACAAGTACTTTTTTGTTTTTTTTTTTCTCCAGATCTCTTGCATTTCGCAACAAAGGATTGCTGAAGCGATGCCACCAAAACCATCTGCTAAGGGAGCAAAAAAAGCCGCAAAATCACAAAAAGTTCGTGGTAGTGATAAAAAGCGAAAGTCTCGACGTAAGGAATCATATTCTGCCTATATCTATCGTGTCTTAAAGCAGGTTCATCCCGATACAGGTACGATTTTAATTTGTACAGAAGTTTGACAGAATTTGTGGAAGATAAAGTAGAAGATAAAATATTGGAATTTTCGTAGCGCGGAAATGTAGTTTTTGAGACATTATCGAACAAATATGAATATATTAGCAAGTGATCTGTTAAGTTTCTTTTATATATTTAATTTTAGGTTTCTGTGAATACGTTTTTGTTGCAGGCATTTCTTCAAAAGCAATGTCAATCATGAACTCGTTTGTAAACGATGTTTTCGAGCGTATTGCCGCAGAAGCAAGCCGTTTGGCTCAATATAATAAGCGTTCGACCATTTCATCGCGTGAAATCCAAACTGCCGTCCGACTTATTTTGCCTGGCGAACTGGCAAAGCATGCTGTATCTGAGGGGACTAAAGCTGTTACCAAATATACTAGTTCGAAATAATTGTATACATGTAATGTCCAATGTCTGTGTAATCTAAAGTTTTCTGAAAGTGATCTCATCTTTTTTGTTAGGAACAAATTTTTTCAATGAGATGAAAGGCTTTGAAAAAACCTGTTGTTTAAAAATAATTTGGATAGTCTTGATACTTTTATTTTTATGGTTATAGTTTTCGTTGTTTTGATATATAATGATGTTTCAGAATCCTGGAAGTCATAACATTGTTTTTCTTTCCGCAGCCATTTGCCTTGAAAATTGTTCCTGGTCGGTTCGGAGAATAGGTATGATAAAGATGTTATTGATGAACGAAGGATTTTCTTTTTTTGTGTGCATCATAAAGCAACTGTCAGAGAATTTGGTAGATGAAGTTGCTCAGAGAGTTGTTCTCTATTGTTGTTCATGAGGGAAAATTTTGGTGAGAATTTGAGTGAAACATAATTTAATAGAGATGTGATGATATAGATGATAGTGGTGGGTTGGACTGGATCGATGTAGTTGTCTGATTCAATATTGCAGATAACGGCAATCTAAAAAAGGCTTTATTAAATATTGTTCCTCTAACACTGCTGGAGTTTATTGCTGGAATTCTTCATACATTTGTTCTTATATACATGGTGATTTCGACAGAAGTGAAATTAGTTTGTTAGAATTGGCAATTCTATTTGCTAAATTAAATGGAGGATGCCAAGATATCTATCTTTCCGATGTTACTTTGACCGATATTGTGGAAATCATTGCTGTTAAAAACAAACTGTTCATTATCGAAAAACGACGTATTTGAGGTTTTTATTTGAGTTCATCATTTTAACACTTGTTCTTGAAGCAATAAGTTCTTGTTGCTTCCTTTTGATGGCGTATTTGTTTTCTACTGATTCTTCATCATATATTGGTATGTAGAGGAGTTTTCATTTGGCACTTCTATCAAGTTCTCCATCTTTCTTGATTTCTTTAATCTTAGCTAATTTCCATGCATCATGAGAAACATCAGTTCATTGATTAATACTATTTCTCAGTTAGGTGAATAACAGCATAGTCGTTGAAGTTCGAATATGTTTTTTACTCTTATTATTAAAGTTATCAATTCTCTTTCGCATAATGACTTTCTTCCAATAGCTCTTCCCATTTTTTTCGTTAATACAGTCAACCTTTCATGAATGGAAGACAATTTTTTGTCCAATTTTATTACATGTAATTCATTTGTGAAGTAATTATTGCCTCATATAATATTATTTCTTTTTGTCTCAAATAATACTTCTTTTCAAAATTGTTATTAAAGCGGAAATCGAGGTTTTTTCTCGTAAAACAAGTTTTTGGCGTCTTATCACCAAATGAAGCGATTCTTAATTCCTTTTCTTCAATTCAGTTGAGGATTTAATCAATTCGCTAATTTCTTAGATATGAAAGACAATTTTTTTCGCGAGCAAATATCGAGCTGTCCGAAGTCTTGTTGAATTTTTGCTAGTTTAAATTGACAACATCGATTTCTTTGCACGAGAGTAGGATTCGCTTACCTCTTTGCAGTTTCTTTTTCTGTAATTGAATTTGTTAGTGTAGACGAATCCGCCATTTCTTTGATTGGATCCATTATTTGTGAGACATTTCTGTGTTTGATGTGACACAGTGTTACATTGTAAAAGCCCTTTGAAGAGAAACAAAAAAGTTTCATTTTGTCGCAATTGATTGTCACATATACCTTTTGAAAATGATCTGACGTATGTACTGGTCTGGTCCTCCCCAAGCACTTCGCATTTGGCGTTTGATTATGGAATAAATACGGCAGATGCCATTCACTATCCCAATGATCCTCGCCGTCCTCTTTTTATTTTGCAGTTTTCTTTGATTTTCTTATTAATTTACGATCTCTTGTTTGGGTTATTAAAAAAATGTTGAAGTTTCTCCTTTTCGATAAGGGGTTAAATTTAGCTTTGTTTCCATTGATTTTTTCTTTCTATTATTTTATCGCTTCTTAGAACTATTCCAGTCAAACCTTCTCGGGGCTAATAACAAACGATGTTGTTTACTTTTTTTTCGTTGAAATATTCTATCCAAAATCCAAATCGGCATTTGCTCTCGACAACATTTTCGATAGTTTCGATGCTACAATGCTCTAGAATTCTATCTTTCGAGTATTCTTTCAATCGCCTCAATAATTGTCTTTCATTCTTTATCATTTCTTTTGATAGCATCGTTACACAGCGACTTTTTTATGCTGGATAATTTGCGAATTTTCAATTATGATCTTCTTTATGACATTATGGTTACCTAGAGCTCTGTCGTAACCTCTTACTGCTAAGATGACATTTACAAGATATTTACTGTGGATTTCTTGTAGTACTAAACTGCCGGGCTCTGGAATGGTGTTCTATAGTGTCTAGGAGAAAGGATCCGTTCGTGGATGATATTCTCATGATATCATTCAACTGAAAAGAATGATGTGAAGCAGGCGGTACATCATGATACAAAATTGGATATAAAATGTAGGATATCATACTTTTCTTGACGGGAAAATGACTATATAAGCATAAAGTAATTCACATATTAGTAAAATTGAAATACGACAAAAAAAATATGTTTAGTAATAGAAAAGTTGTACGAATTTGTTCTAGAATTGGAAGAAACATTTTAATAAATGATTTGCAAATTCTAATAAATGTTATCCCCAGCAAATAACGACCATTTCTATAGTGAAAATGCTTACAAGATTTTTCTCTTAGCAACGCCCTGTGACCTGAAATGTGATAGATCAAAATCCGAACAACGATTGAAGGATGTTAGACCAAAATCAGAATGATTGCTGTGCTTTAAAAGCAGCATTATTAATTATAAGGTTGACATTTAAAGAGATAATTTTTTTGTTTGGAAAATATGAATCAAAACAATTTTATTACCAAAACAAATCTCTCCTGATTATTTTCAACATATTTATAGTATAAAATATTTCAATTATTCTGCCGAAATATAGAAAAAGAAATGAAAATCAGGAGAAGCTGCATTTGTATTGGATTATCTCAACAAATCAAATATGCTATCATCGTACATCTATTTCTGACAGATGTTTAGATTGCAATCCAAATTCGAATGAACACTATTATCCAAAATTTGTTTGCTTCGAGTTATTTTAGTTTTCCAAAAAGCTAGAAATAACTTTTTTTTCAAAGTAGCGAAATTTATATTTTAAGAAAATTAAGTTAGTTATTATATCAATACTCTTTCATACAAATCTGTGATTGCCGCAATTTCGCAAACCAGAATGAAGTCAAAAAAGAAATAAATTATATTAGACGAGAATCACATCTCACTGATACCAAGAAAATATTTCATGTTTGTAAAGGGTCTTTATTTATTTTTATTATCAGTTTGAACCAATGCTCATGCAATGTTTTAATATTAATCATATAAACAGAAATCTCCATCAGCAAACAAAACAACTGGTACCTGGGAATGAAAGATGCTTCACATAAATCGTTATATTTTCAGGGAACTCTAATCTTATTTCTGCAATCGATGGGTGCAGTTCAGTAATAATTGTCAGCTCTCTTTGTGTTACAATGACTGCGTTAGGGCGCAAAGTTCTCATCCTTCGAACAAAAAAGCAAATCTCTCCACAGAATGAATAAATATTTCAATTTTATTCATGCCGTGTTGCTGTAAAGTTTGAAAAAACGATGTGTGGCAATCCTTCAGTTAGGTATAAACTATAAATACTTCGCTTTTACAAATTATTTATTCACAATATCTTCCGAGCTTTCACTTTTTTTGCTCGATCAGCTATAAATAATTACCTTTATTTGTCGCGTTCAAATGCTTTTGTTTTTTTCGGTGCTTCCGTGGAATTATCCTGTCGGGAAATCTTTCATTCTCCTATATTTCACGTTTTAACTTTTCGCTTTAAAATTAAAAATTGCAACGTTTTAGAATCTGATTCAAGAATTATTATATTTGCTGAAGGAAGAACTGCTGCAGTGGTTAGAGAACTGTATTGTGAATGAAAAAATATTTTTACATTTCGTTAAATATTTGGATATTTCTGATCACATACTTTGAGATATGTCGATCGTAGAAACAATTATGATAATTAGTTTCAGGCATTCAGAATTCATAAGCAAATTTAAAAAAATAAGCATTTCTTATTCGGACAGTTTGTTTGATTTTAGAAATGCAACGTAATTTCAACTGTGTTTTAATTTTAAAACGAATTGATTCAAATACGCTTCTGAATTCAATAAGCGATATTTAAAATGATTCTCGATGTTACATCTAAATTCTTAAGCTAAAGCAAAAAAGAAGTAAATTCGAAAGATCAAGGTCGGAGAATCTGGAAGATTGATTTCATTAATCACTAAATTGAATGATGAAGTACTATTATTTAAAACTATCTTAAAACCATCGAAGTGAAATCTTCAATATAATGACACCAGTGCTTGTCTCATCCGACCATTTCTTCTATTTTATAAATTAGTTGAGTATTTCACATTCAAATATGTGAAGATTCAATATAGAGCAGAAAGGGAAATGAATGCTATATTCGAATAAATATGTTTCTAATTTGTTTCAAATGATGCGTAATACATTATCATGAAAGATGACACAACAGTTGAAAAAGTTGTCGACGGTGGGACTCAAAGTCTATTTGCTTATAAGTTTCGGAAAAAATGTAAATAGAAGTGAAAAAAAATACACTTAACTATATCATTTTAATTTATTCAGAACTAATTAAAATATATTTGAAATACTAGTAATGATCACTCCACTTTTTTCACTGACAGTGTTCCGATAGTAAAACAGAAAAGATTTTTGAACTCTGCGAGAAAGTGATATTGATATGATAAAGGAACGGAAATGTTATAAAACTGGTCTCTTGTTATACAAAGGGAGACGAATAACAAAATAAAAATATCATATGCACTTCATCAATGCTATGTATTTATAGCAATTAATAGCTTTTATAATGCGCTGATATTTAATTTCGAAATTAAGTTTTATTAAGAATGGGAGTACAATATTGACTTCAAGTAGCATGATGAAAATGTGGAAATGCATTCTAGTGAGCAGTTGAAAACCTAAAAGTTGAATCAAAAGATAATAATGTGAGAAATTACTTTGAAATATTCATAGGCTTTAAGTGAAATATAAAAATCGTAAAGTGAAGAATATATAGAATTCAAGTCTGGAAAGTGAAGAGTATATAGAATTCAAGTTTACCGAGAGGTATATAGAAACCTGATCAGTGCTATCCACTTAACATCATCTGATTTTCATTAGATTCTTCTGCTAAATGACGATTCTTCAAATCCTGGCCTAAAATCAATTCCTTAACAGTCTCAGCCAATCTAAAAACGATTATATATTGTATATTGTATTGCTGTTAATCTTCTGAGAAGAATAAATTCTTATAATTATTATAATCTATGAAACAAATCAAACAAAAAAACTTCACACATCGATAACATTTTTTAATTAATCACATGCAAAATTATTAACGCGCACTTTCATATACACGAATCAAATAATTTACACAAACAATCACATACTTTAAATAACAATTCAGCTAATGTGAAACATTAATGTATAGCAAATAAAGCAGTTTTTTTTGGCAAAATGAATGATCCGTTGAATGATAAATGAATGATATCTTTCAAAAAAGAAAACTGACGAAGATTTATTGAACAGATTTATCTTTTCTTTCCACTGTTTGCAACTCGTTATCAACAGCAGGTAGAGATAAAACTGAATTTTTTATAAATTTTCGACTTTTAAGCGATACACAATTAAAGCTATAATAACTTTTTGAGCAATAACTCAAAATAGTCACTCACTCTTATTCTCTTTCTGAGTATCTATTTACTTATGTAGCATTTCTAGAATCATAGACTTTTTCTATGGCTTATATAAATTTATTTGTCATTAATTCAATTTGAGGTAATGCAATTGCTGTTATATGATATAAATCATTTAGAAATTGTCCTTCGAAAAGATAAATTATCTTATCTTTTGTAAAATACGCAATATCTTTAATTAGTACTAAAAAAAAGGGAATTAGGTATTTGATAAGATTAATTAAAGAGAGTAGTTTTTGCATGTTTGATTAATTTTTGGATGTTTGAATATTTCCTAGCATAATCAGTAATGCTTGATTTCAGAATCTACTTCTATTTAAACTCGTTCTAAGGGCAAAGTAAAAACAAAAACGACGTACGCTGAATGCGCTCAGCTGTTTGTGATATGAATTCATAAGCAATTTGAATGTCTTCATCGTTGGTATGTTCCGCGCAAACACAAAAACGAATTACAAAACGTCCATTCAACGATGCGGCTATCATGTGAATACGCCTGAGGAATATAAGCTGAAAATATTGTGCCATTAGAGACATGCCAAAATGAAACAATGTTGGATTTTTGAATACCAAGTGATCTGAAAAATTTTTGGGGCAATAATTATCAAATAAAATGGGCAGTTGATTTATCCGAATCATATTTTGGTTTCTTTTTAAAGAAAGAGTTTTGGAATCCGATATTTCTTTTTTATAAGAGTTTAAAACTTCAATGAAATTTACAAACTTGGAAAGAAGTGTTTGATTCATCTCTTCGGAAGCAATTATACGAAAACAAACCAGACCAAGGATTACATCACCAACAATTTCAAAAATATCATCTGCTCGTATAAATTTTTCAAATAATTTCGCCAAACGACACTGCTTTAATAAAATGAAAGAAATCATTGTTAACATGAAATTTGAATGCCAGCTTTATGTTAGAATTCATGAACAAACAAGATCAGAGTATTCAAAGTTCTAAACAAATTCTTATAAAGTGACTAAAAAAATATTTAGTCTATATATTTAAATTTAATTAACGATGTATTTTTTTATAGCCTTGATTATATTAAATTTCCTTCTACTCCATTGCCCTCCAGCCTCAAATGATAAAACATCAAAAGATCAGAATATCTTAAAATGCAACAATGTTACGTCAGACCATTTCAATTATACCAGGTGTTAACCATTTAAATAGTAAGTAATTCCTAAGTTCCTAATATGAAAAAGTATCAAACCCTGCGGATATAATTTTGGAGCCCTTCGATGCCATAAGTTCGTATTACAAACCACAATTTTAATGAACGAAAACGACAACTGAGTGGTATACTCCAGTGACGATGGTCTATTGCCTTCTCTATATATTATTTTTGAAATATGAAAAATAGTATGATATTGAAGAAAAGAAAATTGAAAACTTAACACTTCTATTAACGATGATATTTAGACTTTTTGAGAAATGATAAATTGATGAGAAAATTTGCATAAAATTAATTTTTAAAAGATACTGAAATTCCAAAATTTGTGAAGAGAGATCAATACCTGTCCAATTGTGTTGTAAATATAGTGGATCAACAGCTAGTGCTTGTGTTAGTTTGTAGCGGTCTTTTATCCTAAAAATGATGCAAATATTACAAAAAAAAAGCAGTAGAGGTGCTACTCTAAAAAAACTGTCCTTAAAAATTGCTATGTTATAACTCCATGCATATATTTGTATATTTTGTACTCTGTAATTTAGAAGTGTAATTCTCGATTTATGGTAAACCGAAGTTTAAACTTTTAAGATTTTTTCAATTTTTTGGCTTGTTAGTTAAGCTGAACCAAATTTCTATTAGTGCGATAGTTCTGATCGTTTCAGGAAGACCGTAATCTTGGCTTAATACCCTTTTTTGTTTTCACAATCCTTGGTACCACATACTGCTGCTTCTTTTGATATCCTCTCAGAAATTGGACTTATTTGTCAAAAAAATTATTTATGGTTATACGTAGATAGCGGAAGTGCGATGATTTGCCCAGAATTCCGACCATTAATAGAAGGAATTGAATGACTGAACTAACTGACTCTCGTTTAAATTTGTGTATGTATTTATCTCATAATGGGCATCCTTTCATTCTTATATTTTAGTTGAAATTACCACATAATAGTAATATCACCATTCATTGAAATAGGATTGATAAAATCACAATAAGTTGTTTTGCAATTTTCATTCCAGAGAACAATTCTTGTAATAGTTGTATATTTTCTCCTTTGAGTTTCACAATGTTCAGTATTATCGAGATCAGATGTCAATCTTTCCTATCATAAAGACAAATTTCTTCATCCATGAATATGAAATATGAAATTGATTAGCATCTCTCTCCTAGCCAATCAAATGAATACCGAATTTCATTATTCGTTATTTATTTATTGAAAAGATTACTTTAAGATACTGTCATCCAGTTTCATTGAATTTTTAATCTTTATGGACATGTGGAGAAATAGATGATGCAATTATTTGATCTGATACTATTGATAACTATGATAACGAATCTAAGAAAAGATTTAGTACATACTGTTCTTGTAACATTGCTGCATTTTTATTATCGCGGAATTCGGATATGTGTCATTAATTTTTATATGAAGTATTTTCCTGATAAAGGATTATCATATAACATTTTCTCAAATCGAAATGAATTCGCCCGCTGTCATGTAACAAGATTTTGCACATCTGGTGTGTAAATTTATTATATAATTTAAATAGTAAAAGTTGCAAGATGTTAAGCACGTATCCTCCACACAGTTATAGAAAGTTGTATAATTTCTATTTCTCTATTTGCATGCCACATTCATTTAATAAGAATGTATGAGGAATTAATTAAGCTAGTTAGAACTAATTCTGATCACTCTGATTATTCATCTGATTATCATTTCTTCTACATTGGCTAATTCGCTTGTCGTCCTATATATTACTTTCATTTTCTTCTATTGTTTATCCGCAGTATTAGTAATATATTTATCAAATTATTCAATTTGACTTAAGTGTGAGTACCTCGATTTTCTATAACTAATTCATTTACTTCACTCAATGCTTTTATTCCACCAGTTAATATGATAATATTATAAAATATATTTTTTCTTATTTTCAGAGCAATTTGGCCTCAGGATTTCTAGATAATAACTAAATGTAAAAAAGGCAATGATATTACTCCGAATGGAACTTTCAATGATAATTGCTTACGTTGTCTTCATTCATTTTCCTTGGATATCCTTCAGTTAAAGAAATCGGGGCAGTTTCTTTCTGATTAATGTAGTTTTCAATATCAACTATTATTGGGAAACCCGAAGAAACTCTGTGATCCATAATTGGCATTCAGGTTTAAGAAATTGCTTTTCATGATTTTTGGATGATGTTAAATTTAATTTTTACCAAATTATTACCAGATTATTATCAATTGTTTACAAACATTTTTTATCCCTATTATATGCTTGCTTCATGTTATATATATCAACAAATGTAGCTAACTAAATCTGGAAAAATGGATTCACTTTTCCCCAATCGATTTCGCCCTTTTCTATATGATATGGTACACCATTGATTTATCCTATTTATGCTTGATAGTCTTATTTCTTAATCTTATGTACCTCATAGGATTTTCTTCATTCATTTCGCCGATCTTCTTTTTACCGCAACAAATTTTGAAGGTTCCTTCTGTCTTCCAATGGTAGCACCTCAAACTTGGACAATTAAGCATTTATTATAAATTCGATAATATATCAGCGAACGCAGCATTACAAGATCAATAATACAAATTCAATGATTTCAATTAAAACAGTTTTAATAATGATAATTTAAAGGAAAAGGAGATTAAATAACGCTCGTTGTAAATGTAAACTGCCTCGCTGAAGCAAATCTTTTATAATAATTTGGTGTTGAATCCTGGTACGTTGTGAATATAAGAAATAGGAGGGCGTTGTTATACAGTCGGAATTACAACTCACTGACATAGGTGAAACAACATTATACAGTAAATGAGTATATGGAATATATATCCATTCATGTGAAATCCAACACAAAGGAATGATTTCTCTGATTTTCATTTCATCGCGATTTCAACTAAGATAGCCTATATCCCGATATACGAAGAGCATATAGATAGAATATTATTAATCAAGGAGTTCTTTGAGGGATTGCTCGATAAGGTCCAATGATAAATGGTAGTGTCGGGGAATCGATAAAATTTATTATTAAATTCTTAAAATATTTCTAATGATTCATCACTTTGCACTAATATATGTTTTTAGAATTATTTCCCACGCGTTCTTTGTTATTTTCCCCAATCAATTCCCATTTTTATTTTTGTATCTAAAAATATCTACATTCCCACGCTAATCTTCTTTCTAATCTTGTTATAACGCTTACCTGTAATTTCATCCCTACAGTTGCTTTGTTTTTAGTGCTTGGAAGTTAATATAAACCACTTCCACTTCTTAATACATATATGGCCTGGTGATAACAAAGAGGAGTTCATTCTTGTGCTTCCTTCGCCAATTGATGACGTTTCCTCCTCAGTAATCCCATTTTGGTCAGATCTGTATTATTTCAATAAAGCTGATAATTTTTATTCGCGTACCCACGAAGAATAATCGATATCACTACGAGATAAGCTTCTTAAAAAAAAAAAAATATTTCTGCTTGCTCATAATACAAGGTTAAGCCTTTCAAATTTAAGCGTCTCGAAACGAATAATACATTATCGAGCTCTTACAACTAATGAAAGAAGTGACTTGGGAAACCCTTAACAATCTTTTCCCAAATGGTGGAATATTTTCTTCCTGCCAATGTTAACAACTTCCGATTCAATAAACTTTTTCAAATACAACTTATTTGTAGAACATCAGTTCACTTTTCCACATTGAATTAAGCAATATGCAACTACCGACGTTTTTTATCGAACTTAGCATAAACTTTTACATTTTATTTGGTATTCAAATAATTAAAACTGAACATTCCATTTCTCGAATTGTTCGCGTAAATTCGCGTAATTGTCTCTCGTTATTAGTCTTCATTACAAGCGTGGACGCTTCAACATCATCTCCGCCAAATATCATAATCTCATTACTGCATAGATAGTTTTTCTTTTATAATAAATCATTAATAAAGTTTTTTGGAAATGCAACAATTTTTTAGATTCTATTTGTAAAAGGCAATATCGAAAATTCAAAGCTTGCATTATTTTACTTTTTTCCAGTACTTGATATTCTTTTTTAAAGCAATTTTAAAGCAATATTATCTTTATTAATAAGCTATCATATTCTGACGTTTTGGCAGATTGTTTCACATGCTATGCAAATTTTACTGTCCACTGCATGTATAGAATTTTGCGTGATCAATTCAACATTCGGAACATTAGTAGCAAAGATAGAAAAGAGATTATCAGTTTGATAGGTCTCTAAAATGACATTTTTGTTTTTTTATGAATCCGATATAAAATTTTAAAGTGAAAACGCAAAATTAACAGTACTGTAATATTCATAATTTTACTTTTCATCTTTCGGGAAAGTATAAATATTATTTAAAAAAATCGATTTTAAATGAAAAACCTCCGAAAAGACGCCACCTCGGTCACTGTATAAGTCATGATTGATAAGAACAATTTGATTGTGCCTAATTCTTCGTATTTGAAGAGTATTATTTTCGCGCCTTAATACAAATTCATTTGAAAAGAAATGAATAATTTTAATCATTTGATAATCATTTTGATATTGACCTATAAATTTTTATAAATCTGAAAATAATTGAACTCTTTACTGAAATAAAATTACCGAACGTAGGCATAAACAATATGATCGCATAATGATTGTGTATAATAAAGCCGTCCATTTTGATGATCCGCAGAAGTGGGAGGAAAATGTTCTTTTAATTGAAAGCATAAACTTTTCCATTAAATATTTCTCTTTACCACATGAGTGAATAAAACAAGAAAAAAGTTAAAACTAGAAGACCAAAGGAAAAAGAAAAGAAAAAAGAAAATACAGTATAAAATTTCATACTATTATGCTAAAAAGATTTGAGGAGAACGGGCGAATTTCTACTTATCATGCACTTTTGAAAATAAATTAATTTTCTTAATAATTTATCTGCGCGATATAATTGCATGTATTCTGTACAATTTTCAGCGGGTAATAATGTATCCAAATATTCACTTTCTGCAGTGTTATCAAATAAGCATAAAGTTGGCTGTAAATGTCTGGAATCAATGATTTATAAGTTTTTTTAATATTGTTTAAGCGACTTTCAAATCCATTTTTCTTTAACTTAAGGTGTAATCTTAAAACCAGTAATTCTAAGTAATTTTAATGCATCCGTACAGATCAATTTCTTTATCTTCGAGTTTCATTTTTTTATTAATAACGGATTTGCGTATAAGTACATTTTAGTAGGATTATTGTCAGAAATGTTCAGCAGTCTTCAATCATTTCAGGGATTATAAGCGGATAATAAAAATTTCTAAACTCAATCCTCATTTATTTAACATATATTCTTGTACAATATCTCATTTGTAGAATGAAATGATTCCCAATGACCCATCACCCAACGTTTTGGGAATAATTCATCATATCGAACTATCTGATTTTATAAAAGCGGTTAAATATTCAATTCTGACATTCCTTGAAAAGACTCACACTGGAATTCATTTGCCCCAAGTAAATGCAAATATATTTGATATTCCTTTTTATTTGTCTATCAAATTTTATTTTAATCATGTTCCCTAAACGAATACTCATTGTAAAAGCAAAATTTGAATCATATTTTAACATATTCGCCAAATCTTCGTTTTCTAAGTGTTGCACAATTTTGTCACATAATAGTTGAATGGACAATTTGATGAGCGTTTCTAAATTGCCAAAAATAATTATAGATGTTAGTTCCAAAATTCCGTGAAATATGCACGAAGACTCTTTCCGCAACGATTCCTTGATAATATTTACAAATAAGAGCATGTCTTTTTTTGGAAAAAAAGAACAATAATAATGCCAAATTTTCAAGAAATAACCTGTGATATCATTTGAAATGGCGATATTTTCATAAATCATGGTAAAAATCAAAGTAATAAATTGTAATTTCATTATCAATGCTCTCCTGAAATGATAGTTATTTAACAAAAAAGTTTATTCATAAAAAAATCAAAAATTATTTGAATAACAATGATTTGTCTTAACATTCTTGTGTAATCATAGAAATATTTTGTCTTTTTATTAAGAAGTTTCTGGAATTATTTATGATAACACGAACATTTGGATGCTACAAAAAATGAACTTAAATTGCTGCGTAAAATAAAATAAAGTGATGATGATGATTTTTGATTAATTTATATGCTCTTCAGGATTATTTTCTCAAAAAATGACGATTGATTGCATCAATTGCAATCCTCCATATCACTTAATGCAAATTTCAAATATTTCAAATCGTTGGCTATTGAAATTATTTCGAAAAAGTACTTGAGTCTTTTCAAATTTTCGATGCAAATTTTTTTATTGAATAGAAGATTAAAAATATATACCATGTGAGATTGTGTCTTATTTTTAATAATCGAATAAATTTTACAGCAAGAAATGATGGTTCAAAACTGAATTTTGCTAGAAATTTCCTTTTCGAAAATAGCTGACATATTCAATGAAAAATTGATAACACAATTAGCATTCAAATTTCGTCTTTTTTCTGAAGGTGAAAAAGGACTCATTAATTATCACTTGCAGGAAAAAAAAAAGGAACAATGGAATGAATGTATAAATGAGTGAAAATTCTGTCAAAAATCCATCTCACTATTCATATGCTTTAATTCGATTAAAATGGTAATGTTTTGAAAAATCCATGAATTATGCATCACTCTGTTCCATTTCACCATGTGAGTTAGGCTGACTTTTTGTAAGTTTGCAAATCCATTTTGTGATAACGTTGATTTTTTATGTGTAAAGTTTTTTAAACTTTACACATGAGAAAGGCAAACTTGTCTGCATTATGATATGATTCCGATTTTTGGTGCAAAGAATATTTAATCATGTTTCAAAGACTGATAATGAGATATATTTGATTCAAAAAACAATTCAAGAGAAGATACATATGTGATCGTTGGTTTTTTGCATACAAACAAGTCGTACAAAAAGATGTTGTAAAAATTTATGTTCATTCATCTCGAACAAAGATATTGGTGAAAGTCAAGCTGAAATGTTGTTTTTATGGGCTGAAACAATCTTCCATTGGAATACTATCAGAAATTCATATTATGACAACTGATTTAAAAATCACAATCAGATGGTCGGGCTTTCATTTATTATATACGCAAAAAAAGTATCTTATAATTAATCGATCTTATAATTAATTCATTTGATTGTGAAACGAAGTCGCTGTTTGAGACTGTCCAAAAATATTCTTTGAAAGCGATGGACGTCTTTTAATAATTTAATAATTTTATTTTTTAATAGTCTTGTGCTTTCTTTGGCTCTCAAACAAATCATTTGTTTTTATAATAAATATTCAATGATATTATTGTTCAGTACTATGTAAAATATTTATGGTATTTCATTTGTTTACTTTTGCATTATTACTTCAGTCCATATGATATGCTATTAATAGTGATTACTGATAGGTTGATAAATAACTTTGCATTTGAAATGTTAAAGAAAAAATCTTCTAATTTGTTTAAATTCTTCCAAAATTCCATTGTGTTAAATTTTTTTTCATTCATTCGTCTTTTCTCCTAATTACCATGTAGTATAAATTAAAATTGTCAATTTCTGGCAAGCAATAAAAAATGAATATCATAGCGATCATTTAAAATTTGGAAAGCAGTAAAAAAATCAATAAGGATCAGGATGTGAGATTCATAATTTATATACTGTATTATTTAATTAGTTTTAAAAATAATTTGATTTATATAATTTGCAATGCCTTTTCGAACTGTGATAGATTTTCAAGCTGAGATTTCTGTTTGGGTTTACAATTTTTATCTCCCATATCTAACTAAACTACGCTACTTGCTGTACAAAACTATAACTTCCAAAATTTTATTATCAGAATGTTGGAAGGAGAGAAAAAGAAGTTGAAATTTATTTAAACAATTCAAAATTTGCACGGCGCATGCGCAAATTCTTAATGAGAATTTCAGTATTTCTGATTATGACTGAGATTTATTTTTTTGGATTAATTTAATTTCATAGGATTGGCATAACAATTGAGTGAGGAATGTGAATTTAGCTGAAATAAACTCAATTCAGTAACATTAAATGAAACTTATTGAAATGTACTTTACCTAGTTACCTGCGTTTGCTTTAATAAGAAAAAAAAAGTGGAATTTCAAATTTTTAACCAGGGAACGAATACTGAGCTAATTTTGACCCAGTTTAATGAATTAGGTTAAATCGATGCGACTGATTATTGAAATCTAAGATTTTAGTTTTCAATATTTCAGCAAACAAATGTTAGAAAATTTCAGAAAGAATCAAAAATTTGATTTGAACGATGTGAAATTTTTGAAAATTTTCTTTTTTACATCACTGACATTTGCAAAATTAAGCTATAATCAATGTAATAAACTGATAATTATAAAATTAATGATTAAAAATGAATCAAAATCCGATATTGTACTGATTTGTTCGGAAACAGTCACTGGTGTTGAAAAAAAGAACAGTATTCTTGAGTGAAAATGATGAATGCCAAAAACGTTGATTTTCCAAAAATGTTTTCACCTAAAAATTAAAAAAAAAGCTTCGAGAAAAGAAAGCATTTTCAAACGACAACTTTTGATAAATCATAATTTATCAAAATTTTCAAAATCAAGAATCAAGTGCCAAATTCGAAACAAAAGTATTTATGATTTAATATCTATCTAATGAATTCAACTTGTTAAATTTATTTTTCGATTTTATTTTCAATTTAACTTGAATTTAGAGCTGATTTAAACTAATCATTTATATAGTCATAATTATCATCTATTACCTCTTCCTTATATTTGTTATCAAAATCAATCGGATCACGTGCAAGGACTATGATTGGATATTTAAGTGGTTGAGTTAAAATGATGTAATCATACTGTTCATCATGATTAATTGGTCCATTACGTACTATTGAATCTGAAAAAAATGATAACAACAAAAAAAATGATACAGTATAAATAACGAAAATTTATAAAATGATTGAATTGAAATATCCACGTTTAAGTAAACTTATTTGACGTAAACTTATTTATAACAATATATTAAATTTTAGTGATAAATAAGTTGATTGTTTTTATCTTAAATTCTATATTTTAAAAATATTTTGCACTACAATACAGCCTACATTAACGATATTTATATTTATATACCTAAAGATACTTACGCTTATACAGAGAATATTCTTACTAGCATTCAATTAAATGAAAAACATTGGGATAATTCAAGTATATTGGCACAGGTTTATGGAAGCAATTTCAATTAACAAGTATATATATGAGAAGTATTTACTCTCAACCGTTGTTATTTCATCGGAAAAATATCATTTATTTAATTTTGATATTATCTACGTCTCAAATTTTTAGCAAATATTTTATCCCTGAAAAGCAAATTACGCTTACATGGGCATGGATCAGCTGGATGACCAATATTAATAAGCAATTCTGCTGGATCTGGCCCAACTTTTCTTCCGTATCCCTCCAAAATCTTAATGTTTTCCGTATTTCTCGAATACTGCCGTACCGTAAATGTTGCCGTATACGGAGTTTTATCCAATAATTCAACTAAAGCATTGAAGAAAAAAACTAAAATTTAATCTAATGAATTAGATGAAATCAAATGAAATCAAAAAATTTATTTAGCAGCAATAAAACAAAAATTGGAACAAAACTTACAATAAAATATTGGACAATGTTCATGATGAACACTTGGTGTATCAGCTACCTATAAATTAGAAATTTTATTAAAATTAATTTCTAGTTTTTTTAATTTCCTCAATATAAAAAAAATGAAATAAGAAATGATAATATTAAAATTGAAGATTATTTTTCTAAAAACAGAAAAAAGTGTTTACTAACCACAAACCATTTACCCATCAGTTTGATAATGTTAATATCACCAACAGCCATATATAATGAATTATACAAATTATTTGCAATATCGCTCGCATCTATTTTTTGCAACAACTTCAAAAAAGATCATGAACTTGCCATTTGTTTGTATTTTATGATAAATAATTAAGAGAAAAATATTGCAAACAAAGAAAATGTTAATCTTAATATTTGGAATGTATTGAGACATTTCCTATAATTTTAAAACTGATTAAATTAAACGAATAACTGAACAATTAAAATTACACAGTTGAAATTTAAAAAACAAAAAATATTTTATAATTGCCTAACATTGCTTAATTGCTCGGTTATTATTGAAGTTTTTCGATCATTTCGTGTGCAAGATTTAGCATAAAGTTCAAAAATTCGTATCGGTGGTACTGAACGACCAGGTACCGGTATACCGCCAAGATATTTAACTAAAATATTTGTATAAGAATAATTTTACTTTTATTTTATTAAAATTTATAAAGATTTTTATTCATACTAAGTATAATCCTTGAGTTGAAATTTTTTTAAACTTTGTTTTGCTAACAATTTTTTATTAATCTAAAATAATTAGCTAATAATTTTAAACAAATATTGCTTTGTGCATTAAATATCATATGTCATATAGTTTTTCATCTACATATATTAATTTCTTATCATCCCATATTGATCGTTACCCAAACATTTGATCGAATATTTAAGCAAATATCGGAAATCGAAAATCGTTGCTATATAAAGATTTCCGGAATGCAATATATATGATGCTATATATAATGTAGTTATTCCATTACATTTCATTACATATTTTTTGCTTAATAGTAAAAACATTTGGCCGATCATAAGATAACCAAAATAACATAGCCAATATGTCTGGCTAATTTAATTAGCAGTATATTTTGATTACGGTAAAAAGGTGTAAGATAACTATTGCAAAATAGCAAATGTAATATTTCATTAAATAAGTATCTAAGTAATGGAACAATTTATTTAATAATGCAATTTACCTGTATGAGAAAATTTGAGCAAAAATAAGAATAGAATGATGAAATTGTGATGAAGCATTTTTGCAATACCAATGGAGCGGGCAAATTTACCGGTAAAGAGAAACGTCCTTCATTGACCTAATTCAAATCATCCATTATCGAAGAGCCGTATGTCTTGCATAACTCAAATAGGTTACATGAATATGAGGTAAAATTCGGCACACATTTTTCATGCCTGTTATAAATATCGATTTTAACAATTATCACTTCAAAAGAAAAAGTATTAATTTTTAAGTGAATTCATAAACATCGAAGCATTTTTTACTTTTATCTTACATTTCTTTGAAAAGAAATGATGAAAATTTTAAAGAAGAATTTTTTTAATTATTTCAATCATTACCAAAAAAATTAATAATAAAAATTCATTAAAATTATGATAAAAAATCATTAAAATTTCATATAAAATATATTCTAGAAAATTTCAACTAAAATAAAAATTGAATATTGATAGCTAAAAAATGAAATTAATTTAATTGAAATGTAATAGTAAAAGTTTTTCTACAATTAAATTAATTAATTTTTTTCACAGTTAAATTAATTCACACAATATTAAGCTTCTTTTGGGAAATTGTATTTTGAAACTTTTTCTAGTCTACTGTAATAGTCCTATGTAGGATCAATTCCAGGCAGGATCAATTCCGGATTGTATGGTTTGTAGTTGTTTTGCTAATGTGGTAATTTGTAGTTCCATTAATTGTTTGTTTGTTTTACATGATTGAATTTTTTTTCATTTTGCATCTTTAGCATAGTTACGAATTGAACGAAATTAAGCTATACTACATGTGATCTTTTCTTTTCACTTGTATTAATAAGATTACTTAAATTTATTGTAATTTTACAAATTAGTCGATCATAGATTTTTTGCTAATAACATTGATTAATTTCTTTTTGCAAATAATTTAACTTTTTTTTTTCATTTTTTTGATATCAATTATTTTACTAGGGAATTGAATGAATAATTAAGCTTATTGTAATTCTATCATTTCTGTCAATCGATAATGACTTATTTTGTTAAAAAATAATTTTTTTTTTGCAAATAATATTGAAAATTTTTCATGTATTTTAATTACATAAATTTTTATTTTTTAAATTTGTTTACTACTTTTAATTAAATGTTAAAGTATACGGGAAATGTTTGTCAGAATTAAATTATCCGATAATGAAAAATGCATTTTAATACATTAACGTGAAAATTGACAAAGCAATGTTGCGTATTTTATCATTTTATTTAAAAAATTTTTAATTGAAAATTTTGCTTAAATTTAAATGAACGTAAGAAGTGTAGATATGTATTAGCATATATGTGTATGTATATGTGTATGCTTGTGTGTGTGATGTAGGTGTATGTGTATATATGTCTATGTGTGTATGTTTGGATGATACTGATTGTTCATATTAAATATTTATGCACTTTTTTCAAAATGTTTTTTCCAACAAGTAATTAATGATCTAGAAGAAAGTGATCAATCAAATTAATGATGAGTTGAAAAATTAATGATCATTCTTTGATTCATCCATTTATAATCAATTCTCTATGAATTGTTAATTTTTACTAATATCAATTATAACTTGTTAATTTTTTCATTTGTTTTGCAGATGAAAAAGAAATTAAGGAATTTAAAAAAAAATAGTGGCGATAATTCAACTGCAATATCAAATAACCGGAATAATGCTAATATTGGAACAGCCAAAATTGCTAAAAGAATTACTCGACGAAATAACGAGAAGGAAAAAGAACAAGTTTGTGATAATAAATTTATTTAAAAGAAAATGAAATCTTTTTCAAAATCTTGGAAATTACATGAAGTAATTTGGATTGACATTTTCTATTTTCATACTGTATCATTTTATGATTTTGGGGGATAATTGGAGTCTTACTGTAAATTTCAACAGTCCCGAGATTTCTCGGAAATTGATTTTATGCTAATACTTATATATTCCAGATTTCAGAAAGCAAAATGGATAACCTTTATCTTCATCTCTATAGAATATTAGTTTTATATATATATATAAATAATATATCTGAAATATTTTTTCGAATTTTTTAGGAATGGTAGTTACTTTTTCCAGAATATTATAAATGTCATTAGTAAACATTTTTTGATGGCTAAAAAAGTGTCGGATTTAATATCAAATTTAATCTATGTTATCTTCAGATCTGTTGACCTGTCATTTTCCAAATAATAAAAGGTATTTAAGAATATCCCGGTTGCTATGATTAACTCCGAAGATGAGAAAGATGGTGATTCAGATGGTAGCAAATCCGATGATAGCGAATCATTTGATGAGACAGAAAATGTTGCCGCTCTTCATTCTCCAAAACCTGCAAAGTAATCATTTTCAGCAGTTTAGGTTTTTAACCTTTTTTAAAAAACGCTTTTCTGGAAGAAGAAATGGAAGAGAATGCAAAAGAAGTCCCTATTATTCTTTTGAATGAGTGACTGTGAAACATTTGAGAATATAATTTTAAAAAGTAGACATGGAAGAAAAGAAGGAAAGAAAAAGTCGGTAACAAAATATAAATTTAAGATAAAAAGCAATGTTTGGAATGATATTGGATGTTACGAAATGATGATATTGGTTTCAGAAACGAAGTCGAAAGTGTCCACCGGAAAAAATGCCGAATATGCTGCTTACCGAGTGAGTAAGCATACTGATTACTTTAAATTATGGTGTTCTTAATAGGTTGAAATTTTTGATGGGTTGTTCGAAAATTGAATTTTTTGTTTTGCACTTTGTAGTCTAATTGTATCAGTATATAGTCATTTTTTGTTTGTTCTTTCATAAGTTTAATTAACTTAATGTAATTGTTAAAAAAAAAAAAAAAACAATCACAACTGTAACAATAGTGAAATATTACTAAAGAATGCAGGATTTTGTCTCATTTAGTCAATGACTGAAAACGAATATTTTATAATTAAAGAAGACCGAGATCCTTAATTCCTTTCTGCATCTAAACAAGTAGAATGAAGATATAGTTTAGAGGAAAAAAGGTTTCATCACAAATGAAAGCAATGTTAATAAATGATTATGACGTGGTTATTTCTAAAGGAAGTTACAAGTTGTGTTGTAAATCTTCCCGGCAGGATTGTTTAGGAATACATTCAAATTTATATAAGGCAATGCAATAAATGTGACAGTGATGAGTAAATTAAAGCTTAGATTCATGACGAAATTTTCTTAAATTATAAATATGCTTAATTCTGAAATTTACTTAAATTCAATTTTTTTTTTTGAAATTACTATTTTTAGGGTCATACAACTAGTTGGGCTTTATTACCAAAAATGGAAAAGGAACAACTTATATTGCGAGCATTCGCGGAAAGTAGTGATGGCACTGTGAAGTGTTTGAATGAAAAAGTAAACAAAACTTTGAAGAATGCAGAAGATATTGTTAACCATGTAGATAGATGTCTGAAATTACCGGAATATTTCAAATATATGGTAAATTTTTTAATGTTAATTTTAAAATAATGAATAAAATAAAATTATTTTAGGTGTAATTCGTTTCCGATTCTATACAAATTGTATTATTTCAGAAATTTAGATCGCCTAGAAAAATAGATTTTCTATCACATATTGAAAAGGTTTATGTCATTATTGAATAGTGTATTATATTTTACGCAGGGCAAGGCTGATGTATTTCGAGCGCTTGATAAAGTCACAAAAGCAAAAATATTGCGAGTTTCAATGAATGCATTAGAAGTTTTGCCATGTTTAAATATCGAAACATTGAACTGTACACAAAAGTATGGGCATCGCTATGCATTATCATATCATCTGGAAAGATGCGGTCAAGAGAAAGTATTATTTTATTTTATATAAATAAATTTCAGATACATGAATTTTGTTTTAAGGCTTTCGGTAATTTAATATAATTGAAAATGAGTACAGTAGTCTAATATTTATCATAAAAATGATTGGCTATTTAAAAATATACAAATTAAAATGATTTACTGAGTGAATAAGGTGACTGCATTCAATGAAAAGAAAAAATACGAAGATTTTATAAAATTGATCATAGAGTTTTGAATCTTTTTTTATAGGATCGATTACCTTGGAAATGTTGGAAATGTGGACTTACAGGTACCATGGCGGATGGCCGTGAACATTTGACCATATGTACAAATCCGAAAACAAGGGGAGAGGACAAAGGTTACTGAAATTTTTATTTTTGAAAAAAATTAATCAAAGGTTTTTAATTTTTAAAATATCGATTATTAGTGCTAAGTTTCAGTAAAAATTTTCAGATCAGACGACGAATCATACTCCGAAAATTCAGAAATTAATGAACTGGATGTGGATTTTTCAAGGAAAGTGAGAAAAGTATGTTTGTAAAGAATAAAAAATAATGTGAATAAACTTTCTTCAGCTTACTTTTAAATTATTTAGATGAAAGATTCATTCCTTTTGAAATTAACTTCTTTCCTGCTGGAAAGCTGTCAAACGAAGCTATTTTTTTAGCGATATTTAAACAAAGAATTTTGCTAAATATTGTAATTATATTCTTATCAATCAACTTAATTAAAAAAGGATTAAAGTTGCAGAAGTGTCTTGAAAATGAAAATGTGACAGGACAATTATTGTCATAGGTAGCATTTATAGATATATTTGTTCCTGTTTGAGAGAGAAATCTTCCTCTTTGAGAAAGTTGATTGTAAAAGCACTATTTTATCATTTAATCAAAGAAAATTTTTCTGATTGTTGTTTCAAGTTTTTCTTATAATTGTATTCATTCATTTATTGTAGAAAAAAAAATCCGACAAACAAAAAGTGGCATCGATAGCACAAGGATACTTACCGGAGAAAAGTTCACGTATGAAAGTAACTGATGGAGTTAAACGATTTAAATTCAAAAGTACAAGTCTTGGAGGTACATTTTAATTAGATAATCTCCTTATTTGTATGATTAATATTGCTTATTTGCTAAGATAAAATTGGATTACCTATATTCCAGTCTTTATTTTAAATGAAATTCCTGTTTATTTTTTGATTGAACTTTCCACAATCTTTTTTCTTCAGTCAGTTAAGATTAATATCAGAATTTTACTTTGCGACTCAAATTTCATAAAGTTTAAGTTATATCACTGAAAATTTGAATTTGATAAACTCACAATTAATAATTCCGTCCTATTAAATATTTAACCGAAGCCGTTATTCATTTATTCATTAATTAACTTTTTTTTTTTTGCTATTCATAAAATTGTTTTTTCAAATTTGAACGATTTCCTTTTCTACAATTTTCATATTAAGGTTTTTTTTTCAAATATCTTGCGCTCTATCAAAAATTTTTTCAAATGACGATATTTCGTTTCAGTCACGAAATCTTTTCTCTTAGAAGCAAATTATTTTCGTATTATTTAATTCTTTGATAAAATTATCAGAAATTTTTAGCCAGTGCTCCAACACCACATGATTTAATGAAATATCAAGAAACGATTGACCGAGCTAACGAATTGCTCAGGGCACAGAGAGAAAAGGATTCGCTCTGTGACGTTCTTATTCAATTTGAGCATCATCCAAATAATTTTAAACGTGTTGCAGCTTGTGATTTCAGGTTTGTGATTTTTTTGATTTCTATAATTTGATTTTATTCTAATGTTTTGGATGGAAAATTTGTAAATCTTCGAAAATTTTCTAGTTTTTAAATTGCAGCGAAGATTGAATGTTATGCTTGATAAGTGTTCGATTCCTGTAATACTTCCTTCTGGCAATACTAAGGAATGTAAATTGACATCATCGAATAAAAGTATGAGAATGTTCAAAAAGATCAGATAGTTGGTGGTAAACAAAGATTACCAGTTTTTGCACCCAAACCTTTGCACTGTAAGAGAGGAAAAGTGTAAGTTAATAACAACTAATTTCGAATTAGAGTGATTTTTATATTGGATATCCTAACGATTGAGAAACAAACGTTATATGTAGCAAATTTATGTTCAATTATGTGCAATATACTTTCGTTCAATTTGAGGTAGCGCGTTGAATGTTCAGACAGTCGTAATATTTCGATGATTTCAATTATAGTTACATATATTTTTGTGAATTTTCTGAGTTCGTGAAGTATTTTAAGTATTTTTTAATGAAACTTAATATAGTCAAGATGTTGATATCTTTGTTTGTTTTTCATTATGGTTTATATATTTAGAAGGTTTTTTTATTTATGTTTTTTTTCATTCTATAGCAATGAATTAATAACTACTAAAAAAGGTTTCCTAAATTACATAAAGAAATCGAATAATCAATCGTTTTATTCATTTCTTTTTCCTTAATAATTGGATACAAATTATTTGCAAATAATTTTCAGACATTTTATGTCAACTGAAACTGATATACACGAGATTGGTTGTATTGCTTATTGTGGAGGACCGATATCAACAATTAAAAAGTTGTCCGCGAAAGCTGGAAGATGGTTAGTTAATGAGCACAATTGAAATTTACGCTATTGTAAAGATTCATGGTATAAGTAATTGATACGTTTTAAAATTCAGTTTAATTTGATTAATTGAATTTATTGAGAAAGCATGAATTCTTATTCATGAAATAAATAATTTTTTTATATGAAGTGATAAAGAAGTGTTCCAGAAAGGTTGCTGCAAAGTTTTATTGTAATATCGCCTTTATTTTCAATAATTAGGAGTAATTTATAATCCTCTTTACGTTCATTAAAAAAATCAGGTCGTGAATGTGTAGCTGTCACGGTATTTTCGGATGAAGAATATTTGGTTTCAAAAAATCGAAAAAATTATAACATTGATTATGTGCAATTTTGGATATATGACAATAAACCGGACAGGTATATTATATTATTGCAATTTATTAAGAAAATAATCGCGTTATACCATGAAATTTTTTTTCCGAAGTTTTTGATTCTTTTTAGGATTTCTGCTTCTTTATGGTTTCTTCTGGAAGTGAATTATAGTATACGATACTTTGTACAGCTTGGTGCCCATCATTGCGAGATTCTGTTAAACAGACTAGCAAATTATCAAATTTTGTTGGTATTCTTGCAGTTGGTGGTATGAAAGGTTCAATTTCGTTTTATGGGTTAGTAATGGGTTATTAATTTTGCTTTTTTATTTACATTAATTAAGATGAAATTTAAGGAATCTGATGTTATTTTAGTTCGAATTCTACTTGATTTCAATTCCAGTTTCTATTTAATTTATGTGTGAGTCATGCAGAATTTTTGTTTAAGCTAGATACAAAACTTTTGGGGACAAGGAAACTGAGGAAAATGTTATCAGTAACAACAAAATCGTAGATCGCAGACAGTAAGCGTAATTCTGTAAGTAATACAATAATTTCAATTCAGGAACATGAAGTTAGCTTCAAGTAATTCATTTATCTAGTATAATTAGAGCCCAGAAAAAATAAACTTTAAGAAATCAATTCGTAGATGTATTTAGTTACAATATTTAAATTCAATTATTAGGTTTTAGAATACATAGTGATATGCCAATTCCTTTAACCATTGATAATGATAAACTGGTATACCGTTGTTCGGAACCTGATTTAGTACTTTTTTGTCCTGAATGCTGTAATAATGCACCAACTATTTCAATTGCATGGAATGAAAAAGGTGGTTCTAACAAATTGGCAGCTGTGTCTGCATCAGGTATTTTACTTTTTACAAATTTTTATTTAAAACAACTTCCTACATTTGATAAAATAGGATAGTAATATTGTTGATAAAGAAAATTAAAGAAAATCAAGATTTTGTGAAGCTAGATTCTATTCTGTTAATATTACTGAGATTAGTTTTTAGGTCATTATTTTTTAACGAATCTAGTATCTTACTAAGTAAATTTTAATTTTAGTTCATTTTGGTTTGTATATTAATTAATGAACATAATATTAAAGAATTGTAATGAAATATTCAAGGTCATGTATTAATCTGGGATTTGAATGCGAGTACGACATCTGCAAAAATTATATATAGTACTGAATGGCTATCTCCCCTATGAATGTTGTTTTTTGTGGATTAGAACAATGTAAGTTTGCTTCTAAATCCAAATTACTCAAGAGAAGAGTCTCATTTTTCAAGGGATTTTTATTTTGAGGGTTTTTAAAAGCAGACAGTAGAGCTTACTTTTTGAATTTTTTTTATAGGGCATGTTTTTTTACGTCATTAAGAGAAATTCATTATTGAAATTTAATATTTTTTTTTGTTTCTGATTTTGAAATGTACATACATTCTATTTTAGTAGCAATATCATTTCGCGAGAAATTAATTAGAATATATGATTTGGCGACGCTTACATTTGTAATTGAAGAAGGTGCCCAAAGAACAGCTGGAATGCAAGTATATATTTTTTAAGCTTTATGAATTTTTCATTCAACTTGAAATTTGATTTATCCTAAAGAATTTTCATACATGTGCTAATTACAGGTTTATTCACGAGATGGACTTTTCAATGGTATATTTAGCTATCAACAAGATTTTACTCTTAGTGGCGTACATCTCCTTTGTGGTGCATGTTATATTGTATTAGGCTCATCAAAAGGAAATTTCTTCGTAGTACCATTGGCTAATAGGTTTGTGTCTGTTAAATGTGAAGTGTCGAAAAATTTATGTAAACTGTAGCCAAGAGAGGATCGTAAATGATTGGAAGTGGATATTGTGATTTCATTATTTGGTATCGCGGGAAATTGAACCTCTTAAATTTTTCTTTACATCAATACTAATCTGTTATTCACTACTGAAATTAATATTCTTTTTTTGTTTTGAATTCAGGCATGAAATACAGATCTGGGATTTATGTATATGTCCAAAGACAGGTGCAGTAATATCGGCTGGAGGAGATGGTCGTCTTCAAGTTTCTTTAAATGGCCGTTTAGTTCCTGTTGGATCGGCGAAGGATTTTTTATTTAATGCATGTCGGGTTATTTTGACAGTAGTGAGGAAATCTGAAGAAGTAACAATGGAGAAGGTATGTTCTTGAGACAATTTATGGCGATATTTTTAAAAGGTATTTACCTTCGGTGACAGATTCAAAAAATGTAAATGCTTCTCAGTGAACATTCGTTTTTGAGATTTAGGGATAGAAAGAGAATGGATAATGATTTCTTAGAAATGTAATAATGAGCACCATATATTTAGTCATAAGAAATCTTGATAAAAAAATTTGAATTTTGAGAGCTCGAAATTTTTTTCTTTTTGGCTTTCATATAAAATGGATTCATGTAAATGAAGGAGAGTCCAGAAAAATGAAAAATATAAACAAACTTTACTAAATATAAAGTCTCCACTTGTCGAGTATTTGCTCTTTTTGGCATAAAAGGATCATATAAATTTCAGGAGAATTAGATTTGGAGATATTAAATAGATCAATGAAAATAAGCGAATATTTGTTTTTTTGTTAAATGCGGCATAATAAATTTTTTTTGAAAGCAATATTAGTTATATTATTAGCCTTAATCAGCTGTTTCATCTTTAAATATTTAATGATTTCATAATATTATAGACAGTTGAATCAGCTTCAAATGATGGTATCAGCACAGATGATAATTTGGAATGTAAAAGTGAAGCAAAGTTTCCTCCGCCTCTAACAAATTTACATTTGTGTGCTGAAAAATCGTATCTCGAATTTTGTTTTGATGATATGAAGGTAAGATTTAATAGGCATATTTCATAAATCAGAGGGGAGTAGGAAATTTCACGAATTCTTTGCTTCAAGATTATCATACCTCTCTGATTGAAATCAAGAAAAAAATTATAATTTATATGCTGAAAAATCGTATCTCAAATTTTATTTTGATAGTGTGAAAGCTTGGTTTAATATGTATGTTTCATAAATCGAAAGGAATAAGAAATTTTCAAATTTAGATATAAGTACTAATAACTTCTATAATCATCTTGTCTTATTTTACTGCAGTTCTATCAATCCTTTTTTTTTAGAAGAAAATTGCAATTGTTAGAAGAGCTATAGCGCTTATAGAAAGAGCTGCTCGAATTATATTTTCTAATTTATTTTAATAATTAATTTAGATTTTAGGAATCCCATTTCTGAGTTTAATTTTCATGATTATTTCCATTACTTATTTGAAGTTTATTATGCGAATATCACCAGAATAATTTAATTTTCATTCCATTATTTATTAGTTATTAATTACAGTTATTCATTTTCCTTGAATTGTTAAAACTAAGCATTTTTTTGCTTTCTTAAAATCAGAATTCTTATTTTTTAGACCGGTAAAACTGCAATGTCACAATTTAGTTTGGATCTTCGTACAGAATCACTAAATCGATTAGCTGTAAGCGAGCCATCTGGTCAATTGGCAATTTGTGGTGGTGAAGCTGGCCTTTTAATCTTCATTCCTTGTTGTTTACGATGATTCAGGATTTTTTTATCACTTTTAAATTTTGGTAAATAATCATTAATTTCTTAACAGATTGATTCATTTTATCCTGTCTTGTTATTATCAACTATCACTTATAATAATAAGCAATGTCTGTTTTTGTAATTATCTTATTAATATGCTCTCTGTAAGACCATAAACGATTATCTATGTTTCGAAAAGATAATTTCATTGACAAACAAATTTTTCTCTTCATATCCAATTTAACTTGACAAAATTGCTGCAGACATAGAGACAAATTATTTTTCTCAGGAAATAAATTTATTAAAAAAACTAAGTAGGCTTTTTTCTTTCTAAACTAATAAAATTATCCATTTGGAATGCGTTTTAACTTTAATTAAAGAAAAAAAGAAATAAAAGAAACGTTTATAATGCAATACTTTTTACATTTCATTTTAAAGAGGTATTATGATTCAACAGATATGAAAAGTTTAATTCAGTAGCCTAAAATATATGCCTTCTTTTTAAAATTTTGATAACCTGGTCGAGCAAGGTTATGTTGGAGTTTGAAGTTTCATTATTGCAAGTTAAAAGTCTGATAAACATTCAAATATTTCTATGGAAGTTTATTTTGTTATCATGACAGCAATGCATTTTTACGAATCCACTAAGAAACATAATATTAATCAATAAAAATTATTAGTAATTAATTATTTATTCTGTTATCTTGCTGAAAGTTTTATATAAAAAATTTATGTCAAATTGTGAAAAGATAAAATAAATTTTAATGCTTTAATAAAGAAGAACACTTTGAGATTGTCGCGAATAGTATATTGAAAATTAAAGGAATAGGAAGGATAAAGAGATTTGAAATTCAGTAATTTCTATGTAAGTGTTATTGAATAATTTGAATTGAAAATTAGTTTTGAAAAATTAATATATCATGATTAACTTATTTTAATATGATATGATTTTGATTTTTCATATCTTTTGTTATTTCCTCAATCTATTAAATTTTAATGCTGCTTATTCGATATCTTATATTTGATTACATCTGGGGTTCTTATTTTCAAAAAGAAAATGAAAAACGAAAAAGCTTGTCAAAAATTCTTTTTTTTTGATGCATGAAATTTTCGAACTATTTTTAAATGTGAACAATTTATATAATTTTTTGAAAGAGTAAAGAAAAAAGTTGAATTGGTAAAATTTCTATATATTTTTGAATTCAGTTAAATGAAATTTGATAAGATTAAAACAAAACTAACTTTATATATTGATTCGTATTTGGTAAGATCGAAGGGAATTAACTGCATATATTGATTTTCTGATTAAATTTAATAGAATTGGAACAAAATTATTGCATTGATCCACAGTAATTAAATTTTTTAATACTGAAGCTGAATATATTTATTAACTCTGTGCTTCTATCATTCAGAATATAATTAATTTGACAGGATTCACTGATAAGTTCTTTGCAGTAAAATATGCTTGATTATTTATAGTTTTATTTGTGATAATTCATTTGTTAATTTCTAGAATATATTGTAAGTTTTTCAGATTATTGCTTTTACCTGATATCATACAAATGATGGATAGCTAATAATTATTGTAATAGATGTTGCATTATTTGGTAGTATTTTTCGTTCGTCAGAATGAATTATTCTCATTCTACTATTTTTCGAGATGATGATTGTTCATATCGTTGTGTTTGCATAGCTTTCCCTAATTATTTGCTAGTATTTTCATGTGAAATCATTTTTTCAATAAATAAACATTATTAGTCGGGACTGCTTGTTCTTATTATTATGTTATCGATATCACATAAAAGACGTGAGTCTATATCATTTATTACCGTCATCTTATCCTTATCGTTATTATTGCTTTATATATATGCAAATATATATATGTCTTTGAACTATGGTTAAATAATTTAAAAAAAAATATGTTTTTTTCTTTTAATTAAAGTTAAAACGCATTCCAAATGGATAATTTTATTAGTTTAGAAAGAAAAAATATATAAAGAAAGACTAAGAAACATAATATTAATCAATAAAAATTATTAGTAATTAATTATTTATTCTGTTATCTTGCTGAAAGTTTTATATAAAAAATTTATGTCAAATTGTGAAAAGATAAAATAAATTTTAATGCTTTAATAAAGAAGAACACTTCGAGATTGTCGCGAACATATTATACATGTACAAATTTCTAAATCAAAGAATGCATCAAAGTTCTAATAATAGATTTTTCATTTTATAATCCAACATACATGAACATACATACACAAACATTAAACATACATACATATACGATATATCTATCAATTGGTTGAATGATATTGCTAATAAAACATCAAATTTTTTTTAACATACGTGAACATACGCAGAACATGCACATACACTTGCATATACATTCACATATTTCATAGGAGAATAAGAGGAAGAGGAAGAGAAAGGGAGAAAGAGAGGAAAGACGTGGAGAGATCTTAAATTAAACATGATTAAATGGGAATTTTCCTTATTCTAAATTATATTTTACAACTTAGCAATATAAAAATATTTCTAATTTTCAAAATACGACAAGAAAGAGAGAGAGAGAGAGACGGGTGAGAGCGAAAGGTAACGAAAAGATAAAAGGAAAAAATTTATTAAAGATAACTTTTTTCATTTAATTATATTTTATAAATTTAATTTAATGCAAAAATTTCTGCACTTAATTTAAGAAAAAGAAACGAAAGGATAAAAAAGACGAGAGGCAGATGATTAGAAAAGGATAAGAAAGGAAATGAGAATGATAGAGGAAAAATAAGTAGAGAAGAAAAGAATCCAGAAAATAGTGAAAGAAACTAAAATTTTTACAACGAAAAAACTGACGAATTTAATTTTTTTATGCTAGAGGATGATATTTTCGTATCAATTTTTGTTTTAAAAATTCTTCATCACTTTTTTCGTGCAAAATGAAAATGAATGAAGAGAAAGAAGTAAAGAAGGGAAGGAAAGGAAAGGAAGGGAAAAAAAGAAAAGAAAGGAAGAGAAAAGAAAAGAGGAGAAAAGAAAAAAAAATATATTTCAATTCATTCACTTATTTATGTATATATACATATATATATATATATATATATATACAACACCAAATTATTCAATATCTTTTTATCCGCCCCCTTTTTCTTTTAACTTTAACTTTTTATCTTATCTCTCTCTCCCCTTTCTTTTAGCTTACAAAGAATTATACTTGTGTGAGAGCTCTCTCTCTCATACTTGTAAAAGAAATCTTGTCTATTTTCTAGCTTTAACTTTTTATCTTACCATTTCCCTCTCTCTGCCTCTTAAATTACAAAGAGTTATACTTATGTAAGAGAATTCTCTCTCTCTCAAATTCATAAGAGAGAACTTCCTTCTTTTAACTTTAACCTTTTATCTTATCATATCATATTAGTTTTTCTCTCTCTTCAATTTACGAAGAGTTATACTTAAACGACAGACAGGCAAAGAGAGAGAGAGAGGAGAGAGAGGGAAAGGGAAAGGAAGAAAAAGGAAATGAAAAATGGAATATAAATGTTAGAAATGGATGAACGAAGAGGTAGATAGTTTGTTAGGTCGATTGGTTAGTTTAAACTATTAAAACTGAAATCTTAGCAACAACAGCTGTTGATGTGTAAGGAAGAATATTTAACCGGAAAAGATATAAGAGATGGGATGAATTTATCAGTGAAGGAATAAGTTAAACGATAGACGAAGCAAAAATTTCACTTCTCATTTCTATTTATTCACTTAGCTTTAACATATTTTAATGCTTTCCTATTTTCTTAATAAATTTCCCATTTTCATTATATTTCTTTTGTTTCCATTTATTTCTTTTATTATTTAATGATTTATTCATTCTTCTTCTTCTTCTTCTTCTTCTTCTTCTTCTTCTTCTTCTTCTTATATATTATTATTATTATTATTATATTATTATTATTATTATTATTATTATTATTATTATTATTATTATTATTATATTATTATTATTACTATTACTATTATTATTATTATTATTATTATTGATAATAATAACACTATGGACCAAAATTTATTTACTACTACTTATTTATTCGTTTCTTATTTCTATATTTTCATTTCCTATTTACTTATTACTATTGTTATTGATAATAGATAGATTTGCTTGCTATTACTATTTATTCATTTCTTATTTGTATATATTCATTCTCTGTATATATTACCTTTCTGTTACCACAACCGTTATTATTATTATTACTGATAATGAATTATAATGATAATGATTATTAATGTTATTAATAATGAGTATTATTGATAACAAGAATGAATAATAATGGTAATTTGCTGTTAGTAGTGATGAATAATAATGATTATTGTTTTATCAGTAATGAATAGCAGTGGCTATTGCTATCATCGATAATAATAGGAGTGATAGTAATAGTAACAGCAGTGATAATGATACAATTAAAGGAAAGCTGAATTGCTAGAATAAAAAAAGATATTGGTTATTCAAATTAAAATATCTATTAATATTTTAAAGTTTAAATAGAAAAGAATGAAAAAAATAATGGAGAAAGAGAAAAATGAAAAAAATTTTTTAAATACTGATAAAAGATAACATTGATAAAGAGAATACATAGGAACACATACGCCCATATATATATATATACACACACATACAAACACAAATACGAACATAAACACAAACATATGGTACATATTTTTTATCATTTGTAAATCTCTTTCTTTCTCATCCATTGCGATTTTTCTTTGTCTAACTTAATCCTGAAATTTAGTTTCTTTTTTGTTTTGTTTCATTTCAAAATTCTCGAGAAAAGTAAATCAAAAAGACAAAGCATTAACACGAGGAAAAGGTATTTCAGGAGCCTCCACCTCAAAGGTAATATTCAATTGCCAAAACCACCAATCAAAATTGGCATAACCATAAAAAAAATTGTCAGAACATCATGCATAGTAAGCACTGAATTATAAACCTGACCAGTACCAAAAAATAAATATCCCTTGGACTAGATAACTCCAAACGAATCAACATAGACAAAACAGAACCACCCAGACCTGCTCAATAACCCAATACAATATAAAAAGTACCAATAGTTTCATGATTAACAGTATTAATAATTCTCTGCTTGATCACATTTTTCAAGAGTCATTCCACAAAAGACATTCATATTAAATAACAAAAAAAATCAAAAAAAAATTATGTATTATAAAAACCAAAGGTTGTCTATTATTCCCTGTTTTTTGTTTTTCTCTACTTTGTCGAAATTTTCGACAAAATTTTGTATTTCTCGCTATTTTGTTAACAGTTTTGCATATTTTGTTGCTTCGCTTTTTTCTTTAATTAACTTATTTTATACATTCATTTTTCTGCTTTCTTAGCCGACATTTGAATTGAATAAATCAAAAGAAAATCAAAAACAAGATAAGCAAAGATGGATGCGATCAAGAAAAAGATGCAGGCGATGAAAATCGAGAAGGTATATTATTATAATATATATTTCCTTAATTTTTTTTAATTTTCCGAAATAATATATGATAAATGACTTTTTCGTTTGTTTCTTTCAGAAAATAAAAAATTTTTTATGTTTATAAATGATAAGATAATAGTGATAATTATTACTAGCTAATCATAATTTGACGAATGAAATAAATTTTTCTAAATTTTAAATCAAATTTATAATTTTTAAAAAAAATCAAATTTATTTTCAAATTTATAATTCTGTAATTTTATGATATAATTCATTTCCTAACATTTATGAAATCTTTTTTTTTTAGTTCATTTATGGAAGTAAAGAAAGAAATATTAGCGCTTGTTTTATGCTGATAAATTTTATTATACTTGTTAAATTACTACAATCATAACACCATTATAATTATTTTCAAGGATATTTTAATTTTTAAAAATTTAGAAAAGAACTGCGTATTTATTATGTTTTCCAAAAAAATTAGCGTATTTAAATAAAAGTTAAATATGCTAGTTTTTTAGTGAAAAACTTTTAAGCTGCTAGTAACAATAGTAATGGTAATAACAATATAAGAATAATAATATTAATAAAAATGATAAATAATTACATTTTTAAACATTTTAATTAAAGGTTTTAGGACAATAATAACAACTATAGTAATAGTATAATAATAATAATAATAATAATAATAATAATTGAAGCAACGGTAACAATGACAATGGTAATAATGATAGCAAAAGGTAATAGTAATTAGTAATAATTAACAATTAATAACAACTTAATGTTGATAATAGTAATGCTAACAGTAACAATAGGGACAATAAAATAGTAATAATTGAAGCAGTGATAACAATAATAGTGGCAATAATATTAATAATAATAACAATAATTGAAGTAACAATAATAATAACAATAACAGTAATATTAGAATGGTAATAATTGAAGTAAGAATAGCTGTATCAAATTATTTTCAAGGATAATGCTCTCGATCGAGCCGATGCAGCTGAAGAAAAAGTACGACAAATGACGGATAAGCTGGAGCGAATTGAGGAAGAGCTACGAGATACCCAGAAAAAGATGATGCAAACCGAAAATGATTTAGATAAAGCACAAGAAGATTTAGCTGTTGCAAATACCAACCTGGAAGACAAGGAAAAGAAAGTTCAAGAGGTAAGGTTTCAATTAATTATAATATTAGGCTAATTAAGGAATTTAAATTAACTAATTGATGAAATATTCTATCAATTTTATGGCATAAATTAACAAATAAGTTTGAAAATTTTTCATTGATTTTAACTAATTTTTGTTTTAAATTCCTCTCTCAAGAATGACAACATGGCGGAAATATTTGAAATATTTTTTGTAAATTTGAATAATAAAATTTTTTAAAAACGCAATTTTATGTTTTTGAACACTTTGGTAAAAAATTTTGGGCAAATATTTTTTATTATAAAATAGTTTTTTTCGCTTAAGTTAGCATTTTATTTTTAATTACCAGATAGCTTCTGAATTAAATTAACATATGTAATTGATAGAAATTGTCTTTGAATAATGAAATTTTTTAAAAATATAATCGTGTATTGATTAAAAATTATTAAATTTTGAAGTAGAAGTTCTTGCAATAAAATTTTAAAATATTATTAAATGATTTCTTTTCTTGAACAAATTGTTATTTTATTTTCAATTATCTGCAATTTTAATTTCCGAATTAATTGGCGCTTATGATCGATTCAAAAAATTTAACGCCTAGCGTATAATTTTCTTATTTTTTTAAAATTTAAAAAGTTTGATAAATTATTTATAAAAATGTGAAAAAACGAAGTTTTTTTTCAGCTTTTTTTTATTCTCGAAAAAAAAATTCTTTTCATTACTTTTACCGTTACGTTACCAAAATCCTCCTCATATGAGCACAATCTATCATCAAGTCAAACATCAATCATGAAACAAAGCAAAACAAGCTAACTAACGACAAAACGTAAATTATTCAATAAAAAAACAAAGGTTTGTCTTTTTTTTCAATAAAATTCATTTTGTCATCGATATATATGTCACATATACATTTTTCATCTTTTGTTCTACCTATTTTTCATAAATTTTATATATTTTCTCTTATGCAGTTTATTTATTTAAATTCTTTCCTATAATTTATTTATTTATTTATTGTATGCGCAATTTTATTGTATTTATTTTTTCCCTCATTCAATTTTTATTTGTTTACTTATTTGTTTTTGGTAATTTTAATTATTTATTTCAAAAATTTTTTATTTATTTGATTTTTATTTATTCGTTTATTTCTTTATTTTTGTACAATTTTATTTGTTTATTTGTTTCAAAATTATTTTGAATTGCAGTTTTATTTATTTATTTATTCTTCTGTATAATTTCCATTTATTTATTTTTGTTTATTATTAAATTTTTTAAAAATTCTATAAGAAATCAAATTTTTAGTTCTGGAATGAAATATCGAAGTTTTAGAGATAATTTTCGGAAATTTTTTGCCCCAACAAATTTTGCATAATTTTAAGAGAATATAAAATTTGGCAAAAAAAAATTTACAAAATCAGTCAATAGTGCTGTATTAAAACATTGTCCAAAAGAAATTATATAACAATTTATAATTTTATTAAGAAACGAATTTTTTTCGCAGTGAAAATAATTAAATGCTTGGGCCTTATTCTTTATTAAATATGAATAGGAAATTGGTAATTAATTAAATTAGCAATTAATCAACGAAATAATTTATTCTCTTTTAAGAATATCTTTCACTTTTCTCAGTAATATTTTTGATGCAATTTTAGGTATTTCCAATAATAGTTTAACTTTGAGATCTTTTATAATTATATTATCGAATTTTATTATTCATATTAATCGGAAATTAATCACTGAAATGTATTCAAAAAAATTTTTTTGTCTTTTACAAAAAAGAGTGAAGATATTTCGAAAGTATGAAAATAAAATTTATTCTTATTTTCGGAATGATATTTATTTAACAAACTGAATCCAATGTTCAATTAAAACTACGTGAACATTTTTCAAGAAAAACTTACGAAATTAAAAATTCAATAAAACCTTTTTCTCTACAACTTTATCATGATTTTTGAGTCAAAATTTTATTCATTTTCTTTTTTAAATTCTTCTTAAAAAAATTACGAAAATTTCAGACGTCATTAATTAAATTTCAATCGAAAAATTTTAGATCTATTATTGAATAAATTCATTGGAGAATTTCTTTAATATCTTTAATTGAGTGAAATTCAAATTATAAATTTGAAGTTTAAACTATAAGTTTGAGAAAAAAAAACTTAAAATTTAATTTAAAAATCTGAAATTTTTTTTTCATTTAACTAATTCTATTAGTATATCATTTGTAGCGATATTTGCTTTTCATTTCCGCAATTGTTTATGCAAATATATTGTGCAATTTTGGCAATCGATAATTAATAAATTAATTAACCGCTGGAATTTCAATTCATTTCTAAAATCCCAATTCACTTCATTCCACTTATTCAACTTACCATCACCAAATGATCTTAGCATCAAATACCAAACTAAGAATATCCAAAAATTATGATTCATCTATTCCCATATCACTAATTATTCAATCATTTTAATAGATCCGGTTTATTATCTTAAACACAATCATCCCGCTTAATCCGGTTAAAGTGATAGTATATGACCTATTTTTCAAATATTTTCAAAAAAAATTTTTTCGACTTATTTTTCGCCCTAACGAAATCTGATAGATAATTAGCTATAAATTTTCGATTTTACGAAATTTGATTATCTTCTTTCATTGACAAAGGTACACTTCAAGACATTTTAGGTAAGTAATTTTCAGTCATATATCCGGGAACAGTATTCTTCCACACCATATATTCCAAGTCTTTTTTATATATCCATCATATTTTCACATCACATATCTCGGGATTATCATCTTTCATATCACCATATCTAGGATCAATATCCTCGCATACCATGCATCCCAGGATCAATATTTTCCCGCAGTGATTCATTCAGGGACGTCGTTTTTTTATATCATTTGTCAATGAAATATTCGGCAAAACATCATTCATCTATATCACGTACATCGCGATCTACATTCTTTATCATATTAGGGACCAATATTCTTCCATATCTTATATCCTGAATCGACATTCTTCCATATTATCGGCATTAACATTCTTCCGTATCATATATCGCAAATCAATATCCGTCCATATATATATCAGCAGTTGACATTCTTCAGATAAATATATTCTGGAATCAATATTTTTTTGCCATCATATGTCCAAGATCATTGTTCTTTTTATATCAAGCGTGTCATATTACCAAATATAGCCATCTGAATCATTTTCTTATTCAGCAGTGTCAACAATTATCGATAAAGTTCAATAAAAATAATATCATGTGTTTACTGATGATATAAAACATATATGTGTATATAATATACGTGTGTATAATACAGATGTAACAACGAGAATAAGCCAAGCATTTGCAATCTTTCATTTTTTTCTATTTTTAAAAAAGTTCTTCTAAAATACTATTAACTTGCTGATATGTTGAATATGTTTTTTTCGCTTTCTCTTCCTCTTCCTCCTCCTCATCCTCATTTCTCTCTCAAGTTTTTTTAGCATTATGCATTCTGTAATTCATCCTTTTTTCTGCTTTAAATTCAACTAAATCTTCAGTGAAAAATGTTTTTGTACAACACCACATTACGCTACAATACACACTGCACTACACCACACTACACTACCTACTACACCACACTACACTACCTAGTACACCACGCTACACCATACAACATCTAGATCACATTAGCCACACTATAGACCAAATTATACTATCCTGTATCATCATATTTATTACGCTATACTGCATATTGCACCACGCTGTACCATACCATATCCACATCACACCAGCCACACGGCATACCAATCACGTTACACCATACCACATTCATATCACACATAACACTACTACGATACTATGCTAAACCTACCGTATCCACATCACGCTATATACCACATCATATCATATTAATTATCACTATGCTACATCAGATATCACACCACGATATATCATACAACATTTACATCATACTATACAATACTGGACTGGATTATACGCTACACCACATTACACTACACTGTACTACAACATACAATGTTACATAAGTAATTTTTCAATGCTTATCATTTTAACAAATCGATTAAATTTCCAAAAATATCTCCTCTAATTTATCAGCTGTTATCAATGAAGAATTACCTATGGGACGAATAAAAGTATACAATATATTATATTACCTACCATATTATATCATATTATTATAGCTACATGTTTCACTATATTCTACGACAGTACTGCAACATATTTTATTGCATATTATACATCACATCTTGCCACATAATAATATCATGCTACAATTCACTATACGATACTTCACCAAATATGCTACACTGTACTACTACACTACGCCACATCATGTACTGTATTTATGTCCCATACATTATATACTGTACTGCATTATGTCACATTGTATTATGTACTATACCGCATATGCCGAAAACTACATTTCTACATCCTACTCTGTGCTACACCACACCACACCACACCACACCACATCGCACCATACCACACCACACCACACCACATCGCACCATACCACACCACACCAAACTACAGTACATTACAACTACGCTACATCATTTTACGCTATATTCATACGCTTATATGTGATAAATATATGTTCCCAAATTCATAAGGGAATATCATACATCTGCAATGTATGTGTATGTGTGTATGTATGTATGTTTGTCTGTCTGTCTACATGCCTATCTGTCTGTCATCTGTCATCCGCCTGTTTGAATTTTGAAGTTAATCAACGTATTCACTTGAGAAAAGAAGTAACTTATCACTAGTGAAAGTATTATTACCATAATTACTATCATCATCATTATTATTATAACCTATTGTCATCATCATTACAGCATTATCATCATCTGTTATTATCATTGTCATCTATCATTAAGATCTCCCATCACATTACCATTATATTCGAATATAAGTGACGGAAAAGAGAAAAAATCAAATTACTTGAATCAATGAAAATATGCAAAAAAAAATTTTTTTAAATTAAAAAAAAATTGAATTTTTTTTCTTTATCAATCATTCTTTTTAAAAACATGGATATGCTTTAAAAGGTTTGGATATGGAAATCATTGAAATTAGCATAATTTTATGATTATCGAGAATAATTATTTCAGAATTTTATTCACAATAATAGTTTGATTTAAAAAAGCATCCCAGTGACAATTACAGTTTGTTAAACTAATTTTTTAAAATAATGGACTTTTAAAATAAATTATTTATATAAAATTTTCTTTTTGCTTACTCTTTCAAATGATTCCAAACAATCAAACAATCGTTGTATACATGGAATTGCATGAATAATCAGAACTGAGTGATTAATCGAAATTGCAAATGCAAATGGATTTGCTTCATACCATATATTTATGTTGTTATTATTATTATATTATTATTATTATTAACAATCGTTAATATTATCATTTTCGCTACTCTTCTTATTATCATTATTACAGCGATTATTACCATTACGCTTATCATTATTATTACTATTGTTAGCATTATCATGACTAGCATATTATAAAGGAAATGATATGAAAAAAATGGAGGGCAAATAAATGATTGTTATCAGTAAATAGAAAAATTATAAAATGAGATGGCTAATCACAATTTCCCTCCTTCATATCATTCACATTTGGTAATTTTTTACTGCAATTAATTAGATTATTTTTCTTATCATTTCTGCTTCATTTTATATTTGATGAATTATTCACAAAAATTTCCTCTTTTCTTTTTTCATTGCCAATTATACCGATATTTATGTCATACTTCACTTTACCGACTACATCAAAATTAGATAAGAACAAGATAATATTGCAATAGTAGTAAGTGAAATAAGAAGAAAAGTGGGGATTTTTAATTGAAATAAGAAATCAAATTAAGGTGGAAATGGGAACGATATAAACACTTAAACAGTAATAGATGAAAGAAAAGAGAAATGAAATTTTTAATTGAAATAGAAAATCGAAAATAGAAGGGAATGAAAGCTAAAAATGAAAAAAAGTGAAAATTCTGATTAAATACAGAATCCCGATTAGAAGGGAATGAAAGCAAGATTACTGTTCAGATGGCAATAGATGAAACGAAAAATGGGAAATTTAAAAGAATCTGCGATAGTATTTAAAATGAAATTTCGCTCACTTTTTAATCTTTCTCTAATATTTTCTAAATTTTATCTTTAATTATAACTCTTCCCCGCTAATTCTATTCATTGTATGTCATAACATATTAGAATTAAAAAATCGTAATATATTGCAAAAAGAAAAATATTAAAATTGTAGTAATCACGACTGTGACACGGACTATTAAGATTATTAATAAATAAGATATAGGTAATAGGAATAGAATATAAATAGGAATAGAATAAAAGTATAATAGGATAGAATAAAATAAAATTCTATTACAAAAACAAACGATTCTATCATAAAATGAAATAGTACGCATGGGAACAAAATAGTCTTTATAATGCTAAAAAGAGATTTATTTGAAAATAAAAAGAATAATTAAAAGTTATGTAAAATTTGGAGGAAAATTTATTTATTTATTTGAAAAAGAGACAAAATAATAAATTGTCGTAAATGAAGAATAAATACTTAAATTTAATTAATACACTTCCAATAAAAAGTTTTTCTTTTCGAGACAGGAAGACAGAAGAAAGAAAAAAGATTGGAAATCAAATTTAGTCATATCGCTTTATCAGATTTCATTACTCACATACAATCTCGACAATATTTGTCCGTTTACATTTTTCATCGTTAAGTAAATTGATCAATGATTAATAGAAGTTTTCCATTTTATTTATTTATTTTTTCTATTATATCATAACTTTTAGTAATGTAAGAAATCATTAACGAAGAGATATTTGTAAATTTTATTTAAAAAACTTATTTATTTTAAATTTAAAAATTAAAAAATTTTTCTCCAATTTTTTTTGAATTTCCAAAGTTTCTATTATTTTTATTTTCCTTTTTTACTATTAATTTACACCCATAAGCCTAACTTGATCATACATTATTATAGTACTTGAAAAAACCATAAACTTTTGCTTTTCACTTCACTTTATTGGTTTAAATTTGCGTTCAATTTTCATTTCATTTTATTGTTGTTTTAAATCTGCGTTTAATAGTTAATGGTATTACCTACCATTGAAGATTATGGAAATAAAAATTCATTTAATTATAAATCTTTTTTATTAATTTTGTAATTAAAAAATTTCGAAAAAATTAGAAGTTGGAAAACTTCTAAACTTGGAAAATTCTCCAATACAATTTTCTGAAATTTAGTCGAAATGTTTTTGAAAAGCAGTTTTCATCACTCGTCTTCGCAATTTTCATAAAAAAATTTTTCATAAAAAAATTAACATTGAATCATTTTCTCTTTTCGAAAAATTTAGTTATTGAAAATCAAAGATTTAAAGTGGAAAAAAAGTATTTTAATTATTTTGTATAAACTGTTTGAGATATACATATATATATATATATATTTATTTAAAATCTTGTTTTTAGTTGATGATCAATCGGCATGAGCGTATTTAATTATTTGATGTCAACCTTTATTTACCCATCTTTTTACCCGTAGGGTTTAATCAACTCGTAATTTAATTGCCACAATAAAACGGAACATTTATTTCTTATTATTCCAGTGTATTTAATCGTTGTTTGATAAAATTAAATGAAATAATGTAAAAAATTAAAAAAAAGAACTAGTAAATTATTTAAAAAATATAATTAAACAATTAAGTAAAGTAATTCAAATAATAGACTTTAAGTTCGGATTATCAAACTGTCATATTTATATTGAATTTCGTATTTATTAAGAAAATTAATATTATCCGATAATATATTTCGTGATGATTATCTATTCAATCATTTATTTTATGATCAAGTGCATATTCGATAGATTTCATTTTCGATTATGAAATTGTGCAATTTTTAAAATCAAAATTTGATTTTATCCACAGATATAAATTTGTGATCAGCATATTCGTACAGAAATGAAGAAAAGATTTCTGTTTACAGTTTTTAATCATACATTATGGAAAGTTTCAATCGAAATTTCGGAGATTATTATCAAATCCGTTATGAAAATGATATTAACTGTAATTTTAAAGCCAATGAACTATTTGAAATGACAACATATTTTGACTTGAGAATTGGAAATAATTTGTTAAAAAATTAATTTCATTGACTCCAAATTTATAATCCATAACTAATAGCCGATGATAGGAATTAACATAATAACGGCTAAAAATTAATTCGGGAATTTATATAGTCATTATTAATTACATTTTCATATATTTTATTATAAAAATTTATAATTTTACCTTTAGCAGTTAAGAATTTCTATATTTAGATATAATTATGATAAGAAATTATAAGTGAAATGATTAAAACTGGATGTTTTAAAAATAATAAAATATATGAAATAAATAAATTTTATCCATTCTACTAGGACAGTTGTAACTAGACAAAAGATAACATCAAAAGTAAGCAAAAATGAAAACAATAGTAATGACAAAACAATAATTATCTGGAGAGAATTAAGACAGACGGAAAAGCGGTAGATTAATAATCAAAAACAAAAACAAGAATAATTTCGCTCAGCATCCAAATTAAGGAGAGAAAACAGAGAGAGAGAGGGCAAGGGAGAGAGAGAGAAAGAGAGGGGAAGAAAAATAATTCAATAGTTATTGATAGTTAATATTAATAGTTAAATAGTTAACTTTATTATTTTGTTTTTTATCTTTTCTTTTCCTAATTCTTTCGTATCAGATATCATATCTTTTAAAATAGAGCAACAATTAAAGATTATTTGTAATTTAAAATACGAAAAACTTTTATTTGACATGTTTTTTATTTCATACTATAACTTTATTTTATAAGTGCGATACATTATTATAATCGGTTTTTTCTTTTTTGCTCACTTATTTAATTATATGATTATTTAATTTCTACTTATCATAGTGTAATGATATCATTAATCGTTTTTTTGATAATTTTATTCCTTGTCATTTATTTAAATAATTAATTAATTTTTGAGATATTATCATTCTTAGTATGGATGAATTAATCATGTTTCATATGATAAATAAATATTTGCAGAAATTTATAATTATGAATCAAAAAAATTGTATACCAGTTCTTATTTTCCTTAAATTAATCATCCATTCAATTAATCGGTAAATTAAAGAGAATTTGTATTAGTGATGATAATTTTATCTCAGTAAATTAAATTGATTAGTATAATAATTTTTTTTAATATAATAATTACCTGTTTGTTGTCGTTATTATTTTCTTATAATGAAATTATAATAGTAAATGTAAAAGGAACATTAATTTTTGATTTAAAAATCAATATATGCAATTGAATGCCACCTTGAAACGTATAAAAAAGGAAAAAGGAAGGAAAAGATAAAAGCAACAACAATAAGACAGTTAGTAAAATTGACTTGACCCAGATTTCAACTATTAAAGAATGACAAATATGCATGGATAATTGGAAAGGAATTTTTATTTAATTCAATCATTCCTTATTACAAATTCATTTTTGAAGAAAAAAAATTAAAAATATTTAAATGGCTCTATGCATCATCACGCAGTAGTCTTTAATATAATAATTCTGAATGGCTCTATGCATCATCACGTAGTAGTCTTTAATATAATAATTCTGAATGGCTCTATGCATCATCACGTAGTAGTCTTTAATATAATAATTCTGAATGGCTCTATGCATCATCACGCAGTAGTCTTTAATATAATAATTCTGAATGGCTCTATGCATCATCACGCAGTAGTCTTTAATATAATAATTCTGAATGGCTCTATGCATTATCACGTAGTAGTCTTTAATATAATAATTCTGAATGATTCTACACATGACCACTTTATCATTTATAATGTAATAATCATTCGAGGAATTTAATATGCTATGTGAAAATTATAACAGTCTATTCGATTATTTCAAATGACATAAAATCTTATATTTGACTTCACAATATATTTTCTTTTTGTTCCTTATGTCATATCAATTACTAAACTAACAAAAGATAGGCAGCGTAATATAACAAATCAGAATTTTCGTAACGTACGTTATCGATAGTGTAGTCTCATTAAATCAAATGATATTTTGTATCCAACAGTTAAATTGTATTCATAATAATAAAGTATAAATACTTTCATCGAATATAGTCACATATAAATGAATCTTTGATGAAAAGATTACGTGGGTATTATAAATAAGAAATCCATTTCCTCATCTGAAGTTTATCGAAGACAAGGACTACCAATAAATTTAATCTTTTATTTCGATGTTCAAAATGAATCGTTATATTTGTTCCGTTCACTTATTCGGCTTTTCCGCATTGAGATTTGTTGCTCTTATCTGATTGGAATGTGAACGAACTCTACGAGTAGTAAACTGAAAATATTCATAAACTTGCTTGTTCAAAATTCAAAATTGATCTTTGCTACAGTCAACTAGGATCTAAATTAAACTGTTAAATTATTTGGAAACTATCACAATTTGTTAAATTTTGTTGGAACTGATCAGAGAATTTCCCAGCCTAGCCAAAATGTAGTAGAAATGAGATAGCCAAATAAGACGATGGTGGAAGAGTAAGGAGGAAAGAAAAATGAAAGATTAATCTGACAAGCAAGCAACAAATGATCTTTTCAGCTTCTATCACTCAGCCATTCACCCATCCATTTATTCATTCATTCATTCATTCATTTCATTCATTCATTCATTCCATTCATTCATTCATTCCATTCATCCATTCATTCATTCATTCATTCATTCATTCGTTCGTTCGTTCGTTCACTCATTTTCAATTTCACATTCTCCTTCTTTCCTTCCGTTTAGTCATAGGATGAAAATGTCACCCCTTGATAAAACATCGCATCATTCTCCTTCATTATATCCACTTATGCGTGGGATCTTCCTATCTGCGTGGGTGGTGTAAGTGCTTCTCTGCAACTCTATATGCACATATACACGTGAATAAATAAATATACGCATATTAGTGTGCATGTGTATATGTGTATGTACATGTGTATATATGTATGTACATGTGCATTTATTTTATATGAGTAGGTGCATGTGAGTAGATGTGCATATGCATATATGTATGTGAGTGGGTGCATGTGCTTATGTGATTGTGTGCGTGCACATATATATGCAGTATGCATATGTGTACTGATTTGGAGGACTGGGCGGATCGTTAGTTTCACAGGCCATCAGATGCCCGTAAATTGTTAACGCGGCAGCCGTTGCTATGGCTTACAGCGTTCGCGCTTTGTGGAGTTGTTAGGAGTGGGAGAAGAAAGTTTAATGTCTGTATTTCCCTTGCTCTCTCCTTCTTTGTCTTTCTTTCTCTTCTCCTGTCTTTTTCCTCTCCCTTGCTCTCTCCCTCTTTGTCTTTCTTTCTCTTCTCCTGTCTTTTTCCTCTTTCCCTCCATGCATATTTTTTCTCTATTTTTTAAAGTTTGCTTTTTTCTTATTTCTTTGTTGGCTAAAATTCTCAATTTTTTCCTAAATTTCAATTTCGTCGTTCAGTTACAAAATATTCTGTTTCCTTCGTTTCTCATTTTGTTTCGTTTCTTTTATAAAATAGACTTCTAACAAAATTTTTTATTACAGAAATTTGCATATGTTTATATTGATGAAATGTATAAAAGTTCTTCATTCTTTTTACATAAATGATAATATGTGGATGTGTGTATGAGAAAGTTCTCGAATTCATTTTTCTTCCCGTATGATTTTATTTATATATCTGAAATTTATATGTAAATTATATATAATTTCAGAACTATCTATCAAATTATCATTTATTGCCATATTATTATCACGTTCTTTTTTTCTTGTTTATTTCCATGCAATTCATAATTTTATGCATATTATTTATTCAGTCATTGAATAGAAGAAAGGAATCTATAATTGCTAAATGAAAATAGCCAATAAGAAATAGATATGGATGAAAAAACATTTTTCTTTCATTATAATTCCATCTGCTAATTATTGATTAATTTTTAGTTACCAGCATCGTTACAACTGTAGCTGTTTTACTATAAACTGCAAATTCTTATAGCTAACTTCTAGTGTTAACTGCTATAATAGCTCTCATTATTACTGCTACAGTTTTTATAACTGCTATTGTAAATTTTAGCAATTATTTCTACATACATGATTATTACTTTCATTACTGCTACTATCGTAACAGCTCTTTTTGTAATTACCACCGTAGCAATTATAGATTTTAGTATTATTTCTACAAATATTGTTACTACTGTTACTACTACTAATTGCAGCTTCTATTTTTGCAACTACTATTGTAATTTAGGGATTCGAATAGCATTTTATTTATTAATGAACTGACATTGATAATCATTGTGTCAGTATTGATTGTTATTAATCGATAACAATGCATTTTTTTTAATCGGAACATTTTTCTAATAAAATTAGCATATGCATTCCATTCTTTCTACATGACAAATCAATTTTTTTTTCATTTTCTATTTCCTGTTTCCAATCACTTCTGTTATATTCATTTTTTTTTATGTTATTTCATTTTTTCTCTGTCTTTCTCTCTGCTTTTTTTTTCTGTCTTTTTCTTTTATGCTTTTTTCGATCAGTAGCAGAAAAAATTGAATCATGTATAGTTTTTCGCTTTTGTAATTCATATTTTATGAATAGATAGGAGAGAATATTAAATGTCGAACTGATAAGGAAAAAATGATAAGAGAAAGAATGACTGATAAAGTGATTTATTTATTTTGAATAATAATTGAAGCATATTTCAGTTTTGATGCATATTTTTTCCATATTTCCATCTTATTTTAAAAACCAAAACTTTGTCGTGAAATTTGTATAATTATTGAAGGAAAGAATAAATAATAATAATAGAACAACGTATGAGATTACTAGCATTCATTAACCCATTGTTGATCAATAATTAATCATTCACTAATTTGAGATGAAAATATTTGAGGAAAGCCCAATGTAATTCCAAAACTTTAGCATTTAATCACTTTTTTTGCTCCTTTCTTCCTTTCCTAATTTTTGTGATTCGTTGGAGAAGAAAAGAATGAAATGAAGACATTAATTGTTAAAAATTTCCATTCTCATTGTTTTTTGATACCAACTTAATCACTCATGTATTGAATATATTTACGAATACATATGCGTGTATGCAATTCCTAAATATGTTACGGGAGAAAAGAAACACTCTTAGTGGGCATTTGTTGAATTAATTTAAAGAATAATCATTTAGCTTAAAAAAATTTTTTCAAATCGAATTATCCCTGCATAATTTTCGAATTAATTATTATATGAATACTACTAATGTTTTCACGTAACATTTACGTATTTCCACTTCAGTTTATGTGTTTTTTTATATAACAACGTTTTATCATTTATAACAAATAATTTATCACTACGCATAGCTTTTGAATGATTAATATAGTGGAATTATTATCACTACATTTATATCCCACTATCATCAAAAGATTTTAATATCTATGAATATTAAATAGAAACTGATTTTTTATTATCTGAGATTAATTTGCGCTAAAAAGATTATTATAAAATTATTGCCATCGTATTTTCTTGGTTCGATTAATAGTAAGACTAAAAAAAATTTTTTCAGCAAATACTGGATCCAAAAGCATAATCTTTTGGTTATCAGTAAAATCTACATTTGAATTTTTACCGTGTATATACATGAAGCAGTTTTAACCTTTAAAATATTTATGTTTCATATTTTTTTGTAAATAGTTTAAGTATTTCCGTATCTTATTTTCTATAATTGTTATTACTAATTTTTTATGCTGGTAACATTTGAAGGAAAAGGTGATCTTATGTAAATTTTCAAATTTAAGAATCAGTGATATAAATTGTTCATTTTACAAACAAATGTAATATCAATCATTCTGAGGAATAAATGTATTTTTTTTGGTTTTATAAATTTCTGGTAGATTTACATGCGAATTAAATGGCATGCAAACAGAGATATTATACATGATGACATTTAAATGTATATTCATTTCATTCAACTTCTTAAATTGAATCCTAGTGAAATAGAAAAATTTATATTTATAGTTTTAATAATTTAAAGTATCGAATTTTTAAAACGAAATTTAAGTACGTTTTATCCCAGTTTTTTAATAACTCATTCAGTATGATTTGATTTTTTTTTTATAAATTTTTTAACAAAAAAAGAAATAATCCTATTTCTCTGTAAATTTCAATTAAAATATTTTCGGTATCTGTTCATGCTGTTGCATTGCTTTTCTTCTTTCACATTTTTTCTTTTTTGTTGTTGAAAAAAAGGAATGAATTTTACATCAAATCGGGTTTTTTGATTTTTGTTTTTCTCTCTTTCCCTCCTTCTCTCTCCTTCTTTCCCTATCTTTCTCTCCAAAAAAAAAGAATTTGAGATAGATTAACGAAGGGATGGACAATTAAAAGGGAGAGAAAAGTTGACAAAGCGATAGAAAGGAATCACAAATCTATTATCATCATCATCATTGTCATTATTTTATTATAATCTCTTTCGTATGGCTATCATAAAAATGAACAAGCTGTTTTTATGATAATCATGAATGTTAATAATATTAATTGCGATAAATGCTTGAAATTTCTACAATCAGATGCAAATTTCACATAAAATATATACTTGAGAGGAAAAAAAAGAATTCATTTTTCTCTTTAATCTTCTCTTTCTCTCTGTCTTTCTTTCTGCCTTTCTATTATCAATTATATTAAATAGCTAAGATTTATTAAAATTATAAATTTTTATTTAAATTCATATGTAAATTATTCAAACATTGGTTTGAGAGAAAAGGAAAAAACATCCGTTTTTGTTTTTCTTTCCCTCTTTTTCTTACTCGCTCTCGTTTTCTCCCTTTCACTCTTTTATTGATGCTTTTAGTTATTGAGAGTTGTTAAGATTGTAAATTTTAAGGTGAACTATTTGTTCTAGCTCAAGAAATCAAATTATTTAAATATGAAGTTTGGAAAGAAGAAAACACTTTTAATCCTTATTTTTATCCTTTCCTTCTCTTTTCTCTTTTACTTTCTTTCTCTCTTATTTCTCTCACTGATACTGTTAGATGATCGAGATTTGTAAAATTGCAAGTTTTGGACGAAAACTAAAACTTAAATTACTTAAATACTAAATAGAAAAGCAATACTTTTTGCTTTTATACATATCTTTCTTTTTTCTCATCTCTCCTATTGATTCTAGTAGTGTGGTACTATTTTAGCGTAATTTTAAATTATTCAAATGTTAAATTGAAGAAAAAAGAAAAAAAAAAAGGAAAGAATAAGTGGTTAAATGATAAAAAATGTTAGTTCGAGAGAGAGAGAAAGAGGATAAAATGAATAAAATTGTAAAGATTGTTGTAATATGTTGATTGGAATACTTTACTTACCAATTTATATATTTGCCATTTTCTAAGGGTGGTATACTGAGATTTGTTATTTTTTCATTTTGATTGCAGTTCGTTAAGTTTTCTCTTTAAGTATCATTCCATCTATTTCCACTTAAAATTTATCCCAACAATTTTTCAGTCTTTCCTTTTCATCCGAATAGCTATACGAATATTGTTGAATAGGCTAAGTAGTTAAATAAATTGAAATTTTAATGAGCTTTGAAACTGAAAAACCTTCTTCAAGATTTTTATAAGCTAAAATGATATATAATTTTATTTTCTTATTCTTTTAATAATGATTAATTCAACAACTCTGTGATAAATAAATAATCTTAATGAAGTTATCAAGTTTTTATATTTGAAACAATTTAATTGTTATAAATTATTATTAATTTAGGATAATTACTTGCTAATTTAATAATGCGGTAGTTTATTTTCTTCAAATCTTAATTAAATTTTTTTTTTGTTTTGGAAGTGCTAATATTTTTAATTCTTTCTCATTGTTAATTTTTGAAAATTTTTCGTAATTTTTTTTCTTTTTGTGTGTAGTCATTGTTTCTGTGTTCATATTAATGCTTGAAAGTTTCTTTATTGTAATTATAATTAAAAATTTTTTATCTTATATTTTCAGTTTTCTAAAAGATTTAATAAATATGTACTAATGTATTTTGTGGTTTTCGTAGAAATTTTTATTAATGAGTTACATAATGAATTCGGCATGTAATTTATTGATATTATGCAATACCAAATAATTAATTACAGCTGCTGGAAGAAGAAAGAAAAGAAGTGACAAAAAGGACGAAAACGAAGAAAATAAAAATTAAAAATGTCAAAACCCGAAAAAGCTGGAGCGCAACAAACGTCACTTCTTGATGTACTCAAGAAAAAGATGCGTCAAGCTCGAGAGGAAGCAGAAGCGGCAAAAGATGAAGCAGATGAAGTGAAACGGCTTCTTGAAGAGGAACGCAAGAAACGTGAAGAAGTACGTATGAATTTGAAATATTATTTCTTTTGTCGATTAAATAAATCTTAATCTTTTATACCAGCACCTTGGAAAAAGATTTTCAGATTTCGGGAATCTAGTAAGACTATGAAGATATGAGTTCTGATCGATTAATTTAAAATAAAACATAGTTTTAATTTTAAAACTGAATAGTTTCAAAATTGATTATTTATTTTTTCAAAGATTATTTCATTAGTTTTATTTGATCATCCAATAATTATTTTTAATCATTAATTTGTCACGCATGAAAAATTTTACAAATTTATGTTTTAAATTAAATCAATGAATTTACTGTTTCTTTTTTCCAAACTTTAGATTTTTTTTTTTAAAGATAATGAATTTTTGAAAGATAAATGATGAATAGTTGATAGGAAAGTATTAAAAAATTTCGTTTTTTTTTTTCGATACAGTGGTGATTGGGATAAATTGTTATTTCTCTCCGTTGCTCAAACATATTTTTTACTCATTTATTTGTTTACTTAATTTGAAGTTGCTTATTTGCACAGTTCGAAATATTCTTCAAATTCCAGTTTTGACGAATAATTTTACATCATTTTTCTGTCGAGAATATTCCCATCTTATTTACTTCTTCATCATATTTATATTATATTATTCCAATTAATTCGGAATATGTGTAATTGAAGAAAAAAATGTAGACTATATATAATGGAGTTTATGTTATTTTAGGAAAAAATGTTAGATGGAAATAAGAAATTAATTATAAGAGAATATTTTAAGCAATAAATTGAAACACTGAAATAATCAAAATAATATTGCGAAAATAAATATTTGGTATTCGCGTTTCAAATATAATCGTTTGGATGTATGTATTTCGAATTATAATATAATGTGGAAAATGCTAATCGATGAAAAGAGAAATTTTATTTTTTTCAAGATTCTTTTGTTTTCCTGTTTCTTTCTCTCTTCCTATCTCTTTCTTCCTCTTCCATTCTCTCTTTTTTTTCATTACTGGAGGAGATTGCATAAAACATCTGCGTCGCATTTTTTGAATGGATAAAGAGGAAAATTTGATAAAATGCTACAGAAATCAACAGTACATAATTGATAGACAAAAATTGTCAAAATTTTTTTGTTTGGAATGAAAGAAAAATGAAAAGAGAAAGAGAAATATTCGTAAAGGGAGATTTATTTCATTTTAAAAATTTTTCAAAAAATTTGTAAAAATTTAAATGAATAGAAAAAATGAAATCGAAAAGATTTAATTTATTAAATGGGAGAAATTAATTTTTTTATTCCCGAAATAGAAGAAATAATTGCGATCAAATTATACGATCATAAAATCAAAAGCCTAAATCAAATTATACGACCATAAAATCAAAAACCTAAATTTTTTTTCAAAATCCATTAATATATAAAACGGTAATGGAATGGGTGATTATGGTGTATGTATAATTATAATAATCTATTAAATTAAAGATTGATTAAAATTAAACTTATATCTTAAAAAAAAAGCAAAAAAGTAAGGGATAAAAAAATTTTAACGTTTTGATTATATAATGATGTAGTTTTGAATTTTGCTTTAGTAGATATTATCATTGTTTAGAAATTGTTAAAAGTTATAAATGCGGTAAGTATTAATTATCATTTTATAATTGTTTAATAATTATTCAAAATAATAATAAAGTCATTTCAGTCAAAATATTTAATGAAGTTGATGAATTTTTCGGAAATTTTTGTAAATTTTGAAATGTTGAAATTGTCGAATGATATTTCACTTCAAAATTAGGTACATAATTGCAACTGAAGATGAAGTCCTAGTAATTGTAATAGTTATTATTGTTGAATAGGAAAGTAGAAATAATTTGACCTCTCTCTCCCTCTCTCCTATCTCTTCCTTTCTTTCTTTCTCTTTTTATCCCCCTTTCAAATATTTATGACGTTCTTAACTTCTACTGTCATTTAGATTTCGCTATTTTTATCCGATACAATATCAGTATATCTTTATATTTGAATATTTTATTTAAAAATATTCAGTAATAGCTTTATTAATTGTATCTTCTCTTTCTGTCTTTCTCTTTCCAAGATGATATTTAGTAATATTTACAAATTTTATAGCCGAAAAATATTGCAAATGAAAGTATATATATAACAATAATTTAGGAATAATATTTATTGAAATTCGAATTATGGATAATTTTATGCTATAAAATATTAAAGAAATTGGCAAATTTGAAAATGTAAAAATTGGAAATTGAAATTTTGGGAAGTCAGGAATTTTACAATTGAGAAAAATTAGAAAAATAATTGCTACACGAGTTTTTTTTTATTTTTGTATTAATAGCAACACGGTACAAAAAATGATTAAATTTCATTATGAATGATTTCATGTTGTAAGATACTAAAGAAGTTTAGCAAATTTAAATGCAACAAAGTGTAAATTTGAAAATCGAAAATTGAAATTTTAAAAATTTTAAATTGCGGAGAATTAAAAGCAAAGATTATTTGAAAAAAAGAATTACTGCTTATTATAAAACCTAATTAAATATATATATGCTCTAAGGAAAAGATTTAGGGAGAAAGCTTACAAAAATAGTTCATTTTACATTTAACTTCCAATATTTGATAATAAAAATATAAATTTTAATTGTTAAGCGATTTTATTCCTTCAGGCTGAGGCTGAAGTAGCAGCATTAAATCGTCGGATTGTGCTTGTTGAGGAGGATTTGGAACGGACTGAGGATCGTTTAAAAAGTGCTACGGAAAAATTAGAGGAAGCATCAAAAGCAGCTGATGAAGCTGAACGGTAACAATCAAAAGAGTAATTAAGATAAGCAAGATAAATGCTATCTTTTTCCTTATCAAATAGCTTTCTTGCTTATCGAATTTAAGAAATAACATTCTTAAAAATATTTTAAAAATTTTAATTTTCTACACCGGCAATTTGCAGTTTTTTTTTATTGTTGAAAATCGATAAAAAGCGTCATTGAAAAAATTATAATGCTATTTAAACATTATTAAATCAAATTCGAATAGATATTTTTTTAAATTTGAATTTTGAAAGTTTTTCCGTAATATATAATAAGTAAATGCTATTTAAATATTATTGAATCAAGTTTAAATAGATATTATTAAACTTTGAAACTTTTTTCCAAAAATATTAAGTAGATACTGTTCAAATATTGTTAAATCATATTTGAGCAGATATTGCTTTAATTAAAAATTTTTGAATTCTCTCTCAGGAATAATGGAAAAAATAGCTGTAGTAGACAATATAAAATTAAATATTACGAAAATTCAAATTTTTAAGTCTTAAATATAATTAATTAGAATTTTTGGGGACTTTGTTATTGCTTTTCTTCTGTCTTTTTTAAGAATTTTTAGGGCATCAGATATGTTATGTTTTGTATATGTGCTTATTGATTGGATGATAATACCAATTAGTAACAGAGAATATCCGATTATAAAGTAGTATCGAAGAATATCTGATTAGAAATTGGTACCGGAAGATATCCGATTAGAAAACAGTACACGGAGGAAGGAAAGTGAAACACAAAAGAGAAATGTAGAACTTCTAGGCGGAGGCTGAGGTAGCAGCTCTGAATCGTCGTATGACACTTCTGGAAGAGGAATTGGAACGAGCGGAGGAACGTTTAAAGATTGCAACAGATAAATTGGAAGAAGCAACACATACAGCTGATGAATCGGAACGGTCAGCGAAATAATTTCGACAATTTGTAGCGGTAGCAAATTTTTGGAATATTTACCAGAGATATTCCAAAGATTTTATTCAACCGAGAGAGAGAGAGAGAAAAGCCAACCGAAACGGTAGCCATCAGTAATTTTATTAATTTTCATCCATTTGTTCCATGAAGCCTCCTCAGCCTCCTTCTAAATTTCTTCTGTCATCTTTCTTTTTTTCTTTTTTCCATTTTTTTCTTACTATAACACGATGATAATATGTTAATTAAAATTTTTGACAATGAAAAAAATTGTCAATTTTTTTTTTTATTTTTTGCATAATTTCTTGAATTGCACAGAATAGTAATTAATTTTCTATAATTTAGAGATAGGTAAAAAATAAAGTACTAATCTGAAGGCTTATATAAATTAAAGTTTTATTTTGTCAGATGATAATATTGGTTTATAAAATAAATTTTAAAATGTTTACACGAAAGATTTTAATAATCATTTAAATTAACTTTGTTAGTTTAAGTTAATTTAGAATTTTTTATAATTGATTAATTGTTAATGAAAGAAATTAACAGCGGTTAAAAAATATATTGAAAAATCATGATTTTTTTTCGCTGATTTTTACTAATTCTCATATTTTAGCTTTTTGTTTAAATTTCAAATAGTGAATATTCAGTGATCAAATGATTAATATAAATTTGAAAATTATGATCGAGAATTATCAAAAAATTTTGTTTCTTTTCAAATTTTGATTTAAATATGAGATTTTATATTGCTAAATTAATATTCGTAATTCAATATTTTTGTTTTGTTTTGTTTTGTATTGTCCTGTCGTTGTGAGTTAAAATTGTTGTTTTTTTTTCCTTTTTTTCTCATTGTCATAGTGCTCGTAAATCGATGGAAACACGATCACAACAAGATGAAGAACGAGCAAATGTATTGGAAATACAAGTTGATGAAGCAAAAATAATTGCTGATGAAGCAGATCGAAAATATGAAGAGGTATTTCCCATTTATTTCTTGTTTTGTTTTGTTTTTTAAATTCTGAATTTTATTTTGGAAAAAGTTTTTTTATTTTTTGGTTCTTTTAGACAAATTTTTTTTTTTTGTTTTATAATTTGGCAATACAGTTTTTCAATTTATATGTCAAATGCAGGAATGCGATATTTTTGGTGAATATATATTATGGATTGTCAGGATTTGGAAAGTATGCATTTACGTAAAATACTCATTTAAATGATTGATTTTTAATGTCAATTATTCGTTTTTCGTCCACTTTGTAGTGTACGTGTTCATTACTTGATTGATTTTTAATGTCAACTGTTTGTTTTTTGTCAATCTGTAGTTCCATAAGTCGTTTTTTGCGTCATATTCGTTTGACGTTGTTGTTGATGACACAAATGATTTTGCTACAATATTATGCATTCATTTTTGCTTGAGATATATTTGCATGTTGCATGCTTGCTCCCCTGTATTATTTAAAATTAGTTTGAAAATTATTAAAACAATTTCGATTTCAATATTCTTTCATATATCATTTTACAGAAGTCAAATTTAATGAATAATTAGAAAATTGAAACTTAAAAATCAAGCAGTCACATATATGCATATGTGTGAACATTAAAATGATGAATTAGAAATAAGAATAACATTTTAATTGATAATTAATTATTTTTATAATGTTACAGAGTGCATTTTAACTTTAATTTTCTGAATGATAATAATAATATTAATAACTATCAATTTTTGAAATATATTTTATCGCAATTAAAAAAATGTAACTTCTTTTTCTTCCCAAAAATTTTCAAACAAAAGTATATTTAATAGAATGAGAATCCGCGTGCTATGTTTTTTTTTCTTATTAATTCAGTGCACGTAAGGCATTGGAAAATCGTATTGACGTGGATCACGATCGTTGCGGTGAGTTGGAGCAAAAATTACGTGAAGCACAAGCGTTATTGGCTGAAACGGAAAATAAATCAGATGAGGTTGTGCTTTTACCTATTTTTTTGTTTTAATTGAATTAACAATTTTGTTCGCAATTAATTTTTTGCATATTTATTTACTTACAGTGTTTTTTCCTAAACAACTAATTTATGTTGAGATTTGAAATTTAATTGAATTTTATTTGCAAGAAATATAAATTTATTGTAGATTATTTAAAGCAGTATTGCTATGATTATTGAGCATTTTGGATTCACTGGAAATAAAATTGGATAAGTAATTTAATCTTAATTTATTTTAGATTCTTTCTTTACTCATTAGTCACATCTCGTCCAGGGAATTAAACCTTTTGAAATCTAAGATTTAAATTTAGATGTATCTTTATTTTTAAATTCTTATAATTGTCCTATTTTGAATTTTGAGAATAGAATAGAATGGAGGAAGTAAGAGCAAAGAAAAAAGTTGACTTATTGCAATATTGATACAATATTTTCATATTTAAATTTTAGATTTTAAATTTCATAAAATTTATAAATTCATCGATCTATGCAACGTAATTATTTGCATTGTGTTTATCTGCATAATAATTTTTATCCATTTTCCCGTATTTTCTTTTTGAATTATTTTTTTTCTCTATATGTATATGTATGTGTGCCTTTCTGTGTATCTTTTAATTGTTTTATTTTTGCTTTCACTTATGATTAATCTTTTTTCTTAATATTCAAAAAATGAAATTTACAAGCTATTTTTAAAAATATTTCTTTTTTTTGCATCTTTCTGTTATTCTTTTTTCTACCCTCCATTTCTCTATCATTCTGCACGGTAGGTAAAGAAGGCTTCTGGCGGTTGGTTTTTCTTTCATTTTCATATTTTAATAATTAGCGATAGTTAGCAGCTTACATGTTTAAAAATATATGAAATGAAATTAGAATTTACGAAATGAAAATCAGAAGCTAAAGAATGGCTTTTGACAATTTATTAATTCTTTTAAACTTTTTTTTCGTTTCGTTTTCTTTTAAGACTCAAATAAAGCAAGAAAATTCAGTTTGTCTGCAAAAATGAGAATATATTTTATAAACTGAAAGGAAATTTAGTAGTTGAGAAAATAAAAATGAGTGAGAAAATATGAATAATTTTATATTATATCATGCTGGGGATTTAGTGTTCGCAAGGTTATGGAAAATCGTTCATTCCAAGACGAAGAACGCGCAAATACGGTGGAATCGCAATTAAAAGAAGCGCAATTATTAGCTGAGGAAGCTGATCGCAAATACGATGAGGTGATAAAGTGACAAAATCTGAAAGAATGAGATGAAGAGAGAGAGAGAAAGAGAAGAAAGAATGAAATATTTGATTGTATCATTAATTTATGTAAATTCTTTTTAATTTACATAAATTAATATTAAAACAACATCATTATTCTCATTTTTTTTTAAAAAAGAAAACGAAAAAATAAATTAACATTAAAATGGATTGCATGCATGCATTTTGCAACTATTTATTCTTTTTTTAATTTGAAGTTTGTTTACATTTTTTAATTCATTTTGTTTCATCGTTTCTTTTTATTATTACAGTTTAATAATATGACCAATAATTTGATAGCAAATTTGAGATATGCGAATCTTCTTAGCATGTAAATAATAGAATATGTTTCCTAGAAATTTGGAATGAAATTAGCGTTGCTAATTAATTAAGTAGGATGGTTTGTCAATTAATTACCCGTAGATTCCTTAAATGAAGTAGATTGAATGGAATAATTTTGAATAGTTTTTCATATAATTACCTTTGAAATTACATTATGAAAGTGCAGCTATTATAATATTTCAAATATTATAGATAAATTTTCTAAATAAGATTTTCTTAGTTAAAACTAAGATTTGAAATATTTTCTGTTCCGAGAGAAGTAAATTTCAATGTTATAATTAAACGGATCAGTACTGTGTTCATTATTCGAGTAAAAAATGATCATAATCCAGATATTGATTATTTACGAAATTTAGCTTGATAATTTGTATTTTTGATTGTGTGAATTTATATTAGTTTTTCTTAGAATTTGCTTGAAAATTAATTATTATTTTTCTTATCCGACGGTTCGTGGTTAACTTCAAATATGGTTTTATCACTAATTCTTATATTTGTTTGTTGCTTTTGCTTATTATTGAGATTATTATTAAGTCTAATTTAAAAAATTTCGATTCATTTAAAATTTTTCATCAGATTCAACTTTTAAGAAAGTACAAATTTTTATTCAATTTATTTGTATCGTATAATATAATATTTCATTTGAATAATATTATCTTCTATAAGATTGTTGTTTTGTGAAAGAAGTTAATAATTTAAGCAAATAATTGCATGAAAAAGATTAAAAATCGCTGGATAGCTAAAAAAGAGAGTGAAGGGGTGGGGGATTTTTAGAACCTAAAAAAAGTAATTTATTGGAAATGTCGGATAATTTGACCTACTGATAATCTGGAATCAGCCAAATGAATTATGCCGAACAGTTTTGATGTTAGCTTATATCGTTCGACTTGATGTAGACAATGTTATCCTTGATATAGACAATCTTATCCGATATAAATGATACCACATTGTTCATGTTAACTCAATAATCTTGGATTTATGTTAAAGTAATGTAAAATTGCATATTTTATTCTTTTTTATTATCATTTCTTGTGATTTTATTATCATGTTTTGTTATTTTTCACTCACCAATGTTTTATTTGTGCTATGCAACTTTGATTTTATTATTAATCCATATTAATTTAAATATTTGATTTAAATTATCGCTTTATTCCGATAATTTTATTTCCAGGTAGCTCGTAAATTAGCTATGGTTGAAGCGGATTTAGAGCGAGCTGAAGAACGCGCTGAAGCCGGTGAAAAGTTAGTTTTCGATAAACTTTATCAAATGTAAAAATTCTTTTATAAAATTTCAGAAAGTCATTTTATTAGTTAAAAAAAGGTCAGTTTATTAGAGAAAAGTTTAATTTAAAGTATATGAATCCGAATTATTATTGTATGTGTACATGGTGCGTGTGTGTGTGTACGTGGTGTGTGTGTATGTGTGTATGTGTGTGTGTGTGCATGTGTTTGTGTATTATCATTTTGTTTTATTTAGATGAAAATTAAATTTTTTAAAATTCGAAAAAACTCGATCGAGAATTGGATGAGGTAAGGTTTTTGGAAATTACTTAATACATGTGGATAGTTTTCAAAGATGAATGGAAAAATTATTTTGTGAAAAGTTTATTTTTTTGCTTTTTTGAAAATATATGTTGACAATATAATATACTGAAAATCAGTAATCATTTCAATTGTTTTGGCTTCTGTTTATGACTGTGAATATAATCATAGATATTTACTAAAACTGATTATAAATTATTATGGAATTCGTTTTTGGAATAATTATATTTGAGCAGCATTTGTTGTTAATATTATCAATCTTACTGTGGAACGTTTTTATTTGAAAAATAGAAATGATTTGAATTCAGAATGAGCATTCAACTTCAAATTATATTTCTAATTTTATAACTTCAACTTCAAACTTATTCGTTGGTTATATGTATTTGTCGCACACATAATAAGAGTAGTGTTATTTGAAAAGATTTCTAAAACAAACTTGTTGATTTGAAATAAAACAACAGAAAAGCACGTGAAATGGAACGTGAATTGGTTGCTGTGGGAATGAATCTGAAAACATTGGAAGTTCATGAGGAACGTGCTCTGCAGCGTGAAAATTCTTTCTCCGATCATATACAAAGCTTACAGAATCGGATTAAAGAGGTGAAAAATGACGAAAATAAATGGGGTCAGCGGTATTAAGCATAATAATTTTTTTAAAGATAGCTAGAAATAGTTTTAATTAAGTAAGTAATTATAGTTTTTAGAATTAAAAGTATTAATCAATCCTTTAGATTGTTTTGAGGTAAAAATACTAATTAATTTTTTCAATAAATGAGTCAAACAAACATCGACAACCACTAATAATGACTGATATTTTATGGCCATTGCCAAAATTCTTGTGTATGAAATTTTAAAAAGAAAATAACGATTTGTAACATTTTTCATTATTTTTTAACGAATATAATTGTTTAGAAATCAGTAAGATGAGTATGTGGAAATAAATTGAACTTATAATAAAATTTTTGTATATTGTAATGAGAATTTAAATCATTTAAATCGAAGATTTGAAAAATATTCGAAATATTTGAATTTATATTTGTTTGACACTGAACGGAAATTCTCGATTCGAGAACATGATCTCAAAGTTAAAGTTTTTGAATTTTGAGGTTCTGAAATTTTGAAGTACCGATCATCAATTCGAAGTTTTGAATTTTATTATGAAATTGTTTAAGATGAATCAAGTGTTAAAGTTTAATTCACAAGTTATAACAGACTCTAAAAATTTTTTTCTAGCAAAAAACAAAAAAGAAAAGCAAAAACTTAAACATATATAGTTTTTTGACATATAAAACTGTATATAAATAAGTAAAACAAAATTATTTTATTATAGAAATTAGCGGTAATTTTGCTTGATTAAAGTGATTGAGCTCACATAGATAATAAAGTTTAGGTAAGATTAAGTAATTATTTAATAAGAGTGAATGAAAGATAACGAGCAATAAAGATTTCTTATTAGTTGAAATGTATAACAGACCTTATAAATATCGAAAATTATTTTAACTTAATTCTAAAGGGTTAAATAAGCACATTATAATAAACAAATTAAGAAATAAAAAATAGAAAAAGCAAAAATATGATGCCGCTGATCTCATTAATAATAAATACAATGTGGTGGATGGTATTTTGTGATTGTTGGAAAAATTGATGTTGTATTGTTATGTGTTGTGAAATGTGGGTATTAGTTTGAATGTTAATATTTATATGCTGTGAAATGCTCGGATTAATAAGAATTAAGTTATACATTAAAAAATATACTGTCATTTTAGTATAATTTTATTTATCTAAGATTTTACCAACAAATATGACGAAACTTTTCCATTTAAATTTTCGTTCCTTCCATCTCTCCCCTATTTATTGATTCGTTTTTTAATAATTTTTTTTTTTTGTTTTGTATATATTTCTTTTGTTATTTGTGCAGCAAAATTGTGGAATTGGAAGAAGAACTTCGTGTTGTCGGTAATAATTTGAAATCTCTGGAAGTATCTGAAGAAAAAGCTCTACAACGTGAAGACTCGTACGAAGAGCAAATTCGTACAGTTTCAGCACGTTTAAAGGAGGTATGATTTGTAGGAAATAATTATCGAAGTATATAGAAGTATTTAATATATAAATATAAAGGCTATGGTAAAATTTCCTTTTAAATTCCTAATTCAGGCTTGCTTTTGTTCTTATTGTTATTGTGAAAGTGTCACGTTAAGCTTGAGCTGTAATTTTTTTTTTTTTTAAACTGGTACGCATGACAGTGTATGTACTATTTTTTTGAAATAAGGATATAAAAAGAAGATATTTTGCTAATTATTTTAGGCAGAAACACGAGCAGAATTTGCCGAACGATCGGTTCAAAAATTGCAGAAGGAAGTTGATAGACTTGAAGGTTTGTTTCAGAAGTTTCTATAAATTTTATAGTTCTTCAAAAATTGCAGAGCGAAGTTATCAGACCCGAGGACTTGTTCCAGTTCCAGAAATTTTTTTCAGATTTTCATAATTCCATTTAAGTAATTTTTGAGTTGATTTATTTTCGTTTCGTTTTTTTTACTAGGGAAGAAAAGTAAATAAAAAGATTTAAACGTGTTATAATTATTCAACAATTGCATTTTCTCTAATTATATCAGTGATTGAAAATTTATCTTGTTGCTATAGAGCTGGATATTGAAGGAACCAAAAAATATAGTAAAGGAATTAGATATGATTTTAACAGTAATATTTTGAATATTCAAATATATAACAGGGAAAAAATGACAAATTTTTATTTAATTTGAAGAAAAAAAGAAATGATAATAAATAGACAAATTAAATTTTATTTCTTATCCCATTTCATATTTTCTTCGTTCATTTCATTTTTCTTTTTGTGCTTATTGTTGATGTTTTTTGTTAGTGATGTTATATGTTATTATTTTTGTCAAATAATTTAAATGTAAATTATTGAGAGCTACAGATGAGTTACTAATCGAGAAGGAACATGTACGTAATTTAACGGAAGAAATCGAGCAAACCGTCCAGGAAATTCAAACCTCCTGAAATATCCTTCTATATACCGTATTTGACTTTTATTTATCTTTCATTCGTCAAATTTTTTTTTTCGAGAGTCTGTGGTTTTTGTGATTTGTTTATGTATGTGCTTGCGTATGTTTTTGGCGTGTTTCTTACATTAACAGAAATATTGAATGCAGCAAAGGAATCTCGGAAGTTTTTATTTTTAGATTAACTCGAATTAATTTATATCAACATCTGACTTCAGGTTAATAATTTTTGGAAAAAGGCTTAGAAAAATTTTCTGATAAATTATATCTTTAAAACGATCCAGCTACCTTAATTTTTTTTTTTCGATGCATATGTCGATATTAATTTGTCTCTTTTACTTATATTTATAATTTACTCAGTTAATAATACATTTCAAAAGTTTCTGAAATTTTATTATTAAAACTTAATTTGCTGCATTTACTTTGTTTCATTGAAGCTCGTATTATTTCTTTTGAATTAATAAACTTTTTCTCAACCACTAAACACACTTATGAACTTTTATTTTTTTTGATGTTATGATGAATTTTTACATTTTTTTTTTTTTCATCATAATGACCTTATTTCGATACTTTCCAATATTTCTTTGATAGATGGTTTGATGGATTATTTAGTAGTATTTCAACCTAAAATATGTTTAAAAGTCCGAGTGGTTATTTTAGTTTAAAACTATAAACTCATCCAAAAAAAAAAATAGCAAGTAATGCTAATTGTTGAAAATGCCATAATTTAATCGCATCAAATTATTATTTACAAATCATTATCTTTTGTTTTATCAATCATTAACTGATATAAATTCAATCTTTTGCTCATAAATTTTTGGTGATAACTTTTGCAATTTCCATTACCTCTACGTTTCATGCAAAAAGGACACATTTCACGCAAATGAACTTCTATAGAATCTAATTTATTTTTTGCAGTGTGTATTTTCGAAAATTTCAATTAATTCTTGCTTTTTTAATCCTATTTTTTTTTCAAATCAGAATGATTCATTAATTAGTGTGCTACTCGTTTTTCAGAAGCCAAGGAACTTTCGGACAATAAAGTGAAGCAACTACAGGAGGAACTCGATCGTCTGTTAAGCGAACTGAACACTGTTTGATCAGAAACTCTCTAACAAATTTTTTTCTTTTCTTGTTTAACCTAAATCTTTAGTTGATTGATTATTGACAAATTTGAAACTTTATGTTTAAATTTGAAACATTGTTTTAACTTTCACTGAGTTTTCCCAACATATACAATATGTGACTTTGGGTAGTTGTTGGATCAGTATGTTCTTTTTAAATTTATTTTCACTGCCAGAAAAAAAAAATGAAATAATGAACTGCACTTTTCGAAGGAATTATGATTTTTAATTTGACATGCATTTGTTATCATTTTTCAGTTTTTGCAAGTTGCTTAGTTTATAATTAATTCCAGTAGCAAGTAACTTTTCTCTTTTACATTTTTATTTCATTTCGGAATAATTGCCCTATTAATAAATCAATTCTTTTTTTACTCTTTTTTATTAAATATTTAATTTTTTTCCTTTAGTTTTTAAATGCTCATCAATTTTGTGCAGTTTTATGATGTGCATGCTTTTTTCTCTATTCTACAAATTTATTATTATCCGGTTGTTGTACGAAGCCTTACTTCTTAATTTCCTTTATTTTTTCCAAACTTTTGCTCTTCATAATTGTTTTGATGAAATAACAAATTCTAATTTCCTTCTCTTTCTTTATTTTATTTAAAAAATGTCAAATTTTAATGAAAAATTAACACATTTCATTTTGTATGAAGCGTAAGCTCTTAATTGATACCAATCATTTGCTGAATTACTTACTATTTATTTCATATGCATATGTTTTATTCTAATATGTAATATTGCTTAAAAAAGTTTGAAATTTATAACACATTCTGTTTTCTTTTTTTTGAAATTACTCCGAAAATTATTAAATTGGAATTATCTTATTGATTTTTGAAACCTTGAATATTGCACTCGTAAATTAGAAAGTCAAATTGTTCTAGTATTCTGAACATCGAATACATTATGAATTTTACATTTTCGCTATAATTTCATAGTCTTTTTTTTGCATAAAGATTGGATAAATATTATTGACTGATGGCATCTTCTCTTTTTGACTTAAATAATAGTCGGAGCATTACCAGGAAAGGGTTGTAAGTGAGTTAATAGATTCCATTAAAGCATATTTTAGCAAGGAATTAAACAATAGATTTACAATATGTATATATTAAAATGTTTCATTTGAATAATTTGTTAGTTTACGAAAAGACAGTTTGCGAAATTTAAATTTAGAATTAAAAAAAGATTTTTTTTTTTGAAAATTTTCCTTCATATTAGGAATTATTTTTTTTCCTTTTTTATTCCATTTTTCAATTTAAATGAAGGATTAATTTTTGAAGTTAAATTTTTTTAATAGTAATAATCTTGCAATTTCAAATTCTTAAAAGCGAAAAGAAATGCATTAATTTATATTATGGTATATAACAGTCATACTTTCTTTGTCAATTATTCCCCGAGTGATTATCATTATTGGTACTAATAAATATTTTCGTTTCCTTCTCTATCTCTCCCTTTGTCTCTCCCTCTCTCTCTTGCACTTTAATAACATTCTGACCTGAATTATGGATGTTTTTCGTTGATAAATATTCGTTGATAATCATTAAAATTTCAAAGAAGGCTCACTTTATTGCTTTTGTAAAAATTGCCCAATACTTGTTCGATGAATAAATAAGCCATACTTTGAATATATGTCTAGGCTTGAAAAAATACAGATGAAAATTTTTTTTCTTCAATTACATATTTAATTATTGAAAACAGAATTTATAAGCGACTGGTGCAAAATTTGGCCAATTTGTCACTGACATGAAAACAATTAATTTCGATTATTAGATAATCCGAAATCAAAATGTTTAATTCTAATGATTGGTAATTTGAAATAAATGATATATTATTGATATACGTTTTGAAATTATGGAGTAATTATATACTATAATGAAGGGCATCCTTTGAAAAAATTGCCTTTTTTCCCGCATGTTTCACTTCATCTATCAATCAGTATTTTCATCAATATTTCCCGTGTTTCATGAATTTCATTAAAGCAAAAGTAACAAAAAGTTCTGTTTACAGATGAACTTGTTCACGAGAAAGAGCGATACAAAAATATTCCGAGGAACTGGATCAAACTTTCCAAGAACTTTCTGGATATTAAAGAAGTCAAGAAAAGAAAAGTGAAATATATCAGTTGATTTTAAAAACTAACAAGCAATCTTTTCGTTTTTTTTAAGTAATATTTTTTTGTTTTGCTTCATTGGAATTTATTTCGATATTCTTTTAAACTTTTTTCTTTTACGTAATAAAATTCTATTTTAGTAGCAGTTTTTTTTTAACTTGGAGAAAATGAAAGAAAGATTGAAAATGTAAGCCAAAATTTTACACAAATTCTTTAAATTGTCGAAATCTTTTTAAATGAAGTTTTTTTAAAAGTAAAACGAAATTCGTTTAATTGGTAGGAAGAAAACAACATCAGTAACAACAAGGAGTTTATCATTTTTTAAAAAAATCTTTTTTTACTAACAATGAAAATAGAAAAAAGAAAAAACATAGCTTTCTTAATTTGCTCTTTTTTAAACCTACAATGAATAAAGCTTTATTTTATTTAAATTTTATTAGGTTTTTCAATGTTGAAAATTCTATTTCTGTAATATTTCATTTTTTTTTCTGTATCCATAAATTTCTAAATATTTCTCGGATAAAAACGTATCACTTTTTTTTCTCAAACAAGCATTGAAAGATTCAATTAACACATTACAAATAATTTCAGGACTAAATTTTACATCATTACATTACGATATCAAATTACACTTTGCATATATTAATTACTATCAGGTACAAATTACGTGTTATCATGTGGTATGGATTATATGTTATTAAGTAATATAGATTGCATGCAATTATTTTGGTAAAGTTACATTGTCTTCTAGTTCAAATGTGTGCTGCCATTTAACAGAGTTTAAGTATTATTATTGATAAAGGCTATATGTTATCATTTGCTATAAGCTATATATCATTACCTAACAGAGATTTTGTTATCGTTTATACATTGTCTATTATAACCTGGATAGATTGCATGTTATCATGCGACACAGATTACTGGTTATCATCTGATATAGTTAGGTATTGTTATATGATGCAAGTGCAAATCACACGTAACAGAAATGGCACAGGTTATATAATATGTTTAGTTATCCGTTATCATTTGGTAAAGGTTACCTGTATTATCTAGAACTGATTATATGTTGTTGTTTATCTGGTATTGAGTGCGTGTTAGCACCAATGGTCATCTGGCACAAGCATATATGACAGAAGTTAAATGTTGTCATTGGTACAAATATATCATCTAAAGTTATTGACACAAATTATTTGTATCACCTGGAAATCCCTGAAAATCACCTGGTGCAAATTATGTGCTGCAACGGGTAATATGTTATCGCTTGGTACAAATATGTGTCAGTATCTAGCAGCGATTATCATGGTAGAAGTGACAGTATCATTTTTATCGATTGATGCAGATTACATGCTATTAACAGCTATTACATATTGTTTTATCATTAATTATCAGCCTGGCAGAGATTACAATCTATATATATATAATCATAAAATATGAATGTTATCATTTTTTTTATCATCGAAATGCAGAGTATAATTATCTGATGCATGTCCGATTGCCTGTTGTCATTTGCTGCAAGAACACTGTCATTCGTTACAGATGATTGCTTCGCCGTTTTTAGCAATAATAATGTGACGATGGAAAAGTAATCAAACTTTCTGGCGATACATCATTTTTTCTTGAATCCATTCTATTAATAGAAAATATCGATTTTTTCTGAGATCATTTTACTAATAAAAACTATTGATTTTTCTAAAAGCATTCTTTTAATAGAAACTATCGATTTCTTGAAACTATTTTACCTTTCATTTGAATAAATAACAATAATGATAAAAGACGAAAATTAATTGATTTCAAAATTCAAAATTCCTCCTTTTTCGTTCCCATTTCATAAAGTGTATTTAACAATTTAATTCAATGAATAATTAAAAAAAGGAAAATTTTTGTTTTTTCCAAATAGCAATAAATATTTTATATTCGACCAGAAAAAAGATAGTTAAAAAATAAAATGACAGTTGAACAAAACCAGAAGAAAGTTAGCAGTGTACTGTAAATAAATTGAAATTTAAAATTCAATAATATCTATAGTTCGATATTACTTGAAGGGAAAGCAAGTGAGAAAAAGAGAGAGGAAAATTAAAATTACGATTAAAATAAATTTAGTCTAAATTTTTCAAAATTAAAAAAAGCAATTGAATAAACAACCAAATTTGAAGTGTGAAATTAATTTTATAAACATAAATTTGAGCTGAGGACTTGGAGTTTCAAATTTTTTAAAAATTTAAGTTTAAAATTGATTAAATTAATAATTTTAAAATTGAAACTTTCAATAAATTTAACCAGTTTCTTTCTTTTTCTTGGGATGCAAAAGAGAAATATGCACAAGTTTTGTTGTAAAATAAAAGAATATATTAATTATTAAATTGTAATCGATTTGTGATTATTAATTCCAATTCTTTATCAAGTTCGATATAACAATTTTTATTATGCATTTACTAGAACTCATCATTTGACACTGGTCAACTAATTTATTTTAGACGAACATGAAACTGAATAATTTACTTATCATTCAATTTGTAATTCATGAGTTCGTTTTCATTTAATTTGATTAATATCGTTTAAATTATGTATTAAATTTATATATTGATTTGAAATTAATCTATGAGTTAATTAGGACTATAAAATTAACATGCTTTAATTAGGACTGTAAAATTATAATTTTTAGTAAACCACCGTTCATATTTAATTAAAAGTTATCAAACCAAAATAATTGAAAAGTGTTTAGCTATTTTTTCTACTTTTCTGATTAATGTCACTAATTCAAATAAAATGAAAAAAATGAAGCAAACAAAATATTTGTAAAATATTGCAAAAAAAGAACTAATATTTCATTAAGGTGATATTCAATCAATATCAGTAATTGCTACCTTTCAATATTATGTTCATTTCTTATTTGCTATTATTATTTCTAATAAATCATATAATTTCATTATCTAAATATTTTTTTAAAACGAACTACAATGAATGCATCGCCACAGATTGCAGTCAATCAATCAATAATTGCTATCTTTTAGTATTATGGATAATTTACTACATGTTTTATTTCCATGATTATTACTAAATTTTATTATTTTCTCATCTTAAGTCTTTTTTTAATCATAATGAATGCAGTATTATAGAATGAAATTTGAAAATGTAAAAAATAAATGCAAATAAATTATTTTTCCTTCTCTCGTCCTTTTTTTTAAATTTTACTAAATTAATCAAGGCAAAAAATGCAAGAAGAAGTTTCACTTTCTCAGTTATGGAAAAGAAAAATTATGGAAAAGAAAAAATGAAATGAAAGTTTTCGTTTCTTCAATTTCATAAATTAGTCAAAAAAATGAAAGTGAAATTTCCTTCCCGATTTTATAAATCAATTGAAACAGGTCAGAAAGAAATTTTTTTTTGTATATTTTAGAAATAAATCAAGGACGAAGTAAACGATGCACCTGATCGGGAAAGTGAAAATGAAAGTTTTATTTTTTATAATTTTTAAATTATTCAAAAAAAGTGAAAGTGGATATGATGGGCTGATACTTTATTAATATATTTTGAAATAGCTTTTATTATTTTTAAATGAATATTTTCTAAAATTGCTTGTTTCAAAATAAGGGATAAATGAATTGCTATAAAAAAAATAATTTTTGCAGGAAAAGGAAAAAAAAATAGAATAGAAATTGATAATTCTTCTTAATGATTAATAATTATCAGTTACAATTGTATAATATATAAGTATTTTAATTTAAACTGATCGGGAAAATATCCGATTATTTTTGACAAATGATAGCCTTATTTTTCTTCGTATCTTCTAAATATCTTTTTAACAGTAAAATTTTGGTAATTATAATTCAAAAATCCGTTTATTTTTTCCGAGTTTTGATATATAAATAAATTGCAATGTTCGTACTTTAAATTAATTTTTTCATTCTAGATATTTTAATAATTACAATAACAATCTGGAAATCTTTAGTTTCCGCTTCCTAAAGCTTTCATTAAATTTATCTTTCTTTTCAATTGTTTTTTCTTAGGAAAGAATCAAAAAATGAATAGGAAAAAAGAAAGCAAATAATATTAAAATTTATTTGCATTTAATTTACTGTAGTTTTATCTCAATTTCAAAACACAAATTGTTGAAAAGTTGGAATTTTTTGCGTTCATTGCCAGGTTGTAGTCATAGAAATTAAAACTTAATCTAAATTAATGAATTACTTATAATTTTTCCAATTAATTGAAATACAAAAAAATTTCTTTAACTCATTTTTGATAATGAGAAAAAAAAATATTTTTTTTATTGATATTTTTTGGATATTTTTATTGATTAATTCAATTTTTTTTTATTTTTGATTAGTTTAATTTCTATAACTTTTTCTCTAATTAAATGTGAAAACAGATGTCAAATACATCTCGAAAATAATGAAAGTCACAAAAAAATTAGAAATTACTTTTCTTCAATCGAAAAAATTAATATGATATTATCATTGTTATTATCGCTAAAATTACTACATTTAAGTATTTAATCAATAAAAAAATTTTTTGCAGAAGAAAATTAATTAATAATTAGGTATATTTAATTTCTATCATTGAGTATAAACATACATACATCTTTTTGGAATTTTTTTTGAATTATTTTCCCAATTAAAACTAATAATGACCATATCCGGTCGTTTATATTTTATTACTTTCGATCAATTTCGACAAATCAAATTAAATATGAAAATTAGTGTATTCCGACAAATTTAAGATGATGGCAATTTATCAACAGCATAAGCAAAGCAAATTTCAAAATAATATTTAATAATCGATAATGAGAAGCAAAAAAAGAGAAACAATAATAATCCTTGGATATAATAAAATGATATACGTCTTTGGAATTAAAAATGAGAACTTTATCAAAAGCGTTATTTTATTATCATTATCACTACCTGGAAGATATCACTAGTCACTATTATTATTGTTATTGCTAAAATTATAGTAATGTGTGATTTCGCTATCATTTAAAAAGAGAGAAAGTAGAGGGATCGAAATCACTGTTACTATGAAGCTATCATTAATTATTATGATTACCGTCATTGTCATTGAAATTGTTATATATGTAAATTTTTTTGTTATCGTTTGAAAAAAATTGAAACTAAATGGATCATTATCGCTACTACTTGAAAATTATCATTGATTATTATCATTGTTGCGAATACCTTTAAAATAATATAGCAATAAAATGTAAATTTTTTAATCATTATTTCAAAAAACTAAAAAGCAGTGCAGAGTAAATGAAGAGGAAATGATTGATTGTTGGCAAAATTTGAATTTGGTTTGTTTTGAAAATTTTTTATTGAATCTAGAAAATTTAATTTGGGAAAGCTATGAAAATGCAGTAGAAATAGAAATGGATTTCGTTTCAAAAATTTCAATTTCATATCTATTAATTTACTTTATCAAAAAATAAATTTCTTTACGTTAGCAATTTTGTACATCGATTTAACTGAAAAATTTGCATATTTCGAAGATTGTTTTTTCAATCTAAAAAAGGCTCAATATGTGATAAAATTTTATATGTCAAGTTAAAAATTTTTCTTTTCATAGCTCTAAGTGATTTCAAAAAAGAATGTGCATATTTTGAAAATTTCCAATCTAAAAAATTTCGAGATGTGTGGTGTTCTTACATGTTGGGTGCTAACAGATTTTTTATATTCATAGTTTTCCTCAGTAATTTTGCGAATATGAAAAAAATTTTTGCATAATTTTTAAATTCTTCAAATTAGAAAGTATTTGATGATGCTATAAAATATTATGCATTCTGAGTTTTCAATTTTCTACTTTTTTATAATTTTAATTGACCCAAAAAGAAATGAGAAAACTTGCATATTTAGAATTTTTAATCCAAAAAAATCGATAATACTGAAATAAATTTATATGGGTGCACTTCTATTTTCAATTCATATTAAACTCATTAAGTAAATCATTTTAATAATATTCAGATATCTGTTTCAATTGTTGAGTAAAATGAGCTCTAAATGAAATTGAAATTGAAATCGAAATGAACAGGAACAATAATATGTGGCAAAAAGTGGCAGTAATTAAAAAATTGAAAAGCAGTGAGATAATGGTGACAAAAAGCTAATAGAAAAATTTTCAATAAATACAAGTTATGATTAATTAATGCATAACTGTGTATTTATTTAATAATTAAAATTGAGTAAAAATCTTTTGAGACTGGGATCAATTATTAATTTTAATTATTAATTCAAAAATTTCTCATAACAAAACGAATTACAATATATATTATGCAAAAAGGAAGCAAAGTCTTAATCTCTTTATTTTTATTTTTATTTTCTATTCATTAAAATAAGATCTCTTTTTACCCAGTCGTTTGTCCACATTGTATTTACTCATATTCTGAAAAAAAGTTTATTAATTCATTAAATTTTCCATTCAAATAAAACTTGGAAAAATTCAGGGTAATCTTTTTAATTAAAAGTACTAAATTTAGATGGACTGAAGTTATCAAAAGAAAATCACAATAAATAATTCCGAATTTTACGGATATAGATGAATTTTAATAAGTATAATTAAGGCTATTTATTCACCGAAGCTAGGCCTTTTCAGGCTGAAAAGAGCTATTTATTTGACAAAGTTAGAAAACTTCTTGGACCATTTATCTATCAAAATAATTCAAAGCATTTATTTATTTTTGCATATTCAATCTTTTTTCTTCCACCAAAAATAATACCTCAATGCAAAGTACTACTAATTGACGTGAACATTCTGAATCTCGGCTATCACGCAATAACGATAAACCACGTCCGATGTATGATGCTCGTCCTACTTCTGCTGATGTTGATGATCTCCAAGCGCTGCAGTAACCGGATTCACTACGCATGCCGGAAGAATCTGATCCATGCCATATACGTTTTTCAGGCCTTAAAATAATTTTCTTCTGTTGAATAATTTATCTTTCAAAAGTTGTCTAGTTATTATTCGGAATCAAAATTATTCTGGTATATTGATTTCAAAACATGAATAAATCTGCCAAAACGTCAGAATTGATTTTGCTTCATACGAGTTATCAGAATTCTTTACTCTTTACGATCATCAAAATTTATATCAATCATTGTCGGGAAATCAAAATACTTTATAAGATCTCAATAATCAATTTACTTCTTTTTTGTATGACTCATCATCTAACACAAACGAATTTTTGGATGTTTAATGTAAAGAATCATTTATTTAATTCTCTTCTTTATTTCCTACAACAGATTCATTACAGTATTTAAATTCTGTGCTGATTGTCTAAAATGTTGTGACGGTCGAAGCTCCGTGCATATTCGAATATTTTCCATCTCACATTCTTTGTTCTGATAACTAAACCCTTCGTTTAATTGATGTCTGACAAGCAGTCATCACTCATCACAAAAATCAAAGATTACCAATACAAAAATGAGCTTCCCGCGGTTAACTGGCATGTTTCAAGCAAATGCTTATTCAATTAAATTACATGAGCATATTTTTTCAATCCGTTCTTACGTCATTCAATTAGCCACGTTTTATCAGATGTTTCCGCCACAAAAAGATATGTTATCGGCCAAAAAGGCATCTGCTGGACTTTTCAACTCGATTCATCTGCGATTCTTTTATTTTTTCTTCAACTCATTTAGTATTAGTACCCTGTCGCAGTACTGGTATATTTTGTCAATATTATATTGATTGCAGTGTATTATCAATATCTAGTCTATTTATAAAGCTTTCCCGTAAAAAATAAATTTTTTAGCAGCACTCATCAGAATTCCTCCCCTTTTATTATTACCGGAAATGCATCTTCCCGTTTTTAATTATTAGTTCACCGATTTTTATGATCAGAATTAGATTTGCTTCGTATCAATCACCTGAATTTTACCCGCTCTTCCGGGCTTTTCTCCGATATTTTCGATTCATATATTAATAAACGAATATTATTGCCATCACAAACAATTAAAATAGCCTTAACTCTTTTAAAAACATTCATTTAAACAATTACAAACCATATAGAATCGATGAAAATATTTCGACGGTTGAATGAATAAATTGGTACATCAGCCATCTGTCGCTGTTGGAAGATATCACTCCAAGAATCGAACAGTCGTTCACCACGAAGATTAACTACTGGTGTGTCACGATCTCCGCTATGTACCACTTTATTTAAGTCCTAGAAAAAAATTTCTTTTTTCATTTATCTTTATATAAAAAAATAATTTATTAATCTGTGCAAATTATATAAAAAAGGAAATGAAAATCAATTTCTCTTAATTCTATCGCTAAAAGTTTAGATATAATTTGATTCCGAGTTCAAAATTTTCGATTCGAATTTGAGAAATTATAAATTTCAAAATATGAATTTGAAAATTTGAAAATGGCAAATAAGAAAGAAGTATAAATAAAAATTGAAGCCATATGCGGTTTTGAAAAGCAATATGTGATTTCTATTATTATTCATTTTAGAATTTCAAATATTATTGAGAAACGAAAATTATAAAGAAACAAATCAAACTTTATTAATTAATTTATGATAGCAAAAAGATTCGACGATAATATGAAATTAACATTATTTTAGTATTTCAAATATTAATGGAAAATAAAACTTAAAAAGGATAGATTAAAGTTTATTAACTAATCAAGAGTGATATCGTAACTCGGTGATAATGTTAATTGGCATAATTGGCAAAAACAATTATTCTTAATTAAAGCCAGGAAAATTGTTGCTAACAAATTCAACTTTTTTTTTCTATATTGAATTTCAATTTAATACAAAAAAAATTTTAATTTAGTATCAAACATTTATTAATTATACTTGAACATGGGACGAAAGGAATGCTCGAAAAGTGGTACGGAAATTAGCTTGTCGAGCTTGCTGATAACACGCTAAATCAGCTCCACGTACTCCACGCATATTACCACTCATCGGTGTATTTAGCGCTATGAGATGAAGCTAAACAAAAATAATTAATAATTAAAATATTTGATATGGATATTATATTTCAGCAATATAAATAATTAATTCCAAAATATGATGTACACTATATACAAATATTTGCAAGAAATAACATAAAAAGAAAAAATTGGAAGAAGCAAAGACAACGTACTACAAGATCTTTAACTTGAAGACTATGCGATGGAAAAGCTGAATGTCGATCCGGTCCGAGTCGTTCTCGATATCGTACTTCGTCATGATCCGGATGTCGTGCACGATGAGCTTCATGCTTAAATTGCAAAATACATTCCTCATTTGGAATATTTTGCTATGTAACTTTTTCTCTTTATCTTTATCCAAAGGAAAAAAAAGTTTTTTCTTTTGATAAAACAAATATGCAAAAAAAAATTTTTTAAATTTTCAAAGTTAGAAAGGAGTGCAATTTTAAAAGCTTTGTGCATGCCAGTTTGTGCGAAATTTTGGCGAATAAATGAATTGTGCAAATTAAATTGGATACAACTTGCAAAAAAAAGTAAAAATGCCAAAAAGTTTTTTGTGCTTTGCAATTCGAAATGAAAAAAAAGAACATTTTATAGTACGAATTTTCTGCAATTGCGCATGCATACATGCAAAATAACAAGTTTTTAAGTTGATTTCTGTATCAAATAAATTTTATTTATATTTCATTTACCTGGAAAAAAAATTTGTTGGGTAAATGGAATGGCTTTATTTTTAACAGATAGGATGATTGATAATAGATTAAGGATTTCACCGATAATATAGTGTGATGATTAAGGTATAATGAAGTTGAATCGCTAAAGTCTTGGATTACAAATCATCATTAATCCATTTTTTTCTTTGGCCATAATATTTTATTAATTCATTTAATTCGACACATTTCGTTTTCGCTTACTAAATCTACTTGTCAATTTTTTATCTTTTTGTAAAAAATGAATTTCAGAGAGAAAATTCAAAATTGTTTATTCATTCCTAGTTTTCCTTTTCCAATGCTAATTGATAATTACTATCTTTTAACATTGTGCACCTTTATTCGGTAAATGATGAAGCAAATCATTGGTACTGTTATATGTAAATATATTTTATTTCGTCAGGATTTCAATTTTTTGTGTTTTTTTAATTATTTTTGAAAAAGCACTTCTGAAAAAAGATCCAAAATCGTTTGGTTATTTGAATGGGTCACCTCATCATACGACGATAAGATTGTCGATTGATTGGACCCTTGTTGGCTAAATGATATTGTACTGATGGTAGTTACTGCAATATTTTCCGATTTAGTTTGAAGATCTTGATTTTCTTGTCTTTGTTGCTGTTTGTGTGTCATTGCTGTTACTAGCGTTTCCGATAAAAATTTGCTCTTATCTTGCATAATTGGATCATGCGATTGCGTTGTTAGCTCATGCTGTTCGGGCTGATAGATCGGAGTGGGCCAATATTCTGGATAATGCTCAGGTCTTACCTGAGTTGCTTGATGCTGTGACTCGTAATCCATTTTTACCGACAATCGATTTTTACCTGGTCGTCGTATATGGCGCCAAGGTGTTGAATGAGGTTGCGATGATGTAAAAACGTTATTTGAAGTTAGTGATGATTGCCGATGGCCACCATCTCGATGAAGTTTACGATGATGTAGCTGACGATCTTTTGAGAGACGATATCTTGGATAAAGTTGACCTGGTTGTGGTCGATATTCAGAACGTGAAAGTGATGAATGCTGGTATTCTGATCCAGATGTTTGATGATAAGGAAATGTTGATATGGTACTCGCTGGCATTGGTGATGGTGATTTATAACCAGGACGACGATGTTTCATAGGTAACGATGTTCCTAATATCTCATCCGGTCGACGTATACCATCAAATCTTGATTGTATATTATATGACCTTTGTGTATCAGGAATTAATTGATGGGGTTTTTGCGGATAATCTGATTTCAAAGATATCTTAGGATGTGGCAATATCTGTGATGTTTCTGATGCCATCAATTTATCGTCGAGTATCAAGGGAACTTGATATTGTGGCCCAAGTTTTTGTGATTCGTCCTAAAAATTTGCTGGAAATGGTAGTTTGATGAATGAAATAATGATTGAGAAAGCATATTTCAGTGCTATAATAATATTAATAATGAAAGTGCTGGATCAAAACAAAAAATAAAAAACATTAAAATTTGAGGTATTATTGTGATGCAAAAGTAATTTTTAGAATAAGCCGAATATAGCGTGTTTCATATATTAATTAAGCTTGAAAAAATATTGAATTTAGGTTCGAAAAATGGATAAATTTTGTAGTGAACTCTTTCTTATCAATAATTATCAATGAGCGTGTTTTATGTATTAATTAAGCATTGAATTAAAACTGAAAAATCGATGATTTCATAGTAAATTTTTTCTTATCAGTAATTATCAGTAAGCGCCTCCAATATATTGATTTCTTACATTGTAGTATAACTATTACTATTAAATACTAAATTTGTAATTATTATAATATGGTGAACTTTGATTAATTTAAAAATACCGCTCTAATTAATTAATGCACATCTTTTAAGGAATACATGGATGAAAAAACTACTCCGGAATACTAAAGTACCATTGCAAATAAGATCAATAAGACAATGTATGATTATAATTTAAATTAATAATTGACAAATCACAATTATAGATTATTCAATACCTTACGGTTGCTTCGTTTCAGAAGAAAATTTTGTAATTTAAAATAGAAATTTCTTTAAATTTTTATTAATTTTCTAAATTTAAAATAGAAATTAATCTTTAAATTTTTGAATATTGAAAATTTCGAAATCTAATTGAAAAAATAGCAAAAATAGCGAATTTTATCAACTGGAAAATGAAAAAAATTATTATTTCGATGAAATTTCTAGCAATATTTATAAAAAATTCAAATTAATTTTTTTAGAATTTTTTCATCCAAAAAAAGCAAATAAAAATATTTACGATATACTAACACCACCACCAGTAGTACGTATCACGAATATCACGACAACTAACAATATAAATGGAAAATTTTTACTGATTAACAACATCTATGAATGCATACCTATTAAACTTACCCAGTAATGTATGAAATTTTCATTCGGAGATTCAAATTCAATTTCCTAAACTATTAAATTAATTTTGGATTCATTTCTCTTTTTCCCCAGTACTTATAATCATTGTAAAACTAATCAATAATAATATATGTAAATTTTACGCATCTAAAATTTTGCGTCAAAAAAAGGAAAAATAGTGTACAAAAGCGTTTTGCATGTAGCAATTATCTAAGAAAGAAGTAAAAAATTATAAATTAATTAATTTAAACTTATTAAAATTATCGTATCAACCAAATGATAGAGTTAATAATAATAAAATTTTAAAGAAAAAAGATTTCGTAGAAATAGCTTACAACTGTCGGAGAGCGCTCCATAATTGGATGAAAACCCTCGAGCTAAAATTTATGTTTTATTTAAAAAATTTTTATCTTTTTCCATTTACACTTTTTTCAATGTTTTTCTTAAACTTCATAATTTGAATCAAACAAAATAAAAAAAGTTTTTTGTTAAAGTTTATAAAAATCCAATTAAAAAAATCAAAATTAAAAAGAAAACGAACTTTAATATCTTTGAAACCACCGTTGACGCGTATGTATAATTGTTGATTTGATATGCAAAAGGTAAGTGAACCTATAGGCATACCATGGATGCTGTGAATAGTTCAATTGTTGTTGGATATACATGAACCTGATGAAAATTTAATTTTAATTCATATTTTTTAATTAATATCTGTAAAAGTTCCAGTTTTTCTTTAATTTTTAATATCATTTATTTATTTTTAAAACAAAATAATTATTATAAACCAATCATGCATATATTTTATGAAAATTTAATTCGAATTCATATAGTTTAATTTGCATTAAGAAAAATTTTAATTTTAATGACATTTATTTACTTTTAGAAGAAAACAACTATATATAATTAATTATAAAAGCAACAATTTAGAAGAAATCATTTATATATATTTTTATAAACGCAATAATATATTTAAAAATTTTCTAAAAAATTTCTTTTTTCAAGTTTTTAAAAAGTATTAAAAAATTATTCTAATTAAATTCTAATTGAAATATTCATTTAAACAAAAAATTTTATATTTTTTTATTTAAGTGCATGAATTATTTGAGTAAGTTTTTTTAAAAAATCGATGAGATCGATTATTTTTTACTTATTATTTGTTATTACTTTACTTAATTGATTATTTAAATTTTTTCATTTCCAGTTTTTTTAAAAGTTTTTTTACTCCTCCAGGTGCAGTATGCATTGGTTGTGAATAAGCAGCTGATCCAGGTGGATAAGCAGCAAATGATGGTCCAATTTGTCCAGGAGGACCTGGCGGTCCCGGCTGTCCCATTGGGCCCACCGGACCCATTAGTCCCATTTCACCACGTTCACCTGCAAAATAAATTATAATTTAATTTAATAGTAAATTTGAATTTCTCGCTATTTAGTTTTTACAAGAAATTTCTTTAATATCAGCAATTAACCTTTTTCGCCTTTCATGGTATAGCGATGTTGGTGAGGATCATATGGAGGTAATTCCTTAACTTCAGATGAACGATAGACAGGTATTCCCGGAACGCAGTCACCTTTTTCACCCTATAATTACCCAAGCATATAATCTTTAATTAGCTTAATATCAATTTTCTTTCGATTAATTTAAAATTTTCAATTAATTTTCTCAGAAAAACAAAAACAAAAGATGGCCTCTGACCTTAATTCGAGGATCGCTAATGATCCGCTCAATATCGTCCGGATGTAATCTTTCACAGCGGCCTGGATGTCCTGGAGGTCCCGGAATTCCTGGCTCTCCGACACCTGGTGGTCCTTGTGGTCCTCTTGGTCCTAAAATAAAATGTTACGCTTAATTCATGGTTATAATGATTCTAAAAATGATTTATAAAAAATCAAGCAATAAAAATTGACCCATTGGTCCAGTTCGTCCTTGTGGGCCGGTAGGACCAACAATAGTTTGAACTCTTTCTGGTCCTTCCTGTAACATTTGAGTTGATAGTCCAGGTGGCCCTGGTGGACCAGGTTGTCCCATTGGTCCATTGGTCCCATATCTCCTGGTCTTCCAGGTGTACCATCACGTCCATCACGTCCTGGTTGACAATTGATAGGACACTGAAAAAGTTAACAAGAAATCAATAATTCGTTTTAAAAAATTGCCAACAATTTTTTTTTAAACTAACCTAATTTGATTGATAAAAATACAAGAAGCAAAAGTTTTACTGACCACTCCAGGTGGTCCCTCTTGTCCGACTGGTCCCGGAGGTCCTGGCTCCCCTCGATCACCTCTATCACCTTTTTCACCCTTTTCTGCTTTCACTGAAAAACTTTCGTTTAGTATTGAATGATAAAATTAATAAAGAATCCTACAGTCATCGATAACTTGCAAAATCATTCGCCTTTTTATTCATACAACATTTCAGCATTCATCAATCATTATCAGCCAGAAAGAAGAAAAAGCATTTGCTGAATTTCATTTTTCTGGCGTTTATGTACCAGTTTTATTTTAGATTTAGCTCAATATCAAATTAAATATCAAATAGTTGCTAATAGATTAATAAATCTGATATCGAAATTAAAATTACGACAATAAATGAAGGCCAAATTTAGGTACTACAAAAATTTCAAAAAAATTCATTGCAAGCATGCAACGAGAAGATTTGAAATAAATTGATTCCAAAGTCACTCCATTCATCAAAAAGTATTTTAAAATAAAAATAAAAAAAAATTTGAAAATTCAAAAAGACACAAATATATAACCACACAGGAAAACATGATGATTTTCATGCGTGCTTATCGGATAAAATAAATTTTAAAATAAATTATATGAAATCGAACTAATTTTGTCATTTTTAGAATAAATTTTAAGAAGAAAATTCAAAGTTCTCAATCATAACTTAAATAATACAAAATTAAAAATACAGCGAGCATGCATTCGCATCTATTATCAGGTTCAAATCATTTTTTTACAAGCATGACCCTTCTACAAATTGCCAACCACCGGTACGATGACTACGGTCATTCCGGAATTCGTGAATTTCCGGTATTGTGCGATAAGCCTCCAATAACTGAACCTGTTCCGATATTGGTATAACCGGAATTATATGTTTCGTAATAGCAGCAGTTTGGTAGAAAGGTACAATCAAACTATCTGTGTGCTTGCCAGTAATAAATTGCTTGTTGTCAGTATATGAAGGATAAGATGATGATAATGATGATGATGAAGAAAAAAGATTGTGATCATCTGAAAATGGTGAATTGGCAAGATAAAAGAATTCCAAGGAAATATAACAATTCCGGAATTCGCTTCTTCGAAAAACACAATTCGCTCCGGAATTTTATAAAAAACATGTGGCAATTCCAAATTTATCAAAGAAATTTAAAAAAAAGAAAAGGAGAATTTCAGGGACTACAACAATTTCGGAATTTTTTAAAAGTACAAAGAAGGGAAAAGGAATTCAAATAGATGTGAAAGTTCCGAAATTTAACTAGAAACTTCAAAAAAGAGAAAATAGTCTTAAAATATTTGAAAATTCAGGAAATCATTGAAAATTAAAAAAAAAGAATTCCAAAAAGATAAGACAAAAGACTATTACAAATTTCAAAAAAAGGAAAAAAGACTCTCAAAACATATGATAGTTATAGAAACATTGAAAATTTTAAAAAATCCGGGATTTATTAAAAACGTAAAAGAGGTAAAAAGAGTTTCAAAAACATAATAATTTTAAAATAGTTATAAATCTGGAAAACGGAAACAAAAATGATCGAGAACTTAGTTTCGTTCTCTCCTACTTTTTCTTATATAAAAAAAATTTTGAATCTAGTTACTTTCTTGATTATAAAATTTTGAAGCATAATTAAATTTAAATTAAAAATTTGTATGCATTTTTTAAATCCTTGAAGGTATGACAACTAATTAATTAAAAAATAAGTAAAGTAATTGTAGAAGTAACTAAAGTAAAATAACAATTTTTGCATCTTTTTTAACTTACCACGCAAATATTCTGATGTTGTATAAATGGAGGCTGATGGTGGTATTGTTGTTATTGGCTTTTCCAATTTTTCTGCAAAATTTTCTCATCATAGATCGAAAAAAGAAATTAATGTTAAAAAGGTCAAAGTTAAGATTACAAATGACTATCACAAATAAAACATTAAAATCAATATACAGTCAATAAGCAATATTGGAGAAAAATAATCAAAAATTAATAAAATTGGAATTGAAACCTAAAATGAGAAAGTTTTTAGTAAAGAAATTAAGAAATTAAATGGTGGCATCGGTATGAAAAGTTATATTATATCTAATTTGAATTTTTATTCGTTTAGAAGTATTTCTCTCGATTTAAAACAGCATGATAAATAGAAATCCAGAAATCTCGAAATCAGATTTATTAACAGAATCCGCTCCGACTTATACTATGACAAAACAAATAGGACAAACCGTATTCTCGAATTTCTTCTTCATCTTGCATACCACTACCTTCCTGAAAATAAATCCTTTGTTCATGATGAATGAATCTATAAATTTATAAATTGAAAAATAAAATCCAAAATAACATTTATGCAAACATTTATGTAAATATTATATTATGATTATTCATACTAATCAGTTCAAAATTATTGTGGGTAATTGCAAAAGTTCGAAGAACACTTCTCAAATAATTGACAATTTGTATTCAAAAATCATTATAATTCTATTTCAAATTTTTTAAACATACAATAAAAATATTTACTTTTTATCTAAAATATTTGGTAAACAAGAAAAAAATTAGATGAAGTATTCCTGAAAAACAAGATATATATTAAATAAACAAACAACATTTAAACAAAGAACAACAACAATAGCAATAATTTGAAAATAAATATATTGAAATTTTAAAGCAAACGAATTTTTACCTTCAGCGACTTCATTTTTCGTCTTTTCCACTGAATCAAAGAAAGAAGAATTGTTTAATTAATTAATTTAATAAACATGCATATTCCTTTTTTTCAATCTTTTAATTTTTGGTAATTTTGTATTTTTTTAGTTTTTGATAAAATTTTACAGAAAATATAGTATACTATGATGATAATGTAAATGATACAATATACTAACATAAAATTATGTTAAAAGATTATAGTATCCTAAGATAAAAATGTATAACATACAAAATTGATAAATTTTTGAAATTCTGGAAATCTGTTTTTCGATAAAAACAATAAATATCCCTTCATTATTTTGCAAAAAAACAAAATTTAATTTCAAAAATGATGTTAAAAAAATTTCCTAAAAATATTTGATTTGTTTAAATTAAAAGAAAAACTTACAATTTCATCATCGCATGCAATTGCTGCATCATTAGGATCGTCGGAGAGTCTCATTTCTTGAATTGTACCCTATAATTTTAGGTGAAATTTTGTAAAATTAAAAAAATTATTTCAAACAATATCTCACCAAATCTATTTCATCATCCCCTCGGAATAATGTATACTTTTTTGGTTGAATTACAACAGTATTTAATGTTTTTCCATCCATTGTTTCTTTGAATTTTTCTAATTCATCCATTTTTTCTTCTGTTCTTTTTTCCATTCCTATTATTTCATCTAATTTTGTCAAAATTTCATCAGTTGTTGTTATTGCTAATGTTGTTGATGATGATGATGTTGGTTTCAATTTTTTTTCGTATTCATCACCCATATCTTCATCCATACTGTCATCTTTTGGTAGCATTTCTGGTGCAATTCGAACAATTCCCATTTCAGTACTTCCATCATCTTTGCCATTTTCTTCAATCGAATTCATTTCTTCATAACTTTCCGTTGCTTCAACATCTTCAAATGCAGAATCTTGAAAAACTACGCTTGTAAAATTTCCATCACTTATATCAGCATGATTATTACCAATATCAACATTATCTATATCATCATCATCAGCATCATCACCCACAATGACAATATTTTCTACCGGTATTCGAAATCTATCACGATCATTACTACTGCTACCAAAGTCAAGATCATGAATTTGATAATCATCTGAAGTAAGCATTGGTGAATCATAATTTTTTGATGATAACTTTTCAATTATAGCATTTATTCTCTCCTTTTCCTCATTTGTCCAGCGTTTCTGTCGATTATTACTATTATTATCATTATTAATATCTTTTAGGTGATACCATTCTCTATTGTTCCGTCTCGTTTGATCCAAATTTTTCCATTTAATGCGATGATCATTAAGAATTGCTTGATTAAACAATGAAAAATGTTTGGAATTATTTGAAAGGGAATGAGTTGACAGTGAAACTTTTTCCGCCTTTGTAGTATTGCTTATAGGATAAATTGATGGAAAATCTAGAAAATCTGTTTTAGCAAACGATAAGTTTTGCTGTCGCTTCTTATCAGTAATGTTATTTATTTGCAACAATATCAGCAGTAGATTTTCCTTTTGTTTATTCTTGTTTTATTATCACTTTGTTGCTGTTGTAATAATTGTTGTTGTAGGTTTTGTTGAAATGGAGGTAAAATGAAACCTTCATCAATGACTAACTGTTCCACATTTTTTGGTAGTCCTCTTTTCGTTACCGACTGATGATAACTGCCGATATCATGATCTTCCGAATTTTGATTTCCGAAATTATCAATATCGATCACAACATCAGCAGATGTGTCATCAGTATCTTCTGCTCGGACTGTATTGATAATTTTAGTTGATGTACAGGATAGAAAAAATATTCGTAAGATGTAATTAAGCAACAGTAGTGAATGATAAGATTTCATTGATGATAATTTTCGAAGAGTTTCATTCATTCAATCTTAAATCTTAACGCTCTTCCTACCTGGAAAAAAAAAGATGGGAACAATGTTAACTAACGATGTAGACAATTCTTCGATTTAATTTATTTCAGAAAACAGATCCATTAATTGTCAGTAGATTAAATTATTAAAAAAGTCAAAGAAATTAAACTATTTAAAAAATACTCAAGAATGCTCAAAAATTGGAGAAATTGATAATTTTTGAATATATCGAAAGGTCCGATTTAACTTATCTTAGTTTCGGAGTTTTTTGATAACAATACTTGAAGATATTTTAAATTTGGTGCTCAAAAGTTATGGTAGATTCCTATTATTTCATCTATTGAATGATCGATATTGATAATATTCAAACATACACACCGCATATATATTTCCAACAATTTGTATGAATTTCTGACAATGAATTGTGAAAATTCGCTATGTTAGTCTACTGTAAACTTGCAAATATTCGCACAGTAGTTGCATACTGATATTTACAGTAAAGCTAAGATTACAACAGATACAGTAGAATTCACACGCATATATGCACACAAAATTTTAAGAATTTAACCAATGAAAAGCTAGAAATTTGCATGTATTTCTGATGAGAATTGTATTAAAAAATATTAGTTCACAGTATATTTGCTACCATATCATAATATCATGATAGCAAACATTATATTTTTAAATTACTATAGACTTGAATAATGTATTATTTGCTATTGTAACATCATGCATACACAGTATATACTGTAGACCAATACTATGTTTTATCAAATTGCGACAAATTAAGAAAATTTGGCAAAGTCATGTTTGAAAAAGCTGATTATAATTAAAAAATGCTTATTTTATTGATATAAAAAGGAAATCAACGGTTACATTTAATTTACTTTTTCATCTAAAATGAGCCAAAAACAAAGCAAAAAAGTGAAGAGTTGGATATTATTTATAAAATTAATCCAAATGTTTTTAATTTAAATTTAACAAAGCATTTGATAAAATATAAAAGACATGAAAAAATCCGAAGTAAGATATACTGTTCTATTTTTGAGGAAATTTTGATCAAAATTTCTGAAATTCGGAATAATTGATCCCAGTCGAAATTTCAAACTAAGTAAAATAAATAGAAGAAAAAAGAATCTAATATTCAGAATAACCTATATGTCACAATTATCTTTTTTCTTTTATAATCGAGAAAAAGATCATAAATAGATTTTAAAAAAAGTTTAGCTTTATAAGATTGAAACAATAATCTCAAAGTCACATAAGTGAGAAAATTGATTAGAGTAGTTATAAAAGGATGAATTTAGTAAAATATCTTTAAATAGATGAAGAGTTAAAAATTTATGAAATATTATAAAGGATAAAATTACTAAATAACTAAGTACCATCAAAAAACGAATAGCAAAGCTTCTAAAATGGCAAAATTAATAAAAACATAAGTCAATTAAGCATTGATAAGATTTTTAAAATGATATTAAGCAGACAGCAAATTAAGCAATTAATAAAAGAAACAAATTGGTTATCAGATTATCAGGCATAAAAATAAATAAAATTTTTAAAATGATGAGATTAAAACATAATTAATAAATAAATCGAAAAAAACAAATAAAAAATAGTGAGGAATTAAAAAAGAAAAAGAATAAGGAAAATTTTAGCAAAAACAATTACTCAATTATGTAAATTTAAGAAACTTTTAAATATTTTATATATACTTGTATTTAAACAGAAATTAAAAACAGAATAAAGATTTGAACAGAAAGATTAAAACAAAAATTTCACAGTTATATGTATTTATACATGGCATGTGTAGTATAATACGAATGAAAATTTTGAAACATATGGGAATTTTCAATGAAACGATGACGTTTATGTTATTTAGGATTAATTACAAAAATTTTGTTGGTATTTTTAGAAATGTTTTCGGACGAAAAGTTTAACATATCCTGAGTGAATCAAATGTATAGATATAGCGCATCTTAATTCAAAGTATTCCCAACAAATTTTAACGGATCATTATTTCGACTAATATTTTAGAAAAGGGGGAGTTAAAATAAGAAAAAAAAATAATAAATTGTGAAATTGAAACCTGATGTTTAGTTATATGTGACCATTAAAATTGAAACCTGATGTTTAGTTATATGTGACCATTAAAATTGAAACCTGATGTTTAGTTATTTGTAGCGTCAGAGAAGTTTTAGTCATTTTTTTATTGTTTCAATTTTTCGTTTCTTTTTTTTGTCTATTTGTTTGTTTAATTATTTTAAAAATCAAAAAAAGTGAAAAAATCGAAGCAAATATAAATTTGGTTTCTTTATATGACATTAAAATGCATATTTTAAGTAATGAAAATCGATTTAAATTAGTTAATTACTCCAACGTCTCTCCAAATATTTTCTTCTCTTTTATATTTCAATTTTTTTTCTTTTTTTCTTTTCCCTTTTTTTTTATTTTTTTTTATTCCTTCGCTTTTTTGATCAATCGAGAAAATAGGCTGAAAATAAAATAGAATTTCATAATCCAATCTGATTTTTACAAAACCAATCAGTAATGTTAAATACAATATGGGAGTAATATTGAGATTTAAAAAAAAAAAAATTAAATTAGATAGAAAAGAAAAAGCTATCCAATTTTCTTAAATGGATTAAAACGTTCCTATCTATTGTTTAGCAGGACCAGAACCAAGGAACGGGCTTGGCAAATACAATTTGAAAAAGAACATCCTGTTTACAAGATGCATTTCGCTGGGAAATTTTTTAATGAAGTTGTCAAATTCTGTGCATAAAAGAAGCATAAAAGAAGCTCGCATGGTACAGATTTTAAAGTTTGTCAGTCGTTGCTTAAATGAAAATAATAAGAAACTTCAATGCAAAATATTTATTAAGTTTTTACACTAAATCATTTTAATTTTCAAGTTAAATTACAATTCCTACGATAAATTAATTTCTCCTCATCTTACCTGTGTTTTCTTTATTTACTAGATGTTTTCAAATCTTATTAAATTCATCCACTATTTATGCATAAGTTATTGCATGAATAATTGAATACTAACAAAAGTGCATTGAAAATTGAAATGAGATTGAAGCATTTCAATTCATCATTATTGAATATCAATAAAAAAAAATTGGCAACCGATATTTCAAATAAGTTTAGGACGATAAAAGTAATTTTTGTTGTTTTCAAATCAAAAGAAAGTTCCTTTTTTGCATTGTTGAAATTTTTTCATTTATTACCAAAAAAATTTCGCTAAATTTTGATAATAATTATGTTTATTTTAGCTTTTTATAGGAGATTTCATAAGAAGAAATAAAATTAAATTCGAAATTTATGCTATTATGCTAAAAAGCTATCTTTTTCCTACGGTAATATTCCTTTTTAGAACATTTGTTATTAAGCATTTCTGTGAAACTGAAACAATCTGCAAAACTTTTATTGTCTCTCCAAAAATGGAATTGTTAATTTTAAGCAAATTTTTGAATGAAACTTTAAATTGATTTACAACTTTAAGAGTAGACTAAAATTGTAGAAAGGAATATAATAAAATTTTTAAACCAGAAATAATTCATTTTTAATGTACGATATATATTTTAAATAAAAAGAGAAAAAATTAAAATGATAGAAAATTTCAAGTTCTAATTTAATGTCTCAAATAATTTAGGAAGAAATTTTTAATTCCAGCAATCATCTTTATATTATACTTTTATATAAAATATATCGTACATTTTAAATTAAATCTAAGCGAGACATTATTTTTTTTAATTTTAAAAAATTGCGATTATGTTCAAAAAAACTTTAAACAAATTTTTTAGGATTTCATGATCAGAAATGGTGATTATTTGCAGAATATCAATTAATTTATTAATATACTTAATATTAATATTGCGATAATTCTTTTGTTTTTTATTCTATTCACCAATTAATTTTTGATGTTCAAGCGATAATTAATTAGCGCATCTTATTTACTGGATTATTATTTTTGGTGAAAAAAAAATTTTTTTCAAATAACATCAGTTTCGGATGATTAATAACATAATATATATGTATCCCAATTATTATTATCAAAAATTTATCACTCATTTCTTAGCAAGAATTATTCCGAATAATTGAAGAAATTTCTCGAAATGACTGTAATTTTCATAAATTATAATATATGTTGTTTTTTTAAATGTTATCATCAGTTTTCATTTTCCATCAATTATAAATTAGTTTCCATAAATTATATGTTGTTTTTTTAAATGTTATCATCTAATATATTGGCAAATAATTTGTATATTGCTGATTATTATAATTATCAGAAATTTTTTTAATTATTTATTAGTAAAAAATCTCCCAGATAAATTTACGGACTATAATAATCTTTGATTTCATCAGTATAGCAATCACATACAGTAATTATCATTTTTTGATTTTTTTTTGATTCTTGTTAAAACTTTAATTCAAAATTTAATTAATTTACCATTTGTCTTGCTTTTTCATGTTTTTTTGTTTGTCGCTTTTTTTAGTTTCATAACAAAGGCTTGTTAAATTAGGTTCAAACATACATTTAATTAGAGCCAAATTTCAAAGCTCAAAAAAATGAAAAAATAGTAAGGTGAGAAAATCGAAAAAAAGAAAAAATTTGGAAAAAAAGTTGTCTAGACTAAATAGACTAAACTGATTCAAATACATCACTTCGATTCATTTTGCTGCTATATTTTGGACTTGCATTCCAACATTAACCTTATCATATTGTTATAGAAATATTATCAAAAAATTAGAAATCTTATTTGACCAATTAAAATAAGTATTTAATCGATAAAATAAATTGTGTAATGTATTTAGAATTAAAACCAAAGAAAAAAACCAGCATCATAATTCACAACTGTCATATTGCTATTGAAATACTAACCAAAAACTTACGAACCTTATTTGATCAGTAAACTTACGAATTTTATTTGATCAGTAAAAAAATTCCTAATAAGTAAAATAAATATTACTTAATACGTCCAAAGTTTAAATTAAAATTAAAAGCGAAAAATTTTATATAAATCACAAATTCTAAATTTTTTTTCATTTCTTTTCTGCAAATATTTCCTTTTTCCAATTACAATTAAAAGAATTCATATAGCAAAGGTTATGAAATCTTATCAAAACTTTTCAAAAAAATTTGAAAGTTTAGGCAATAAAAGATTTCATTTCTTTAAAAAAATTTAAAATTTATAGTTTTAATAGCAAAAATTTCAATGTTTATTGTTATAAAAAAAATTTGTAGTTTATGTTAAAAGGAATCTTTTGAGATATTGAAAATATGACATTACAATTATTTTCTGACTTATTCTTTCGTATTACATTACGAAAATTATATAATCAATTTTAAACATATTTATCAATTTGTTAATGATTTCTCCATGTTTAATGATTGAAATTGTTGTAAACTTTAGGCACTTTGACCAATTATCCTAACATTTTAATTCATATGGAATAGAATGTCAAGTTAATTTATTCAATATCTCAATTATAAAAGTAAGCAAATGAATTTATAATTTAAAATTAGAAATATTATTCCATACTTTTCTTATAAAATAGTCCAATACTTTTTAAATTAAACCAAAGCGAGATAATTGCTTGAGGAAATTAATTGAAATGATAAATGGGATATAATAAATATTTATAACTTTCCGATCGACTCTTTTTTTAATTAAACAGTTACTTCAATATTTTAAATTCCTATTTCTAGTTATTTTTTTTCAAATCCTGTTCCATGCTAATATTTTATTATTACAAAATCAATAAATGATGAATAATTTTTTAATAATTTGTTGGTATATGATCAACGAACACTTTTTTTGGGAAATTCGAAGTGGAAGATTTCTGAAAAAGTGACTTTAAGAATCAGAAGGATCAAACATCTAACAATTAGAAAATGAAATTCACAAGATCACAAAGATAATTTCTGAACGATAAATTCAAGAAAATCAAATTTAAAATAACGGAATTTCTGAAAAAACCCCAAGAGATTATAAGAATAAGAAAATTTAAAAAAATCAGATGAGTAATATATCTGAGGAAAACAAAATAGAAAAATTTGAAGAGTAGAATTTCTAGAAAAAAAAAATTTAGAAAATTATATGAGCAAAATTTTTTAGCAGTAAATTAGAAAATTCATCGAATGCATAAGTTTCTAAAAAAATGAATCCAATTTTTTTGATCATTTTTTGCAAATGTGAAAATGTATTTGCAATGTATTCCTAGTAAAACGATTGCTATTAATGCTGATTAAACAAAAATTTTAAAAATTTATTTTCGTCAATTCGAGAAAGAAAATTGAGAATATCGTTAAGTTTATTTTAATAATCACGAAAAATAGGAGAGGGAAATTTTTTTAAAGTGCCAAACATAATTAGTACTAATATCTTTAAAAATGATACGATTAATTAAAGGTGTTAAGCTTCAATTAATTCATATTTATTTTTAGAATTGGATTTATTAAAAAATTAGTATTATTTAACAATAGCCTAAAACATTGAACCGAAAGATATTTTTAACAAATTAAAATGGCTTGTAATAGTTTTGGTGAAAAAGATAAATGGAAAAACAAAAAAGTTGAAACCAAATAAATATTTATAGCTAACATGAAAAAAAGCGAGAAAATACACATTTGGAATAAATATGCCATATGAATATTTTTAAAAATTAAAAGTATTTTGGAAATTTCTCTTTTGTTCCCTTCAACGTTATACAAAAAAGAAAAAAAGAACAAAATAAATTGAATGCAAAATTTAGTTAATTTGAATTGAAAATTAAATTTTAAATTCAACAAAAAGAATTGATTGACCTGATATAACTAAATTTAAATTACAATCATAATATGTATGCATGAATATATAGTTAATGAAAAGTAATGGAAGTAAAATCCACATTATTTTATTTTGTATTATTTTATTCTATCATCAGTAATCGATTCTTTATGAATGTAATCGAAATTAATATCATTCAATTCTGGTTGTTTTATTTAAATCAAATAAGTATTTTATACTAAATATTTCATATTTCATATTTAGTTGTTGCTACCGATATATCACAATTTTTATAACTGGTAATCAGATAGTTCATAAAATTTCTAATTTTTTTCTTATCTAATTTCAAAAACAAAAATTTTTTAAATTACAGATTATAATAAAATGAGGAAGAAGAATAAAAAGATCTCCAGCTTTAATCAAAATATTCAATATATATTCAATACTATCGTACACAAGCAAGCAATTGATAAAACTTATGATTTAAAGGGCAAAGAAAAATTATTTTTCAAAACTGATTTAAATTAATGGATAGTGACGTACTTTATCGTTGATGATTCTATTTAAAACTTATAGAAATTTACAAGGATTGTTTTTATAAAATTAAATAATAATAAATAAAATCTAGAAGAAATAAATTTTCTAATTAAAGTGAAATGAAAAGGTTTTGCGAGGATATGTTAAGAAATAAACTAATTATTAACTGATAATTAGAAGGAAATCAAAAATATTAGTGGATTAAATATATATATATCAGGAAATTAAATTAATTAATAATTAATAATTGAGAGGAAATTAAAATACAAGATTAAAAAGGACCAGATTGATTAATAACAAGATAAACGAAAATTAACACAACAATCAATATATTTGATTTTTTTATCTCAAGTAATTATAAATTTCAAAATAAAAGTTACTCATTTAATTTTTATCACTGATAGAGATTAATAAATGATTAATGAATTTGAAAATACTACGATATTGTTCAGAAAAACATTTGAAATTTAATTAAAAGAAATGTTGGAAGAAAACATATCCAATTAGTAAAATGTGCACTCTACAATAGAAATAAATCATGAAACGTTCAACACACCTGTTACATTTTTTAAAAAACAGGTGTTGTTTTTTAATTTTTTTGGTTAACGATAGCTTTCGAAAATTCTTTTTTCTCAGGTGTGTATTGCTACGATATTTTAAATATTTTTTCAATATTTTAGAAGAACTATTTTGTATGTAGAGTTTTCGAAAAAATTATTCAACCATTTCTGCAGCATTTCTTTTTATAGTTTTTAAGCCAAAGAAAAATATAAAAATGAGGAAAATAAGTTGCAAAATCTCATCCTATAAAGTTTGCTTTTCTCGAATAAACCCAATTTATTTTGTAAACAATGTTTCATTTCTGATTGAAAATTAGTAAAATAATAAAAAAAGAAAAATAGGATGAAAAAACAAAAAGCAGTCGATTTATATTTTTAAAAACTGATAAGAAATTTATTCATAATCAAAGTAATAATAAAGTTTCCTTTGTTTAACTAAAACAATATTAATATTTTCTAATATTCAATTTTCTAATATTCAATCTGTAATGAATGCAAAGAATTTTAATTAAATACAGTGAAGATTATAATTTCAAGCGATTTTAGTATGTAATACATAATAACAGAAAAGATATCAAGATTTTCAATGTTACCATTTTTTCCTTGTTCCCTAAAAATCTAATAATTTTAAGTAATGCGATTCGGAATGTAAGTAAGTCTGACAATAGAAGACTTTCAAAACAGATTGGGAAGAATGAATGAGTAATAAGAGAGATCTAAAAAAGAAAATATTTCCATCGTATGTATTTTTTTTTTCGTCTTTTTGTAACTAAAGCACAAAAAAGAGAAAAAAGAAAAAGGGAGCTATTTTATTCATGAAGGCACTATGTTAATAATAACGTTAAATCTAACAAATATGTGAAACCGATCGAATAATAATAGAATGAGAAAGAATAGTTGCATAGCGGACTATCCTTATATATATACGAATTATAATGCATACAAAAATAAGGCGTTGATTTTTTTTCTGTTAGAAATCTAGATTTGGTTTTTTTTTTCTGTTTTGTAATTCAAATCCTTTTGCGAAAAACTTTGTGTTCCAGACAAATTTTGCTTATAACTTTTTGCAATTTTGAAGTTGTAATATTTATTTTATCCAACTTTTTATTCTGAATTCGTGTTTTTCAAATTCACGCTAAACTAAAAATCAGAAAATGCAAAAGCAATAGGAAAAAGGGAAAAGAAGAATTATAAACATTAACCGAAGCAAATTTATGGAAAGAATAGGAAGTAGTGAAAGAATGAAAAAATGTAGTTGCGTAGTGGACTATACTTACTATGCATGTAAAAGTATGATGTCGAGCTCTTTTTTTTTGGGCCGAAGTCTGGTTTTTTCTCCTTTTTTCCATTTTTAAGCAAAATCGTTCTGTTCTGTGCTTTCAGAGAAGTATTCAACAAAATTTTTTACAATTTGGAAATTGTAGTGTTTATTATTTAATATTTTATTTTTAAGAGAAGATATTCACGCAATTAGTTTCATTCACCCAAGTCAATATGTGAAAGGATAAGAGCGAAAAGATGGGAAAAAATAGTTGCATAGCAGACTATACTTGCAGTGCATTTCTTCTCAAAAATAGGAAGAGAAATCTTCCCACTAATCATTATTGCTTTGTCGAAGGTTTGCGTTTTAGAAAGTGGCGCAATGGAAAAATTTTGTTTCATTTTTCAATCTTGAAATTGTGTATTTCATCTAATCTTTTTTATTTAAATTCTTATTCATAGATTAATATATGTAAATGAGCTGAAAAATAATTCGTACCAGCAACTGTGTAAATATAGGACATAGTTTACTTGAATTACAAAATGAGTATTTTAAAATGATGATATTTTTGAAAAATGTAGCATTTTAAAATAATTATCATTGATAACATTCATTAAAACTAAGGTACAAGAGAAATGTTTGAAAAATGAAGGGAAAAATGATTAAAAGTTCAAGGTGAACTGAAAAGTTAAAAAAATGTTGCATTAATGATATCATCTTATTAATAAAACTAATTTTAAGTAGAATTAACAAGCTAATATTTGAATTTGAATTTGATGAGAAAAGTTGATCGAAAGATTTTTTTTAATGATATGATGAAAGGAATTAGTGTGAAATTGTAATTGACTAAAAGACAAAAATATCATTCATATCATTTGAAGTTGTTTATCTTAATATCTTATCGTAATGTGTTTCAATTATTAAATTAAAATAGGTATATCTCATTCATCATATCGGCGTCATATATATATTACTTATAGTATTGTGGAAATGACATATGCCTGAATATATCATACCTTAATTATCACAGATGTGTGTTTTACTTATCGTGTTGGATCAATATATATTTCAGTTGTTAGATCGAAATATATCTGTTCCAATTATCGTATTGATAATTATTTCAATTATCATATCATGTTTTAGTTATCACAGATATGTGTTTTAGCTATCATATAATTAAAATAATAGATATATGTTTTAGTAAACATATTTCCAATTACCATAATAAAACTTTTAATTACTATACGGAATAGATGTATATTCCATTTATCGTTTCAGATTAATATATATGCTTTTGTTATCATGATGGAAGTGATACATATTTTAATTTCGGAAATAATATTAAAATAAAAAAATTATTTCTAATAATTAAATGACTTTATCGAAATAATAACAGTAAAATGATGATGATTCCATTAAGTTATTTTACCATAAATAATAGCAACAATAATATCATTATTATAGCAATAATAATTATAAATATAATAGCAATAAAGATGTCATAAAATGATCTCATAATAATAGTAGTAGTAGTAATGATAGTGTCATAAAATTGTATTATCGTAATAATGATAAGTAATGATAATAATAATAGTAATAATGATAGTGTCATAAAATGATCCTATCGTAAAAATGATAATAATAATTAGCAATAATGGTAATAATAATAATATTAGCATGAAGAAGAAAATATAAACAAATGAGAAATTTTGTTAAAATACAATAATAAATATAAGATTATCATGCTGAATTAATAAGCTTAATTGTTTTATTCTAAAAATTAGTTTTTTTTTCGATGTTTAAGCATTTCCATTCTATATCAGCACTTTTTTTTGTTTTTTTCCCTCTATCTCTCACATTTATTAATATCTTTTATTGATGTTCGCATTAAATATATTTAAATAAAACAACTGATGAATTAATTGATATGATAACGTATGATTTGATTTCGCCAAGATTGATATGTTCAATTGGACTATCCATTCTACGATGTTTTATTTTTACTCTGTTATCAAAAAAAAAAAAAAAAAGTTTCATTAAATTGTAATATTTGAGAAAGAAAACTGGAAAATTTAAGTAATTGTTTTTGTTCTATAATATAACAATATCCTAATATTACATAAATAATTAAGTAAATTATTTAGTATTAATTTGTAATTATTAGAAAATGATACTTATAAGAAACATTCCCTCTAATACTAATTAATATCTTTGGATTAGAAAAGAAGGCAGAAATATTTCTCGAGATTTTTATAAATATAATAAAAAAAAAGATTCAAGTGGAACAGGAGTATGAGTGATTGATAAATTTAGCTTGGTCATTGATTATATACAGCTGTATCATATCAATAACTCAAGGAAAATAAATTTTTCTTGAAATTACTGTGATCGATTTAATGAATTTTAGTTGAAATAAAATTTCAAAAAAAAATTCAAATTTCATTAGAAATGTTATGTTTTATTCATTTAATTTCTAATTCAAATAATTTTAATGATTTTAATTTAGTATGATAATTTTTCTTTTCTATTCTAATCAATTATCAATGGGATTTTCCTTTTAACCAAATCAAAAAAGAATTTTTTTAATAATTATAACTTAAATTATTGTAATAAATACAATGGATTAGTTGAAATAAAATTTAAAAAAAATTCGAGTTGCAACAACTTAATATTGCTAAATGTGTCATTGATTTTAATTTTAATTCATATCGGATAATTATAATCAAATTAAAATTGTTTTTTGCAATAACTACAAACGATACTTTTAGAATTATTTATATGTAATAGGATTTAAAGGACGTTATTGACGTACCGATGCGTAGGTCATGATGAGTATGCAATCTGTGATTTAATTAACTACAAAATAATAAATTGCAAAAATAATCTAAATAAAAAACAAAAAATTATAAAGGAATTCTTAATAGACTGATCATTCATATTAGTAAATAAATATGTCATAAGAAATAAATCCAAGAACTGATACTAAAATCAAAATCTTCAGGTGATTCTGCTAAACAATGAATCTATAGTTAGGCATTTTTGACCAAGTATCTTCAGGCATGTTAAACGAAAAACCGAGAATTAATTGTTATTATTAATATCCTTGATCTTTGTAAATTTCGATTGGAATAATAATTTCGAATATTTAAATTATATATATTTTGCTTTTGAAAATATCAAATAGTCTGGGAAGAAATTTAAAATATAAATTAAATTAATTATTCTAAATGAATTAAATATAATTATAAATGTCATCATTTTTTACTTTTCCTTCTAATTAACTTTTTAAAAAATGATTTGTGATTATAAAATGTAAATAATGGTGATTATTTTTAGTTTTAATTAAAAATTGATATCATTATTATGGGTAAATTATCAGAATTGATTTAAGAAATTTTTAATTCATTAATTAATTAAATCGAATTGATGAGATAACAATAAGCGATACCGGAATATAGGCAAATTTTTTAATCTTTCATTATTTGGTTTATCATTTATTAAAATATTTTTTATTATAACAAATAATTTTATGATGGTAAGAAATCATTTATGATGGTAAGAAATCATTTATTGATGTAATTTTTGAGTTTATTTTACCATTAAATTATCTTAAAAGTTAATTTAATTCCTTCCATTTTATTTAATTTTATGAAATTGAATAAGATATAATTTTAATTCAAATAAATTTTGCTAAAAAATAATTGCCTAAAAAAATGTTAAAAATTATCATTCTCGAAAATGAATTAAATTTTTTCTTGTTTTTCTATAAAAATTAAAAATTACGTAATGTTTGCTTTAAAAAAATTAAGTGATTCATTAAAAAATTATGCTAAAAATGATGTAAAAATATTCTTTCCTTCAGATAAAAGAAATTGAAATTTTAAAAAAATTTTAAAAAATTTTAATTCAAAGAAAACGTAGTAATTATAAATTATCAATGATTAAAAAATATAATTGATTAACCAAAGAATTTAAAAATATGGTTAATTATTAATTTTCAAATTATTAATAATTTTATTAATAATTAAAAAAATAATTTGAAGTTTTATTTTTTTGAATGTATGTAAGGTCTGGATTTTGTTAATTTTTCTTTTTGTTTAAGATCGTCAAAAAATAAAATTTTAAAAAATTAAAATAAAAAATACGATGAAATGTATAGTAAATAATTGTTAATATGTAAATAGTTATATTTATATTTACTGATAGAAATGTTAGAAATTTTGAATTGTTTAAGAATAATTTGATAAATAGTTGAAGTTAACGATTATCACTAAAACTAATTGGACATTTTCTTGTTGAACTGATAATATTTATTATGTATGTGTATAGCAAATATATCTTATAATTTGATTTTGGCTAAAGTTAAATTTGACAAATTATCAGTGTTTAAGGCTTAATTTATTAAATGACACTATCATGTTTTCCAAATATTTCTTTCTTGTTTTTCTATAAAAATCATATATCATGTACATGTCATGTAACAAATCATGTATTTAAATATTAACAATTATTTAAAAAAAAATCGAAAAAAAATCATATTTGTTTGTTTGTTAGCAAATAAATTATCAATCTAAAAATGAGCAGAGAAAATGATAAATGAATAGATATCCCTAAAAATGAAATTTATTAAGTCAAAATTTAATTTATATTATACTGAAGTATTTTAAATTATAAATAGATTAAGTATAGGATACGATTTATGTTAAGTCGAAATTATATATAATATAATTAGTATGATTCACATTAAAATTGAACCATAAGAAATAATAATTATTAATACAGTAAAGAGATATTAGTGAATTAAAATATATTTAAAAATATTAATGGCAATTAATAATAAAGCGAAAAGATGACATATGAATTGAAATAGATTAAGCATAAAATATAATTCATATATATTTCATAATATATTGGAATTATAAATAGTAATTGGTAATACAATGAAAATTACATATTATGCATATTTTACAATTGATTTTTAAATTTAATTAGAAATATAAAGTATCACTACTTGAACGATTGCAAACTTGATCGATGCAACTCTCTTTCTTTCTCTCTCCATCTCTCTCTTTCATTCTCATTATGTCATTGTTCCCATAGTAATTATTCAATTTTGTTCAAATTAGAAATTAAAAAGTTCGAAATGAGAATTTCCATAAATAATCGATAGTAATAATTAAAGTATCGGAGAAAGGGCAAAATGACAATCGATAATAAGAATAATTAAAATATTGGAAGAAAGAAAAATTTTTAAAAGAAATTTAGAAGAAAAAAGAAACAATATTTAACTGTACAAATAACAAATGAGAAAGAATTATGTGAAAAATTTCCTCAAATGAAAAATCGTTACCCATAATTTCGCTAATCGAAAAAAACATTTGCGATAAATAAAATAAACTTTTTTTTCAAAGTCTAAGTCTTTTCATAAAATTGCTAAATTCATCAAAAAATGATGGAAAATGAAAAAAAGGGTTTCCGCTTTCTGTTAGTATGAGGAAGTATGAGGATATCTAAAATTTCGAAGAAAATATTAAAATTTAAATCAATTATAAGATGTTTTAATTGAGAATTATAATATGATAAATATGCCTTTCAAGTTTTATTTTCAGTCACACTCAATTTTATCGAAAACAATCAAACATTAAAATAGCACAATGTATTTTAAAAAACAAAAAGTTATAAACAAATGAGTTATTAAAATCCAAATTTTGAAAAGTACAGTAACAAAATAATTGCTCAAAATTCAAGTTTGAAAATATTATAAGTAAAAAAGGCTTATTGAAATTAAAACTCGGAAAATATTTTAGAATTATTAAAATTAAAATTTGGAAAGAATAACGAGTAAAAGAGCTGTTAAAATTAAAATTTTCAAAATATTTCAAAATTCACCGAATTCAAAATTTAAAAGATCTAGTAAATAAAAGAGTTCACAAAAGTAAGATTTGAAAAAATAGAATAAACAAAGTGGAATCACATCCTTTTTATTTTCCATTAATCAAAATTAAAAATGATATCTTTTCATCAGCAATGGTTTCTTTTTCCTCATTAATCACAAACTACTAAAAGATTAAAATTTAAATAATAGTACAGACAAAAAAAAGAGGAAAACCTTGAAATGTTTGAAACAAGTTTTTTTTAATACAAATATATATAAAATACTTATATATATATATATATATAAATTATTTAAAAAAAATAAAAATCCAAATTATATATTCAAAGAGAAAGGGGAAAGGAGAAAGGGAAAGGAAGAGAAAAGTGATAAATAATTGAAAATAATATGTTTCTGTTTAGATAGGAAATGATTAAATCTTTTTTGGATTATAAAAAGAAAATAAATGAAGAATTTCTCGAGGAAAAACAGTTCATATTTGCAGCTGCTCTTTTTTTTCTGGTATAATCGTAGTAATAATGGCGATAGTATAATGATAATGATAAAGGAAGCAAAAAGGCAAGCAAGCTGTTAATTGAAATTATGACAATTGAATAACTGATCGAAGAGCGAAAAAAAGGTTAAATGAAAAAGAGTAGGAAAAGAATTGGAAAAAGTTGAGGTCTATTTTTTTTAATTTTTTGATTGATAAAAAATTTTTTTTATTTTCAAAAAATATTTTTTTCTATTAATGACAATAGCAAAATAAAAAATAAATTTTTTTTTTTTCAAATTTGCATAGATTTTGCTTGGAATAAAAAGAAGAGAAATGATAATACAATGCGATATTGATGAATGATACTGTAGAAATTTCATTTTTCTTTTCTTATTTTTTGACGTAATTTATAATTTTGATGATTTGTTAAGAAAAGAAAAATCTATTTTAATTTTATTAATTAGAAAATAAATCATCAATTTGAAATTTTTAAAAGAGAAAGTGCCAATTAAAGTTTAAAATTCCAATTTTAAAACTTTTAATTAGGTATTTAGGTCCATTATTAAATTTAACATAATCACAAAACATAATCACAATTAAATAAATTATTTTTTTAGATTAAACAGAATTTATTAGCTAAAATTTAAATTTTCGATTTTAAAAAATTAATGGTTGGCTATAATTCCATTATCAAGCTAAGAAGAAATAAATTTTGATTACTAATTTTTAATAAAGTTTGAACGATAAGTTTAATAAAAATTAATAAATTTTCTCAAATGGAATTTCTTTGAGATAATGTTAGGTGTTTGCTGATTGAGCTAAAGTAAATTCATCGCTAAAATCTAATTTAAAATTTAAATTTAAATTAATTCCAATTTCAATACTTTATTTAAAAAAATTAATCACAATTTTTTTATCAAATGAAACCAAAATGATCGAAATAATTAACTCAAATGATTTGAATAATTTGTTTGAATGATTAAATTTCAGATAGCATTTGAAGAAATTTGAGAAAATTAGTTCGAAATAGGTTTTAATAAAATTCTGGATTAATATAATTAAAATAAAATTTATTTGTAATATATTCACAAAAATTTGATAACGTAAACTAGAATGAAATCTAAAATGAAGCATATTTGAAACAAAATTTATTCACAATTTGTTTGTAAAAAATTATTAATTTACATTAAATTTAATTTCAGTTTTACGATTATATTTCTTAAAATCATGAAACTGAAATTCAAATCAAAAAATGAAACAATTAATTAAAACAGAGAGAATTGAAAACTGAAGGAAAAAAACGAAATCAGAAAAAAATGAAAATTCTAAATTTCAGACTGATTACTGACTGTTTTTTCTCGAGAAAATCTTTTGAAAGTTCATTTAAAGAATTTTCAATTCCCACAAATCATTTCTTTTCTCTTTACAATATATTTTAAAGCTAAACTAAGTTTTTTAAAAACTAAAAGTTTTTTTCTTTTATTTGAAATTACACTGAAAAAATTGGAACAGAATTAAAATTTTTCCGCTAAATATTTAAAAAACCGAACAAATTTAGACATAATATCAAATTTGATATAATAAAATCAGCTGTCGTAGTTGCTTTAATAACATTTCAAAAAATTTTGATTTAATCTTTTATTAATTTAATTTAATTTCAAAATTTAATTTCATAGCGCTTCCTTGTTTTCATGATGACAATATTGAACATTGAAAATTTTCGTTTTTATTTCGCCTAAAAAAATTTTATCTGTAAAATTTTTTTGCTTCTCTTATCGATTTCATTTCTCTCTGATCGAAATTTTGATTAAAATAAAATTCCATTAATTTTCGTTAATAAACAAAGAAAAAGAAAATATTGCGCTAATTAATTCTTTAGCAAAACAATTTACGGATTTATTTAAAATATTTTCGAATTCACTGAGGCAAAATATCATGTAAGCCAAAGGTGATGAAATTTGAAACTATAATGGGGTTTTTTAAAAATTAAAAAAGTATTCAAATATTCGAAAATAGAAAATAGTTAGAATAAAAAAGTTTTACCTTTCCTTATTTCATCGTTATCAGTGAATGAATCTAACCATTTGATAATAAATTACGATGACATTACAATGTGTTAATAATTATCATAAAAATATTGTCGGAAAAAAAAGATTCATAATGAAAATAGTGAAAAAAATTGTGATTAAAAAGTAGGTAGATGAGAGAGAAAAAATCACGATTAGAAAAGATTAAATATCATAATAAAAAACTATGGGAAAATAGTGATAGATGCAACCTATCACAATAAAAACAGGTGATTTCTATTATGATATAAGTTGGACAGGAAAAATCATTACTTGAAAATGATGAAAAAAGGTTATAAGAAAATGGATCTTATCATGATAAAAACGGGTAGTCCAACTATGATAAGAAGTAGATTAAAAAGTCACGATTTTTTATTATGCCTTAAAAAATGAAAAGATCATGATTAAAAATTAAAAAGTCGTGATAAGAATAGATAATTAAATCATGACAAAATAATGGAGAAAAATTATGATAAAAACGCATAATCAGGCTATGCTGTAAAACGAGTAATCTAATTATAATAAAAAAAAAAATAAATGAAAAATATCGTGTAAAAAAGAAACGCAAAAAATTTACGATTAAAAAGACTATCATTTAAAAAAGTCATGAAAGACTATGATAAAACGAAAATCATGACAAAATATGGATGAGAAAAATCATGACTGAAAAAATGAAAAATCACTATAAAAACAGATAATCAGATCACGATAAAGTAATCTAATCATGTGATAAAAGTGATGGAAAACTTATGATAAGGAAAAGGAATAATCTGATCATAATATAAAGTAAATAAGAAAAATCGTGACCGAAAAAATAAAAAATCACGGAAAGAAGTTACGGAATGATTCATTAAAATCAGTATAAAAAATCTGTAAAAAATGGATGATCAAATCACAATAAAAAAATCTAATCATGTGATAATAATGATAAAAAATTTATGATGAGGAAAGGATTAAATTAACCATGATTAAATATTGATAAGATGAATCATAATTAAAGAAATAAAAAAATCACAGTAATGAAGTGATAGAAAAATCACTATAAAGGGAGATGATGAAATTACGATAAAAAAACAGTTGAGGAAAACTTGCAACAAAATTTTACGTTTCTAATCATAGAAAATCTAATCATGATTTAAAAAAGGCGAAAAAATCGTGATAGAAAACGTTTTGAACAACATTATTGTAAAAAAAGCGGAATGATCAAATGATAAAAACCGTTTGATTAAATCATGATAGCTGAAAAGATTCAACTCGATATTTATAAATTAGAATTTTCAAAAAACATAACATACCTCAAATTCTTTTCGTAAAATTGGCCCAGCACTTGCTATGTATAATTTATGAGCATCATCCATTATCAGTTGAACTGGTTTTCGTTTAACCTACAATAATTTTGTTCCTATTTTTGCTTTTCTTTTTAAAATCCAATATTTTTTGCTAAGCAAAATATAAAATTAATTTTCCTTCTCTTTTTTTGAAATCTTAGCTTACTCATTTTTGTTAAATGTTAAATGAATTAAAATATTGTAAGATTAATTTCAATTATATAATTATATTCAAAATCTAAATCATCCGTATCATTCTGATAAAATTAATGATATAATCCAGAAATTTGATAAAATAACACCAACTAGTATAAATCAGAAAATTAAAAAATTGTTTTAAAATTATTTCCATCTATTCAGTTATATTCAAAATTTAAGCTAATCAATAAGCTAAAGCAATAGCATAAAATCGGATAATCAATAAATTTCTAACATTAATTTCAATTATTCAATTATATTTAAATCAATCATGTTTTTCTGACAATACTAAATTGAAGTAATTGGAAAAATCAATAGCAAAACTTTTATTTATTATTCAAAAATCTGAAAATTAATAAATTATTGTTAAAAAAGAATGACAATAATAGTGATATGATAGAATATTTATATTAATAAACGATGGTATTTGTTAGCGTCTATACTTTATCCAAGTTTATTGTTTGATTGTTGATAACAGTAATGATAAAAGGAGAGATAATTGATTTGTAATTTTCTTGATCAATTAAGCTAGCTAGTATGCTACCAACAAATAATATACACATGCGGATAATATATATTTAATTTTATTTCATTTTATTACTAATATATTTATTTTAGCAATGAATCTTAGATCAGTTAATCATTCTGATAAGATTAATGATATAATCTGGAAAGTCAATGAACTATTAGCAACTGGCATTAAATTGGATAATTAATGGTAAATAGTTTCAATTACTTACCTGTCTAGTTGCAAAACGTATACATCGAAAATACAATACAACATTATCATCTTGAATTTCTAATGCAAATTTTGTCCATTTTTTTGTAAATTCAGGCACCAAAAATGATGCCAATACTTTGGTATCTGTTTCTTTATTTGAATCCGTATAGAGTAATGTGATATTTGTTTGATTATCACCTAAAAAATAATTGTTTTCCTATTGTTTTATCAAAAAGCAATAACTAAAGTAAATGGACTTTTTTGATCACTAATTAATTTTTTTAAATAAAAATTAAGTAATACATATCACATTCCATAACTTAATCAATTGCTTGATTATAACATAAACAAAATTCTCTTTTTATAATTTTATCAAAAATAATTATAAGGGGAGAATAAAATTTTTTTAATCACTAATTGATTTTTAAAATAAAAATCAACTGAGAAGATAATTGCTTGATTATTATCTAAAAAATACAGTTTCTTCCTATAAAAAAAAAATTATTTTTTTTTATTGGATCAACAGCAATAATTAGGCAATATTGATATAATCGCATAATTATTATCTTAAAAATCATTGATTACTAATTAGTTTTTGAAGCAAAAATTATTTCCATAAGTAAAAATAAAATGTAACATTCATAATTATTTGTTTTTATTATTCCAATAATATAGTCTCCAAATTTTTTCAAAATTTGCTCAAAATTTTAAGGGTTAAAAATTAAAATTTTTGACTTCATTTGTTACTATAATAAGAAATATCATAATTTGATATGATGTTTATTAAAAAATTTTTTGAAATACTAAAAAATAGAATGGTTGAAAGTGTTCTAACACCAGCAGATTCAAGCAAAACACCGAGATCTACGACAGTATCGAGAGGATTAACAACAGCAAACAAATATCCTCCTTCATGATCTTCCGGTCTTATTACTGCTGTGAATGCAAAATTTCGAAAAAATTTCCGTGGAAGATATTGCCGATATGGTACAACAATTTCGACACCACGCTATAAAAAAAATTAATTTATTAGAATTTTTTATTATACTGAACAAATTAAAATAATTTTTAATTTGTTAAAAAAATTTATTATCAAATTAAGTTGTCTCATATGCCAGAAATATAATTAATTTCTAATCTATCATTATTAATAGTGATTATTTCATTTTTTAATCAATAAAAATGTGATATTATTTTTAGCTCCTCTAAAATTTCAAAAGAAATATTCTTTTTATTTCAATTTTTTTCTAGTTGTCGTAAAGTATTCATATTAAATCTTAATTAAAAAACTATGTTTCAATTTTACTAAGAATCATTCCAATAAAAAGTTTGAAATTTTTTTCTAAAAAATGACCTTAATCCCAACAGCAGGAAAACCTTCAAGACCTTTAGCTTTGTAAAGCTCAGCACGCTCGTTTAATAAACTTTTCACCGGTACCAAAAGATCAATATCTGATTCGGAATCTAAAAATTTTATGGCAAATAAAATTTCATTATTTCTCAAATTTTTTTAAAAGCTATGTGCTAAAAACCAATCAATTTAGAAATTTTTTATTAATTATTAATTGAAGAAGAAAATTCTAACAAATTATAATTTTTGCAAAAAAAGATTTTGTATTTTCAATCAATTATACGTATTTTTCGTTTCTATTACCGTAACATGATTTCATTTTATTAATATCATATGTTATTATTTATTAATACGGTACATTAGTATGAAGTGAGTGAAAATATCAACTATAAAATAAATGCATTTTACATTATTTTTTATTTCTATTACAGTAGCACGATATACTTTGTTACCGTATACTGCTAATTAGTTTAATACCATTCAATAGAATAAGCGTATAAAATTATCAGTCACACGATAAGTGCATTTATATATCAGTTTTTATTTTTACGAAAGTGGCATAATACATTTCATTATCTTATATTGTAATTTTTAAATATCGTACTCTGTTGTAAAAAAATTTACAACAAAAAATTATTTTATTCCTAATAAAAATATTCTAAAATTTTTCAAGACATTAAGCTTTGCAAAGATATGATCATTTTTAAAATTGCATGAAAAAGCATAATTTTATTTGTCTCGCAATAAATCTAGTAATAACATAAGCAAAGCTTTAAATCAAAAATATCAAAAATCAAAAAGTATAAAAAAATAAAAAATTTTTAAAAAATTTCGAATTAATCTTTAAAATTGAAAAATTCATAAAAATTTGAAATTGCAAAAAATAATTAAAAAACTGCTGAAAGTTTCGAAAAAAGTTGTAATAAAAAATTATTTTATCCTACTGAAAAAAATTTCAAATTGTTTAAAAATTTTACTCTTAATATTATGTTGTAACTAGTATAAATTCATATGATCTTATCACAATAATAGAGATAGGATGTGGAGATCAATTATTTTATCATCGGTTAAACTGAATAAAATAATAATTCGGAAAAAGAAATGTTTAATTGTTAGAGCAATTTTTTTATCATTTCAATTTGCAGTTTTAAACGGTCAATATTTCAATAATTCTTGAAATATATTAAAATTCGAAATATTTTTTTTTATTGTTTTATTTGGACCAATTATTTTTAATTAATTTATTTCACAAATTGTCGAAATTTTTTCCACGCTGAATACTCTTTTTACATTCTATTTTTAAGCTTTCCCGATCATGTTGTTTCATTATTAGTATAATATCAATAATGGTATTGGATTGTTAAAATTGATAAACGATTATAATTTCATTGAACTGAATGATAAGAGTTAATGAACGATATCATTTCCATGGACTATCATTACATCGAATATTCTGTTTCATTTTTAATATAATAGTAAATGATAATATTAGATTGATGATAGAAATGATAACGGATTGTCATTTTCAATCGACTATCACTTCATCGAATATTGTGCTTCATTCTTAATGTAGTGAGAGATGATAATATTATATTGAGTGGTAAAAATGAAAATGATTACTACTTCTACTTACTATTACTACATGGATCAATTCTTAACATATTAATAGACGATAATATTAAATTAAATAATAATAATGAGCGATTATCTAATACTTCCCTTCGTTATGCATATATTACAAAATTGCTATTTCTATATTTTCTATTATCAATATTATAAAATAAGATACATAGATAGTTGATAGTACTAAATTAAATAATAATATTGATAAGTGATTATCAGTTTAATTCAATCTAATGTCCTTCTTTTTGTATACATTGCAAAATTGCAATTTCAGCATTTTCCTATTGACTTCTTTGTATAAAATTGATAAATTCTTCCCTTTTTGCCTTTATGCAATGTGTAATTTATCTTTACTATGATATTTCAAAAATTTTTGTCTACGAAATATTTGCCATTTCTCGTGAAATTGCCTTTTGGGATTTATTTATAGTGAATAAATGGATGCCATTTTCTGAAGAGGGAAAGTCGAGAGTCGGGAAGTCAATCATACTATCATCTTTCTCTCCTTTCTTTATCATTCCAAACAAATCTTCCATCTTATCATAGTATTGATAATAATAATATAATATTTGCTTAATTCAATAAAGAAAAGCCACCTTTAAAATTCGATATTAAATTTAAATCAAGTTTAAAATTTATATGTTAAAATTATGACATAAATTATATATTTTATATTTACATCTTTTTCGCATATTTACTAATGCATATTTACTAATATCTTATTGTATCGTAATAATTTTCTATCTCATATTTATTTATATATAAATATCTTTTTAATATTAACAATTATCTTCTTATTATCTTAACAATATATTTTAAAAACTAATCTTACTGTACCAGCAATAGTTTTGCCAGTTTCTATTTATATATTATTCCTTAATACTAACAATTATCTTCTTATCATCCTTACAATATCACTCATACTTATGAGCAATTTTACATGCTATTCCGCCATACTGAAAGTTGTCGTCTTTTTACTCTGAAACATCATTCATACTTACTAATGCCTTATTGTACAAACAATAAAAGCAGAAAAAAGCATATTTCTATGATCGAAATAGATTATGCATAAAATTTAAATTTGAAAAAATACTTAATAATCTTAAGAGAATCAATAAGCAATTCTAATCTTCCAATGTTTAATTTATTTCAAAAATATATTCCACAAAGATTAAAGAAAGAATGAAAGGAAATATCTAGAGTTATTGTAAATAATTTTGCATATTTAAATAAAAAAGAAGAATTGAATGACATGTTACAAAGGAAGATTGAGTGTTTGTTTATTTAAATTTATTCAAATTTTATTCTTATCCATTCTGTCTCCTTTCCTTCTTCTCGTTCCAATCAAATTTTCATTTTCCTCTCTAACTTTAATACATTTGAGAATAATTTCGAAAAAAAGTTAAAATGTCGAGTAATATATCAAATTTTTTAACAAAAATTTTTTATGCAACAAATTGTAACTTTCAGTTTAAGCTGCATTTTTAAAAATTGATTAAAATGTTTTTATAAATTTATTATTTCCAATTTATTGATTTGTTTTACGTATTTGTATTATTTATTAAATAATTCAAAATTATTTGTGAAAAATATGATAAATGAATTATCAAATTCTTGATATCACTTTATCAATCGAATTTTGTTTTCGTATATAAATGATATATGTATATGTATTTTCTCTTCCATTAATGTAATTTGATACAGAATTTTTTTTGTAAAATAATTTTTGATGGAAATGAATCGAAATGGATTAAATTTGAAAAGCTTAAGATAAAACAAATAAATTGTGATATGATTAGTATAAAAATTTATATATTATTGCAAATTATATTTAATATCATTTTTGATGAAGCACTTTTTAGGAAATAATTTTTAATAAAAATGGATTAAAATAAATTACATTAAACAGTAAATTTAGATTAAATTTGAAAAATTTAGAGAAAATATTGAGATGTAATTAATTACAAATTATATCTAATATATTTGTGAAATGGCACTTTTTCGGAATAATTTCCAAGCAAAGGAATTAAAATAGATTAAATTAAATAAAAAACTTTAATTTAATTCAAAATTAGAGCAGAAAAAACTATGATATAATTAATATGCAAATTATATTTAACAAAATTATAAATTATAAGTGATTATTTACAAATTCTAAACATTAACAAACTTTTTTTCGTCATTTTATTAAATAATCAATAAAATAGAGAAAAATAATCGATAGATAAGTGATAAATATTTTATCGAACAAATATTTTAGAGTATTTAATTACTTAATTACTTTAACTAATTTTTTGTGTATTTTGGAACAACCATACAAATAAAGTATTAGTGATACCTCAAATATTTTATAATGCTCATGACTGATCTATCGATCTTAAGATTCATTCATTAATTTATCCATCCAACTTGAAAAAATATTGAGCTAGCTAGTAAGCAATCAATCTTTTTATATGTTCCCATTTTTTTTATTACAGTTCATTTATCTTAGAAATAAGTCCTTATGCTTTTATCTATTGTTTTATCAATCTATCAGTAATTTATTCTTTATCATCATTTGGTCCGATTAATTTATTTTAAATTTATTGTTTTTTCACTAAACAATAGAATGATATATTGACTATTAACTATTTACTCAATAATAGATTTGTTATTCAATCAATATTGTTTACATATAAATATTAATTACTAATTGTTTCGGTTCAATAATAGGATGATGTATTAGATTAATTATTGAATTCATTTACTCAAAACAGAATAATATAAAGTGATAATTTTGTTAATTCGATAACAAAACGAGATACCAATTATTGATTGCACTTATTAACAATAAATATATCAACTAATAATTTTGTCTTATTCAAAGCAGAAAATAATATATCAATGATTAATTACATTTGCCCAATAATAGAGTGATATACTAATTACTAACTGTATTTAATTAGGAATAAAGTAAAGTACTTATTACTAAATTTAACTTAATATGAAAACATATTAATGAATTGTTGCCAAATTAATTTCTCAACTTCCCTATATTTTAGCAATGATGAAAATCTGTTATCAATAAACTCAGCGAAAGAAATGGGATGGAGGATTTTCATTAATCTACTTCTGATTAATTATATTTTTTATCTTTCAAATTAAATTAACCGAAAAAAATTAAAAACAAAAAAAACAACAGACGAAAATGACCATATCTGATAATTGATAGCAATTGTAAAATGAAAGCATTGTTCATACTATTATAATCATTATCGAGAAAATTCTTCGAATATCAACATCATTTTTTTCATACATTCGCAGTTTAATATTTTTACAAAAACAAGCAAAAAAACAAAAGATTTTTAAAATTTATCTAAAAATTTCTTTTTAAACTTCGATCAACAATCAACAATCATTCTTTCTTATCTCATAAGCAATCACAATATTTTAAATTTATCATATATCATTTGTCATAGTAAAAGATAAAATTTGAACTTTAAAATTGAAAAATATTCATCTTTTTTGCAAAGTTTTTTTATCTCATGACTTTTAAATTTACCAACCCACAAATAATGATTTCGAATTCACCTCACATCATTAATCATAAATTAAAATTTAAACTTTTCAAATTGAAGAATATTCATTTTCCATTTTTTGTAAAATTTCTCCCTTTTTTGTTATTTCTATAAAAAATTTATTCATTCAGTTTATTTCCTTTCTTTTCTCATTTTTCGCATTTTTCTTTATGAATTTGCAGCTTTCTTTTCTTACTCAGAATAAAAATAAATTTATGATTTTTTTGGGAAAAAATTTTCATAATTTTTCATCGTCTTTCTTTCTCTGAATCGAAAAAAGTCGAAGAAAACAATCGCTCCATTTTCGTCCTTTTTTTTTTATTTCCTTTTTTCTCGAAGAAAAAAAAAAAATTTAAAAGCATTCTTAGTAATTACTTCAAATTAAATTATTAATTGCTAAAAATGGCCTAAATTGATTTTTTCCCCTCTTAAATATAAAACAATAAAATTTGCATTTATTACTAAAATTAAAAAATAGTAAATATTCAAATCTAAAAAAGAGAAAAATTTTTTCTGAACTGAAAAAAATGAAAAGAAATTTTTAAACAAAAAGAACTTTGAAAAAAATGAAATAAAAGGATGAATTTTCAATAACTGTTTGGAAAAAAATAGTCTTATGATAAATTCAGTTGTGAAAATAAGAAATTAAATTATATTAAATGAGATTAAATTGTGAAGACATTGCCGAAATTATACTGAATTAATTGTACTGAAGATCAAATTTGTATTAAATTGCAGAAATTATGTTAAATTAATTGTATTAAATTTGAAATTAAATCGCATAATTTTTTTTTGAAATATCAATAGTTGTTTTCTCATTTTTCTTCATTTTGATCAATATATTTTAGAAAATTTTATAATAATTTTTCGAATATAATTAATCAAAAATAAATTGGATATTTTTCATTCACAAATTTATTTATTTAATATTCTAAAAATTCTTACGAAATGGAATAATTTTTTGTCGCTTAAAAAATCGCTAAAAATTTTAGTTTTCTTATCAAAAAAAAATTATAAGATGAAATATTTCATGTAATTATTTCAAAAATATTAAACTATTTCACATAAATCTTTTAAAATGTTAAAATATTTTAAATATTCCAAAAATATAAGTGCAGCGCAAGTGGACACGTTAAAATACCAAGATGGGTACGCAAATACTCTAATAAATTAAACGTATTTTACGTAAACACTATCTTAATCATTTATTTGAATTATCAATTAAGAAAAAACAATTCCATCTATATATTGCATTTGAAATAAACATTACTGATTATTGGTATTGATAATATGCTCTCATCATCGTGCAAAATTGATTGTTGATAATGTCAATTTAAATATTTTAGCTTTTGAGAAATTTAATTGCTTTATGCAAGCTAAACTTAGTATTTATTTAAGGCAAATCAAAAAGATTAGTTTTACAAAAACGAAAATTGAAGCAAAAATTCAAAATTCAAAAATTCTAAAAAAAGCATCAAGTTCTTAATTGTCCTTTTTCTTTTCTTCTCTTCTTTATTATTATGTTTTCTTTTTAAAATTTATGCTGTTATTCCAATGACAAATTTATGTTTTATTTCTCAAACAATTATAAGAATAATTTATTGACCAAAAAAAAATCAATTTGTAAAACTTCAAGTTAGAAAAAATAATTTGAAATCCTTGGAGTGATTTTCATTTAAAAATTCGATTACTTATAAAAAATATCCAAAATCAAATTTTTAAATTTAAATTAAAATGAATTAGTAAAAGTGATGAATTGTTCATAGAGTTATTAAGAACGAAAATTGTTCAGCAATGAAACAGAATTTTCAAATTGAAAGGAATAATTTGAAATCTTTCAAAATGCAATATTCTTTATTCGAAAATTCGATTACTTATAAAATATCGGAATTCAACTTTAAGTTAAAATTAATACAAATCAATAAAATTAATACAAATCAAATAAAATGATAATTATTGATAATTATTACGAGAAATTACTAAGAACAAAAATAACTAATAATTTAAAGTAAATATTTCGTATTTAAATTATTGTTGGTAATTGATTGTAAGATATTAGTTTCTATTAAATTATATCTATAAGAATCGACTTCCCTTAATTTAATTCAATTAAATAAGCATAAAGATACGTATATTTGTTTTCAATTCAATTTGATTTAAATATTGATTATTTTATTTTAATTGAAACAATTCAATCGATTTGAATCACTGGTTTTAATTAATTTAGGTCGATTAAATAAATGCAAGAATATGTGCGTATCTATTACTGTAGTTGTTAAAAGTTGATTTGATATTAATTATTCGTTTCAATATTGATTAGTTATTTCAGTATTAATTAATTATTTGATTTACTTGATCTACCATAAAATTTGATCGCTAATTTACTTTTCATAGTTAATATAATTCAATCAATTTGAGTACTGATTACCTGTTCCACTTAGAATAGTTCAATCAATTTGGCAATTTATTAATTGTCTTATTAACTTGGCATAACTACCGAGTAGTTCAATTTGATTGAATATTGATTACTTATCTTTTGATTAAAATTCTTTATCATAACCTATTTAATTTAATTTAAATAATATAACTAATATTAATTTTCAAATTTATTTTTTCGTTCAATTTATTCACTAACCTCCAGGTGCATTGAAATCGATACTTAAAATTGAAAATGCAGCATACAGTAGTTAGTAGTAAATGTAGAAATAGTGGAATAGCTTTCTTCATAGCATACAAATAAGTAATTAATTATAAATTTTTAATTGAATTTGATGACTGAATACTTCATAAATTACAATCTTAATAGTATCCTTTAGCATTTCGTTCGTATAAATATCGGGTTTATTTCAATTAAATTCGAGATAGCTCAATTAAATTCGAAATAATGATATCAATTCGATTAAATCCGAATAAAGAGATCGAATCTGATTAAATTCGAAATTAAATGCTTCCAATCAAGTTGAATTCAAAATATGAACTTTGATTTTAGTTCAATTTTGATGCAAATAATTGTCGTCTTGTTCAAGTCAAAATCGAAAAAATGAATTCGAATTCATTTGAAGGAATAAAATAGTATCGGTGGAATTAATTATTAGTCGAATTTAGATTAATCAGTAAATAATTTGGTCATGCAGACTATTCAATAAACATATTTTTTTTCGAAAAAAATTATTATTTTATTGAGAAGCAAAAATTTCTTAGAAATTAATTGATAATTGTAATCATAGTAGCAATACAATTTAGTACTGTAGTAAAAGCGATATCGAATTATTGCAGCTAATACCTTATAATCGTCAATATCGATAAATATTGGTAATAAAAATTTATTAACGAAAAATAATATGCAAAAACCTTCAATATATCAAATAATATAATTAAACATTTTCTTTTTTTTTCAATAAAATGATTAAGTTTAAGAAATTATTGCCAGTCTAACAATTCTTTTGTCCAAAAAATTTGATCATTATTGATTTCAGTAGTTTCAGCCAAAATTGTATAGTAGCCTAGTTAGTAGTAGTAGTAGCCCAGAAATAAAAGGCCAATAATATAGCCAGAACAAATATATGGCTTATAATAAATGGCACACAAATGTAATGAAGGCGTAAAAAAAGGATTTGAAGAAAGAAGAAGGCGGTACTTTTTTCTTGTTTTTCTTTTTTTAAATTAACGAAAACTTTAATTTTTTTGTTTTCAGGAAACTTTTTATTTTTTTATTTTTTGATAGCAAAGAACAAAAAAATATTTAAAATTTTAATAATTGATGATTTTTGAAAAATTTTGCTTTTTTTTAATTATTGAACAATATTATAATCGAATTTTCTTTTTCTTGATTTCTCAAGAAATTTTTCGTTTCTTTCTCTTTTACCTTTGTTTAACCTTCAAGCACCTAAAATAAATTACACTGTTAATTAATTAATAGATGCTCAAAATTCGAATGCAAATAAGAAATGGTAAATTGAATGATGCATGTTTCGAAGATTTCGGATGATGTATATTTCGAGAATTTGGCGTATTTCTCAAATATAAATAAGAGTTTTACAATTTATATATTTCGAGAGAAAAATTTCATAATTTATGTTTAATAGAAATAAACGGATAAATAGACTTTTTGGAAAAAATTCAAAGATAAAACAAAAAGACGCAAGTAATGTTAATTCGAGAATAGTTTAAATTTATAAAGAATAGAAAAAAGTAATTAAATCAATTCAAAAATTAAATTCGGGTTTTTCAAGGAAAAAAATTTTTGATTACTTGCACGAACAATGAAATTTATGACGACAAAAACGGTGTGAATGAAACAAAATTTATAAAAAAATCTTCGAAAGTATCGAAATAAAAAATTCGAAATTATTAAAATTTGCCTTATGCAAAACGGGAAATGGAACGAAATTCGAAAATTTAAAATTTTGTGTATAAAATTAAGTGAACTAAAATTGGAAATGAAACAGATTCAAAAATTAATTAAATTGATGTAATAATTTATTAAATATATTTTACACATAAAAGTTGGTAATTCCATTTGAGAAATCAAATACTGAAAATGAAAAAATCAATAAGCTCATAAAAAGAAAAGAAATGCGAATACATTGTGAAATAATTCAAAATTTTTAATATGATTTTAATGATTTTAGACATTTTAAAATAATATTCATTTAATACAGCAAATTATCCTAGCAATACTATAATAAATGATTATAATTTAAATTTTATCATTTTTTATTTCAATTTTTCAGAGCTTTTTTCTCTCCCGAATAATAAAAATTTGACGACAATTCAATCGAAATTTGTCAAAAAAGAGAAATTCAAACTCATGCTAACAAATAAATATTACGTGATATAGAAAATATCAGGTAAAAAAGGGAGAGAGGAGGAATAATTTGAAGAATAAAAGGTATTAATTATATACCTGTTATTTATAATAGACTATAAAAGAAATAATTGTAGACAAAATTCAGGAAACTATAATTGTTCATATCTTATAAGAATGAATAAATAACTTTATTTTCAAAGGTCAAATTAAAGTAAATAATTTTACTCTGAGGGTCAAATTAAAAAAAAACAAAGGAGTTCTTTTAAATAAAAATTTTTAAATATATTATTAGTAAAAAAGAATTAAACTTTGCAGTATAGGAACTAAATGTACTAAATAAATTGGAACATACATAAAAATATCGAAAAAAAACATAATTTCTAAGAGAGAAATATAACATATATAATGAAATTATTAAATTGGAAATAAAAGAATAGGAAATGAAATCTTGAAGAAATGAACTTGACATTGTATTATTTTAATTAATAATGTCACTAATAAATATTCAAAAAAATATAAATAGAAGTTTAAAACCTGAAGAAAAGAAAAGAAATTCATAGAAATTTATAAATTTTTCTTTTAGTTGTAAATTTCTCTCAAAAATAAAATTAATTTCGAATTTATAATTAAGCGATTAATTTTAAAATACTAATTCTCAATGATAAATAATTTAATTTTGGTTTTATTTTTTAAAATATTTCGTTTTATACTTTTTTTGACTCTTTTTATTGAAAAATTTTTAGATTTACGTAGTGGACAGAGAATTATCAGAAAAATTTAATTTTTGTATGTAAATTAGCAGCAGTTATACAAAATATGCCGGTATATACCGATAGTAGTGATATGTTACTCCAAATATACTGATGCTGATATATATCAGTAGCAGGATAGATCCTGTCAAATATACCTCTATGTACTATTAGTAGTAGATAGATCATGTCGAAATTATATCGATAGCAAGTATATTATTTACTTATGAAATTGTTTGGAAGTTTCTTGATAAAAATTATTCGAAAATGTTCAAATATTTTTGAAACAAATCATCCAAACAATAATAATCATCAGGAATGATAAGCAAATAGTTGATTATTGATATATGTTATTAATAAATGATAGAAGATGAGGCACGTAAAAATAATGATTAGTTTTATGCATAATAATTTAAATACATGATTACTTGATATACGCAACTAACATGTGATGAGGGATGACGTAACTAATACTTAGTATAGAATGGCGTATTACGTTTTACTTATGGTAGACAGAAATAGTAAGAAGTGATACGAATAGTGATAAATGTAAGCTTATTGATATACGGACATGCGATGAAGAATGTCTTACATAAAAATGATAAGAAATAATATGCGCAATAATTTAAATATGCTATTAATAATATTCATAACTAATATGTGATAAAAGATGATATACGTAAAAATAATAAGTGACACGCATAATGACGTCAATAATTGATTTTGAAATGACGTATTTAGTTTATTATTTTGAAATTTTATTTTTTGATTTAAAATAAAAATTAGCTGATTTTCTCCGATTTTTTTTACAATTTTTATAAAAATTAATTAGGAGAAGTTGTCTTTTTCGAAGAAATCGTTTTTCGCAAATTTGATTGAAAATTAATTATCAATTCTCTGAGTGTTCCATTTCTTTAAATTTGTTAATCTTTAAAGAAAAAAATTAAAAAAGATGTAAAAATTAAATTTTGATTTAGGGAATGGAAAGTATTATATCCAATATCGCTTTATATCAATTACCATATAAGATGGATGAATTAAAACAATTAAATTATGATATCAAAAAAATCAGATCAACAAGTATGAATAAATTTTGATCTATAAATGATTGCACTTTCTATCTTATCATTTGCAACAGTGAGAAACTGAAATATATAAATCACGACATGACGAAACTAGGTTAAAAAATTAGATATGAATTGTAATTCATGAATTGTAATAGGAAAAATAGATCATCATTTTGATCTAGAAAAAATATAAAAAATTCTTTCTTATCTTTCATCTGCTTATCAAAATATATAAAATATTTATTACCGTATATTAATTATAATTTTTTTGCTTTCTTTTTTCATTTTCACAAAAAACTAGAGAAATATTTTTATTAATTTTTCTATAATTAATACATTATTTTTCATCCCACTGCAATATTTTTTAGGATATTTCATTCCGAATTTTAATTAAAAATATATATTTCAATTTCTCATTTATTTTTTATTTAATAACTATTCATAGTTCGAAATTTATAATTTAGGATTAATATTTGAAGAAAAATTTCAAATTCCAAAATAAATAGAATTGAAAAAACTGAGGCAAAAAAAATTGAAAATGCGTTTCTTATTATTAATTAATTACTTCTTATTAATTAAGTAATTAAGCTTCCCTAACAAACAATTTAAGATGAAAAATTTTTTTAACAATTATTTCATTTAATTCATTCATTTCAATAAATCAATCATTTCATTCAATCGATTCATTCTAACAAACGTTTAAATAATTTATTTATTTAATTCGTTCCGTCTAATTTCTCTCTAATATAAGCGTTTTATTTGGAAAGAGAAAATGAAAAAAATCCATTAAATTTCCATACTAACTGAAAAAATATTTTGTTAATTAAAGATTGTATTAATTAGTTAACTATCTATTCATCAACTATCATGTTGTATGCGTTGTAAAATGAAATTTAAAAATGACAGAAAAAAAGAGTGAATGAAAGACGGAAATCGAAAAATTTCTGAAATTATTTAACAAAGTTTAATCAAATAAAAAAAACGCGAAAACCTGCACAAAGGCGAGAAGTATACAATCCTTCCTTTGCTAAATTTTAATTCATGAAATTTTTAAATTTTTAAAAAAACAAATTTATAAATATATTTTCAATTTTATGATCCTAATCAGAAATAATAAATTTTTTCAAGACTTTAATTTTAAAAAGAAAAGCGAAAATTTTTTGAAACAAATATTAAAATTTATTATTTTGATTAAAATCATGAAATTGAAATATATATTTATATTCCTAAATTCGATTTTTTTTGGGAAAATGAAATTTCTTTTTGCTTTAATTGAAATATTGGAAAAGAAAAGAATAAAAATATTAAATATTTCAATAATTATTCTGGAAAAAAGATGAAAATTTTTTAATGAATTTTTGAAATAAAATAGCGTAATAATAAGAAAGAAAATGTAAATGAAATGAAACGAATGAATAATTTGATATTTTTTGATTAAAAATTTTTAAAAATTTATCAAAAGTTATGAAAAGAAAAATGAAATAATTTTTTGAAAATTCAAATGTATAATAGAAAATAATTGGAAAAGGAAATGTAAATTTTAATCATTCATTCCTTTCATTTTTCGATTACAAGAGGGATACTTTAATTTACAATAATATAATTTAAAATTTAGGAAAGAAAAGTTTGGAATGATTTCGAAAAACGTTTGGTTGGGCGTACACATACATATGAAATTGATAAATAAAACATGAAAATAATCGGAAAAACTATTTTCAAATTATTTTTACTTTTGCTTTGCCCTAACTACAAATTTTAAATTAAAAAATATGTTAAATTTCAAAGTGAACGAATAATTTTGAAAATTTCAATCCATGATAGATGTACGTCACAATTAGAATAGCATATTTTCAAAGAGCATATTTTTTTTTAGTTCTGATTGAAAAAAAATATAGAGCAGATTTTGAAAATTTTATATTATGAAAACGAAGAAATTAAAGATAAGATATAAAGGCAATTGAGGGGAAAGGAAAAAAATTTTCCTTTCCATTTTAAGAGCATTTCATATTTTACGATTTTAATTCTCTAATTCCCAGTTATCTGTGTGACAAATATTGGAATGATTGATGCCTTTCGCTGTAGTTTTGGTTAAATTTTAAAAATGGAATCAATAGCTTTAAGGCTTAGAATAAAAATTAAGGCGAGCATTTTAATAAATCCATTCGTTTTTTCCCTCTCTTATTTTCCTTCTATTTTCCTTTTCTTTTTTCATATCATTTTTTTCTTTTTTTCCTTATCATTTTCTTATCTCCTTACAGATAAAAAAATGGATGAATTCTAATTAAAATTTGCAATAAAATTTTATTTTGGAATATCCTCTTTCTAACCACTACGTAGATTAATCACTCTGATCGATTCTAAATTCAGTTCAAATTTTATAATCAAAAATGATGCTTGGGAAGAAAATTTGAAATTTTTTATAGGATTAAACGATATTTCAATTCAATATTCAAATCAAAATTTGCAGCAAAAATTTGATATTCATTTTGAGTAAATCATTTTTAATTTTGAATTTCATTTAATATAATTTTGAGAATTTAAATATCATTTTTATCATTTTTTTTTTGTTAAACATATTTATTCCATTATTTTTAATTCGAAATAATCAATTTTTTTAGTTTTTATTATTTTCAATTTATGTTAAATTTTTTGAAATTAGACCAATTTACCTTTTTTTGCTATGAAATTATTTGTTTTCTGTTTTTCCCTTTTTTCTCTCAATGAAATATGGTAATATATAGCAGAAAAAATCATGAAAAGATTAAAGAGGAAAAAAGAAGGGAGAAGAAGGAAACAAAAATGAAAAAGAACGATTTCAAATTTGAATATAAAAAGGAAATGAAAATAGTTTTGGAAATTATTTTCTGATAAAGAATTGATATATGATTAAGTATTTTATCAGTTTCTTTCCTTTTACAGTGATTTTTTCACAGTAAGATATAATAAAATTTATAATTAACTGACAATAATAATTAACAAAGTACATATTATTATCAATAATAATAACAATAACAATAAATAGTGCTATCTGCGACAATAACCAGAAGCATGCAATATTACGCGTAACAATAACAATAAATACAGTACTACCTACGACAATAACCACAAGCATGTATTATTATCATAACAATAGAACAAAGAAATAGATAAAACGATGACAAATCTAATAACGACAACAAGTATATATCATTACTGTATATATTATTACTATGACAGTAGCGAAAAGTAAATATAATTAGATACAACAATAAGACAAATACATTATTTCTAATAATGGCGGAAAATTCATATATCACTATGTACGAGAATAAACGACAAGCACATATTATCACGTTATATAAGTGATAAGTACATGTGTCATGTGTCATTGCGTATAACAATGATAACAAGTATATATTATCACGTACGGCAGAAAAACGTGTATTATTTATTTAACGTGACTAACTACATATATTATCACACATAACAATGACAACAATTTTATGTTACCGCGTATGTAACAAATACATATATACATTATTATCACAGGTAAATATATATCATCTAATAAAGGTGACAGATACATATATTATCACACATATAACGACGAATAAATATTATTATATACGACAAGTACTCATTAAGTATAAAGTAATTAAATAATTACGTACGACAGGTATATGCTATTTAGTAATCGTAACAAAAATATATTATTTCGTGTGATAACAATAATGGCGACAACGATATTTTTTTTAAATGTAATTTTATCGCAAAAAAAAAGCTAAAAAAAGAAAGATTAGGAAGAAGGTAAAAAGGAAAGATAGGTAGTATGATGATGATGATAATAATGATAATAACGGTGCTTGTAGCAGAAATTGTATTATAAAAAGGTTGTTGAAAAAAAAGAAGGACGAAACGAAAAGGTAAAGTAATGGAGAGAAGAGAGAGAGAGAGAAGGGGAGAGGGAGAGAGAAAAAAAAAGGATTGTTTCGATTTATGCCATCCGACAAAACCCGTAATAAAACTCGTATGAACAAATGAAAATTAATTTGTACATTTTAAAATTTTCGTATAGATTGCATAGATGGGTATAGATATATATGTGTGTGTATGTATGTGTGTGTGTGTGTGTGTGTATGTTCTGTGTGTGTGAAATGAGTAAAATTTAACAATTAATTTTATCAACTGATAAACATATCATCAGCTGTATATATTTTTCATCCGTATATATTTTTCATCTATCAAATTTCTCTCTTTTTTTATAATTAAAATTTATTGATTATCATCATTATCGTAAATATTATTATTATAACGATCATTAATGTTTATTATCACAAAACAGTTAACTTACAGTTACTATTAGCACGATTATTAATATTAAAGCGATTAACAATAGATAGAAATAATTTAACAACTGGTAATTATAGAGAATATATACATATTTGTTTTAATTAAAAAAGGTAAATGTCAATAATTAATTGCGCTGACCAATAAATATATCATTATCCGCTTTATCATATCAATTTTCTTCTCACAATTAAAACTTATTTTAAATAAATCGCTTCAATATCACTAACATTATTATCATAGCGTCATTATTATTATTATTATCATTATTGTTATTATCATTAATATCATCATATCATATTATTATCGACGGGAAATAGTTAATGAGAGCAATTATAGAATTTTATAATGAAATTGATTAATCGTTTATTTTGATTTCTTACTTATTTCCTTTGCTCCCCAAATAAATTACAAATATATTTCTATTCTAACAAATGAATTTTTACGTCAAAACCATAGGTTTGATAAAATATAAAGCAATTACGTCGAATACACATTTGATATTTTAATCTATTATCAACGTTGATTTATTTAAATATTAAAAATTGAAGATTAAAGATTGTATATATAATATTTTAATATCTGCCGTGAGCAATATCTGAAAAAAAGAAATTGGTAAAATTTTGGAATTAAAAATTTTCTCGATTAATTTTCGATTTTTCGAACAGTTATATCACAATCCCATTGACAATTCAGTTCGTTTGTTTTATTTTTAACTTTAAAAAAATAATTTTAAAAAATTCAGGCATTTCGAGAAATGTTTTGAAAAATTAGCTCAATGAATGATGCCATGTTTTTAATGTTTTAATTATAAACATATCCAATTATTGTATAAAAATGATAAAATATTATCAAGAAAAAAATTTGTTTAACAGAATTTAATTTAACTTATTTATCAAAACTTAATTTAATTTTCTACCTTTGTCTTTTCTCAAATATATTTCAATATATTTTTTCTTTCTCCACTTTTATTCTTGTGTCTACCAAGAAATTTTACTATTTGTGGATGATATATCAATTGAAATATATTTTTTTACAAAACTGCAAATAAATTTAAAAAATTAAAATTTATAATTTTAACTAAGCTATATTAAACGGTAATATTTCGATATGAATAATAACATTCACGATAATTTCAAAAACAAATAATTTAATAAACTGATGTTTAATGAACTGATATCTTTAATTTCATCACTTTAAGCGTAGAGTTTCGGCAATTTTTCACGTTACTAATCCGTGATATTACTGTATAGAAGTTTATAATATAAAAATGTAATACAAAAGTTTAAATTATTAGACTTATATTGACAACAGATATGTAAATATGATAAGTTAGCCTTACGTTCAAAATGTTTACTTAAAAAAAGTAATTGAAATATATGTATACCTATATTTATTATTTTCTTGTAATTGAATTATCAATTATTTGCACAAATGAATGATAAAAGACGTGTAATAAAATTACGGCTGACTCTGCGTTAAAATTGCTTAATTTCTTAATAGTTGAATTAAAAATTTTTATGTATACCTGTAATAATTTTGATTAACGTAGTGTTCTTATTCGCCTATGTTTTTTATCACATTATTGATAAAATATTTCGCAAAACTTTTCTGACCTTTTCCCATGACCTTTCATTGATCGGCATATAATTGTATGTTTTTCCTTTATTATTACTTATTTGTTATTCTTTACTGTATGATCACATTGTGATAACAAAAAAAGAAAATTGCTAAATATAATTTTCATGTGAAATGCACAATTCCTCATACATAAATTTTTGTAAAATTTTCGAAACTAATTTATCAATTATGAATAATTTTGTTTTTTTCTGTTTTATTTTTCACATAATAAAAAGTATTTGATTAAGTAAATAAAAAAGAAATTCAATAATTAATAAAAGTTTCATCTTATTTTTAATAATAATTTAATAAATTAAATTAGTTAATTTTATAAATACTAAATATTAAAAAAAGAAAAAAATTTTTTATATTATCTCCATATATACTTATATATAATGTTTTTAAGCTTTTTAATGTTTTCTAAATTAATTGATAAATTAGTAACAAATTCTTCTTGAAAATATTTTTCGATTTTCTAAGCATTATTTCATGTCATAATTATTTCAAAGAGAATTTTATTTTTGTTTTCGGGCATTTTTTTAGTAATTTTTTAATTGCTAATTTTAATTTTAATTTTAATAAAATACAAACTATGATCCTTTCCTGTTGACTTCAATTTATTGGTTGAGTTTTACGATTTTAATTTGTATATTTTTATTTGTATTGACTTATTTTCGAAATATTATATTTAAGAATTAAAAAAAAAAAGCGGGCAGACAAGACATTTGTCAAAAAGTGGCCTTTTAAAAATAAAAAAATGACAGTTTTTGAAATATCGGGCCAGTTATTTCACTGAATCGAAAACTTCAAAAATTGTTGAAATAAAAAAAATTTTATTAATTTGATATAATGTTTACCACCTCTGTTTATTAATATTATTTTCTTTAAATTTATGTAAATCCTTTTTTCATTTTCTAGTTTATATAATTCCAATTTTAAATTCTTGTTAAATATTCATTGATTTGAGAAGAGCTCAAATTGATAAAATGTTAATTTGATGATGATTAAAACTTTAATTGATAACGTAAATTATTCCACTTTTAGCTTGTATATTTTGTAATTATAGCACTGAAACAGCTAATAATTTAGTTAAAGAAGTTGAATGGTTTAAGAGATGAAGTTACAAAATATTTGAAAATATATAAAATTATAATAGTTCAAAGATTACGCTTTACTGATCACTATACATAATGTAATGTCACTTTGCTACGCAGCTGACAGGAGATGTTTACTATATAATAAATGCTGCTATAATTGCATTTCTAATATTCATTTCCAATATGAAATGAGAAATCATTTATGATTCTTTTGATTCATAAAATTCCTTTAGAATTTTTCTCGAAATTAATTTCATAACTTTTTTTAAATAGTTAGCAAAAAAAATATGGAGAAAAGGAAAAATGCAACAAAAAAAATTAATTGATTTAATTAGCTATCAAAAAGAAGACTGCTATCGATTCCAAAAATTATAATAGTTATTAATTCAGCTATTTTTTCACTGATAAATTTCAAGGGAAAAAAAGTGAAGTGCATATTTTTTATTTCTCGATATTCTCATAAATATGTAATATGATTTCTCTGTTGCCAGGCATCGAAAATAAACAAATTTCGAAAAAACAAATTTTTCATAAATTCCTCTAATCCTTTTGGATTTTTGGTTTTAATTAAATTTTTAAAGAAAAACTTTAATTTTAAGGAAAAATTTTCATTTTCTTTTGTTCAATTTATTTTTAACAAATTTTGGTTAAATTTATAAAAAATAAATAGCTCCAGTTTATTATGTGAAGAAAATTTTTGAATTTTTTTTGGGAGCAAAGGATAAAACAACCAGATTATAATTCAGCTTTTTCGAGATCAAAATAAAACAAGCTAAGTAGCAATTTTCATCATTTTCATTTTCATGAAAAAGTAAAATAAAATAGATGAAATAAATAGGATCAGTTGATAACTGATTGAAAAGTCCTATTCCGATAGAAAAATTTTAAGATGAAAATTACTATTTATGGAATTGTGATATCTTCCTTTCTTGCCTTTTGCATTTTGAAAAAAAGTGAATAAAAAGCAAAGAAAAGACGAAGAAAAAATTTATGTAAATAATTATGTTTTTAGGATATTATTATGCATAACAAGCATGCATGCATTGATTATCCATGTATTATTTATGCATGCATGTATTTTTGCTTTGCATGTTAAAAAGAAAAGCGCATAAAATGGATGTTAAAAATTAGAAAATGCAATCCGAATATTTGAAATATAAATTTATAAAAAACTACTTTATTATGCAAATTATTATAATTCACTTCTATGCATGTGATCTTTCATCTAAATTCCGATGGAATTTCCTGATTATTCATCAGTGATAAGCAAACGATAATGAAATCTTATTTAAAATTGTTTAAATATCTGGATTTTTATGTCTAAATTTTTTCAAAAAAGGTGGATCAAAAAAAAGTAAATTTCGCAGGTAAATTTGATTTTATGAATTAAAACAATAAGTTATTCGTGCTGCAAATTACAATAAAATAAATAAATGGGATCAAAATTACAGAAAAATCGAAACTGAATAAAAAAATTACTGTAGTAACTTTGAAAAATTTAATCATTATTTAAAAATATAGGTTATTAATATTATAAACTATAATAAAATGAATAAAAAAGGCAGAAATTGCGAAAAAAGTTTAAGTTAAAAGATTACTGCAACAAGTAAAAAATAAATTTTGGAATTACTTTTTTTTACAAAAATTATTTCAATCTCAAAGTTTCTATGAGCAAACCATTTATTAAAAGATTACGATAAACGGAAAACATTAAAATTTCAAAGATATAATTGATTTTATAAATTAATTCACAAGTTATTAGTGTGAAATTATAGTAAAGATAGGTGAACGAAGTAAACATTAAAGAAAACTTAGGATTAAATTCGAATATTTCGGAATAAATTTGTGAGTTGAAAAATCAGCATTGTATTAAACTATCGTTTTATATACATAAGTTAGTCTCGATTAGCTTTAATAATTATGATTGAATTATGCTAAGATCAGATTGAATTAATTTTGAATTAAAAACAAAAATTATTGACAATAATTATCATTCTGCATTAATTAACCTGAATTGAGTTTGGGGTCAAAATATATTAGAATTCGTCTAAATTAGTTCTAAATTAAAACATCTATCTATTTTCGCGCATATCAATTTATTATTGAAATAACATATCATTTAAATGAATTGTTAAACTATTAAGTTCATTATTAACATTATGTTTAATGATTTAAAAATTGTATTGCAATTAATTGTTAATTAAATAATTTTAAATTTAATAGTGTGCAATATATTATATCATGCATTGATATCAACACTTAATAAATAAGAACCAAGTAAACGAAATTATCAGAAGATTAAAATAGAAAACAAATGAATTATATAACATTAGGGAAAGTAATTAAATTTGGATATGCAAATTTTTGCTTCATTTATTATCAAAGTGTTAAAAGCTTTTTCACTTGGCTGAATTTATTCATTTATTAAGCCAAGACCATATTGATATGTATAAAGTGAAGGATAATTGCGGAAAATGAATTAGCCTATAAAATGCATGGTTCTATTCTTCACTTGTTCCTTTTTATCATTTGTATATATTTCAATTATTCTTTTAGATTGGAAAAAAAAGAACTCTAGAGTTTCAAATTGTTTCATATTTTTTGTAAATGAACAAATGTGTGCTACTTAAGTTTGATAAAAAAAAATGACGTCAAAATTGTGTGCAATAGTATTTAAAATGTACAACAAAATCATTAAACAATTATTATTATTCAATCAAACATTATCTTCTAGTACTTAAATAAATTCTGAGATCTCTTAAATGATTTTTATTGTAAACTAATTAATTCAAAGAGTTAGTTAAATCTTAACAAAAGGAAAATGCATAACATCGAAAAAATTTTAAACTAACATGCTAATAGTTGATTATATTGTAAAATTGCATTCGGATCACGTTCACATTTTCCGGAATGTACGGTAATACCATCTAACGCCAACCAAAATTGATCACCGTCTTCTTTTGCAACATGAAATCTTATCTAAAAATAAGATCGATATATGCTACAAATGTAGTTCAGGAATTTTGGTAGCTGTTTAGCAAATTTGACTATTCTAAATTTGATAGCCGTTTAGCATTATTCAAATTTTCTAAATTTCTTCTAAAAATATTTCAAATATTTCTCGAGATTTCTTAAATTTTTAAATCTTATTTTTCTTATTATTAGAATTCAAAGGCAAATGTAATAAAAAGTATGAAATTTAAAAAATTAAAAATTTTGAAAATTTCGAAAGAAAAGAGTTCACTTGAAATGGGTTGCATAATTTAAAAATAATCAATAAAAATAAAATTCCAAATAATGATTTTTATAATGAATGGTAGACCTGAAATTGATCATGCGAATTAACAAAATTCAAAAGTAGATAACGCCATTGTTCATTTGGCATCTCTTCTAATTTACCTACGAATAAATTATTTTCAAAATCGTGATCCTCCATTTTACGCAATAATCCTACAGTGAACGTACCTAAACAATATTGTATTTAAATTAATACGGTATTCTTTCCTCAGTCAAATTTTTAACTCCAAGTTGTTAAATTTCCAAAAAAACTTACTTTTAAATTCTTAGATCTTGGAATTTCAATTTTATTCAGAAATTAATAAATGACTTAAAATTAAATTTAAATATAATTTTATCACTTTAAAAAAGAATTAACAGGATTGCTGTAAGATATATTAATTATATTATGCTTCATTACTTAAACATATACATATATGTTTGATTTAAGTAATAAAATTTTTGGATCCATTTTTAAAACGAATTTGAAATATTTTATTTATCCGAAATTTTTGTTTAAAATATTTCATTGGTTCGAGATATATAAGACAACGCCAACCTTTGCTAAACTGCCTTATATAAATCCATATACTAAGACAATAATTATTATCATTAAGAATGATTGGTGTTGATATTAATTGACCGTAATTTGCATCCACTATTTTTGATTGTAAACTTACAAAATGCTTCGCTGTAAAAATTTCGGATTATTTAGGATTTCAAAATTGGGGAATTTGAAACTCTAAATAAATGTTAAATATTATATGTTTTAGTATAATATTTTGTTAATCTGAAATGATTAGTTATCGCCAAAATCTTTTCCTTATTGTTAATTAGTTTTTAATTTAGAAAATATTTTTTTGTTTTTCATTCGTGGCTAATAATATTTTTTTCGTAAATTCTTCGAAAAGATACAACAATTCGACTTTAAATAACTAGTCATTTTAATAAAATTTAACTTTATTAGAGTAATCAACAATTTTATTTCAATTTAATTTAATTTTGATATTTTGAATAATTGACTATGTTAAGCATAATTTACAAACATAATTTCGCTTTAATTTCAGGCTTCATTTATCTAATTACAAAGTTTAATGAATATTTACCTCCTCGATTCTTTAATTTATCATTCGTTTCAATTATTTTCCACTGAAGTGGTAATGATTGATCGGAATAGAAGAAGCATTTTTCTGATTGCTCAAAATCGAATCGAAGTTCAAATAGCTCTAATCCTTGCATTGTTGTCACTTAAAAATGATTTTTTTTTTAAATACATAGTAGTCAAAAAAATTGTCTGAAATTTAAACATTTTGAAGTTTAAAAATCACACACTGTTTGATGTTCGAATAACTTCTCGATTACTCCATGCTGATTCAATCCCATTCGGCATAATCACTTTTACGATAATTTCGTATTCCGTTGCTGGTTGTAAATTATTAAGAAGCACATATGGTACTGTTGATGTTATTTTTTCCAAATTTAATGATTTATATTCACCGTATCTAAAACGCTTATCGTATGGTATAAATACAGTATCATGGATATTGAACCAAAAAATACAGTATCCGACACACATATAGTACTGTTGTTATAAATACTTTTTCCAAATTTAATAGTTTATGCTACCCGAAGTGATGAAAATGACTATCACACGGTATCAATACAATGTCATGCTCGCTGTATAAAATATAATTACTGCATTATGTATGTGATTAATAGATAATACTAATTTCTGCAATAATTAAACGATTAGTTTGATTATTGTAAATAATATAAAATAGTTTGAAAAATTGTAAATTCAAATATACATACTGTATTACATATTTTCGGTTTTGAAACATTGATTTGATGCTTTCAGAAGGATGATCGTAATAAGTGTCAACATTTGGATCTATCCATTCCATTGCAATTTTATTTGATGTGATAGTTTTTGCTTCAAGATTCATTGGTGCTTGCAAATGGATCAATTGTTTATCTGAAAATTGTTTAAAAATTTTTACTGAAATTTCAATTCTTAATTTGATCTAATTTTTTAAAAAAATTATAACTGCAAAATTTGCTATTGTTTATGAATGTAAAAAAATTAGAAAGATTTTTATGCAACAATTATTTTTTGCCATATCTAATGGAATAAACGATTAGGCAATTAATAATAATCTGAATTAAAATAATTCGCTCAAAATGTTATTTTTTATTAATTGAAATTAAAATACCCAAGATGCTTGATTTAAATGAACAGATAAAAACGAAATATAGCATCTTCTAATATTAAAATTACATTTATTTTGATAAATTAATCATATCAAATTAATGTTGCACATATAATTTTGAATTTAGTACTGAATATATACTTTTTAACTCATTAAATTAACATATGTATTTAGTAATTCATCAATGTATATACGTATACATATTGATATTTATATATATAATCAAGATCATTATGCATTCATAAATTTATGCATTGGAATTTTCCTGAAATTTTATAATTTTTTTAAAATTTAAATAACTTAACTTTAGTTAAAATAGTTATTCAAAAATTTAGTTTGAAATTGTTATTCTGAATTTATAACTTTTACCTGAACCTTTTCCAATTTCAGTAGTAGCAGTAAAAAATACTTTTTCAGAATCTTCACCATCCGCTTCATTATATGCTGTTAATGCAAACACATATGTTGTATTGGATTCTGAAGAAAAAATTGGAAATGGAAAATGAATTTTAATGGTACAGATAACTGATTGCAAAATTTAAGTATTTGGATTTGATTGAAAAATTCATCCAATCACATTGTATTAAAGAATTTTCAATTTAATTCAAAATTTTCTTATTTTAAATGAATTGATATTTTGCAAATAAATAAGTCTTAAGCATTGAAAGAAAGAAAAAAAAACAAATTTCATTTGATTTTGCTAACTAAGTTTATTAATTGTGAATGCATTGGTATTTGCTCCTTCGATAATTACACGTCGATTTGGCGTACCAATACCGTACGATATCGTATAACCGCGTACCAAAATTTCGTCGACTGTTGATGGTGGATCCCACCATACTGTTATACTGTCATCATCCGTTTTCCAGTGAACATTTTCCGGCATATCCGGAACTCGCCATTCTTAATGAATTGAACGTTTTTTAAATTTACATAAATTATTTTTATCATATCGTTTTTTCTATTTTATTCCATTGTATTTATCAATTTTTTTTACTGAATTATAATCCATGGTTAATGATTTTACAATAAATTTCTACGCCTATCATTTTGAAATAGTATCATTTGATATGATAATCTTTTTCCAATTTTCAAAATTTTCTGATATCAATAGATTTTGTTATTTCACAGAAAAAAATTTAACGAAAATTTCAAATAAATAAACTAAAAAAAATGGAAAAATTTCTTAAAGATCAAAAAAATATTTACTGAAATTTGAAAATTAAAATATGTGATTACCTTCTTGAGCGATAATTTGTGATAGCCAATGAAAGGTATTTAAAAAAGAAAAAAAGAACTGGAATGAAATTGTTGAAATTTTGTCTCATCGCATTTTATTATTACCAATTTTTCTAAAATTCAAACAAAATTAAAACCTAATTAAAATAGATTTTTTCTTAAAATAATTAAGCAGTTAAGTTGTCATTTTTAATCATTATAAAAAAATTAAGATATATCCCTTTTCATTAAAATAATTAATTTAATATATAACAGAAAAAATATGATCAAAAAATCTCATTATTATAAAAATCATGACATTTAATTGATTAGATTTTAAAGATAAAATTTTTGAAAGCTTAGAATCTGGAAATTATAATCAGTTATTGATCAAAATTTGGAAAAGTTTTTATAATATTAAACATATATGCTTAAAGATTATCTTGTGAATTATGCGATTCATTAAAAGTAGAATGGAAAATTTTAAAAAAATTGGGCAAATTAAATCGATCAATTTACTTTATAATAATTAAATGATTGATATTTTTTAAATCATCACAAATGTGAATGCTACAAAATTTTACTGATATTTCTAGAGTTAAAAGATTTGATAATTCGCAAATTATATTAGTTTAAAAAATGCTACTACTTATTATTATCAAATAAAAATTAATTTTATGAAAAATAAATAGATAAAAAATCGTCGAAATCATAATTTTAACACGAAAAGCGATTTTAAAAATTCAATATTTTAATTACCAAAAAAAAGAAATGATACGAACATTCAACAGTTAGCTAATAAAAGAGCCAAAAATGGACTGCAAAAGAAATTGGGACCAAAAATGAAACGGATGAAGAAAAAGTTTATCAAATTATTTTAGATTTTTCTTTTTTTTCCGCTTTTTTTTCATTTTCACGTCTACAAAGTATTCGATATGTTTTGCAAGAAAAAAGAGCCAAAATATTATTTAAGGCTTAGGTTTCTTTTTTTTGTTAAATCGAATTGATCATTTCCAAAAAAAAGAAAAAAAACTACGAATAAAAATGAAATGTTCCAGTCAGTACGGAGGTACTAAAAAATAAACTTAATTAAATTTTTTTTCCTTGTCTTATCAACAGATGATGTTGTTTACATGAAAATGATTGTTAGCTAGTAAATAAAATCCGAAAAGTCTTATTTGTTCTTCTATCAAAACTTTTTTCTGCAAGGTTACGCAAAAAAGCAAAGCTTAGTTAGGAAAAAAATTCAATTTTATTATGGTAGTTTCAAAATAAATAGTTTGAAGGATTTTTTCAAATTTTTTCTTTTTATTTCTTTTGTTTCCGTTTCTTTTGATTATTGATTTATTTGTAAAAGAATAATTATTACAATTAACTTTTAAAAGTAAAAGTAAATAAGAATTTGAAAATTAAAGGAATTGTTGACATTAAAAAAAAGATTTTGTTTTTTCCTTTTGTTTGACAAAATTATCGATTGTATTTGATAAAAAATATTTGATCAATGATAGCATAAACAAAATGTTTTTTATTGTTATGGTGGACAATTATGAAATAAAAGAAATGAATAAGAATGTAAATAAATAACATAACAATAATAAAATAAAACTACTAGTAATAGCAATCCTTATTGTTGCATATAAATTAAATACGACATTTGTTATTGTTATAGCAAGCAATTACAAATATGAGAAATGAAAAAAACATGTAATATAACGATAATAGCATCCAACTGTTCGCTGCTCTGCTAATAAAGCATTTGCAACTGCTACAGCAAACAATTATGAGTATAATAAATAAATAGGTATGTAAATAAACAATATGATAATAATAAAGCTATTGATAAATAATATCAACAAAGCTGCTATTTATAATTATTCCATTAAAACCTTATTCATCCATGTTTACAAATCTCAATCATTTCCTCTTTTTCGGTTCAATAATCTATGACATATTTAATTAAACAAAGAATAACTACCTTTTGATTTTCCATATGAAACAGCTTTGCAAAGCGACTTAACACCAGGTAAAATAATAAATTCAACACTTAAATTATTTTCATACAAAATATATTTGCTATATATATGATCAAATATTTCAATTTCAAGCGCTCAATTTAGCTAATTTTTAATCAAATTTCATCAAAATATTTAATTTACGCAAAAAATTATTTCAAATTTTCAGAACTATCTTATTTTTATTTAATACCGAAACTAAAAAATTGAAAAAGAATTCAGAAATTACAAATTGATTGGTGAAAGGTTAAGAAAAATGATATATCAACTTTAGATGAAAAAAAAATTGCTTATTTTTTAAATTAGCAATAAGCATCGCAAGTAGTAAATATGGCGTTACTTTTTTCGTATAAATAAGAAAAAAACCTAAGCCTAGGATTTATCAAAATTTGATTCAAACGTCATCAATATTCGATTAAGGAAGTTATTAAGAAATGCTTTATAATCATTTTCAAATGCATCTCGAATAGTTATGTGTTTTGAATAAAGCCATATATTCTTTAGTACTTTTACACTATAGGTCTTGACTTGCTTACAAAACATATTCGTAATATTAGTTATTAAGTTTTTAAAATCTTTTTCACTAGTTCTATATTATATCAGTAAAAGGAATTATTACAATTTTTAAAATGTTTTCTTAAAAAGCGATTAATTTACAGTACTTATAAATTTTACAATTTAGAAAACTTTACAGTATTTGCAAATTTCGTTATGTCGACAAATTCAAAGTATTCATAAATTTTACTATTCTGACAAAGTTACAATACTGTAACTTCAAAATATTTATGAATTTACAGTATCTATAAAATTTTCTATTTCGACGAATTTATAATATTTATAAAGTTTGTCATTTTAGCGAATTTAGAGCCCTTGTAAATTTTGCTATTGTAAAAAAATTTGGTCTGTAAATTTTGCTAACATTTCCTTAATTTGCATGCATCACGTATCGAAAGGTAATGATTAATTCACTTACGTGTATCACGCATAATTCTTTTTTTCTTTTCGTTGTAAAAAAATTTTGTTTAACGTAATTAGATAATTATATTATTGGAATACGTATACAAATAACAGTTATAAATAACATGTGATTAAAACAGTTAGTGACAGCAAATAATGATATTATTTATTTTATATTATAAACGTCATATTCTGTCTAACGTACGTCAAATATCTGCTAAATATCTAATCTATAGTACTAAACATTTAGAATTAACTACGTGATAAATAATTACTAAATTAGTAATAATAAATATTGGCAATGAAGTTATTTTCGTTTACTTTTTACATTTAGAATATTTATTCAAATTGCCTTACATATTTACTTAAATAAAAAATAATTGATTAATTTATTTTATATAATTATTTAATATTCATTTCTTTTCATTAATAAATTCCTCTACTTGCTTATTTTCTTATTTACTAATGTTATTACTCAAAATATGATAATTTAATGAAATGAAATCAAAAATTTAGAAGTAAACGTGAATTTGTCATTTGCGTACTTAGATATTTTAACTTTTAAAAATGATAATTTATAATCGATCTTAGAAATATGTGATAATCTTTAATTGGGCTGACAAATGTGTCATAATTTTTTTTAAAAAATATGTAGTGTAAAATAATGAAAAGCTTCCAAAACTTTCAACTCATTTTGTATTTATTCAGATAATCATCTACTGATTAATTTAATCACTAGAAATTATTAATTTAATCGATATCATTGATATATTATTATGATAATTAATCAGCTAATAATAATTTCCTACATTGATAATTATCCAAATATATAATAATTTATTGGAAACAATAATGATTATATCAATGATATTACTGATCTAATAATATCGTCTGGTATTAACAATGAGCCAAATTATATTGTAATTTATCTGCACTTGAATATTGATAACCTACCCGGAAATAATAATGATTTTTAATAACATTAATCATCTAAATATATTTTATATATCATATGTAAATTTATTTTAATATATTGGAAATAATAATAACTTCGAATATCAATGATTAATTTAATATACTATAATTTATTTGAAATAAGAACAATTCCTGATTCCATAATTATCTAAGTAAATCGCTATCCGTAGGAAGAATAATGATTTTTAATATCGGCGATCTAAATATATTTCAATTAATCGGAAGTAGTGATCACAGACATATATTGATAGTCTTCTAGATTATATACGACAAATTATTCGGAAATAATTTAAGATTTAACTAAAGTAAAATCATAATATAATTCTGAATAAATTCTCAATATTTTTATAATAAACATCACAAGACCTGTAATCTGAGATGAATTAACTGATAAGAGAATAATAAATAATTTTTCTTGATAAATGCAATACTTTGACAATAGTGATTAATTAATATGTTTCATCTGATGAAATCAACGAATGAATTAATCTTTTCACATATCACTTATTTATCAGCATGCGATTTCTTTTACTAATTTATGTAATAAAAAAATAAAAACAAAAGAAAATTGAAAAATTATTAATGCATTTGATAAAGACAATACGAAAAATATTTGTATAGAAGTTTATATAAAAGGGAAAAATAATTCATCAATCAAAAATTTTTAAAAACAATTCACAAATTTTTTTATTATGTCGTAGAATATAAAAGACGAAAGAAAGATTGCAGAAATTGATAATGCACTGGATAAAAATAAGATAGAAATTATTTTGATGAAATAAACAATAAGAGTTATTACTGTTAATTAGTATTATATTAATGTGGTTATATTATATAATTGCATAAGTAAAATATTGCTATTTCACTACTACTGATAATAACATTACTATTAACAGTAACAATATTAGCAGTGATGATATTAACATTATTATTAATAATAAAAATATTTGAAGCAATCTCTAAACATATAACTTCGACATCTTTTTATCATTCAAATATTTCAGCGATTTAATTTGTAGCTTTTAAATTGGACAACAATGCGTTATTGACGGTGGCAATGATGATAATGATAATGATGATGATTATGAGGAGAATGTTGATGATGCTGATATAATTCAATTTTTCCCGATGTTGCTATGTGACATATGACATATAAAATTATGCGAAAATTTTTGAACGACGTTTCAATAGATAAGATGATGATGATAATAATAATGTTATCGACGATAATGATGATAGACAGCAATAATAATGATAATAATAGTAATAACAAAAATATTGATGATAAAGGAAAATAATCTTTTGATAAGAGAGGAAAACAATATTAGATTAGGCTTATTAAAGCTATATAATCATTATAGAAATGTTTACAACAAACTAAGGATATCTTAATGCAAATATTTAGTTATTTACTCAATTCATTCAATTCCTTTTATTTATTACTTATTTGTCCGAAACAAATAGTTGTTAAACTTATCAAATATATGGAAAGGGGAAAAAAGTCTTTTTTTAAATAAATTTCAAAATATTTTCGAAAGCGAAATGATAATTTTTGCAAAATGTTGAAAAAGGACAAAAAAATCCAATCCAATAAATTTTTTGTTTTCGTTTTTTCTTTGTTTGGCCTTTTTTTCACTTTTTTTCGCTTTTCAATCTTTTTTTAGGCCAATTTTTCTCATTTCTTTATTGATTTCAGCAAACATAACAAATTTTTAAATAAGACCAAGTTTAAGGCCAAGTTTATTTCTTTTAAGTTGTTTTACCACTTTGCAAGAAAATAAAAAAAAGAATAAAAGTAGGGAATGTGAGAATGCTTTTTTACAAAAGAAATTATTCGAATTTCTTTTTTCTTTATTTCATTTTATAATTTCCACACACATCTTTGATTTAATTATATATCGAATATTATTATTATTATTATTATTGTTATTATTACTATTACTATTATTTTAGTTAACTTGATATATTAATGATGATATAAATTTCAGTAATGTCTTACTTTATATAAATATGCATTCCATTGATAATTAATTAACTTATCAATAATTTGACCTTTAATTAACAAACAATAATTGAATAAATTAAACCAACAAATAATTTTGCTAATATATTCATCTATAATAATTAATAACAGCTAGATTCAACGCAAAATACCTCTGTATATTCCATTGGTTACTAATTAAGTTGTCAATAATTTAATCTCTAATTAATATAATTATCAAGTTAACTAAAATAATAGTAATAGTAATAATAATAACAATAATATTGATATATAATTAAATCAAAGATGAATATTCTATATCATTCATGTCAAATTATCATATGATTGATAATAAAAGTTTATTATTGATACATACAATTACCCTAATGGTCAACTTGTGCATTCATTTATACTGATAAAAGTGATAATCGTTGTCGAAATCAGATAGATATTGCGAATAGCATAGTAATTATTGCAAAAATACATACAATTACCCTAATAATCAGTTTATATTAAAATCGTTATCATTTTATCCGCTGCATTGGTAAAAAGAATAGTAGCTATCAGCAGGATAAATCGTTACAGGTAAAAAGAATAATCACTATCAGAATCAAACACGCATTACGAATGGTGCAAATTATTACATATATTATTTTAATAATCAGTTAATTTATTTCATTTTACTCTGATAGAAATGTTAAAATGTTATCATAATCATATATGCGCTACAAATAATACAGCCGTTATCACAAATTATTATTTCAATAATCAACTCATTCATTTATCAAAAACTGAGAAAAATACAAATCGTTATCATAATCAAAAACTGTGTCATGAATAGCAACTTTATCAGAGAATTAAAATATAATGGTTGAAAAATTTGGAAATTATTATTACTATTATAAACCCACATTTACACCTACCATTTAAATTACAAATCAATTGATTTCTTAACTCTTTGAATCTTCTAAATTTATTTTGTTCCACAACTTGTTATATTTATTCATAATTTCATTTACATACAAATATGAATTCTCAATTTACCTCATTTTTTTTCTGCTCAGGTAATTTCAAATTTCATTTTATTTCTATTTATTCAATTCCTAGTTCTATTTTATTATCATTTAAGCAATTCTAAATTCTGCCTTAATTTATTTGAGATAATTCTTAATTTTATCATATCTTTATTTGATTAATTCAGACTTACTTTTATTTATTTCTATTTCAATAAACTTAAGAAGACGAAAATTTTCATATTATTATAATTTTACTTTATTTTTTTATCAATAAATAAATGTGGAATATTACGGTGACGAAAAATCTTGCAATGATTTAAAAATATATTTCTTAATCTTCCGTTTTAGCAAATATATGCATCGTTCTCGTCTAGGCATTTCTCTAATCAAAGTAGCATTTTTAAATTTCAAATTAAGCGGCATAACCTAAATTATCTATTCAAAAATTCTTTTTTAATACACTGAATTAAATTGAAGGAAATATTCGAACATACATCAATCATAATCGTCCCTTCTTTGCCTAAATTTAATTATTGATGAAGAAAAATTTTCGCTATTGCAGAATATTAAAAGTCACAATAAGAAGAAAGAGATAGAAAGAAAAAGAAAAAGAAAGAAAAAATTTTTTAAAAAAATGATTTTATTTTTTATCACAAAAGTTTTCTCCGCGCATAAAAAAATTTTAATTGAAAAAATTTTTTTTCTCATTACTATTTACTGTTTATATTTTGCAAGATAGTATTAAATAAATTTTATCAATGATTTCTAATACCAAGTAAAAAATAATTTGTAATTTGTAATTCTGATTATTAGATAAATATTATCAATTGCCACTGGTTATTATCTACCAGTAATTCTGATGTTCAAATAAATATTATCTAATATCAAGCAAATGCCATTCGTAATTTTCGATTATCAAGCAAATATTATCAGTTTTAATCGATTACCATATAATTATTATTGGCAATTTCGGCATTTAATAGAATATTATCAGTAATTTGCACTCAAGTTATCAAACAAATATTATCAATTATTACCAGTTATTATACAATTCTTATTAGCAGTTTCAATATTCAGTTAAAAATTATCAATAATTTACGATTATTAAGGAAATTTTACCATTAATTTCGAATTATTAATCAAATATCAATGATAATATTATTACTCGTACTGGTTATAGTATCTAGAAATCAATCAAAAATTATTAATTTACTACCAGTTATTAATAACAAATATATTATCAACAATTTCAAATATGCAAATGTTTTTTAAGCAATTTTTAATTATTTGTTGCAAAAATCTTTTGGTGAAAAAAAATAAGCAAAGGTTTTAAGCGTTATTAAACTTTAATTAATTAAAAATAGTTGGCTGGAAATGATTATCAGAAATATCACATATCATAATTTTACACATGTCTTCCTTATATTCGAATGATGGAAAATTTTTTGAAAAATTTTAAAATGACATAATAGCCCGCAAAAACAGGAATAATTTCAAAATTATTGAAGAGAATTATTTATTTTTTTCAATAATTAAATTAACATTGACTTATGATTAATTGAACTGCACTGATTAAAAAAATTCTTCAAAATTTTTGTCTTAATTTAGCTATCCTTTTTTCTTTCAAAAAATAAAAAAATTTTATGAAAAAGTTGCGAACTTGCAAATTATTCTTTTAAATAAAACAAAAAGAAAACAATAATTTGCACTAATAAATTTTTCAAAATTTATTAAAAGAAACTTGACAGTCTTTAGTATATTTGAAAAGTCGAAAAAGAAATCAAATTTGATATAGAAATTATATTTAAAAAAAATAGTTTCAGTTAAACAATTCAACAAAATGATTTTATTTTATAGGATAATGATTGATCTAGATAAAAAATATAATTTTTTAAATACGCAGAAATCATATAATTAATTATCGGAAGAAGGAAAAAAAATTAATTAAAGTTTAATAACGCTTAAAACCTTCGCTTATTTTTTTTCACCAAAAGATTTTTGCAACAAATAATTAAAAATTGCTTAAAAAACATTTGCATATTTGAAATTGTTGATAATGTATTTGTTATTAATAACTGGCAGTAAATTAATAATTTAAATTTTGAAATTGCTGATAATATATATATTTTTATTAATAACTGGTAGTAAATTAATAATAATTTAAATTAATAACTGGTAGTAAAAAAATTAATAATTTAAATTTTTTTTATATATAGATATAGCATGAGTGGTACATATTTGTTTTAAAATGAAAATTTTCATTATGCTTTATTTTAATATGAATTTATGTTCATTCAGTTGAGGTATTTAAGTTTTTTTTTTATTTCTTCTCCTAAATTATTTCTTGCTTTCTCTTTTTCTCATTTATTTCCCCTTTTCTCAATCCTTTGTCTCTTTTTTTTGGTGTGAAAAAATCGAAATATAAACTGAAATATCGATAAAATGAAAATTCTATTGTGAAACAATCCGTTGGGAGAATTTATTTTTTATTTTTTGTTTGACTTGACGACATGTAATTCGATTTCTAGACATTTCTAATTTTTTTAAAAATCTTTTGTTTGTCTTATTTTAGAATTATTTTATATATTATTTAAAGTGTAATATCAAAATATTTTATTATGCAAATGTAAATTTATGAATATATTTAATAAATAAGAATTTTTAATAAGAATTAAATAAATAAGAATTTGTATGAATTTGCTACAGTGCTTTGTTTTAGAATTATTTTATTAAAATATAATATTGAAATACTTTAGTATATAGATATAGCATGAGTGGTACATATTTGTTTTAAAATAAAAATTTTCATTATGTTTTATTTTAATATGAATTTATGTTCATTCAGTTGAGGTATTTAAGTATTTTGGTATGTAAGTACACATACGTGGATATGTTTGTTTGAATAAATAAGAAATTCTATTTTCCTTTATTTTTTTTTAAAATTTGAAAAATAGAAGTCCCAAAAGATTTTGTTCGTTTGTTAGCGCTAATTTTATTTTCTTTCTTATTTCTCTTCTCTTTGAATACATTTTCCACTTCCTCTTTTTCTTTTCCCTCTTTTTTTAATTTTATATTTATTAAAATTGCTTTAAACATTTATTATTAATTACGACACGCTGAATAGTATCATAAATTGATTTTTTAATAATATAATTACTGAAGTCTCGAACAGTAGTTAATTAACAAAACTTAGGCAATAATCTAAATTAATCAGGATAGTGTCGTATGAGGTAATTTAAATTAATTATTAAGGAATAATAATTTAAATTATTTAATCTAATTTAAATATAAGTTTTAATCAACCACTCATTATTTCCTCTTATTGCTTTCATTCAAAAAAAACAATATTTTCATAAAATTCATAGCAAAAATTAATTCCAACTTTTGTTAGCATATTAACAAACCTTTACTTAATAATTTGAAATTTTAATTAATAAAATTCCAAATACAAGAATGGACCATTTAATTTAATTTAATTAATTAATTATAATTGCCAGCTATCAGCCTATCCCTTTTTTCATTTTTTTATTTGAAAAAGTAAAATTTCAAAAACAATAGTTATGATATGATTTCTTTATTAATTTTATCTTTATTAATTGATTAAAATCTGACTTAATTTCTAATATAAATCGGATGTTTTAAATTTAAAATTAAATCTTTATAAATGGAATAAAGAAGGAAAGAACAAAACATTTAACATTTGATCGCAAAAAACGATATCGATAGGCGAGAAACTGATATGTAAATAATAAAATATAATAAACTATTTCAATTCGTAATTTTTTTCTCTACGCCAAGTTCAAAAACAAATGGATTTATTATTATAGCAATTTTTATTGTTTTTTAATCAAATAAAATTTGCTTTATCTATATGATATGTGTATTTACTCTTTCTTATATGTATTAAAAGATAGCAAATATTAATTTATTTAGGATAAAATTATCAAAATTCATTTTAGTATCAAAATGTGATAATAATAGAAGTGTATTTTTAAGGAATAATTCCTGGTAAAATGATATGAATGAAAGAAGATGAAAAATAAAAAAGTTCGATTCATTCTTTCGTCATTTGATCAAATTTTGATAAAAAAAAAGTGCGATCAATTAATCGTTTATCGAAATGTTCTACTATCTATGCTTGATAAACATTTTATAGTAATACTGGAGGTATTAGGTATTATAGATATAAAACAATGATAAAAAGTGATGAAAAAAGTGAAGATGTGATATAAATGGTGATAAAAACAAGATGATAGCAAATGAATAGATAAGTGGCAAAAAGGTCATAGAAAAGGTAAAGAAATGGAAAAGATAAAAAACGGGTGAAAAGATGATAAAAAATGCAAAACGCGATTAAGAAAAGTGATTTAGAGTAATAATAAATGATAGAAAAAATGAAAATATGATCGAAATTGATAACAAAAAGTGTAAATATAATAGAAAAGATAGAAAAGTGGGAAAGATAAAAATGAAAAGACGACAAAAAGGTACAAAAGTGATAGAAAAATGATGAAAAATATGCATGGGAAAGGTTAAAAACGTGATAAAAGTGATAACAAAAGATTAATGAAAGCGAAAAAAATTATAGAAGAGATAAGAGACGAAAAAGAGATGCAAAAAATAGTAAAGAAGTTGATAAAAAAGATCGGAGAAGGTGAGAAAAATGGGAAAAAAATGAGAAAAGTCATAGAGGGAACGATGAAAAAAGATAAAAGACGATAAAAAAAATTAATAATAAAAGATGAATAGAAGACTGTTTGATGAATAGAAAAATGTCGAAAAGGCGATCGAAAAGATAGAAAAGGTAAATATATAAAAAAATGAGGTGATAATAGAAAAAGTAAAAAGTGATAAAAGATAATAAAAGATAAGAGAAAATGATAAAAAATGTTCGAAAAAGAAGTGATAAAGGATGATATAAAAGAGATGCACGAACGAAAATGATAATAAAAAAAAATATCAAATTATCACAAATAAATGTCAGATGAAAATGGAATAAAAAAAAACTTTTTTCATTTTTTTGTTATAATTGCATTAAAAGACAGAAATTATTGATTTATTACAGAAGAAATTATTTGAAATTCATTTTCAGGACAACCTGAATCTATCCGAATTAATCATCCTAATTAATAGATTATTTAATATCAAATAAGTAGATGGAAAAAAAAACGAATTTTTTCTCAAACCATTATGATAAGAAACTTTCCCATCACTGCTTGTAATGTTTTGTCAATAAGGAATTTCCTTTTTTTATAAAAAATATGTATGCCAATTTGACTTTGTATACCTTATATAAACGTATGTCAATTGGCTATGATTTGTCTACTTTTTACTAAGATATGTTTGTTAACACGTTGATTCGTCTATCCGATTTGACGTTTTTTACTAACCCATTTTGCTCGTACGTTTGTTTCGTTTTGTTTAGTTTACCTTTTTTTTATTGACATATGTCTGATAAATTGTTTGATTGTTTTTATATTTTTGACTTTTTATGAAGTCCGCTTATTTTGATCTCTACTTTTCTTAATGATGAATATTATAATTCTATTGATCATCTCTATGGAAGTGAAATTTCAAAATGACAGAATAATAAATTAAGAACAAAAAGCTCTTATAAAGCATTTAATATTTATCAAAGCATTAAAATAACTGTTGATAAGTTCATAGTCAATAGATAAAGTTACTAGTAGATAAATTCAGGCATTTTATATGGACTTTAGCTTCTTATGAAATTAATTTGGTATTGCGATACTTACTCGAGATTTTTTTTTTGAAATATGCTCTAAAGTGATATTTTGCATTTTTTTTTTTAAATGACATTCGATATTTTATGCTAATAAATTATTCTATTGCATTTACTATTTATAAAAAACGATCTATGCGCCCATTTGTGATTGAATCGAAAATTGATTTTTAACTTTTGTACTTTCAATTCCATTTTCTATTTGATTATTATTTTATTCAACTAATATCAGTTTTACATCAATTTTACACAAGTGAATAGCATGTTTAGACTAAACTAATTGAATAGACATTTTTTTTTTAATTCATACCGATCAATTCATAATTTATAATAATAAATTACCACTGTTAATCATTCCATTGTAAATAATCGAAATTATTCAATTTCATTTTTATTTTATTATTAATTAAAAATATTTTGTTTCATTTGCATTTTATCCATAATTAATTGATATTCCGTTTCATATCTTTTTTGTCAATGAATAAAATTTCTATCAGTGGTCAAAAATATTCATTTCATATTTTATTTTACAGACATTTATTTTATTTGTAATTAAAAAATGTTGGTTTATGTTATATTTTATTGATAACTAAAAATATTTGACTTTTCTTATTCATTAATAATTAAAGACAATCGTTTTATATTTTATTTTATAAGCAGTTCAGGTATTCACTTCATATTTTGTCTTATTAAGTCATTAAAATATTTATTTTATTTTTTGTTAAAATATCTCATTTGGTGCTATATTTTACCTAAATTTACTATCAATGCTATCATTATCATATCAGTGCTATCGTTCTCATATAGTACTGTCATTATGTCACTTATTGATTTTGAAACTATGTTATTACAATATAGAAATTTATTTTGAAATGATAATCGGGATTTTAACAATTGAAAAAATCCTTTAATTTATTTCAGTAGAATAAAATAACAAATTTTTAATAGATCACATTTGTATCCAGTTTTAATCATCATTATTAATTCATTAGTAAATATATTTCGCGTGTTGTTTTCCAAAGTAATTTTTTTAAAATTCGAATTGGATTTTTTTTGAATTCTAATTTTAGCTTGTAATTGAAAGAAAGACACGTAATAAAAAGTACTTAATAATGCGAAATTAAATTATCACATGAAAAAAATTATTAAAACTTTTATAGTTTTTTTCATGATTAATTCAAATATTTACAACAGATTTACCTAAAATATCAAATATTTCCTGAATATATTCCTGGATTCTAAATTAAATTTGAAAATTAAATTTTATAATATCTTCTCTAATTTTTTCTGTTTTTATTTTCTTTTGTTGTTAATTTTCGCGCATTGTATTATTTATTTCACAATTTTTTTTCTTAGATATTTGTAATATTTTTGCTTTTGAATTTAACAAATTACAATTTAATTGATTTTTTAAAGATATTTGATATCAATATTGTGATCAATCTGATTATAAAATATGAGCAATGTAGATATGTCATGGACTTTATTTTGCATAACATTGATAATTTATGGATTTCTCAAAGATTTCAAACCTGGTGGACCATTCCTATTCAAATATCAAACTAATTTTTTGAATCTCACCGAAAAGCAACTCAATGGTGAAGTGTGTAATTATTGATTTTTTTTTTCATTAAAATTTTATCAGGAGATTACACAGTGATATACGTAATTATTGGAAATAATTTAAGTGAATATAAATAATCAACTTCACTGAACAAAAATTACAGGACTGTTGTTTACAGATTCATCTTTTCAATTATATAATATACAATTGGCCAAAGATAAAATTAACCAAATATTCTAAAAAGATTGAGCCTAAATTTAACAGCCGCTCTAAAAAATACTTGGCTGAATGATTGCAACAATTGCTACAATAATTACTGGTTTGATTGTCATTGAAACGATTGAAAAGATCGGGTCTTAATACTTATTCTAACATTGATTAAATTCAGTTAATCATTTCGAATATGTCTAATATGAAATTCATTTCAGATATATCCATATTGGACATACAGTTATTTAGCTACGCTTATTCCGATATTTTTATCAACCGATTTGCTGCTTTACAAACCTATTCTGATTTTAGAAAGCGTTGGTTGTATGATTTTTAGGTGGATTTTCATTTAAAATACTACTCCATTTTTCAAAGAAATTTTAAAGCTAATTTTTAGGCCAAAACTTTCTTAAATCTTAAATTATTTGTAATAGAATAATTAATATGCGAAGTGCATATATTTATCATTTCAAATTCTCATTATAATATTTTTTTATCTCAAATTATTTATTATCAAATAATTGATGTGAAAAATTAATATATACATAATTTGAAATATATATACATAAAATTTGAAATGATATTTAGAAAATTTGGAAAAAAATATGTACATATGTGGTGTTTTTTTTGAAAATGAAGGAATCTTTTATTTCAAATTAAATTATCATTTCAAATTTTCATTACAATGTTTTATTAGTGTTTAAAATTCTCAAATTATTCAATGAAATAATTAATATATATATTAAAGTATGCATATAAGACGAAGTCTTTTTAAAAATAAAAAATTTTTCCATCCTAAAATTAAATTGTCATTTCAAATTTTCATTTTAGAATTTTGCTGGTATTTGGTACGGGAGTTTTATCGCAACAAATTGGAATGGCTGCTTACGGTATTGCATCTGCGACTGAAATTGCATTTTATTCATATATTTATGCAAAAGTTACAAAGATGAATATAAACGGTGAGCTATATTTTTTGTGATTCTTTCATTTATAATTTTATTTAATTTAATAAATTCAAAATTAAATTAAAACTTTTTTTAATTCAATGTATTTGAAAAAAAGAAGTAAAAAGAGAACAAATGGAATACTTATATCTAAAGACTAAATTTATATATTATTATCAATATTTTTACTAAATTCATTCAAAGACTGACATCATGGACACGAGCATCATCAATGGCTGGACGAACATTTAGCTATTTATTCAGCCAAGCAATTATATCAGTTAATATTGGTACTTACTTAACTATAAATCAGGTTGCACTTATTTCACCAATTATTGTATTCATTATTGGAATTTATTTACCACGAGTGCAATGGAAATCATTATATGAACGAATGAAAAATAATAAAGGTTTCGACTTCCTTCAACATTTAATTAATGAAATAATACTTTCCTTAATTACTTGAAACTTTTCCGGTAATGGCACTCAATTTTTTGTGGATACTTGAATTATATATCTTGAATATGGATACTTGAATGATGTGGAGAAATAATTAGATCAAATTTTATTGAAAATCTTGAAATCCTTGAAAAAATAAATTGAAATAAAAAAATTTTCAGATATGAAGCAATTTAATGAGCCTACAACATATTTGCAATATGTAAAATATAGAATCAGAAAAATTTTTTCTGATTTAAAACAAATTTATGCAATTAATTTTATACGAAAATGGTCACTTTGGTGGGCGATGACAACGTGTATGTCCTTGCAGGTGAGATTTATTGAAATGTCTCAGTTTTACCTTTGAAATTTACTCTATCATCAATGATTAGCAAATATAATTACTAGGTACATGATAGTAATAAATTTAATTGTTGAACAATTAAGCGAATTTAATATGCAAATAAACTGATAATATTATTGTTCTAATCTAACTTAATTTTATCAGTTCATACTTAAGATAAGTGCTTACTCACAAACATTATGGGGCGAAGTGCAAAAAGAAGAAACGACGTTTAATGGCTTCGCAGAAGCGACTTATACCACTACTGGTAAGTGTTTCAAGTATTTTGCAAATTAAAGAATCATTTGAAATAAACCAAGCAGAATTTCTCGAACTTTTCCACTCTTATTCTTATGGGGCTCATATGGTATTAATTTATTTATACATTTCAATTACTTTTGTCAAGAAATATGTTAAGTCCAGATCGAACTTGGCAGATAATTGCGGTGGGAAATAATGAGACTTAGGTAACTCGGCTCTCGATGTAAATTTATTTTATCACAGCTGCAATAGCGATAATGTTAATGAATATAATATCAATCGACTGGGATAAATGGGGCGAAACAGCTTTGGTACTCATATCAAGCATTGATTGTGTCTTGCTGTTGATATTTAGCCAAGCCCAAACAATCTACCTAATGTATATTTGCTATATATGTTATCGCACACTTTATCAAGTGATGATAACCATTGCACAGTATGTCTTAAATTTTTACATTAAATAAAGTTGAATGTATGGAAGTTAGTTTCTTTCAATCAAAAAATTTTTCGATAATCGTAATTCAGACAAGCATCAAGCATGTATATATCATAATCGTTACCATATCACTTAAAAAATGAGGTTTTTTTTGTCATATAAACAATATAGCATATTGGATGATTAGAGAAAAGTCTTGACAACTAAACATTAAAAAAAGAACGTAATAAAGATTATTTGCATGGCTAATTAAGATGGAATTTGGCTAAAAAGATGGTTAGTGAAAGTTATGGATTGATATTTGGCTTGAATTCATTTGTGGCTCTTATTTTACAAACTCTCTTGACATTGATCGCTGTGGACAAACGTGTGTATGGTATGACCATAAGGCCACAGGTTTCTTCAATTTTTTTCTTTTTGTTTTCAATTTGAATATTTTATAAAAATTATCTTCATTATTACCATTCTGTTTTGTGAATATACTGTTAAGTATAAATTTTTTTGTGTTACGGATGCATATAATTAATTGGTATACGTGACAGATTAAGTACAATCCATCAGTATTAGGTTTCCATATAATAAGTTGATACATATGAATGTGTTAATATAAATTCGTCAATGTTAGGCGCATATAATTAGTTGAAACACGTGAACCGTGAAGTATAAGTTTGTCAGTGTTATATTATATATAATTATAAAAAGTAAGAGATATATTTACTTTGCATACGTATTTACTAACTTACTTATAATCAACGTTTCACGTGCACCAATTAATCATATTAATATTTTCAATTTAATTTTTAATTTCCAATTAATTTATTGATTTGTTTATTCTTTGGTATAGCATATTTTGCATGCGATAGTTAGTTTGTTATTCATGCGAATTTCTTCAATTTTCAGTTTTTCGTGTATGGCATTTGCCATGCGATAATTGCTCTAATTTTCCTATGCTCAATTGTATACAATTTAACAGTTCGTTTACGACATCGATTCAATCGCATCGATCTTGCTGATTTAGATACTATGAAGCAAAACAATGTTACAAGCAAATCTATTTCACGGATAGAAACTAATCATTCTGAACCACTTCCAGCTAATCATAGCTAATGATAATTGTAAAAGTGGCAATTGTTGATAATAATAATATATGCAAAAGTAATTATTTCCTTATTATTTGCAAATGATGATAACAATGATGATAATGATTGTAATTTTGTGGCAAATACTTTTTTCCTTACCACAAATAAATAGTTTTCATAAAATTTTTATTGATTACCAAAGATTTATTATCATTAGATAGTATAGGAGAATTACTAGATAATGCGAAGATCTGCAAACAATCTCAGAAATCAAATTGGGTTTTTAGCAGATGATCCTGTCGAAAGATCCTAAATATTCGTAGCAAGCATTCTAGGGGAATTATAAAACTACGGAAGTCAATTGGATCTGACAAGGTAGGCATTGCATTACCAAGAAAGATTCTGATCGTTTTGTTAGGATTCTAAAAAATGAAAAGATGGGTCATCTTTTATAATGAAATTGCATTTTACATTGACATGCTAATCTCAAACAAAAAAAATGGTCCGTTACACTCTACATTGTAACATTCATTTATATCATGAAAATTTGTTTCCATATTTTGCTGTTGACGATAAAGTGTTCTTGGCAGTCAAAGAGAAATATGAGAAATAGTTGTCGTAATATTCATATATACTTTATTATAAACGATGAATCATTTAGGCAATATTTGATTATTTGAATATATAGCTTAAATTATTTCGATTTTTCCGATAGAAAATAACGAAATTGATAATAATTGATAATAATAATAATAATAATAATAATAATGTTAATAATAATAAATGTATGCATATATGGTTACTTTATTCAATTCACTATTTGTAATTAATGATAAGATTGCTAATAATGAAAGCGACAATTATAAGGACACGAGATAATAACAATAATGGCGGAAACTATAATATATGGTTATGTTATCTAATTTATCATTTTTGAATTATGATAGTGGTAGCATAAGGATATTGGCGATGATTATGATAATAACGATAAGAAATAATATATGTGTGCATAATTAGTTATTTAGTCACTATGGATATTGCTATTTAATGTTTTCAAACTGATCACATATTGATATTTCGATTTGAATCTATTTCTATATTATATATATATTTATATTTTGATATATATATATACTGACATTATGTAATATTATGTACAATATAAGCCTATTGTATTTTTAAGATGAATAAAAAACTTCTGAAATTAAAAGAATTCATTGTTTCTTTTCGCAAATTTCAATGTTTATTATTTTATAATTGCACATTTCGCTCCATTTTTTGTTTAAAGCTAAAACAATTACTTAATTTAGAATTGTTTTTTCCGATAAATTGAAATTTAAAGTATTCAAATTTTAATTATTGCACAAATTGTTCACTAAATTTTGGCATGAAATTTTCAATTTCATTTTTAAACTTTTAGCTTTATAAACAATAATGACTATCAAGCATTTTAATAATACTATTTTTTTTCTTTGGTATTTCAACCTTTAGCATAATAAAATATTTAGTTAATTTTGCTCTTTATTAATAAAAATTCTGTTAAAATCATCATTATTAAATGAATATTATATATATTTATATTTGATATTATTATATACTGACATCATATAATATTATGTATAACATAAGCATTTCTATAAAGTCGTTCAGAATAAATTCAAATTTTTTTAACTTGAATTATTAAAATTTTTTACTTTTATTTTCGTCGACTAAAAATATATTTTGTTGAATGTATTATCAAATGATGCAATTAAAAGATAAATACAATTTGCTAATTAATTTAGATTAAAGCAACATCAATGAAATGAAACTTTTGATTAGCCGAAAATTTGCATTAATTATAATGATAGTACAAAACGAAATTTAATGCTTTTTCAGAAGTCAAAAAATTTGTTTTTTCATCAATTAATCCTTAATTAAATAGACAACAATAAAAAGAATCATTCTTAATGATTTGGAAGATTAAATTCATTTTTAATTAAACAAACTGTATCAGTTGTATTGCTCTCAATTTCTTTCCTTAAAATTTTAAAACGCAATTAATCACTCTAACACTTTTCAATTACGCTTTCGCTTCCTTCTCTCAATTTTCATTTCTTTTATTAGGATTTTTTCTCATTCGTTTAGTCTATCTTTTTCACTTTTAACATTCGTTTACCTTTTCTACAAAGTTGCAAGTAGGAAGTATATTAGAGTTTCCTTGTCCTATATTCAATTTAAATATTGGTTATATATCATCATCGTTCTTCTTGTAATTTGGGAGTACTTGATTAATTGTGAGTTGAAGTAACCTGAAACTGTTAACGACCATTTCAAGATGAAATCTATGCAGCACTTACTGCCAACATCATACAACTAAGTGCTACTCTTTTCGGGCAAACGCGAAGAAACAAAATTAACAAAATCTTCCCCTCTTCCCGGAAGAAGAGATTTGAAAACTCTCACAATCTATCCCAGGTGATGCAACAATTTTTCCCTATTGTCAATATTGGCAATTTCCGGTCCAATAAACTCTTTTCAAAGAGAATTTTCTTGAACCATCAGTTCATTCTTTGTCATCAAAGAAGATGAAAGTTTTTTTTTCTCCAACTTTTGCCATGAAAAAAACTGACATTAATACAAGAAAAATTGGCAAGTAAAGGAAATTATCTTAAAAATATGATATGTTGAATTTTGATTAAAACTTTTCATTTTTTCTTTGCTCTTAATGCTCAAAATAAATTTCTTTAAAATCATCTAAAAATAAACAATTCCTTCACTTAATAAAAAATCAAAAATAAGGAAAGAGGAGGAAAATTATAAAAAGAAATGAAAAAACAAATTAGATTAAAAACCAAAAAAATCGATTTGCCAAAGAAAAAAAGTTAAAAGCGGTGAAATCAAACATTATTCGATTATAAATATATCGCGGAAAAAGTAATATAAAATTTGCGAATGGAAGAAGGTAGTAAAATGTATCGTTAACAATTATTACTAATATTATTATTATTAGCTCAATAACAAATAGTATTTGCATGGGAAATCAAATATTATCAAGAAATTAAAATGAATAAGATATATTGTTAACGATTATTATTATCATCTTAATAGGAAATATACATTTGTATTATCAAAAAATTAAACTGGAATTATTAAAATCTGAAAAAAAATGAAAAAAGACGATGGAAATATTTGAGTAAATGATAAAAAAATTTTATCACCTAAAAATTTTCCCATTTCCTCCTTTTTTCTTCCATTTTTTTAAAATTCCTTTCTCTTTACAGCACTGCAAATTTTTTATCGGTTTTGTACAGATTGACCTCTTTTTGTCTTCTTTTTTTTCTTTTCTTTTTTATCAATAGTATGTTTGATTAATTGATCGACAGTAAGTAAATACTTTTGTAACATCTTGAAATAATTCTCTTGTCTGACCTTTTATCACAAAAATTATCATTTCGCTCCTTTGAAACACACTTTATTTACCTTCCATTATTTGTGCCTTTATTTTTTTTAATAAATTGAAAATCGATTTTTTTGATAAACTGATAGATTGAAAGCCTTTTTTTGAAAAATGAAAATTTTTAATAAAATTTGGCGTCGTACATTAATATATTGGGCAATAGATGATGGTAGCATCATTATTTATTATTACCAGCGGTTGTTATTATCATTATTATTATTATTATTTCAATGACTATTATTATTACATTGTTTTTTATTATTATTGATTGCATATTATTATTTATGATTTTTTATTTTAATATTACCATTACTGTTACTTACCACATTACTTCATACTAATGATGATATTATTAATATTATTATTTGTTACTGTTACTGTTAGTACAATATTACTATTACCATTATGTAGAGAAAAAGTATAAGTTCCGTTATCATGAGAAGAGCGTAGAAATACAGCTTTATCGGAATTTACTATAAGAAATTTTTTCGATGAAATTCATTTTTTTTTTTTTTTGAAATTATAACTAACTTACCAGAATGTCACAAACTATCAATGAACAATGATAATAATATTATAAATTACAATTATCTAGCATAATTTTTATTCATGTATTTTACACTTCAGTACTTTATTTAATAGTTTAAACAATACAGTATTATATCACTAATGATAACATATCAAATATTTTTTAATATTATTATTTCAACTTTTTCTTCATCGTATCATCTTAACAATTCAATAAATTTTCAAATGTTTGCTGACGTTTTACTGATTTGTCCTTTTTTGATGTAAAGTATTTGAACGGATGGAATTGGTTAATTTTACCTGTTATCAAATGAATACTATGAACTTTGTTTCATTCGATGTTTTTCTTCTAATTCCAAAAAGTTCATTTTTCTTTTTTCTAACATTAATTTTTAAAAAACAATGCGGTGAAATAATTGAATTTATTAATTAATTATCCCTTCCTTTCTTAATACATTTTAAACTTTTTAATTCAAATTAATTCCTTTTTTAAAAAATACAACTACAAGAAAATGCGAATTATCTATCTAAATTTTTTATCTTTTGTAAAATTTTTTTTATTCATTTTTTCCTTTTATTAAAAGGAAATTTCGATTTTTTCATAGTAAAACCATTTGCAATCCTTTTTTTCCAGTCCCTTTTTTCAAATTTCTTCCATTTTAATACGAATTTAAATAATTTATACATCAAATTAGAATTTTTTCGATAATCAATTTCATGTGCAATATCCAACATTTGCTTAGTGCTAATCAATTTTTGCCATCCATTCACTAATATTCCATTAAAAATGCAAATAACTTGTTTTAGTTATCATTGATTGTTGCTCAATTTTTTTATTTCTTGGATATGAAGTATGTATATATGTATACATATAAGCATATTCACGTGAAAAACTTTTTTACGACGTCTACGTACACGTAAGATGAATTATGCGTGATTTTTTATAGTGAAATTGAAAAAGAATTAGAATATTTTTATTTATGACATCCGTAAACATAAATGTGAATTATATTATACAATATTATGGATGATTTTGAATGCATACTTCACATATGATATATATCAGAGGATACGTGTAAAATATTTGATAATTATTCATTTGAATCACTAAAAAACGTCTAAAGTTTTGCTTTTTTTTAAATTAATATTGCTTTACGTACGACGTTTACAAAGTAGCTTGTTTAAAATGTTTAATTATTACTAATTTAAGCATCAAAAATGTATCGAATAGGTTGGTGTCAGTACGTAAGATGATTAAAATCTACATATGATATATTTTACGTGTGACATCTATAAGATTGTGAAATGCGTAATAATTATTCGTTTGAATTAAAATAGACTCAGCGGAATCTTTGCTAATGCGTAAAAGAAATAAAATATATGTGTAAGATAATTTACATCTGATAAAATATATGTATACTGCATATGCTATTTTTTCGAAGTTGAAATTATTAATAAATAATAATAATAACACAAATGAATTTAAGAAATTTGGCGTAATATTCTGGAATTATGATTTGGAATTCAATGCCCATATTGTTAATATTGTATGGATTTTTCAAAGATTTCAAAACCTGGTGAACCATTTTTATTCAAATATCAAACTAAATTTTTAAATTTTACCGAAAAACAACTCAATGGCGAAGTACGTCATTATTGATTTTTTTCCATTAAAATTTTATCAAAAAATTGCTTATAATTGATGTAATTGAAATAAACATGATTGTTTTCATTGGATAAAAGTTATAGGACTTTTATATACAATTAATCTTTTAATTTTATAATATTCGTAAAGTCAAGGATAAAATAAACCAAATAGTTTGGAAAAAATGAGCTTAAATTTTAATAGCTGCTAAAGACTTGACTGAATGATTGTGATAATTACAACAATCGAGATATCAGAATAAAGAATATGATAATAGTTACAATACTTCAGAAATACACATAAGCTTTAGTCTCTGCTAACACTTCAAACGATTAACATTGATTTCAAACATCTTAAACAATACAACAAACTTTATTAGCAGATAGAAAGATGCAGGAACAAAGGCTCTTTGATAAATGATTCATTTATCTGATGTACAAACTTCTCTAGTTAATATTAATAACATGTAACATGTTATATTTTCGTATTTTCCTAACTATATGGATCTCATTAATTGTCAATTAATGTAGCATTATTGGCTAACTTGTTCAGTTAATCATCTCTGATACAACAAATAAGCATTTTTTGGTATGTTTTCTGATATGTCTAATATAAAGTTAATTTCAGGTATATCCATATTGGACATATAGTTACTTAATTACGCTTGTTCCAATATTTTTATCGACTGATTTGCTGCTTTACAAACCTATTCTGATTTTAGAAAGTATTGGTTACATGATTTTCAGGTGATGCTTTTTATTTGTTTCATATTAATTAGGATATCATAATAAGTTATGATTGCCATTAAAGAATTCCAAACGTATCTGAAATATAATTTCATATAATTAGAAGAGATATATTCTAATTAATATAATTAAAATATATCTCTGATTGGAGTATAATTAAAATCATAATTCAAATTCAAAATATTGTAAACAAATTATAATCATTAAAATATCAAAATTAAAATTATGACAATAATTTTAATAAAAATTCGAATTTATCTAAAATTTAAATCATATGAAATATTATGATTAAATTGTTACTATTAATTAAAATTCTTTTTATTTTCTGTAGTCAAAATTTTAAATTGTACTGGTAATTCAATTGCAGAATACTTATTAATTAGAATTCTTTTTATTTTTTTAACTATTTTTAATTACGAATGATAGTTCGGTCGCAAAATGTTTATAATTAAATTATCATTGCAATTAGATAAATGGAAATTTCATTACAGAATTACTTTGGTATTTGGCTCGGGAATGTTTCACAACAAGTTGGTATGGTAGCATACGGTATTGCATCTGCAGCTGAAATTGCATTTTATTCATATATTTATGCGAAAGTTACAAAAGATGAATATAAACAGTAAAAATTTGTTTCTTTTAAATTAGGAAAAAGGAAATCTAACAAAATTTGTTTAATTTAATTATAAAAAAAAAGTTTAATTTTTAAAAGATTTTCTTTCTAAAAGAAGTTTCTTTGAAAAAAATTAATTTTTGTTACATTTTAAAATGATAAATTTATTCAAATATTTAAGGTTAACATATGGACACGTGCATCAGCAATGGCTGGACGTACATTTGGCTATTTATTGAGTCAAATAATTGTAATTACTGGTATTGGTACTTATTTAACTGTTAATCAAGTTTCACTTATTTCGCCTATATTAGTTTTCATTTTTGGCTTATGTTTTCCACGAATACATTGGAAATCATTGGTTGAACGAATTAAAATTGCAACAAGTTAGTTTTTTAATTATCGAAAATGACTATAAAGTTTCGATTTTAAATTCTATAGTCATCAATAAAAAAAGATTTCGATTATGAGTTTTTACATCCTAGCTTCTGTTTCTATTTTGTTTCTATTTTTTAGTTGTTAAAAAATGATTAAAATTGTAAAACTTTCATTTTCAAGTTTTCTGATAATCAAGAAAGGAGATTTCGGTAATAAGATTTCATATGCATATTTTCTAGAAAATATATCATTCGAAAAAAGCTTATTATTATTATGATCTTTTGATTGTTCTATGAATTTGATAATTTAGCAAACAGTTATTTTTTTTATTCGTAAAAAGTTTCGAGAATTCCGGAAGTAGCTACGTGAGATCAAAAACAAGTTTTACAGATTCCATCTGAAATATACAATGTGAATAATAAGTTTTATAAAAATAAGTTTTTACATATATTAGTTTTATTGAATGTATCAAGTAACTAATGAGATAATTAATTATTCGAAAGAATTAATTAATTAATTTTGGTAATTGACGATTTTAAAAAGTGAGATGCGTTAAGTCATGCATTAATAAATATTTAATTGAATAAATATTTAATGCATTAATAAATATTTAATATGTATATAAATATATTTGGATTTAATTTTTGTAATATTCACATTGTATATTTCAGATGGAATTTAAAATTGAATATTCAGATATGGAAAAACTAAATGAACCAACTACCTACTCCCAATATGTGAAATTTCGAATGAGAAAATTATGGTCGAATACAAAACAAATTTATGGGATTGGATTTATACGAAAATGGTCACTTTGGTGGGCGATGACAACGTGTATGTCCTTGCAGGTGAGATTTATTGAAAATGTCTCAGTTTTACCTTTGAAATTTACTCTATCATCAATGATTAGCAAATATAATTACTAGGTACATGATAGTAATAAATTTAATTGTTGAACAATTAAGCGAATTTAATATGCAAATAAACTGATAATAATTGTTCTAATCTAACTTAATTTTATCAGTTCATACTTAAGATAAGTGCTTACTCACAAACATTATGGGGCGAAGTGCAAAAAGAAGAAACGACGTTTAATGGCTTCGCAGAAGCGACTTATACCACTACTGGTAAGTGTTTCAAGTATTTTGCAAATTAAAGAATCATTTGAAATAAACCAAGCAGAATTCTCGAACTTTTCCACTCTTATTCTTATGGGGCTCATATGGTATTAATTTATTTATACATTTCAATTACTTTTGTCAAGAAATATGTTAAGTCCAGATCGAACTTGGCAGATAATTGCGGTGGGAAATAATGAGACTTAGGTAACTCGGCTCTCGATGTAAATTTATTTTATCACAGCTGCAATAGCGATAATGTTAATGAATATAATATCAATCGACTGGGATAAATGGGGCGAACAGCTTTGGTACTCATATCAAGCATTGATTGTGTCTTGCTGTTGATATTTAGCCAAGCCCGAACAATCTATGTGATGTATATCTGTTATATTTGCTACCGTACACTCTTTCAAGTAATGATAACAATTGCACAGTATGCTTTAAATTTATTTTAGCAAATTAATCTTCATACATACGATATTAAAGTTAACTTCTACCTATATTTCTATAAAGAAATTTTCCTATCATCGCAATTTAATCAAAGTAATTCATGAATATGATTTTTTTTTTTGTTGTAATTGTTCAGGTATCATTGTTAAAGTATAAAATGAGGAATGTATGACATGAAAAAATTTCTTTATACATCGAAAATAATGCAAAATGTTAAATGATTTTAGAAAAAAAAGTTTCGATGATTAAATGTAATAGCGATTACTGACAATTCATTGGGATATTTTTTAAATGACGAATTAATTATTCGAGATTAATTCAGATGGAATTTGGCTAAAAAGATGATAAGTGAAAGTTATGGATTGATATTTGGCTTGAATTCATTATTGCCCTTATTATGCAAGCATTTTTGACAATGATCGTTGTCGATAAACGTGGCTTTGCTATGACTATTAGACCACAGGTTTTCTTCATTTTTTTTTTATTTCGAATCTGGACGCTTTTGTGAAAAGTTTCTTCTTTCATATTATCAAGTTGAATATAGATTGACACACTGCGTGTAAATTCGTCACTGCTACAATTGATACACGTGAATACATCAAGTGTAAGTTCAATAGTGTTATATTTTCATATAATTAGTTAATAAGCGTGAACATGTTAAGTATAAATTCATAAGTATTACATTTACACATAAATAGTTGACAAGTCTTGGATCTTTTTTCAAGCATTGTTGACTGAACGAAACGTTTAAGTTAAAGCGAGAGACTTATATCTCACTAGCGCGCCATCCAATTCCACGACTAGTTAACGTAACAAATTAAGTATAAATTCGTCAATGTTAGGCGCATATAATTAGTTGAAACACGTGAACCGTGAAGTATAAGTTTGTCAGTGTTATATTATATATAATTATAAAAAGTAAGAGATATATTTACTTTGCATACGTATTTACTAACTTACTTATAATCAACGTTTCACGTGCACCAATTAATCATATTAATATTTTCAATTTAATTTTTAATTTCCAATTAATTTATTGATTTGTTTATTCTTTGGTATAGCAAATTTTGCATGCGATAGTTAGTTTGTTATTCATGCGAATTTCTTCAATTTTCAGTTTTTCGTGTATGGCATTTGCCATGCGATAATTGCTCTAATTTTCCTATGCTCAATTGTATACAATTTAACAGTTCGTTTACGACATCGATTTCAAATACACTCATTTACTTTGGATACGGTAAATCAGGAGCAGTTACTGAAAAGCTCGGACAACCAACTGCAGCTAATTCAAATCCTGTATTTCTTCATTGTATTTCAATTCGATAAAAGAAAGATGAAAATAATGATAGTGATAGTAATCTGAATAGTGAAATGATGATTAATACTAATTGACGATCTTGCTTATGCATATATGATAAAATCATCAATCCTAATTTGCAACAAGATTTGAATTATTAAATTTTATCTTTTTTAAACATCTTTGGACATCAATAGTTACTATTAATAAATTCTTTATATAAATTATTTTAATAGGAATAGAATCAGTCAATAATTTGTTTAATAATTAGATATCGGCGACGTTATTGGTTATTGGTTTAAATTTTTGAATAATTTGTTTCGATATTGCATTTAATGTTTATTTTAACTATTATAATTTTTATTTATGGGATAATTAAATTTTCTATAACAAAATATTTCCTTTCCCTTTTTCTGCCATAATATAAGCCCTTACAGAAATATTCTTCCCTTGCGTTTAAAATTCAACAGCAAATAATAATATATAATAATAATAATAACATTAATGATAATAATATTAATAATACAAATAATAATAGTAATAGTAATAAAAAAAATAATAATAATAAATCATAATAATGTAATAGTAATAATAACTACAATAGGAGTTTTTTCAAGCTGTTATATGTTGTTAAAATATAAATTAGCAAAACATATCAAAAACATGGAAAAAAACTTTTAAATAAAAAAGATCCTCGAAAGAAAGCAAATATTTTTAATCATTTTTTTGCATAATTATTATTCGTGAAAATTTCTCTTTCTTTCTTTTCCATTTTATTATCGAAAATGGTTATTGAATCTTTGAATAAAAATTATCAATAAAAAAATTTCAATTATCGTTGTTTTTATTGCTCAATAAAGAAGCTCAAATTTTCACCATAAACAAAAGCTTTTCTATCAACAAAAATAATTCTTATATTTTGTGATCAAGCGTTAAGTAAAATATTTTTCATTAGACAGGATTTTTTTTTTTTTATTATTTATGAGTAATTAGATTCAAATATGTCAGGAAAGCATTTGTTGGCAGACTTTCCTATTAAGCTGTGATAATACGTTGAAAATTTTTTTAATATCAATGATTGAAATTTATTGTTAAACAATTTTGATCGAAAGTTTCTTTATTCAGTTTTTGTTTGTTAAATTTTTTTAAATTTCCTTTCATGTTATTATCATTTTGATATTTCAATTAATTTTTTTTATGAGCGATAAGAGGGTAAGTAGGTTAACTATTATATTGTCATTTTATAGAACTAAATGTAATCTTTTTATCAGTTGCTGGAAAAAAAAGAATATTAGTTTGCATATCGAATAATGCTAAGGATCAGACGTTTTCTTTAGTAATTTAAACTTAAATAAATATATTTTAATTAATATATAATTTAATACTTTGTGAAAAACGGCAGAGAATATATTATTTTAAAATTCAAAATTCCCATAATTTCATTTGATGTTCACTGTATTAATTTATATATGATTTATATATGTGATTCTAAACAGATAATAGAGAAATTAGTGTATTTTATTGGTTAATTAAATTTTTACAAATGCTTAATCGACACATTTTAATTAATATTGATGCAATGTTAATGTCGCTGAAAGAGAACTTTTAAGAATTTGAAAATTATGAAGAATCGTTAAAAAAAGCTGTTTATTTGGAAAAATTTTCTACATTTTTGCTATAAATTATTTTAATATTATTAAAAAATTGAATAATGGTTTTATTTAATTAAACGGCTGTTACAGTTATTAACAGCTGTCTTTTTCGATACTTTCACTATATTTTATCCTATTACAATTTTGTCTATTAGTACTATTTTTTGAATTGCTATGTCTCGCAGTTTTGTATGCAGAAATCAACTTGCATCAATCAGCCCGCATGTTATAATGAAATCATTCTAACGAATATGGTGTCATCTGCATAGAGATTACTGTATCCTTGTTGGAAAATTAATATTTCATAGATATGGTTATATTAATAGTGATTTTCTATTGCTTATCAGTATTTGTAATTGAGTCAATAAGATTATTATTGGTAATATTATTGGAAAATAACAGATAGATTTGTTTTATGATTTTGAAAGATGTAAAAAGTTATGAGATTTGTACTTTCGACATTTTGATTTCATATGGAATATTTGTAATCGTTTGATTTACTTGATTGCAATGGATCATTCTATAGGATGTATCGAGTCTTCTATAAAATATATTAAATCATTCTGTAAAATTTATTATATTATTCTGTGAGGAAATTTCAACCTTCATATTTAGTTTTGCTACCAATTCAGCGTAAAAATATATAAAATTAACTGATAATAATATATTTACCGTTAGGGATAAAAAAAATGAGTTCAAAAGAAATATATATAGGTTTAAAAAAGGAAAGAATAAATTAAAATAAGATTCAGTTAAATTAAATCTTAATAAAATCTTTTCAAATTTTAATCTATATATCTATATTTTTTCCGTTTTATACTTTTTTTTTTTAGATTGAACTGCTATATTGAATGGATCTGTCGTCGATTTTTCTTCAACCGTGACAAAAATTGAGTTCCTTGTACCTTTCAGTGGTAGCATCTCAAACTCAGTTAATTAAATCTTTATTACGATAAATTGGATAATATATCAACCAATGTAGCAGTTACAGGATTTCAATAACACAATTTTAATAACAATAACATAATTTAAAGGAAAATATCGACCCCGATGTAACCGATACGCCATAAGACTGACCTCGGGACATCTATTCAAATAATATTGTTGATTAGGATCCATCGTGCCATTCCAGGAATAGTTCTGAGGTAACTACAGTCATTGCCTTTACTTGGAGCACGAAAATACGATAGCTAATATGATTTACAATGTGTTGACCTATATTCTAATACATCTCTAACAAATTCACTTATGAATCTTTATATTTTTGTTTTTATCAAAAAACTTCTTCGCGATTTCACCGACAGGATCAAATTAATCAAATTTTGATATGTTAATGCGGAAATTTATTTTCAGTTATTGAAATTAAAAATCTAGAAATTGTTGATTCATTAATTTTTTACAGATTATAAAAAAGTATATCTAAACACGATTCTTTGATAATTTTCTTTGATTCTTTGATTCTTTTTCCAAAAAAAAAAATATTGCTACACTCCTAAGTGGTACAATTGCTTGTTCAAACATAATCTCTTATTCTTCTTCGTTTTGTTATGATATGGAACTACTGTTTTCTGCCCCTATAAAATTTACTGAAAATTTCATCCTTCTGCTTAAAATTAACATTCAAATAAAAGAAAAATATTAGCCAATGACAGTAAACTGTGATAAGAATGAAAAATGAAATCAAATTGGAACTAAAATTACGCGTAATTATCAAATAATCGGTGACACCAATAAGATTAAGTTCAAAACTTTTAGTTTTTTAATAAATTTTTAACAGAATTCATGTTTTTTATTACTTTTTTCCTCACTATTATATCTAATAAATGAACGATTTATACCGGAACTATAACGAAGATTTTATTTATGAAATTAACCATTTCTTAATTTGATATGGATAATCAAGAATTCAAAAATTATTAATCAATTTATTTCTTAATGGATCGTAGAGATTTAAGTTTAATTTTCAACAACACAATGAATTTACATCTTTTGATTTCAGGATTAAAAACAGTTCTGAAATTACTTCAATTTACTCATTTACAGAAGTCATTATCATTCCACTGTGCTGGAAAAATAATCATCGCTGTTTGTTTCTTCCAAAACTCTATATTGTTGTTACATCTTCTTGTTACGTAAAAGTCATATTTATATTTCGATGTGGTTCCGATGTATCTGTAATGTTTATCATTATTTGCATTCCCAACTTTTCTGCAGCACTTGTCGTTGTCTCCTGAATTAACGTCAATATCTTTGGAATCATTTCATCAATAGATTCTGGTGTTACCGTCGAAGTTATCGTTGCTTTTTGATCTAATTCTGATACCGTTGTAATATTTGTTGCTGTTCCCCAATTCGTTACTGACATCTCTGTAGTAATATCTGTTTCAGTTGATGCCACAGATTTTGTTGTCAGCTTTTGTTTGTCCAGTTGAGTACGACAATCTTCAGGACTATGAAATTTATAAATATTTTGTTCCAACCATACATTTTCGATTTTTTCTTGCGTATTACAGTAATCGCCTTTGCAAATGCAAACTGGTAACATGAATACACTTCTTTGGTAACTATTATATCTTGGATCCATAAAACAGCCTTCTCTGAATGTATTCATACTGCAGTCTATTCTACTTCTTAACTGAAAAAATATCTTAGATTTAAATTTTTCATTTAAATAATATTTTATATGGGAAAAAATGAATTAATTTTCAATCGTTGTCACAGCTATGGTAGAATTTTTTGCAACTAACATGTAATATACAGTATTCAAGATTATATACTACCATATATCGACTTTTTTTTTCATTTAACTCATTATTTAATGCTACAAGTCTTTCTACAATGTATGCATTATACTATAATTAAAATATGATTAATCGTTACAATCAATTCTACCTCAGCAACGGAGTAACATTTTTTATCCAAAGGTATTGCTCGAAGAAACCAATTATCAGCATGTCGATCATACTGTAGAAGAAAATCATTTGAAAAAGAATGAGGAAATTTTTCAGATTAAAAATTTTTTTCTACGTCATCAAAGATGATGATAGTCATATTGTAAAATGATGTAAATATTTTTATTTATTTTTTTTGAATGTTTTTGCAAACAATATCAATTAAAAAATTATTTCATATAATTCAAATTTACGGCCGAGGCAAATTCACAGATTACAAAAATTTTAATTGAATAATATAATTTTATCTAATTGTAGGAGTATTAATTGGATTCATTCTTTAATTTATTTAGCAATTCAGAAAAGTTTGCAAGAAAAAAATACCAAAGATGCGCAGAATTCTTCATCATCATTACATTTATGAGCTTTTTCAACAAATGCCGAGTATGCATTCCAATGTACCATATAGCAGGTTAATGATACAGTATAATTGATATTAATAAATAGTAATAATGTTATGTGAATAAATGAATAATTCATTTTCCTTATTCTTCAGCTAAATTAAGGAATTTGATCACTAAGAACTTTTATCATTTGAACATAATAATATAGAAAATGATAATACAATTTAACAATTGCGATAGTCAGAATTTGATTCATATACTGAAGATAATAGAGATAAGATAGCTATGATAAAATAAACAAACAAAACAATCAAATTTATAAACGTGTGGTAAGTACGTAACATATGAGATGATAAAAATCAGAAAAAATTATTTTGAATTATTTAAAATATAGCGATAAAAAATTCTGGAAATGAAATAATTATACTGAGAAAAATAATTCGAATATTTAGTAAACTGAACTATTTTATTAATAATTGATCACCGACCTCATTTATTGTCGCAAATCAAATTTGCTAAACTAACCTAAGCAAATTAATAAAATAAAATAAATTATAATAAGTTGCACAAAATGGAAATAAATTGTATAAAATATAACTAAATGCAATGAATCATAATTAATTGCACATTCATGCATTTTTATGCGTCTGCTTGTTATCTTAATCAACTAAATTCACATCTTTTTCCTTAACGGCTAAAATATCCAACTGCAAATTCCTTTATTCGATAACTAATCTTATCGTAATTCGTATACTGTAATCAGATTTCTTATAGTTTTTACTGTTTTTAAAACGAACATTTGTAAAAAATTCTGTTGTAATTTTTTTTTGTGTGTTTTTAATATGTTCATCATGATTACGATGTGAAAGACGAATAAGTATCTTCTACGGAACTAGTGAAAACTACACTTGAAAACGCTTCGACTGCCTATCAAATCTACCAAGAAGACTTCTCTGAACCAAAAATCCCAAAAAAACTTTCTCCACATTTATTAGGATCAAATAAATTAAGCCAATAATATTCTAAAATATTGCTACATTATCAAAGGTGTAATGAAAAAATCTGAACCTATTTAATTATTTATGAATTATACATTCTTCAAATCTGTTACAGTAATGCGGCACCTCAATACCGTCTGCAATTGAACACTACCATAGATAATACCATAGAAATTAAGAGAAAAATATTGAGAAAATGCATGAAAAAATCTTAGAATTGTTTCAGATAATTGCTGTTTCTCATAGCAAATTTGGATAGTATATCGATTAAAAGTAGCAAATACCTGTTGAATTTAATTTGCTCTGGTCATTATTTTACTTGTTATTTTATTGCAAAAATTTATGCAAACAACGATGGAGTAATTTCATCCAAATAGTTATTTAAAAATACAATTTACAAAGACAAGTAATCATCTACAAACGCAAAAACAAATGCACGAAACGTATTAATTAAAACAAATTGAGACTTGATTATATTATTAATTCACCTATTCAATACCTAATCAATTCTAAATGAAAAATAAAATAAAATTTCAAAGGAAAGCCAATCGAAATTTTGGTCTTATTTTTTTCGCATGTAAAAATTATGAACAAATCAACAATTGTTTTATATATTTTCGTTTGAAAACGATGCATTTTTTTAGCAATTTTTAAATAAAGTTTAAATAAGAAAAGAAAAAATTTAGGACTAAAAATTTTTTATAACAAGAAAATGTGAACGAAATACTTTCTTCAGACTGTCATCAAAAAATTAAACAAATGCTGTTAATCATTCCATTCATTTCCTTTCATTTATTTATTTTTTTAAACTTTTTCCTTTTACTTTTTCCTTTCAAATGATGAACAAAAGGAAAGCTCTAAGTAACATGTAACATTTTTGAAACATAGAATTGGAAAAATATTATATTAAGAAATCATAAATTCAAACAATGAATCATTTCATTTTACTGTTTTCTCTAATATTTCCTCTTTTCACTTTTTTTTTTCTTTGGTACTGAGGTTTTTGTAAAATCTCACAAAACTTTTCTTTTTTGTAATGAGATTCTCACAAAGTTTTTTATTTTTATGCAAATTTTTTTATTCAATTGAATTATAGCGTCATACTTTTTGCTAATAAGAGAGAAATGAAATATTAAATTAGTAAGTTGATGGATGCTTAAGTAAATTGATTATCATTAAGTAAATTACAATGAAAAGTAAGAACAGTTTTAAGAAAGCAATGATTAATTGCTATGAAATAATAAATAATAAGATATTGCTTAATTAACAATAGTTTCTTACTTTGAGTCTTTTTTTCTTTAATTTATTATTTGTACTGTATAACCACGTGTAGAAAAAATGAATAAAATTTGAAATTTTATTTCAAATATGACTAATTATAGCAGGTTACATTCAATTTAATATAGTACACATTATCAACTGATAATGCGAATATATAATTAATAATCACATTTTTCAAGTAATAATTAAAGAAGGACTAAATTAATTTTAGCCAGAACTTAGATATTTCCAGTTTTTGCTTCACTTTGTAAAAATCCGAATTTCGTTCACTTTTTTGTTATCGATTTATATGAATAGAAAACTTAAATATAATCTTTAGAAGAACTTAAATAGTAAGAAAAAAATTCAACAATGATTCAAAATTATTATATATCGTTTTATAAGACTTTACAAATTATGAAAATTAAAATATTTCTTGTAGAAAAAAACCATAGTTTCTTATTAATTAAAAATTATTTACTCATTCAAATTATACTTTTTAATCTTGATAATAAAATATAGTCTTGAATAAATGAGAAATTGCAAAGTTGTTAAATCATAAGAGGTAAGACGTATTTTCAAGATTTCTCAATCTGAAGAAGTGATCTCGCCTTTCGTGACTATCCTTTGGTACATAGAAAATAAAGATGTTATTACCTACTTTTGCAATAACATCTTGGACTTTACTTGCAAAAACTAAATAAAGGATGTACTATTAAAAAAATAACTATGAGATTTTAACAATTGTTTATCCTTGTCTGTTTTTTTATTATAGTAGTTTTTTGATTTTGTATATGTTTCATGAGTTAACTATGATTCCTATGTTGTTTTGTTTGTTGAGTTAAGGACAACAGGTGGAGAAAATTAGGTATTGATCGATCCGAAATCTGTCATGTTTATTCTTGGCTAATAGAATACAAATCCTTGGCTGATAGGATACAACAAATATTTCTCCAGTCATGGCTAGTTAATATGTTTGCGGTGATTGTTGATAATGATAATAAGAGTAATAGTGACGATTTCTTATATTATAACCACTAATAAAAAAGAAAATCTTGAGCTTTCATGATGACGATTACCCGTTGCATAAATCTGTTGCATTTGCATACACATTCATCAGTGCAGTGCTGTTGAAGTGGCACTTACAAAGTTTTACTAGTTGCTACTTAATCGGTTGTTAGTCTAGTTACCTTAATACTTAATTAATGTTACAAACCTTATATAATTCCATAATATCAGGATGAAACTGTTTGGTTTCACATTTTTAAAATCTCAAAAATTGAGTGCAGAGATGCAGCAAAGATGGAAAATATCGTAATTTAACATTGTTGCAATTTTCAGCTAGCTGATATTCATTATCACAACTACAGATATTTATCTACATGAAATGATAATGATAATCTTTTAACTCTTTTTAAGAGTTAAAATTAACTTTATTCGCACTCCAAAAAACTTTTTTGGAAATAATCAGCAAATGATTAATTTAAAAAATAATCCCTTAAATTTTATTTACTAATTGGTAGATAAATATCAATTATAAAATAATTTTTGTCCATTAAGTTAATCAAAATTTGACAGTAAATTATTTTTGGCGTTAAATTTAGTTGAAATTTGATTAAATATTGTTAAATTGGAGAAATCAACAGTTACTCAATAAACATTAGCAATAATTTGCCATTAAACAAAAAACAAAGACACTGAAATACTAAACTAATAAAATGAATAAATGACAATAATTGCAATTATTATTCAAATAATTATTGAATTGTTAGAATCAAAATATAAAAACTTGTTCGAATTAATATCGACTAATTGATTTAATTGATACAATATATATTTATCCTATTTATTTATTAAAACTTTTCTCTGTTCTTAATTTTATTTTTGACATTTTTTGCTTCATTTAATTGCAAAACGGTTTATAAAGAGCAGTCTGTTTAATTATTGAGAATTATTTGGTGTTAGCCAATAAATCAAACAAATAAATATATAAATAAGTAAACAAAGGAGTGAATCGACAAATGAATAAAAAGATAAATAAATAAAGAAAATCTTTGACAAATAATTTTTATAAATAATTCTTGAACGGCACACATTGTTTCAATTATGTCGGATACTTCTAATTTAATAAATTCTAAATTAAACTTTAAAATAATCCCAACGATAAAATTTACTTTGAATGTAACTTTAATTAAAGGGTCACGGTGAAAAGAAAAATATCAAAATTGACCAATAGATTTTTCAATATTAAAACGAATAAGTTTGAATTATTTAGCTCAATTAAAAAAATTTTATTTTATCCACATCCATTCTAGTATAATTTTAATTTTAATTAATTTGCAATTAAGGAATCGATTAAAGCTACTGATGACTTGGATTAATTTAAAACGCTGTCTGATCTAATTGATTTATTTAATCTATTCCGATTTGATTTAGATCTTATTTATCACACATATGAATAGGAAATCAAATAGATACATCAGTTATAGAAATGAAAATTCCATTCCGAATAATTTTTATCGATGACAGCATCATAGAACTATTAGCAGGTATACAGAATAATATAACCTACTTAATGTAATTTAAATGTATAGATAAAATTAATTAATTCAAAATATTTTGCAATCATTGTCTTTTTGAATTTCTTTTCTTTTCATAAACGTTTGGCTTCTTGCAAAAAAACTTACTTTTTAAGTCAAATAATTAAACTTCTCGGCTTAATAAATTTGACTGATTAATTGATAAGAAAATTTAATGAATTTCATAAATTTTACAGTTTAGCATATGATTCGAATAACAAAAGTATGAAAGATATAAAAATCAAAATTGAGAAGTCAATGCTTAATAGCAAATAAATATTATTTTTATTTTTATTTTTTCGTTGTTTTTTCTTTTGCTTTCTTATAAATGACAACAAAAAAAACGATGAAAAATAATGAAAAAGAATTTTTTTTAAAGTTTATTTTAACATTTTGGAGATTTTTTCTTGTTCCATTTAAAAGTTTGAGAAGGAAAAGAAAAAGAGAAAAATTTTTATGTTTATGAATAATCGGATGATTAATTCTTACTTTAATCAATCTTGACAGTTAAAAAAGTGTATTGATGCTAATATTGATTTATATTTTATACATACCGATGATTTATCGATTCTAAATATTATATATTATCCTTGAATTACTTTTTGTTTTTCTTTTTTGTAAATTTATTTCAAAATTTAACATTGTTCGTGAAATTATTATTTTACACATTATAAATTATATAAATTTTTGCGGAATTTTGTTTGTGAAATTTCAAAATTTTTTCGTTGGATTTTAAAAAAGAAAAATTGAAATAATTCGGTTAACAAAGAGGAAAAAAAAAATTTCAAAAATAAAATCAATAAATCTACTATTATTTATTTATGTTACAAAGTTAAGTGATGATTTTTTTAATTTGTTTATTTAACTCATTATTTGATCAAACTTAATTTAAAAATTGGTCTATACCGATATATTAGCAGTATTTTCTCGGCCTATTTGATTTCTTATTTGAAAAAATATTTCATTGTATCTTAATATTTATCAGGTTATCAATACATTTTCCGATTCTAATAAGAACTTGTCATGAAATTTCGACAAAGGATTTTTTTGTTTGAATTAATGAAATATTTCATGTTTGAATTTGGCCAATATTATTTTTAATTATAAACCTTGATTAGAATAAAAGTAAAGAAAGAAATTCTTGAAAATTCCGACCTGAATATTTTATTACATTATCTAGGGAGAAGGCTCTCAATTCTTTTTTAACAAAATTCTATGATCTCTAGACGATTTTTCCCTATTTTTTTAATCTTAGATTCCGAAATTAAATCGTAAAATGACAAATAAGAAAACAAGGAGGAAAAATAAAACGAGATTTCTCGACAAAAGCAGTGAAATTTTTTTTTAAAACTTAAATAAATAATTCATTGGGATAAAAAACAAAATTGATATAAATTAATAAATCGGAATTTGAAATGGACTCAAATATTTTATTTTCATTCAAAATAAAGCTAAAAGAAAATAATACACTAAAAATTAACATCGTAAATAAAGAAATTTTTAAACAATAAAAATTTTCAATCTAGAATTTAAAATCGGAAAATCGCAGCTGCAATTAAATTAAAATATTATGCAGCACAATTTGATTATTTTTAAATTAACAGTTTCATTGATAATAATGTAAATTAAATGATTGAATAGTTGATAATAAATTTGTCTGTCGAGATTTTTGCATATACAATGGGCATTACTGTAATAATATAAAATATATAAAAATTTTGAATCAAAGTTTATTCAAATTGAAAATTCAAAGCATATTAAAATGAAAAATTTTAATCATTTAAGCAATGTTATTGAATGTTCTAAACCACTTTAAAAATTGAAAAAAATCATAAAATTGAAAACATAAATCGCAAAATAAAAAAATCAGTACTGAATCTGAATGACTAAGTAATTTTAGTTAATGAAGGACCAGCATTACCGGTGAAAAAGAAAAGGGAAAATTAGATAGAAAAAATTGATACAAAAATTTTTTTAAGTTTTGGAATTTTTCACAGAAAATAAACTAGCTGCAAGTAATTGTTTCATAATCAAATGAACACGAGAATATTCCATATTAAATTAATTATCGACTGGTTTATAACGATATATGATTTGATCAGAAGAGTAGATGCGAAAGAAGAAATCATGAAAGGCAAAAATATCAGCTAAAATCGAAGAATAAAATAAAATCAATATTGACAACCATTGATTTCCTCATATTTACCGTCTAATTGTTATAATATTTGATCTATGTTACCATGACATTTAGCTTATGTTACAATGATATTTGATTTACATGAATAGAATTATGAAATTATTTCAAACATGCTCATGGAAAATAAATCATAGTAGTATCTTTTTATGGAATAATGTATAATTTTATTATTAATGTTATCATATGTTTTTATAAAATATATGAACAGAGAAAAAGAAATTTATAAGATAGCTTAGGAATGACGTATGTGATCATCTGCATCCAAAAACTATTGTGGAAAGAATCTGAATTTTAACTTAACAAGCTCAATCTAAAATACTAAAAAACAAAAATTTTTTTGTAAGACAAATTGGAAATATACAGAAAATATACATGTAATCTTTTCGTTGTTGAAGTATTTCACGTGAAAAAAAATTTAGATTTTATCTTGTAGGTTTAATTTGAAATAGTAAGCATGAATACATAATTCTCTAAATTCATCCAAATATTTATCTGTATACTTTAGTTAGCAAGTCCTTCAATTTTCTTCACAAGAATCGTGTTCATACTGATTTCTACATTGTATATGACATGAATATGCATTTCTTTCTTGTCCATATATTTTTCGTAGCACTTGAAGGATATCGAAATTCGAAAATAGCTTCTGAAGAAAGTATTATATCGAAAAACATTCATTATATTAAATATTATAATATACTCTCTGACGTTAGAATTTCATTGCGTTAAATACTATTACATTTTATGCGTAAATTTAATTATATAAAATATCATAAATATGAATGGACCACGTAAAAAAATACATAGATTACGTAGAAAAAATTTCCGTATTTCTACCATTTCAAATTATTCACGATGAGATTAATGATTTCATAAATTGCTCGCTCGTTTATTATATGTTTTTCTGATTGGTTTTGGTTTACAGACGGTAAGATGCTGTCGGTATCGAAGAAATAGAGCACTTTCTTTTCTTTCCTTGATGAAATTAGAGATTGATGAGATATTGAAAGAGCGATGATTAGATGTTTAGAGTAACGAGTTGTATTATGTTTGAAGATAGAAGAGATGTTGATACAACTAATAAAGATATATTTATTTTAAAAATTGAGAGAATTGCAGAAAACTGATATATAGTTATGCTGAAAGAGAAGGAGGAAATGCGTTTGTTAGGGATTTTAATATCGAGAAGTGGGAGGGATTGAGAAAATATTTAAATAGTAATATATTGTTGTTGCAACAAAGAGTGAGAGTGATGAAGAATGTAAGGGATTGAATATGGTTTAAGGAAATTATAATTTTGATATGATTTGAAAATAAATGCCTAGCAAGTGAATATATGAATATAAAACAAATTGAATTCGTGATTAAAAGTTTGTATAACTTAATTTAATAAAAAAGGTTGATAACTTAATTGTCATGGATAAACTAATTTAAAATAAGTTGGAATATGCATTTCTAAAATTTTCATCGAATGCGGATAGATGTATCCCGGATTTGGACATCGTTCCACTGCAATAATTCGAGAATGATTATTTGAGATTCTTAATTACAATCGTAACTGTCATTGCAGTTTTAATTTATCACTAAAATATAGTAGTATAAATTGTTGTTCAACGCTCGGGATTTTTCGCTGAGATTGTAAAATCTTATTTAGAATGTGCGTTCATGAAACAGGGGAGGATTAAAAGGTAAAAAATTTTGCGAAGTATTAGCTTTCATTATTGTATTTTTGTAAAGAATTATTTTGCATTTAGGAAGAAAGGAAAATTATTTTTCTTCTTTATGTTTCAGATATTTTTACATGGAAGAAAAACATATTTGTGAATAATAAGAATGGTTCAAACTTTGGAAGGTAAAAATTTTTGTAAATATTTTATGATAGTTATAATAAACAATCATGTAGAACTTATTAGTGTATTCATTATTTCTCTTGATATTAAAGGATAAATAAATAGACATATGAAGGGAAAGAGTTATAATTCTTTTACAGATTTATTTTATTTATCTTATTTATCCTATTAATTTATTTTTATCCATTTTTGATTTACTAAACAATCGAAACACCACTTTGTACTTCTTCTTCATTTCATGTTATTAGTTTTAGTTATTAATTGTTTTTCTCTTTTTCTCTTTTGCTATCGATTATGTATTGTTTTGTTTGTTCTCTTTTCAATTAATCAATTATTTGCTTTTTTTATTCTCATGTTCTTTTTGTTTGTTTGTTCAATCATTTTATTTACCATGGAACTATGATCTTAAGTTAGGCATTTACTACTAGTTTTGCTTGATTACTATTTATTTATTTGTTGTTTATTATTATCTGTAATTGACTAATTGTTCATTATTTATTCTTTATTATTTATTAGACTTATTTGTTTGGTCAAATTTTTTAATTGAGTTGCTTAATAATAAGGGAATTTAATTCAACATATCTTTATAGATTTGATGATGGCAATGTTTGATTGTGCGGTGACATTAAACAGCGCAGAAGGAGCTCGAGAAGATGTTGCTGAGTCACTGAGTAAAATTGGAATTGATCAACCCACGATTTTTCTTTCCGCTGCATATACATTTTTGATGCAACATAGCAAGGTATACAGAAGATTTTCTAAAGTTTAAATTCGTCTATTTCTCACTGTTTTCACTTTTTATTTAAACGAAGTTATATTAACCTATTTTTTCTAAATTATTCAATTTTTTTTAAAAAGTTCTTCAGTCTCAATAGGTTTATAATGTTTCGATAGATTTATAATGTTTGCAGGTTGTTTCAAATTTTGTATTCATTATTAAACATTTTCAAAACAACTAACACATATAAAAAATACTATTGTCTTATTTATTATTCATTAATGCTTATTTTTTTGCTAGTTTTAGTTCGTCTTTGGATTTTGAATTTTAATCAGCTTTTGGAATTTGTAGCTTGAATTTTGTTTCATTTCACAATTTTTAGCTCATAGGGCAAAATCGAGCTTTCGTATTGTCAACAGTAAATCGAGTTCTTGAATATAATCAAACACCGCAAGATTTAGATGAACAACAGGCATTACTAATCATAAATCTTGCCACACAAGAAATGACGCTTTCGAAGGTTGATTTCGTAATTTTTTTCTAAGAAATAATTATTATGTATCTGAGAAATCACTGCCATTTTCAAAATTTTAGTAAGGGTGAATTTAAATTCTCTTCAGCGTCATAAGTTATCAGAATAAAGAACCTACAGAATGTATTAAGATTATATCCATATAATTGCATGTTGCTATTAAAGTAGTTTATTTGTTATAGTAGACAATTAAATCTAATTAATATGTGGTGTGATTTGGTTATCGTCTTCAATATTAAGCTTATTTCTAAGCATTTTCTACGACATTTTAAAAAGTCTAATAATTCTTAGTCCTTCGAATTAAATTGCTTTTATTCTATTAATTATCAATAAATTTTCCGATGCCTTGTATTGAGTGAATTTTTCAAGTAATTCTATTCAAATTTTGATTATACAGGAAAGTGATGATTGGCCCCAAGCTGCTTGCAATGTTTTGGTCACTTTGGCGAAAAGAAGTCGATTCGTTGGACATGTGATGGAAGCATTACTTCAGAAATTTCCAGCAGGACAAATTTCTTCACCTCATCGATATATCGTTTTGACATTAGCAAATGTTGCTGAACACAATGGTGAATTATGCATTACAAAATATAAAAAATTCAATTTTTTATTTTCTATTTTCATTCAGTGATTCATATTAGTCTGCTGAAAATTTCGAATCTTTTCGTTTTTATTTATTTTTTTCAAAAAATTAGTTCTAGAATTTATCAAATTATGCTCATATATTAATAATGAATTTTAAGAACTTTTTCAGCAATCGGATTCGTGCCATTCTTGACGGATATTCTGTCACGTTCGATTTCTGTTTTGCCTCATATCAAGACAGATATTTATCGATACGTTTGGGCACATGCTTTACGAGCATTTTGTGAATCAGTTCGTGAATATGTTTCTACCTCAACTGTCGCAAAAGTAGAATATTGCGAAAATGGTGATAGTGATGATCATGTTGAAGAGAAGCAGGTAATGTTTTATAGTCATTTCAGGAAATTGAAAGATTTCTAACATATTTTCAAAAACAGTTATAAATAAAAGAATATGTAAATCTAATTTTATGTCGTAATATAATATTTTAAAGTGATAATACAAGCGTTCGACCAATTTAATCAAACTATTTTAAGAAGGGATATAGATATTGTGTATTAAGATTATTTTATTTTCAAGAAATCTATAAATCAGATATGTAGTGGACCAAAAGTTGTACAAAAGAATTATGCTGATCAAATGGAATTGGCTTACGACCCAGTATTCAGCTGGTTAAGTGCTAAAGATGTTAAGGTAATATTCATTTTTTGAGAGATGAATTTTTTTATTGAAAAAAAGAGAAAGTCATCAAGAATGATGTAGTTTTTATAATGCTTACTAAATTGAGTAGCCGCATGTGCTTGATTATTAAATGATTAAATTATCATGTGCAAGTGATGATTTTCCATGAAGCTTTATAACAACTGATTGTTTATTGTTTCATAGCAATAAATTCAAATTTAGGTCCGAGCTGAAGCTGCTAGCTGCATCGGAGAATTGTGTCTGATGATTTCGCCAAAACGTTTAGTAGATGAAATGAGAAAGTTGATACCAATGTTTTTGAACTTACATCGAAAGATTAGTACTGATCAACATCTTGTAACACAGGTACTTGATTTGTTTTATTTATTCGTATTTTGTATGAGAAAGCGAATAGTATAAATAATCTTTGATATTTTTGATATTCCGATTAAGTATGGCACTTCAAATATATATATTTTCCTTAATTCCCATACTTTAAGTTACACACTTGCATAATTATATATTCCCAGTCTCTTTTTCCAGTCTTTTTTCAGTATACATCAAATAATCGAAAAATTTGCATCAACTTAGTATGCGCACTTTTTAAATTTATTAAAACCCCACTAATCTTCTAAATTTCTTAACTTCCACCTTTCTTTTGTCGTGCTCTCCCTTAATACTTTCTGTTCCTTTTTTTTGCAATATTTCGATTTTTCTCTTTCTCTAGGGTTTGTGTTGTTTTTTGGAATCGGCATGTACCGATGAAAACTGTCCATTAGATGCATATTTGGAAGATATCTTGAATGCGTTATTTCCGTTGGTATATTCCATTCCCGAACAAAATATCGTTTCAAACATTTCAATGCGTAATCAAAGCGAAGCATTTCGTTGCTTTCATATTGCTGGTTAGAAATCTGTTCATTTTTTACTTCAATAACTGTCATTATTTGCTAAAATTTAATTGGAAGTTATGATTTAATTCTATTTATGATTAATCTTCTGAATCCAATTAAGGCTATTAGTTTTGCTTCCTTCAGTTTTAACAATTTGTTATTAAGCATTCATTCTTTTTCTTTTTGCGCTTTGTTTTTGAATTCTTGCGGCATCGTATCCACTTAATTCTTTGAATTAATATCTTATTTCGTGAAAATTGCTTATCATTTCAGAATATCGAAAAAAAAAGTTCTAAAAAACTCTCCAAATAAATGTTAATTTTTTTTTTTTTGTTTATCCATTCTCTGATTAACTCTAATTAACATAGATTACAAAAGTTATCATCAAATTGTCTATAAAAATTATCGACTATAATTCGGCAAAAAACTTATGATACGCAGTTAGAACTTTCGAGTAGTTTTTTTTTGGTATCTGCATTGGAAAAGTCAGGTAATTATCACTGAGGAATTAGCACTAAATAATAGATGCTATTGATGCTGAATATTAATATTAGGATGATAACTGACATTTTTATTCCCTCTTTTTAAATATGTCCAATGAAATTTTAATTTTACAAAATTAGTTTTATTGTCGTGCCATATAACATACGATAATTCTTACTTTGATAGTTCATTTCTAGAATCGCATCCCGTTATATGAATGAGCGCGTCCTATTCCAGATTATTCCATTATTATTCTGTAAGTAGTCGACCCTTATGAGGAGTTTTAAAGCATTTTTATTCATTAATTTTTGCATACTATTTCCTTTGCATTGGTTTCATTTTTAATTTCAGAAAATTAATTATCAAAAGATTAAGAAATGAATTTTGAGGTGAAGAAGAATTTGATTCTTTCTTTTTTTTTTTTTTGTTTTGTAATTTTCAATCCAGTTAATGTCGCATTTTCAGATATAAAATAAAAATGGAAATATGTGTTAGAGGGATAAAAATTCTATCTAAATGCTCAGAAGTTTTTGTCTTTCTTTTTTTGGAGAGTATTTCATTTGCATGCATATCTTTTGCTTGGTTTGAGTATTTATCTGTACATTTTCATATATTTAGTATGTTTCAGCATCACGTTTTGCCGACAAAATTATATATTATTTACTACATAAAATGCAAAATGTGCAAGATAGTTCGAAATTGGGTGCTATCAATGTTCTAAGACATCTTCTTAATTCAGCTGGTAACTTTAATTATATTTTCCTATTTAACTGATAACTTAATTAATAATTAATCAAACACAAAAAAATAGAATATTTTATAAATGCTATTTACTACATAAAATCGAATTGTTTCAATTAGATTTGATTATCTTAGATTTATTCATCTTTTGGGAAACTTTTCGTGATTATTTATTGAAGAATATATAATACTTCATTTTTTACTTTAGAATGGATGATAAGGAAAAAACAATTAATATTAAATAAGTACAATTCAAATATGGTTAAATGAGTATAATTTACTGCTAAATTAAGATATTCATTAACACCTAAATAAATATATGTGATCAAATAATTATGAAAATAGTCATTTCTTTTTGCGCTATATGGTATTATGATTGATTAGTATCATTTGTTTGAAAATCCGATATTTATATAAATAATGTCTATTTGTTCTTACAATTATACTGGGTAATATCAGATTGTCCGGATGTTTGCTTTATTCTGCATTTTTTGATGGTAACAAAAGTTATTCATTAAATATGTCGAAAAATAAAATTATTTGAAAGAAGATACTTTGAATAAAAATGAAACAAGAAAATTAATTTAAATTTATCATTAAAATTAATTCCGTCAGATTAACTTTTTTATAATCGATGAAGGAATTTTCAAAATATTTTGCTTACAAGATTTTTATAGAATATTTTCTGGATTTAATCATAAATACAATGAAATTAAATTTAGGACCATATGTGGAAGATAAACGTTCGTTGGTAATTCTTGGTTTAAAGCCAATGTTACTTGCTGGTAGTGAAGGATTGCTAAGTATTCGAGTCAAAAAGGCAATATGTCAATTATGTGTGGCATTAGCTGATCATGAATATATAGATGTGGAAGGTGGTAATAATGTAATCATGTTCTTAGTAAAGAATCTCGTCGTTCAAGAGAGTGAAGCGGTAAAATTTTTGTCTTTCATTTTTTTTAATGTAAGAAGAAAAAGATTGTCTTTATATATTAGCCATTATAACATTGATAAAAAAGGTTGCTGATCTGGATAATAAAATTTAGAGAATATATGGGGAAATAAAAACTAATGTTTTTATAGCTTTCGAATATTGCAAGGAAGATTTATCCAGTCCTTGAAGAATTCGTTATCTTCTAGAAGAGCTTAACAGTTTAACCGCTGTTTTATTTAAATCATTCATTTTCATGCGTATTAGAATTGAATTATCCATTAGATGAATTAACATAGAAAATTTGCGAAATATATAATTGTTTCATATTCCAATCAAGTAGTAATATTTGATTGGAGTAATAATCGAAGATGAAAAAATTAACAGTTGTATGTATAGCGAATTTTATCATTATAGAAGTAAAAAATATCTTAATAATTGATAGGAATAACATCTTAAATTTTAAAATAATTTTCCTCTTCAGACAACAATGGATTAATAATTTTCAGGCTAAGAAAGCGTTTTTCTCATCCGAGACAGAGCTAGATAGTGCGGCACATTTACGAGCACAATGTGGACAAGCTTTGCAAACAATAACAAAAACATCGTCAACAGCTCACAGTGTTAGTTAAATGGATTAAATTATAGTCATCGAGAAGCTTTGGTGGATTAAATTATGACATCATCGAGAAGTCGAGATTAGGATAACGAATAATAAGTTAAAAACGCGATTAAATTATATTTCAAATATTCTTTGTTGAATGTCCTAGCAGGATATTTGTAATATCAAGTAATGCACGCTTCCAACATCTATAATTCATATGTAAAGTATTTTTTTTTTTTTGCATTTGCAGTAATAGCTGGAATATTTACATAATGATAGCGATAAATTAGATAGTCAGTATTGAAAAATCGTCAGTTTTTTAGAAAAATATTTTATGTTTTTTGTGTAAGCGATCGTTTGCATTATTCTTAGCAGTCCAATTTTTAATATGGAAAATATCGTTTTCAAAAATAATTTTCTTTATGCTCTTTTACTGCAGTTACTTTGGCCATATTTGTTTGAATTTATTTGCGTCCAAGAATATAACATAGCATTAACGGATATCTTTAAATGTATCAGAATTCTTGCTGAACGAACGATCGAAGCAGGAGAAACACTGGATTTTGAGACGGGTTTTGATAGCCGTAAGTAATAATAAATAATTTATTGCATTTGCAATAAAAATGATTAATTGCTGGAATTAATGGAAATTGAAAAAATATATTTCAAACAAGAAATTCGGACCGATATGATAACAAATAGAAGTAAAATTTATAACCAAAGATTTTATTGCTTTATGTATCTGTCACATTATTTATGATGCTTTATAATTAAAAACTTTTATAGCACATGTTGCTGGGAATCTCCAAGTATTTTCGCGACTCATTACATGTACAAATAACGCACCACTTAATCTAATACTTTCAAAGCGAGCTACAGAAGCTTTACGACTATTAAGCATTCTTGCACCATGGTTTCATAATTCACTGCGAGATGTTCTCCCAAAACGTTGCGACGAATTACTTGTTTTATTGAAAAGCAAGTTTATTTTATTTTAAGTTTTACAGTTTAAGATGATAAAATTGCTTGTTTTTAAGTGATTTAGTAATAAAACTGAAAAATATTTTATGAAAATGAAAAATTTTAAACCTCGCAAATTTAGATCTATATTACCTTTGTTGTCCATCTTCATTGTGCTAATTTTAGGTTTATCACCACCAGGTACACTCGACAATATGTTAGAAAGAGGTAGTAGTGCAGTCTGTGAGCTTCGTCTTGCACGTATCGCACGATGGCATGCACACGTGCTTGATTTGTTAGATTTGTGTGTGAGAAGTGTGAACGATGGTGAATGGCGATGTGGACTTGCAGCTGCTTTGGGGAAACAGTTTAGTTTATATGGTGATGTACCCGAAGAAAAAGTCCGCATTTCAATTTTTTTTTTCTTTTTTTTTGCAATAAATTAAGATTATTAAATTCCCGTTTTTACTATTATCTTTATTTTATAAATCCATTAACTGAATGGTCATCTCTTTTTTCATAGATATTACTTGAATAGATGACGTCTCTCTCTCTCTCTGAAGGAACCTTCAAAAAAAGTATTAAATTCTCATTCTCAACATTATTTTATTTTGCAGATCTATTTATTGAAATTTATGCTTACAGATATGACGTTTATTTATGTAATATCTATGAAGAAAGAGATGACATTCTGTGAATAGTTGGCATTATAGTAAGAGTATTTTTTCGAATTTATAGTTAGATTGTTTAAGTGTACAGTAAATCTATAAATAGTCAATTCTTCAAATATTTTTTAAATTCTTTTATAGTCAGTTTTTGAAACTGTTGATTTCAGGCATTCCTAATGCGGTGTCTTGGTGGTGCTTTGGCATTATCAACAAATACAAGTTTTGTTGTTGATCATCTTATTTTGCTGTTCCGTTCAACACTACATGCACAACAAGCTGAACGTACAGGTTGTGCTCAAGCGATTGGTTATTGCGCTACGACGCATACTGATTTGGTGCTTACAGAACTGGAAAATATTGCTAAGTGGGAGAATTTGAAGAAAAGTTCCGGATTATTTGGATTTATTAAGGTAATAAAATTTTTCAAATTTTTATAACTATTTTTCGGTACTAGGTACCTGGTGAAAACCATCAGAGTATCTTCTACTCTCTATGATACCCCTAGTAAACTCATCGATAATCACTATCTTGCCATTCTTTATTATATAATCTTTATCGGCATAAACAGCTTATGCGCACGTAATCTTGTTCTACATAGTGAGTCATTATCATATTGTGGTATCATATAGCGAAGAATTCTCAGGACTTTTACTGTTTTTTTGAAAATCTTTTTAAAAATTACAGTTATTTTCACATTGTTTATACATTTCTTTTATACAGGAATATTTTTCTGAATTTTCTTGCCTTCTTCATTTGAGATGTAAGACTTTGGTAATTTTACGTAAATTCAGGATGCTATGCCATACAAACAGTACACTGATCAGGAAATGATTAATTTGCGCGCTACCATCATGCTTAGCTATGGTATGATTTATATTTTAAAATATTATATAAGAAAAATTTAAAAAAAAAACATAAATTATATAAAAATGTTCGAAAATTTCCAGGTCACGTAGTTTATTACTGTCCAGTCGACGTAGTTACGCAAAGATTGGAACAGACCGTACTTGTATTTTTACGACGATATTTGGAAAATCCAAAGGCTAGAGTTTCACATTGTTTGCAAATTTAAGTAAGGTTTGTTGTACGAATAATTTTTGTAAGCGATCGCTTTTTTAATGAGATTAGTAGTACTTTTATGAAATAGATTTAATTTTAAAATGTTGATTAATAAAAGTTGGATAGTCTCTAGTGCTGATAGTCTTGCTGATGATCTAATTAATTAATATATTGAATTTTAACATGTATACCTTCATGCGATAATCTAATTAATTAATATATCGAATTTGGAAAGATTTAACTGCTGAAGTTACGATGATCTCTCCTTCGAAGTGATGGTTTGCTTCGGTGTCATATCGGAAGTCGTAGTCGTGTTTGTATCAAACAATAATAGGGATTGCTGGTCAGAGAGACAGAATGAAATGTGGTTTTTCCGGGTGAAACGAAGTAGTAAAGAGAATCGTAATTTCATGTGAATGAGTAATTCTAAACACAAACAGAATAACTTTTAGCAGGAAGTGGTTGTTCGAGAAGCTTTATTGGAAACAATATATTTGATTGCGGTCTCAGTCGGTCCGGCGCATCTGATAACGGAATATCATTTGGAATGTCGTACGGAACTTTTGAATCATATTAAAGTTAGTGATTTTCTTCTACTTCCTTCTCTCATTTCTTGCTGCAGCTACTAACTATCAACAGTTCACATTAGCTTTTTGTAAGAAATGTTTGTATGAGCAGTTATTTTTAGTTTTTAAAAATTACAGTTTCTTGCTTGTCATGATTATTTAAATTTAGGATTATGTTGAATCCGAATCACCAGAAACTTTATCGAATTCCATAAGGTTACTTGCTGGTAAAGCAGTTGCTGCTTTAGTGTTAGTTACAGTTTTATTTTTCTGAACAGTCCCTCATAATTTAATTAATATTTTAGTTTTTACAGTTCATCAGCAATATTTATTATTAGCAGTTCTTATTATCTTTTAGAGAATATTTTATTGTTACACCATTACTCCAGTTTTATTACAATATTATCTTTTATAGTGAAGATAAAATGGTTACTTCTGGAAATTAGACAATACTTTTAGCTTGTAAAGATTAATTTTTTTTGAATGTTTGTAAATTTGTAATATATTTTGTGATTTTAGTGTATTGGAACCGGCTATATCTGACGATGATATTTGGCAGATTGGTTATGTTCTAACAAATTATACATTTCCTTTATGTCGTGAACGAAGTGGCTTAAAAACTGTCAGCCTTTTTGGTATTAGTAGCTCACTTATTAGATTTATAATAGATTATTTTTTCTTGTATTAGAATTATAATAGTTTATTTCTGAAAGTTAAACTTCATATTAGAAAAATGCAGTTTAAGTGTACGGTAGTAATTTTAATAAATAAATTTGTGTTTTATTACTTATTGTTTTTTGTCTTCTGATGTTGCAATTAAAAATTTTAATATACTCAATAAAAAAATAGAAATATCTAAGCACATTAGCGTACTTCTTCAAATCTTCTCATCAGCGAAATAATTTAAATAAAGTAAAAAACAAAATTCTACTTTACAATCCATATGAACATACGAATTTTATATAGTTCCTTAATGTTTTTGTAAATTTATATTTTTAGTATTAATCTGTTTTTTTTTTAGTGTTGAGATAATTTTTTTATGATGCAAATTTTCCATGTATGGTTTATAATTTTCCGAAGAAAACGAAAGAAAAATAACGTGATTCTGCACTAAATTACGATAAAAGAATTTGCGCAAAATGAGTTCACTTATAGATTGACGATGATGAAAGTTCAACAATGATGGAGGCTACAGTAAATCAGTACCATGCAGCAATCGAGCAAATAATTAGGAAAAAAGCTGTCGTTGGGACCGTCACACATTTGTTAAAGGTATATTTGCTGTCGCTTTTATATTCAAATAATTTAAATTGATGATTTATAATACCAAAGAAAAGGTAATATGAACAGTAAATTTATATTCATAGATATTATAAATTATATTCTTGATTCTAATATGACAGTATAGTAATTACCGACTTAAATGGGTCTTTAGAATTCCCATTTTCTAGCTGAGTAAGACAAAAAAATGAATTTAACATGAGAGTGATAATATTCCAGAAAATCATATCAACGTCATATTAAAACATACAGTTTTTCGTATAAGAACAAAATCAGTAAAAACATTACATTGGTAAACATATTTCGTTATATTGTATTTGCAGTTATAGATTATAACTTAAAATGTAATCGTACTATAAAAAAAAAGAAAAAAGTGATAAATAATAAAAGAAACATAAACTATGTATGAACCATAATTAAGTTAAGCGATTTGAATTGGAATTCCAAAGTTATAACGAAATTCGAATTCTTTTTTGTTAATTATTAAAAAAACAATAGACGAGCTAACTGTTAAAATTATAAAATTTTTTAGATTTCACTAAATTTAAAATTTCATTCTGATTAAAGGTGCATATCTATTTGAAAACTTAAAGAATTTTGATTATATTTTGTAGCTCTTTCAACCACATTATGCTTCTGCTGCTGATCATGAACGCTTACGGGCTGTCGATGCTACGTTACGTGTGCTTACGGTTTATTTCGAACATGCTACAGATTTTGCACTTGGCGTAAGCATGTTATATTTGTAGTTTTAGATTATAACGCAGTTTCTTTACCGCTAAAAGTTTATGTAGAAGTGATATGATTAAGGAAATGAAAAATTTCTTTTTTTTTTTCTTATTATCATTATTTATGATTGTACACTGAAAGTGAATATACGTAATGGCAACGAAATTGTTTTTTCTACCGTGATAATTATCAATGAAATGGCAAAAGATGATCGAGTGATGTTGAAAAATAATTAGAATTTGTTGTAGTTTATTATCATTAAATCATTTTCTAAATTCTTGTTGATTTGTTTCATTTTTTTTTAGCGTGCAAATGAGTTTGGCCCTATGTCATCATTGTTAGCTCGGCTCGTACCACGAATTGCAGATTCATTATTTGCTGTTCGTCATGCTGCATTGCGAGCTGTTTATTGGACATTTCGACTTGCTCATGTTTATAAAGGTCTTTTAAAATTATTCTAACATTATTGTATTCAGAAAAATTGTATAAAGGAGGTAATTATTTCGATTTAATTATTTATAGAATATTTTCCAGTTTTTCAAAACTGAAGTGATATTATAGGTCTTGCACGAGACAGCATTGATAATACCTTATTTGATCCGACTATATTCATCAATAATTATCTTGGTGGCGAGGGCAAGCTGGAGGGAATGCTTTCACGGAAAGCTGTTAAGGTTATGGCTGATGTAAGTAATCCATAGATTTCTGTATTAAACTCTTGTTTCATTTTGTGAATATAATAAATGTCTCATAATGTATCATATTTTAAGCGAAGTTTAATATTTTTCAAAATAATATCAAAACGATTAAGTAGTCTAGAATAATTCTCTAATTATTTTCCCGACCTTTGTTTTTTCAATTTCTATTTTTTATTTACAGATTATTGACAGCCGCTTGCCGCAGTCCCAAATCCAAACATATATATCAGGTTTATTTGGCATGCTAAGTGATCGCCAAAGTCAAGTCAGTTCAGCAGCTGCTCAATTACTTACTAGTATACTCACACATCGAGGCGACACCCTTTCTGCTGAAGTAATTTGTTGTTTACTTATTTATTTGATTTAAATTTTGTTTTTTCTTTAAATCTTTTTGCAGATGCTAATATTAAAATTCGAATTGTTACGACTAACCAAAAGGATAGTCTTACTTTACAGGCTGATACACTGGTGACAACATTATTAAATAAATTACCAGATATACATGCATGCGTTCAAACCTATACTGATTTATTGGCAGCTTTAATAGCATTTGCATATCACCAGCTTTATGCATGCATTGATGTTATGCTGGTCAGACCTTTACCCTATTGTGTGTAAGTATTCAAAATTTTTGAATTTAAAAAATATTATATTTTTTCAAAAAATTAAAGTGCAGCTTTATGGAATAACAAACTCATGTGATTGGAAACGACGAGCATGCGAGTGGAATCATCATTCTGGTTTATATCCTTTAATGAAAGATTTGAAATAATCATACTTACAATTAGTAACTTATAGATGCATTCAGACTGAGTTGTTACAATGAAAAGAAGTTGGACGTTATTTTCCTTTCTATAATGTGTCGAAATATTCTTGATCTTTTTTAAGAGAGAAATTCTTTCATTTATTCTGTCCATTTAGATCAATGATCGACGCATGGCATACAATGTCGCATGATCATTCTCTGTTCCCACTGATTGCTGATTATTTGTTGGATTTAATAACAGCTGGATGTGGTTCATCGGAAATATCCGAAGTGCCGTTCGAAATTCTGGATACCGGTGCTGGATCATCAGTGAAAATTGTAAAACCTGAAGTTTGTACATTAGCAGCAGCAATTGCAGAAATCATTAAGGCAATGTTTTTGTTTTTGTTTCACTTTTTAAAACTCCATCTTTATAGAAATTATTATCTGATGAAATCAGATGCAGCTAATTGTATTGATAAATTTTGTGTTTTACCGTGTGATATATTTTTCCATCAAGAGCGGAAGATTTTTGATCCCACGACGAATTGACAACATAAGGAAAGTCTGTCACAGCTATAACTATTGAATAATTCCACATTATTCCGTAATCAAATTCCAACTACTTTTTTAGTTTCCAGAAATGAAAAAAAAAATGGTAGGAAGTGAATAAGAATTCGTACATTTCAGGCCGGTGAACCAGAAGTAGAACTTTTCAAGCGAATTCCAAATATTTTAGCTTCACTATTACAATTTCTTGCAGCTGTTGTTGATACTCAATATCCAGTATTGATGAAAGAAAAAGATGGTAAAATTTCTGAATAAATCCATAATTTTTAGCATAAAGATTGCAATATGCATGTTAACCTTCCTGTGTAATTTCTTGACTGTGTTTCCAAATTAGGATACATTCCTTTCCTTCAGTAGATGTCTTTGTTTTCTTCTGTATTGTTTTTTCTTATTTTCACAAAAATTCTCTGAATATATTATGCAAGTTCAGGTATAAAATCGTTGATTATCACTCCGGAATTACGTCGATTATCATCCACACCAGCTGCTTTGGCATCTCAAGCTTTGCGAAATTTGTTTCTTCGAACACTGGATGATGCTATCGTTGAAAAGATGAATTCAGAACGTGCATGGAGTGATTGTGTTGATACACTGCATTTTACGAATGGTGTTAGTTCTCAAGACTAATTTTTAACATATACCGAGATTATCAGTAATTTCTTCTGAGAATTATTGCTTATTTATTCATTTTTTCTGTTATTCACAATATTATTTATTATTCTTTTCGCCAGAATAATTCTATATTTTTATCTAATAATCATTTATATCCTGTTATTGCTGTTTTATGTAATATTTAATACAATTGCATTTTTATGCTTATCGTTTTTGCAGATAGCAGTTTTAACTCGTTCGCTGAGTGAACATCGTCCTGAATGGATACGACCACTTGTAACATTGATGATACCGCGTATGCAATCTCCCAGTGATGCATATCGTATTGCTGCAGTGGCAGTTTTGTCTGCTTTAACTAAACGGTGCGTGTCAATACTATATATTCTTTCTGAAAAGTATGAAAAGAGAAAAAAAGGGGAGCATTTGTGGGTTTTCCCACTTAGCGGATAATAATGTATTCATTTAATTTTATAATGTCTCTTAATTACTAATTAAAATCATTGGGATGTATTTTATTCCTTTTTTTAGGTGTCCGAATGAAGAAGGAGAAGCAGATAATAAGCTTCTTGAAGCGCTAATTGCAAACTTAATGAAGGCATTAGAAGATCGTAATTTAAAGATCAGAAAAGTAAGCGCGGGAATTTTTATACGAATATTTGGATGAAATTTTTATACGAATATTTGGATGATAATTTATACTAATATTTGGATGTATATTTTCTACACAAATATAATTTTAAGTTAGCTGTACGTGGACTTGGTGATTTGGCTTGCTGTAGTGATTCCATTGTAAACAAATATTCGTCGGATGCAATACAAGCGGCAATGGCCGGATTAGATGATAGTGGCGATCGTCGGGATGAAGTAAATTTGTTTTTATTCATTATTATCTTTTTTTTTCGTTATTAAAAATTTTTTATTAAAAAATTAGTTTTTTTGAAAAAAATGTGTTCTGATTTCTTGCTTCTTCTATTTCATTGCATAATGACATACTCACTTTCGTAAATTTTCAAAATGTCATTATTTCAGATTGCAATGGAAGCAGTCAATGCATTGAATAAACTTTCTACACGTGTGCCGAATACACATCTGGAGAATATATTGTCGAATGTATTGTTGAAATTACGACCATGTTTTGAAAAAGTTTGTAAATTTCATTATTCTCTTTTTTAACGATGGAATGATTAATATTACATTAATATTACAAACTTAGCATAATTTTTTCCAAATCTCTTTAGGATCTTAAGCTTCATGGAAGAAGAAATGATATCATTAATGCTTTATTGTTAATATTGAAATATGGGATAAGTTAAATTTTATACATCTTGTGAAATGCTTCTTTCTCAATTAATTATGCTTTCCACTTTCTTCATTCAGTTAGTTTTATATTAATTTTAGGAAAGTAGTGCATTGCGTGCTGTATCATTCAGTTTATTTGGTGAATTAGGTCAACGTGTGGGTAGTTGTGATGCATATCGCGAACAGTTACTCATAAATATTGTTTCAATTATTTTGCATTTAAATGATGAGGAAGATCAAGTCAAGCAGGTAGCAGTTTCAACTTATTTTCTGGAATTTTTTAAATTCTCAGGATTTGGTGATGAATGTACGAAATTCTTGATGAGAGAATTTTTTTTGCTTATGAGTTGTTGAATTCCATTATGGTGCAGATTTAGGAATCTTATTTTTTAGTTTTTTTCATTACTTTTATTGTCATTAGAAATTTATAACATCAATTATCAGGATGGCTGGTGTAGGACATGATACTAATGACTTTCTAACAAAGCTTTGTGATGGTAGTTATTAAATTCTATTTTTAATCTTTAATTAATTAGGCTGCTAGGTTATTAGCCTCATCTTTTTTCTGTATGTGATTGGAAATCGTGATAACTCACTTATTTCCTAATTTTCATCATTTCTGATTTGCAGTAATTAAATTCGGTTTTTTTTTTGAATAATCAAATAAATTGCGAATTTGTTTTTACATTATTGGAAACATTAAAATTTTTTTTTTTTACTTTTAAGAAAAATTTATTTCAGATGTGTGCACGATGTCTTGTGTCGGTAAGCTCGCTTCTGAATTCCGATCGATTAACGTCATTAGTTGAACGTGACTTGAAAATAGATGAACAATGCCATAATTATCGTCAATTTTTGAAAGAATTTAGTGTAACATTAGTAAGTTCTTTTTGTGGTAATTTATGTTTATTTCTTTGGATTACTCATATTTAATATTTATGGAGTAAGGTGAGAATCACTACAAATCGTCTTTCGCTTATATTATTATCTGATTAGCTATGTTAAAAAGGTAATAGCTTTTCAATAACACTAGAAGAATTTGGGTTAAATCCTGATATTTTCTTATTTTTTTATACATAATGCTCTATGATTTTACGAAAAATAGTTGAATATTTAACGACAATTTTCCACAAATTTATGAATTGACAACCTTAGTAAAAATCCATTTTTAGGCTTTTTCATTTCCTGATCGCATCAACTATTATGCTTTGAATTGTAATAATTATTTTAAAAGTACATCACCTCGTATTCGTTCCAATGCGGCTTTCATGACGGGTTATTTGTTGGGTGAATTAACACCAGAATTACGAAGTACTGTTTCGAAAGAATTAATATTTGCAGGTAATTTTTAATTTTACTTTAGTAATAATCCATTTTTAGGCTTTTTTATTTGCTGATCGTATACTTGTAAATCTAATTTTTATAAAATTCCGTAAAACTTGCTAAAATCAGAAAAAAATTTAATTCGGAGTATTTCATGCAAGAGTTTTTTTCTTAATTAAAAAGCAGATAAAGCAATCTTATTTTTGCAAAACACTGAATAATTTAAAGTTTTTGTAGTTAGTATTTTGATTTTTCTATAATATTAATGTAATATACAATTCATTCATTGGAACAGTTCTAGTAAAATGAAAGACAGTATTCGATTACTCAGATCTTAGACCCTTAAGCGAAAATACTTTGTTCGAATTTCATATTTCAGTTTAATAAATTTTAAAATTTGATTCAATTATTTATAATAATGCTAGTCTGGAAAATGATTTTGAATTATAAAACATTATAAAACTGTAGTCCCTTATGTCTATTTTATGTGTGTTATTATTCAGGATTGATGTTACTACTGAAAGATCATGATATTGATGTACGCGTATCAACTGCTCGAGCTATATCATGTTTACATCATTATACATAACAATGGTCTAAACAAAAGTTACCGGTTTTATAGTATTTGTACATTCCTTTCTCTTTCATTGTTCGTTTAGTTGTACTTTTGTTTTTAATTTTAAAATTTAAGTGAATTTCAAAGGTGCATTTGAAATGCCTTCGATTTTTTTCGATTTATCAGAAATCAGTAGATAGCATAAGTGAAGAATTCATAAATATATATTAATTAAAAAGAAAACGATTTTGCGTGTCTTCTATTTATCATTTTATCGACATTATTATTTTTTATGGATTAGTTGATTAATGCTACTCACAATCTTTCCAGAATTGATGGTTCAATGATTTTGATATTATGATTCAATGAAGTTTCGCTTTCGATACTTACATCAATCTTAGAATTTAGATTAGGTTCCGACACGTTTTTATGAGATTGATTATAGTGTTCCTATTAAACTTGATTTCTAGTGAAGGCAAACCATTCTATAGCTTTTTAAAAATTTAGATATCTAATAAATCAAGAACTTTTTAGGGAAAGTTTTCAAAAAACCTTTTTTTGAATACACTTTCAAGAAGCTATAATATTTTTTGTAAAAATTTATGCTTTTGTTTTTTATTGCCATTTGTTCTTAAATAAGATCTTTGTATTATACATATTGCTAAATTAATAGTTTAATTGCTGTTCTTTAGCAATTCTTGAAGCAGCGGGAAACAGTAATATAGTAATAAATGATATTGTTCAGAACATATATAAAATTTTATATAAAATTTTAAAAATTTTATCAAAATTAATGAGATTTCGATTGCTATTCATGACATCTATTCAATGTTAATTGGACGAGATTTCATAATGTACATTCCACAACTCTATGGTATTATATTAAAAATGATGAGATGTCATGTTTTTAATAGGAAAAAAATTCATTGTTTAGCTAAGGAAATGATTGAAAAGAAAAAGTGTAAAAAGTTTATACTGAGCTTCATATTCTTAACTTAATTTGATTGATTAGAAGATCTTATTTGAATGTTCAATCGGACGTGTTGCTCGAATCTTTTTATTTCATTTCATTTATAATTATCATAATTCACATATTCTTTTCTTCTGTTAATTATAACTCATTCATAATTGATATTTAATTGTATTTTCTTTGCAAAATTCGTTAATTTTATAAAAATTTTTTTCAAAATTAGTAGTATGATTTTCTAACTTTTTCCTTTTTCCTTTTTTTTTAACATTACAGCAGTTATATTTAAATTATGATATTTTCAAATAAAATTTTTCAAAAATTTCTAAAGTTTGGTAGTTTAGAAAGAAAAAAAATATTTTTAAGCTTTTAAAATTATGCAGTTCGTATCCTTCCTTCGTAAGAAGAGAGAATTGACGTCGGAATCAAAAAATTTTTAGTTGTAAGTCAAGTTAAAAATGCGAACCACTATGTGATGAAACGCGTAGGAGCGCAATCGATGAGTAGTGTATGTAGAAAGTTCGGGTTTACACACAAAGACCGATGATGATAAGGTTAAGTCAGTTCTGCTACTGAATGTAAGTGATCGACAGTTTCATAGATCCTGCCGAGGTCTCTTGGTATCGCGAATAAGCGCCAAAAAATTCTGTGTTAAAAGAAATATAAAAATTTATAAGTGAATGTATAATTAACTTGTAGGTAATATTGTAAATCGATTCATATTAGTAAATATGTTTATATGCTCCAAATAAAGGTGGTGATTCTGATGACCCTAGGACTTTTGGACTGTACGAGAGATCCTGACTATCGAAAGTCATTTTCAAAATTCCTTTTCGAAGGATCTTGAATATCAAAATTATCTTTTTTCGAAAGAATCCTGAATATCAAAATCATTTTCCCCATTGATTTCTCATTTTCGAAAGATCCGAAGTATTAAATCATCCGTGAGGTCAGCTGGGTGGACAACATCAAGAATCATATTAGATTTCTTTTTCATACCGTCATTAATTTGTCTTATAGAAATCTTAATCGTTGAGTTCTTTGTCATATTGGAAATTAGGGGTTTAATTACTCAAGTTTGAGACTGGTGTCTTTGGACATTATCTTTGACAACTTTTGAAGCTTAACAGAATATCTTTTTGGGAGATAAACTAGATAGATCGCATAAAATGGATAGATCGCATTCTTGTTCAATTCAAATTCTGTTTTACGTCGATCGGATTTTCGCAATCCATAATTATGTTTGTTGTCCTTTTTCCTTTTTCTGTGACTTCATTTTTTTGAGTTTCTTTGATAAGATATTGTTCTGTAGTCATATAGTCTTCAGCGCTATTGGATGGATTTGCAGAAATATTTTTGACAACTGGACCTAAAAAATATTTTTGATAATTGGTACTTGAAAATATATGTTGAATATCTCTATTAAATTTGTATATTCGAATAATAATTCGGAGTAATTTATCCAACTACTAAATCGAATAATATCCAAAAGATTTTTCTTTTTTGTTTTCTTTCATCATGTTTCATACAGATATCTCCTTTTGATTTTCTTTTTTAATTTTTCTTTATTTCTGTCCTTTCCACTATGAATTAATATTGATTGTTTGGCCAGAAATTTTCGGTTTAGATAGTCAGCTAGGTCCATTCCAAAGAATTAGTTTTTAGTTCATTGATTTTTTTCCCTCTAATAGCCACATTTAGTTTTTTAATTTCATCTAGACAACTTTGAATAAACCTTGGTTGTTTATTTCACTTTGTATCCATTTCATGATACTTACTGAACCATTCCAAAGAAATCATTCAAAATTTTGTAGTTCCAACTAAACAAACTGCAGAAATTAACTTCTTGGAATTATTGTTTCCCCGATTGGAATAATTATATTTTTAAAAATATTTCTTTTTTTTTAAAAAAAATGTCAGCGATGACTAGATTTAACCCTTAAAAATATTTTTTTTTTAAATATCAGCGATGACTGGAAGTTTGAATCGCTTGACGAGGCAGATAATTCTATGGAACTTACTCTGATAACAAACTACAAGTAGAACTATTAATTTTTGCATAAAAGTATTATGATAATTATAGCAAAACTTGAATATAACTTTACATTCGCAAGAAAATTTGACTTTATAAAGCTGACAGTGTCGTGGAAGTTTAATGTCTGCCAGATATATTTTGCTGTCGAGCTCAAACCTCAAACTTGGGTAATTAAACCTTCATTACGATATTTGATAACATATCAATAAATACAGCGATTATAAGACCAGTAATATAAATCCAATGAGTTCAATAAAACAATTTAATGACGATAACATAATTTAAAGAAAAAGATTAAGTAATGTCCGCTGTAGAAAATGTCCAAGGAGAAACCCAGAAAAAAAACTATAGTAATCCCTTTGGTGTTGGGTTTATATGTTAGGGGATGGAGTGGTTTACTTTAAGGCATTCAAGCACCGGAAACACACCGGAAATGATACAAATAGGATTGAGTAGAAAAAGACATGGGAGCATAAAAATTCAAATTTGTTAGATAAGATAACAATAAAAAACGTGTGAAAAACAATTTCAAGGAATGTAGATATGTCGGAGATAATTGATGGTTTCATTAGCATTTTAGCATTAATTTACAATGCGAATGAGAAATTTATCTCACTATCTATTTGTTTGATGTTTCGTTTTCACGACAGACAGTTTAGCAGTTGGAGCTCTTGATTTCACTGTATCTGTCGCGAATTTCTATATCGCGAAACCTCCAAATAAATAATAAAATAAATTTAACATTTAAATGATAAACAATGTTAGCTGTATTATGAATCATTTAACTAAATTTGTATTTTTTACATTCATTTTCTCGCGCTTTATCTTTTATTGTTATCTAATCGTATTCATATCCTTTCTTTTAAATCAAAGGGAATAAATTCCTGCACTATCTTCCTATAAGGAAAAATTCCCACGCTAATATTTCAATCTCCGTTTGTTACAATTCATATACTGTAATTGAATTTCTATGGTTTAACACTTGTTAAATTTTAAATGTAAGCCACGCCCATATTTAGTATATGTTTTGAATGTATAAAACATATATACCCGTGATTAAAATGCAAAAATTCATTATAATAAAAATTTCTCTCCCTTCAATCGAGTGGACACATACGCACGACTCTATTCGATTCCTGCTAAATTTACTAAATAAATATCTCCCAATAAATATCTCCGAACCCTTTTTTTCAACAATATCGTATGTTAGGTTTTTTTTTTTTTAAAATATGGTTTTTAAAAATAATGTCATGAAAACAACAAATGAGTACTTTAAAGTTTTTTTTCAAAATAAAAATGACTTATGTCATGATTTTATAAGTGAAGCAGATGCAATTCTCTCCTCACACTTCTTAATGACTCTATTTTTTTTGTTGATTTCATGTTTTAGTTATTCTTTTATTATATTGTCGTATTTGGTAGTCCAGGTTGAGCTCGTAATCTTTTAATTGTTTATTGGAATCTACTTCAGCAATGACCAAGATTAGATGCCATGGCCATCTTACTATGTATTTCACTTTCTTTGAGCATATTTTTCTGGAATTGTTGCATTGCTAATTCGTCTTCGTCTTTATTCGGTAACTTATTTATTCCCAGTAATTTTTTCTAAAACTGAACAATATCGATGCAGTTATTTATTTTAATTAGAGACATTACTCTAATTAGAGCAGGACTAATGACTGAACATAATGCTGTTGAATTGATTTTTATATCCTTCAGCTTTCAGCTATAATATAGCAAATTGATGTGCTGAGTAATCACTATTGGTTCAAATTCAAAGAAATCTGCTTTGATTATTGGTTTTGGTTCTCTTATTTTTTATAGAATTCTGTTCAATGGATGGACAGAATTGGTAGAAGAATTATAGAAGTCAGTACTAATTCTTCCATTTTTCTTGGTCTGCATATTTACGCAGACTAAAGTAAAATTATAATTCGAGAAACATTTGGCATCAATGAATTAAAAATCTGGATTTTTTAGGAGAAAAAAAAAATTTTCAAAATGTTCTTTTTATACTTCTGTTAAATATTTAAATACCAACAATTTACATGTATTGATTTATTAGCCACAAATACATCTCTTTGATATCATATCTTTTATTTTACTTTATTTTTGTGGAATAATAATTGCAAAAAATGTCAAAATAACCAAAATATTTCATAACATAAATATGCTGAAAACAGTGTATTAAATATCTTGGTATGATCAAGATCTGATTGGTTACACTGAAAACAGTGTAATATCTTGGTATTATTGATTTGTAATAAAATTGTTTTATGTTTCCTTAACAAAAATCTCTTCAAATGTCAGTCGTATAATTATGCAATGATGCTTAATGCATTATATCAGTCAGATTTTGACCTGTTGATTTTCAAATATTGTAACCAATCAGGTCTGGACATGTTATTCTTCAAGTTTTAAAGCGTTGCTGATAAATTGCAAACATCTTCACTATAGAGAAGATCGTTTTTCGTTGGGAGTTCATTACTTATATTTGCTCATTTTGACTGACGAGCGACAAGCGGTTTTTCCAACTCTCAATATCAACGACTTTGACAGATTTTTTATTTGTAAAAGTATTTATCTATTCGCTATATTTTTCCAAATTTGTGTATCATATTTGTGACGAATAAAATCCTCACAGTAAAACTTCGTTACACAACGAATCCCTATCAAATTCCCAATTCTTCAATATTACATAATAAACCTTTCACAACAGTGGATGAATGAGGTAATTTAAGCGATTAGCATTTGAGAAATGAACAAAAAGTCATGTAATGTATTGTGTTAACTACTAAGAATCTAATAAACATAATCAAATTTAAAATTATTTCAAAATCTAATATACTAGCATAATAAAAATATTTTTTAAAAAATCTTTTATTGATTTCTTTTTTTTTTTTCATAAAAATCAAAGTCAGAAAGAAAAATAAAAATAAGAGGAAGTAAACGGAAATGTTCCACATAATTAAAATAAATTGGTTGATCAATTCCCAAAAATGAATTAATCAAAATTAGTCTGCCATAAAATTACTATTTCAAATATAGTATTGTTTAATACTTAATCCTATAAATCATTACTATTATATCGGTATTACTAGTCGGAATAAATATTCCTTCAATAATTATCACAAACAATTGCATTCTTCTTTTTTTTTGTTTCTCTTTTTTGTTTATTATTATTATAAAATTATCAAGAAAAAGATATAAGTGTAAATCAAAGAAATAATTTATTCACTTCTTCAATTTTTTCATTTATAGCATAGGTAGGTCCATTAAATTTTCCTTCATTGACTTGACGCCGCTTTTCCTTAATTTAAGACATAACAGTAATAATTTATGGAGAAATCTGAAAATATAATTAATGTATGCCTATAGCTAATTGGTTATGTCTCGTTTTCGATCTACAGTATGTCTTGACATTTTACAGTGTCATCGATGATATTCAATTATTCAGTACATCTTTATAGTATCGTCGACAGTACTTGGCATATCCAATTTGCAAACCGATCACAATATTTATAATACTCTAATTATAATGAAAAACATTCTATAGGAGAAAAAAACATAAAAAGGTGGTTAAATAATTGGCTATACAAATACATTAATTATCTCAATAGCAATCTTGATGCACCTGAACTGTCACTGATACTGTAGAAACGTCGTAGCTATAATGAAAAGATGTTAAATGAGAAAAAAGAACAATTGAATAATGTCACTGACTGAATTTTGATATATCGAATACTGTCACCGATACTATGGAATATCATAATTGCAATGAAAATATAAATTAATCAAAAATGAAGTGATGGTGAGGGAATAGTAAAAATGAAGGAATAATACGATTGATTACAGCCCTGATATACATAAGGAATACTATTAATAGCACTGCAGAAACACTTTTGTTAAAAATTTGTATTTCTCATGCAACTTTTACAGTATTCCTGCGAATCTAATACTGCATAATTACCGTAGCTGACGACGATTGTATTTTATTCTCATTCCCAGCTTGTAAATATGTTCACTGCTAATGCATAGTGGGTAAATCACGGCTTGATATTATAACATTTACCGCGATAATCTCATTTATCGACGTATAGTATTTTTACCCCGGAATATTTCGGGAGACAGGTTGGAAGAGAATAGATGTGGTACGATTTCACTTTATTTCATATTTTTAATGGAAATGAATGTGTTTTTACTACTAGTCTTCATTCAGATAATTTTGATAAAAGTGATAGAAATTTCGTCTATTTATTCGTTTAATTAATATTACAAATAGACAGGTAATTAGAAATTTACATACAGTACGCTACTGTAATAATGAATGCATTTATTCACTGTCAATATTTACGATTCTTCATGAATAGAATCGTACATAAATATATAAATTAGCGCACACATTGGTTATATGAGACAGTCGATATCTTAAATATAATGAATGTACTGATATATATTATACATGTTTTGTGGCACGTATCATTAATTTTGGAATAGGAATTTTTTCTGCTACTAAAAAGAAAAACTACAGATTTATTTCTCCTGATAAAAATATTTTTGTTGCTATATTTTTGTTCTCAGTAAGTAAGATATATTTAAGCCAAATTATAATGGTTTGTATTAGTTAAAATAATTCATCGCCTGTTTTTATTTAATTTCATCCTTAGCTTTCAGCAGCATATATTTATATTAAATATCTTGCAGAATTTGCTAACAAAAATATGCAATTTCGCTTTTTCGAATGCTAACGACTGCGATAATGATATCAAATGAAACGAAATTTACTTTGAAAGAAGATGATAAATATGAGGTGCTGTCAAATTTATATTAATTTCACTTAATTTGTATTTTCTCTTAAACATCTAATTTAATATGTATAAATTTTTAACTTTTTATGATATCATGATATATTAGTGTTATTATCATCAGAATTTTTCATATATTATTTCAGGCATTTTATATGTTCTCTAAATATATTTGTTTTTCATATATATATGGCCGCAAAAATTTGTTTTTCAAATAGTGCTTTTTTTATAGCCTTTTTTATTAAAATAACATTGACTGTCTGCATGTCCAAGAATAAATTAACTACAGTTAATATACTTCTTTCATAAACTTCATGTTCTTTTAGCTAATTATTTCAAACTTATTAAAAAATTGGCCAGTTGTATCTAACTTTTTCCACTTTCTTTAATTTGATTACATGAAATGTTCTAATAGATTTCACATGAAGATCTAATCATTAATGCATTTGCAGCTTACAACATTACGAATGGTACCTGTGACGATTACCAGTAGAAATTTTTCTACATTTTCGAAATCAGATTTACAAAATACTCCGGAAATTAATCATTCTGGAAATATTGGTACCAAAAATGATGGCATTCATTTCGGCAACATAATGGTGAATTCAATCGAGTATCTGAAGAAAATGCTTGGTTTAACACCGGATTGCCATAATGGGGGCGTGAAAACATTAAGAGGTAAGAAACATAAAACTTATCATGGAAAAACAATTATCACAATATAAGTTTTGTTGAAAAATAACCCTTAGATATTATCTTCGGATTTTTGCTGTTTACAGCGTTTTTCAACATTCTTATGAGTTGCACATATTAAAAAGTAGCCGGAACGAATCGAAGTTATGGTTCGATAATATTCGCTGATCAACTTTTCAAGATCTAGCTTGTTATTAAACTTCGACTTCCTAAGTTTTTTATTAGACTTTCGATCTGGTTTATTTCACCACATTCATTTAATTTTCAGGCGAATGTATTTGTCCCAAATTTTATCGAGGTCATTTGTGTCAAGAATTGATTTGTGTAAATAATGGTACTTTGGTGAAAACATCTAAACTTGCACAATACACATGCAGGTTTATAATTATCGTTTAATATGAAAATGAGAAGTTTTAGCAGAAAAGTAACATCCTTTATGTAAACCGCACTTAGTTAGAAATTTTCCAGTAAAGTAAACTTCGAGGCAAACTTCGAACTTCTAATTTTTCGATTAGATTGTTTCTTGGGACCAAGTTCATTTTGATTAATAATTTATTGAATTAATAATATGATTATGTCATAGATGATGGGAGATCGAAATTTGAAATACCACAGTAGGAGGAGGATGCAAAAGTCAAGGCAAAAGTCCCAATCAAATTTTACAAAGAAAAAAGAAAAATATCTGCTTGGGAAAAGTAATAGTCTTAGAAAAGTAAAAATTTTCAGGTGTCCCTATCCGGAATACATACATGGCCATCATTGTGAACATGTAAAATGTTTAAACGGTGGTCGTCCGATGGATAATGGACACTGTAAATGTTTGGATTACTGGTATACTGGACAATTTTGTCAGGTTACCTTTACTGAATGTTTTATTGGAATTTTTTTTACGAAGCAAAAAATTAGCTTTAGAAATTTCCTTTATCAGTTTCGTTTTCTGTCAATAATTTTTGTGTTACGCACAAAAACTAATTGAAATATTTCTGTAGGTAGTAAAGAATAATAAATATGTCCAGTTACTAAACCATGTTAATATTTTGGACTATTAATTTCCGTTTCAGGAATACGCTGCATCTTGGGGTGTTGTGCTTGGTTTGCCTTTGTTATGTATGGTAATTATAATTATCTGCTGTGTTGTTTGTCGTTTGGATTTGTTTCCAAGAAAACCTACGCATTCACGAAGTACATTTTACTTTTGTAACTATGAAATGTATTATTTAAAGAACAATATATATAATTATAATATTATTTAAAGAACAATAGCGGAATTATTTAAGATTTGAAATTAAGCCAACGAACGGCATTTCAACGCAACAGTGATTTTTTTTTTTGTTCAGGACGTCAAGTGCACCGCTAAATGGAGTATGCGATGAGCCTGTAAATCATCGACGTCGTGGATTCAATATGGGAAGTATCAGGAGTGACAATGAAATTTGTCTACGAATGCAGGCAATTTTATCGAACATTTATCTTTTTTTTTTATTGTTAAGCTCAAAAATTACTCCTAGTTAATGAGGATTAATTGTAATATACGGGCATTTTTTTTGGATTAACAACAACTTTGGTTCTTTCTATCTTAGTTAAGTTATTTGTTGAACTGTTATCGATACCGAGGTCGACATAATTGTTATCACTTATTGCATATCTCATATTGCAGGAGAACTTGTTAAATGATAATGGTGAATCTGCTTTTGTGCTAAGGCCTCGTAGTTATTTTATTCCATCGTATATAATTCACCTTGATGCAATGCCGATTTTGAGTCGTAGTTTATCAACAAATCCAAATTCGTCAAAACCATCCGATCCTCCACCCTCTTATGAAGAAGTGTGCTTTTTTACTTTTTCTTACAGTTATTTTTTTCTTCCCTTCAAAAAATTTATATTTTGCATTTTTCTTTTCCTTTTTCTTTTTTTTTTAATCAATAGAGCTTGAAATTTGTAGCATAAAAATTTATCTGAATATCTAGATGATTATTAAAGAAGACTTGCTTTTAGATAACGAATTTTTTTGGGGTAAGGGTGGGAGGAGAGGAAGGAGAAAGCATCGATCTTTTTTTTTTTTTTTTTTTTTTTTTTTTTCTTATTGTCCGTATCTTTTCAGTGCTTGTGGTTCGTATCTTTTTTTTGCTTTTGAAAATATACTATTCATCCGTCTGATATCAAACATTTTAGTTGATTTATAATCTATTTCAGGCAGTTGCGACATTTTCATCACCACAGCATCATATTAATAGAATGGACGCAGCAACTTTTCCACCTGAATATACATCTTATTCACACCAGCTATTACCATCTTCCCAATTTCCTAATATTCCTCGAAATAGTTAGTACACCATTAGTATTTCCTATAGATTTAATGTAAATCCATTTTATTCTATAATTGTACTAAAACTTTATGCGAAATGCGGATCAATGATGTTTTTTTATAGGATTTAGCAACTTTGCTCTTTTTATGTAGATTTCAATCACTGTTTTCCTTCCTATTTCTGTGTCATAATACTATTAATTATCACAGGTTGAAAGAGTAAAGTTTATCCATAAGGATTAGTTTCTTTGATTTATATCTGCTTGTCTTTAACTCATGCTAAATTATTCTTTGCACGGAATACATTTTTTGTTGTGCTTTGTTTTTTATGGTAATATCTCATTTCCCATCTTCCTCAAGTTTTATCAGGATGCAAACTGTTAATGGATTATTTACTGATTGAATAAAGATTTATATTAAAAATTTTTAGATCAAACAGATTTCCTTAATGTCATTGCAATATTTACCTAATATTTATTCACTGTTGTAAAGTATGTGTCAACTGCGGAAGTGCGAGATAAATGTATTGCAGGAATTTTGAAAAAATCTTCAGAAGTACTTGTCATCAATGTTTTGGAAATACTTTTCCTAGGATGATAAAAATTGGACTATATGAGGGTTAAGCTGATGACAACATGAATATGTGTCTTGAGTTGTCGGTCTTAGGGTTTGTCTAAACTTTCCAATTTTATAATATTCCTCAAAAGTAAATTAATACGGTTTTAACTTTTAAATCTTCAAGAATTTTATCCCCTAATGCAATTCAGTACATGAGCAAAAAAAAGCTGGTCATCATTTATATAATGCCTAAAATTAATTTCCGAATGAATCGAAATTCTCTAATTCATCCATTCCTGTTTAGGATTAGTATCATATGAGGGAAACCTAAACTGCAAATACCTATTTATTGATTGTTCGATTGCTTGCATCAGTGACTTTATGATAATTTGGAAATGCCTGCATATGAAATTACTTTAATTACCCGATCTCTGGCTAAGGTTAGAATGCTATTTTTTTTTTAATCAGAATTCCTTATTATTACTTTGAAATTAATTTCAGATTTTGCAATAAACTGCATTTATAGATTTATATTTTTTAGCCAGAATTATTTACAACAATACGTCGTGCTGCAAAAGTTTTGCTCGATAATGGTGCTATCATCGAAAAATTGGAGAGCCTTGGACATCGTGACCTTCCCTTCAGGCGAGTGAGAAAGCAAACAACGGAGCATATATACACGTCAAAGTAAATTTACTCCCTGATTTTATTGCATTAAAAGGTAGTAAGTGAGATTAAGGTAAAGTAGTTCAAACTTTTTTCATTGGAGAACGTGAAATATTGCTTAAAATCAGTAACTCGATATATCATCTCATGTTTCAGTTACTTCCTAATTAAGGCATTCATGCCACGTGAAGTACGTGATACAACAAACACAATATTGCGTAATGATCTCGACTTAGTTCATGTCATGTATATGCATGAAAAGCCGCAAAAACCGATTCATTGTAATTTAGCAGAATTGTTAAAGCCTCCATCAGAAAGGTAATTTAATATAGTTTCTTATTCTGTTAAGTTTTTAAGTCTTAATTATTCGGATTTTGATTTCCTTTGCGATGAAATTAACATTTACATTTAGTCTAGAAAGTAAGGATTGGGTATTAGTATAAATCGATGATTAATATGGATATCAAATACTTCTTTATTAACTTGTATACACAAGGCGGTCGATAACTAAATAATTTTCAAAACTATAAACAACAGAAAAAATGGGTCTATTTTAAATTATATATAGTGAAGTTTCTCTTATTTTTTTCTCTCAGAGAATCGGTAAAAGCTTTACGAGACAATCAAAAATTGGGGCATTATACACGACAAATGATTTATAACGAACAGAGAAGGAATGGAAGGCTATTTCCAAAATCTTATCCAATATCAGAACCGGAAATTATCGGTAGATCGAAACCACGTAAATATGAATAGCGTAAATATATTAAGACGATGCATGAAGAATGGTATGTAAAGTAAAGTTAAACTGTTGTTTTTGTTATTGTTTCCTGATTTCCTTCAGCAGTCCAAATATCAGCAGTTCCGTCAGACTTATTCTGCGTGTTTTGCTGAAAATATTTTATATTTTATGATATTAATTCGTCATTTAGAAAACTGATAAATGCGATTAGCACATTTATTGATGATGATTAGTAATAATTCTCGTGTAATATAATCATAAAATTATGAAATGAGATTTAGACTTTGGAGTCATCTCATATTGTGTTTTTTTATAGGTTATCGGAAGTAATTTGATTTATAACCAGATAGAAAATTCACCTCTATTTCTTGTTTGCTTTCCATCTTTCTCATCATTTCCATTGCTTCATTCTGCATTTTTTCCAATTTTTCGAGTGTTATGGATTTGAGTGGAATGAGCTTCGGTTTACAGAAAACTGGACTGAGTTCTTCTTCGTAGAATAAAAGCCCATTTCTGGCATTCAATATTTCTTTCAGTTCACCATCCATTATACTATAACATTTAAAGTGTTATGAATTAAAATATTTTTCAATTACTTCTTTCGTAAGGTTTTAACACTTTTTAAAATATATTATTGGATAACATGACTTGCATTGTTTTTCCAGGCAGTGATATGGGAATTCTTGCCCCATAGTTTTCCATATACTGATGTGGTAATTCTTAACAAAATTTTCTTTTAATTTCTCAAATTAACAGTTGATAATTTTTCGATTTTTTGAGGCCATCCTAAAATTTCTGCCTGATGCGCTAAACTATCCATCCAATTTAATCAACCGGTAGAGATGTGAATTTTATAGAATACGAGAGAAGATCAAATAATTTATTCCATGATTTGTTTGCTTTAAAAAGTGATATCATCGTATAACACGAATCAATTTCTTTCAAATATTATAAGCCTTGCAATATTTTAATAAAACTACCAAATAAGACGAAATTTCAAAATGATAAATTGCAAGATAATAGTTGCTATATGTTTATCGACTTTTGTTGCCATTGACAACAACGATGCATTTAATGAAAATATTCTGCAGTTTTAAATCTCGCCGATGCTTAATTTTAATTTCGATTTTACTGTGAATAAATCTTTCATCGTCTAAAATTAAAACAGATCGATCAAATTGTAGTTCCGTAGTTCTTATATAAAATTGTGGCTGATAATTTCCAAAAAATGTATGTCTTTCTCCCTCTGCTTTCTTCAATACATATATACCTCTCTTCTAAACTTCTTATGCGGTCATTGAATTTGACTTTGCCAATACTTGATCCCTTTCTATTTCTTTTTTTGTTCCTTTTAGCAATACTCCCATATTTAATCCAGCACCCCTTTATCCATGTACTTTTTAAACATTTCTACTTCCATACATATCGTCTTTCACCTTGATTTCAAATATTGATAAGTAAATAAATTTTTTAAATGAGATCAATAAAGATAAAATTCAAACATATTTGTTAAATTATCGGCCATTATTAGATAATGTAAATATTTGTTAAATTATCAGTCATTATTAGATAATATAAATAACACTTGCTCTAGTGGGACTTCATCGAACCATATTTCGATTCTATTGTGTCCTTTGTTTTTTGTTTTTTAGTTTTAAATGAAATTTAACAATTTAAAATTTGTCAGATTTTTGAGAAAATTTATTTTTTTCGGAAATATTCCTCAAAAAAAAAATTTTTTTTTCTTTTTTTGGAAGGGGGAGAGAGAATAAGAGAGAGAGTTTCACTGAAATGAATTCGTTCAAAATATGATTTAATATCCAATAGAATTATTCTGTATGCGTGATTCTTCTTTTATGATTTCCTATTAATCCGAAAGAATTTCATTTGGGAAACATATTAAGTCATTTTATCCGAAATTATAAGGTTTATTGAAATTAGACAGTGTATTAGTAGCTTGTTTAATCACAACAAAAAATGATGTTGTCTGAAATTTTCCTTATTTTTATGTGGCTAGAAGTTTACATTTAATATGCAAACTTTATAAATAGTTGCAATATTCAACATAGAAAGTTTACAGTTTAACCTTTATGATACTCAATTTGTTGAATTTGCTATTTAAATTTTCAAAATAATTTTCTTGATTCACCATTTCTGGCATATGAATTCAATTCCTGACAAATTATTCAATAACTCCTTTCATACTGTTTTCTCCTTCTTCGTTTACTACTTTTAGCATAGTTATATGAAGTTTTAAATTTATTTAGTAATCAGAATCCATCTCTTTGGTTTCAAATTCTTTACCAGTTATAATCCTATTTTTTTTTCATTCTTACTGCTCATGTTAATCATTTACACTAATATTCACCGCTTTATCCACTTCTGTAGGGAAATCCCAAACAAGTTTCTATCAGTATTCTGAATGCGCAAGCTGTTATTTTTTGATGTATCCCATAAGTACGTAACATAACTCGAATTCTTATTTTCCCGCGGCTCAAACCCAATGTATACGATCATGGATAAAGAGGAAACTGTATTTGGCCCCATTCATGCCTGCATACCTTATTTTTCTTGCTTTATTCTTCTTATTTGTTGAGTATTTTGTTATTTCATCTTTACATCTACACCAGTACCTCTAAGAGACATCCGTTAGCACTTGAGTGATAATATTTTATTGTTCCGAAGAAACAGTTCTATCAAGTCGCTCACAAACAACTTTTGCAACAAATTCTGCTCTTACGTGTATTGCTGGATATGATAGTATAGATGGTTTAAGAAATCGAGAAATCGGAATTTCTTTTTATTTGAATATTTTCAATTAATTTAAGCTCCAAAAGAGAAAGCTCCAAAATTTTCATTGCCATAATCTGATACAATTATGTATATTATTACGCTATTATCCATTGACTGATATTTATTTATTTATTCTTCATTTTATGATATTAGCATTGTTAGATAAAAATTTAAGGAAGTAGCATGTGTGCTTTATTCCATCTTAAATACTCGCTCGAAAAAAAAGTTGGATATATAAATGCATAACTTTCAGATATCAAATTCTTAATTCGAAATATGCGACAAGTATCGGGAAATCCGAAGCAGGCCTCGATCAATATTCTGACTGATTAATTCAAACCGTTTGTTTTCTGACATATCGATTTATGTTTATAATATGCAATATGTATCTTTCACACAAGAAACGTCTGTTAACTTTACAATGACCTCAGCGATCGATCCATCGATATTCTGCTCTCGTGACTGTAATCCTTATCCCTTTTTTCTTTTACTATATACGTTTATTGTGCTATTGTGCTATTTACAAGATCAGTCTTTCATTGATATCATAAATTGTGCTGAATAAACAGTTCTATCGAATCTATCGAATCACCAACAACTTTCGAAACAGTAAGTGGAGAAGAATGACGCATAGGCAGAATCTACGTAAATCTTATCTTTTGCTTTTCTGCATAAATTCAAGCATTAAAAATTATTATCACATTGACTTCAATCTTATGCGAAAGTCGTCATGAAGAAATGGACATCAAAAAAACAAATTACCATAAATGATTCATTCGGACCAAAAAATTGGAAAAAGAATTAATTAACAGAAATATAATTTAAAAAAAAATCCAAAATCATATAAGATTTGCGATTAGCAATTATAATTTATTCGCAAAACCAACGATTACATAAACGGAACCACGTTGAACTTCACCATAACGTGAGAATACTGAAGCTGCTGCGTTGGCAGGTAAATAACGCGTTATTAATTTTACGTCATTAAACACTTCACTGCAAAACAAAAGTTTGTTATGGGTCAAAAGGAATTGAGCGGTTTATACAATGTGTTAATAAATTCATTAGATATTCAGAGTTACGGCATGCCCATCATTTTTGAAAAATTTTTAAATGGAATATGTTCCATTTTATTTCAAACAGCGTTTTAGTCGCATTATTGAATTGATAAATTATGAAATCGATCAGTTTCTTTTTTGATGTAATAAATGTAAATTTTATTGAATTGACTTACCCAAATAAACTTTCACTGTTCCCTGATTCTTTGGGATCAGTCATTGTGATATGAAATGCGATTTTTTCATAATTATTCCAATTGGAGATTGTTTCAGTCTACAAAAAGCAATATTTCTGGTCAATTAAGCAATATGCAACTACTGACATCTTTGTCCCTTAGCCCAACATACACTTTTAAATAGTCCGTTTGTCTAACTATTGCCAGAATATTTCACGGAGAAAAAAACCAACTTTTAATTAAGTTCTTCCAATTTATATTTACTTGAATTTTTTTTTATTTTTTTTTGGTCCCATGCATGGTTATAAAATATACGTGTGTTTTTTTTGTATTATGCAAGGTATAAGCTAAAATTGTATGCTTTGTTTATAAGTTATACCCCCACCCAAACAAGGATCCTTTCCCTTATAATCACAATTATATCATTAACTACTATCTAACAAAAAGGGTACAATGGAAAAATTGCTTGCGAGAGGTCGGTTGGATCCATCAAACGAACGTCCCGGTGTTCTTTTCTTATAAATATTCTGGTAGACCATGAAATGATATATTAATTATTGATTTCTCTAATATTTTCAAACATTTAAATTAATTATTATAGCATTAACACGATGTCTACCGTACGTACGTACGGCAACTTCACCTAGAGAAAACTATTCACTTAGTCCTCGAACACTAAAATTTAAAATATTTGCCGAAACTTCAGAGTATGACAGTTTATTAATTACATCATTAATTCTGAAGAATAAGAATATGAAACCTTGAAAAAAGAAGACAATTGTTGCTTTGAATTTTCGATACTGACTTTTACTTTTAGAGTCTAAAAAATTGTAGCATTTCCAAAAGATTTTATTAATAATTTCTTATAAAGAACAAACTATCTATACCATAATGAGATTATAATAATTGGCGGAGATGATGTTGAAGCATCCACTCTTGTAATGAAGACTAATAACGAGAGAGAATTACGCGAACAATTCGAAAAATGGAATGTAAGTTTGATTTTTAATTATTTGAATGCCAAACGGACTATTTAAAAGTGTATGTTGGGCTAAGGGACAAAAATGTCAGTAATTCTACTTATTATTGACTTCAGTTGATATGCAACAGTACATTTTACTTCTCACAATTATATTTAATAATACTCTTTTATCTGAATTAGACTGTCATCAAATTTTTGTGCACAGGTTATTTATTAATAAGATATACGAGAGTAGGTAAAGATGGAATTTCAATTTTCTTAGATTTTTATAGAATGCTTCGAAAAAATTTCAGATTTAAATTTCATATGTAGTGGGAATGACGAAACTGCTAGAAGCAATGTGGTCAAGATTAAATTTTGATTTTTTTTCCTTAGATTTTTCATAGATTTCATGAGTTTTTGCTGGAAATTTGTTTGTGCCAATGCTGTCAATATAAAATGCATTATACTGAATGATGTTGGCACTTTAATTAATATAGTAATTGTTTGGAAATTTTTTTATTGATCATTTGTTGAAAGAGAGAAAGGCATGCATGTTATCATTGAAATGTGCGTTTTTCTAGTTTCCATAACTACTCATGACTTTTCACCAAAATATAATGTGATATAAATTTAAGAAAATAATTTTCTCAGTCGGTAATATTTGTGCAAAGCATTCTATTCTTCAAGTAATGAAATTTATGAAGTGGAATATATTGATTCTTGATTTGCTGCATTTCATATATCATGGACTCAATTTTAAATATCCGCTGAACAAACACGAATTTATCAAGTATCCTAAACTTTTACGTGATACGGTTGAAGTCAATTTTGCAAATAATAGAAATGTGTTAATTTTTATTAAATAAGGGATAAATGTTATCCAGTGGTCATTATAACTAGTTCAATGAAAAGGTAAAATTGTTACCAAAGTATGAAGTTCACAAAAATACAATATTTTTTAAATTGCAGCGCCTTTTCGAAATTTGACAAATTTTCGAGTTGTGATAGCTATTGTGATAGCGCTTTTACTCAGTCATAGTGCTTGCCTAAAAACGCTTCACAAAATCATCAAATAGTGCCACCGCTTTCGTTTGAATCTTCCAAGCTTTTGTGTTTATTATACTGATTTCTTCACGTAACAACAAAATCCATTTATTTTCCGGTTGTTATTGATTCATTGCTGTAGTGCTTATTATTATTAACTCCATCCTTCCTTCTGTTGTGGAATTTTTAGTCGTGAAGAATGATGTCAATTGATAGCCAAATACCACCAGCATTTCCATGAGTCGTGTCTTCTTACGTATTAAAAACGAATGATAAATTAGAAATATTGGACAAATAATTCTCAAAACACTAGATAATGATTTGCATGGTTAGCACCCTCTTCTCTTGTGTGTGGTGCCGCGAATTTTAATGTCGCGAAACTCCAAATAAATAATAAAATAAATTTACCATTAAAATAGTAAACAATGTTAGCAGTGTTATGAATCATTTAATTAAATTAATCAAAGGGGATAAATTCCTGCACTATCTTCCTATAAGGAAAAATTCCCACGCTGATCTTTCAATTTTCCTTTTTTACAATTCATATACTGCAATTGAATTTCTGTAGTTTATCTTACTAACACTTGTTCAAATTTAAGTGTAAAGTGCATCTACTAAATATGTTTTTTGTGCTAACAAAATTTGTCTATATATCGGAAAGTAAGATGCAAACATATGTCATAATAAAAATTGTCTCCCTTCAGTCGAGCAGACAACATATGTGTGACTTTATTCGATTCCTGCTAAACTTACTAATTAAATACACTATGCAAACAGATAATGATTAATTTTTTATATTTTCTTTGGCTTCCACTATAAAATGAAAATATTTGCGGAAAAAGTAACAATAGTTACATACAAGAAGTTATACATACAACACTTTTAAATCCGATTCATTCATCGATTCTTTTTCCTTTTACCCTTTTATTTTTATATTTTATATTCTTTTATATATATACGCTTAACCATATGTCATCCAAATATTCCTTTTTTAAATAATTTCAGAAAAACGAAAAAATATATTCCCAAATTTTTGTTTGATTATCTGCTCCTATTTAAAAATTAATCATTATCTGTTAGTAACCAAATATAAATATCTCCGAACCTTTTTCTCCACAGGCGGAGGATCCTAGTACAATTGATTATAAGAAATAGAGTCTTTGTTAGCTTGTAGGAAATGCAGCTCATAGACAAAAGGATGACACTTCTAGTTACATCTTACATTATACATACAGCACATACGCATGTATAATATATACCCATTCAACGAAATCTCACACAAAGGATTCATTGAATTCCCTTTTCTGGGTTCTCTTTTCAGTGGCACTCACAGCTCCTTTTATCAAGAAACCTTATCGCACTTTATTCCCTACACAGGATTCTTTTTTGTCTTCCGGAATTGTCAATTTGTTTTTGTGTGCACTGGTCTCTTCTCAAATTCGGAATCGCCTATTCGGATCCGAGCAACTTTCCTTCAGTTTTTGCTACCTTCCTCAAGCAATCTTAGTTTATCGATTGACCAAGAATCTTCTGTTTTCGCTGATATACTTTTCTTAAAAACCAACTGTAATTTTCTTTTAATGGTTTCCCGTTTGCACACTCAAATGGTTTAAGTTTTCTCCTATAGCTTCTAACGGAGGATCAGTTGTTTCGAGTGTTTCCAATCTTGATCGTAAACAGATATCCAGAAGTGAAGTTCATAAAAAAATACAATATTTTTTTGAATTGCAATGCCTCTTCAAAATTTTAATAGACTTTTGAACTATTAGAATTGCCGCATCTTCTGTATTCAATCGATGCTTATCATAGAAAACCACAGCGCTTTACAAAAGCTGAAATTTACTTAAATTACATTGCTATCAGACAGAAGCTAAGCTATCAGGTAGTAAGAAAAGAAGTATTAAAGGAAATTAAAAAAATCTCAAAAGAAATTCTTCCGTATAAGAAACCAGTACGGAAAATATTGAATGACCTTAAAAGGAAGGAAAGGAAATAATATTTGCACCTAGGTTTGCATATTTGCAAAATTTGCGCCATGATTTGAAGTATCCTCACGCAACAATGCAATTCACATGCATAAAATCTTAATGCGGATTTCGCTGCTTTTGATTATGGTTGAGATTTGATTTTTCTTGAATTAAGTTTAACTTAGAGATTTGAAAAGATTTGCTGATTGAAATATAAATTTAAGTTTAACTGAAATAAGTTCAATTCAGTTGAAAAATTAGGTAGCATGTTCAATCCAAATTGAAAATAATTAATCAAAATGAAATTTATTAAAGGATTTTGACTTGGTTTTTTGCATTCATTTTGATACGGGAAAATGCAGTTTCATACTTTTGGTAAGGGAAAATGTATTGAATTAATTTTTATCAAATTTAGAGAATTAATTTAGTCTAATCCACTCGTTTACTGCAATGTTGCTGTTTTCAAAATGAATAGATTTGTTTGAAAATTGAAAAATTTTCAAAGAATTTCCTATAGTTTGGAATGCAAATTAAAACCATTGATATAATAAAAGGTTAGTAATTGGATAAAAATTTTTGAAAAAAATTGTTGAACACTAATTTTTGAAATAATTCGAATTTGTTGTATCGAAATTCAAAATGAAATACATATGGATTATTATCCGTACTGTTATTTCATTAATAACAATTACCACTAATTTTTTGTTAGTTATCATACGTCAATTAGTGTTGACGCATATACAAATTATGCATATATATTCAAATAAAAATCTATCGCTTGAGCAAATGATCATTAAGTTCGGCGTTTTTCTTCTTTTATTACTTTAATATTTTTTCTCCTTTTTGCTTGAATTTTTCATATTCTCTTTCCAATTTAAATTCGCACTGAATTGATTATATCGCGTAGTTCGGATGTTCTATAAATCTTATCAATATCCTGAAATATTTTTCATTCATTCCGAAATCGTGATGAAGTTTCGAAAATAGTTATGAATTGTTATGAAGTTTAATCAATGAATGATAGCTTAAGCGAATGTAATCAGAATCTGAATTGATATTTTGATAGTCCATTGCAAAAAATTAAGCTTAATATGCGTTCAATTTAATTAAATAGCGTATTATCATAGAATGATATTGATAATGAAGTTTGAAGTTGAGAAAATGGTTTTATAATATCTTGAATAATTCTTTGCTTCCTTCTTTCAATCACATACAGAAAATAACCTTTTAATTTAAAAAAATAGAAATTTTGTGATAAGGAAAAAAACGAAATGAATGAAATCAGAAAAGAACAAACTTGTAATTCGCTAATCCATATTTTCTTATTTTCTTTCCGTCGTCTCTTGGCTTTTGTATCATTTTCATTAGTTACTTGTCTTTTATCGCGACTTGACGCAGCAAAACGAACCTCAAGCTAGAATAGAGTTATGACAATAGAAATAAAATTAGAAAAAATTTCAAAGTTACAATTCTTCGCAACGTTTGCATCAATTTTTTTTCACTAAATTTCATATATTATTCCATTCATTGAATTATAGCTAAAGGTATTTAATAGTTTGAATGGTTAAATTTCGTTTTAAGTAATTTGCTGGTAATTGGCCCAATCAATTCATTTGGAAATTTTTGAGAAAGAATAATATAATAAAAGTAAGTAATCAATTAGACTGTTTTACATTTACTTGTTCAAAACTATTTTCCTTATCATAACCAAGCAAAATATCAATATCGAATGGTTTTCGAATGTAACGATTACGCCGATGAATACAATTCTGTCGATGAATTTTAATCTATAAATTGAAAAAATTAAAATAATGAAATAAATTAATTGGAAAAATTAATGTGAAAAAAATAATTTTTGACTTCTGCAACGATTATTTAATTAAATCTCAAAAATATATGGCAAAGGTCAAATATTTAGTGTTAATCAAAATTATCAACTCTCAATTTTATAACCAAAAAAAAAAATACTTTTTCATCGTTCGTTTCTTTATCTTTAGCAAAGTTCATCAATTCTTGGGTTTTGTTCCTGACACCATATCTTCGTATTTCTCGATTTTCAGTACTTCCTAATATCTGAAAATTATGTTCGAGCATTCTTCTCGCTTTCTAAAAAATTCTATGGTTTTAGGTCTAATTAAATATTTTTTCTTCAGTTTCTCCACACAAAAAAGAAATTTTGCTTTAAGAATTAAATTTTTCTTTTATATAAACTGAAAAATTCTTTCAAATATAATATTTCTGTATATTAAAGCTGATTATTTATAAACAAATCCAAATAACAACAAATTTGCGATATATCCAAAACCTTTCTAGTTTTCGGAATAGAAAGATCTAATTTCATCCCCTGTTTATTGGAAATTTCTATATCTGTTGTCAAATTATTTTCAGCATTCGATGATGTAATCACGTGATGGCCAGTTAGTGTTGGTGATTGAACTTTTTTGTTTTTGGTACTGCTGCAACAATTATTTCGATAAATTTTAATGCTATTGTTTATAATGAGGATGTTATAATGAAGACCAAATGCTTGAAAATTAAAATTATTTCATTCAAATAAAAGTTTAAAATCGCAAAAATTTTTACCATTTTTAGAATTCCTTCTTTTCCTATCTTTATTTACATATGAAGAATTTTTACCTTAAAAATTTGATATATCAAGGAAACAATTAATTGAAACGTTATGAAATTTAATAATATTAGTATTATTATTATAGCCTTCATTAGATACTTAAAAATATTAAGAAAGCTTTTGCGCTGTATTGTAAAAAGATTGTAGAATTTTTTTGAGAATTTGACTGAAAATTTTGAAATATTTGCATCCTTTTTTTTGTATATTGTCTAAATTTCATTATTTATTTTCATATCCCATTTTCTGAGATTATTTTAACAATACCAGTTTAATCTGTCATTTAAAAGCAAAAATAAAAAAAAATGAATCTTTAACATTATTAAAATTATCGTGACTCATGGGATTTTCAAAATTATTTCTAGTAATCGTTTTTTTATTGCAACGTTTTATTCATGGCTAAGAGTAATGTAAAAATTCAAAAATTTCTAAGCTTTAAAACGTTCTGAAAAATGAAATGAGAAATTAGATTTTTAAGCAAAAAATTGATATTATTAATGGTATCCTTTAATTTACTAATTGATAAATTTTATTTAATAATAAATTTTACAATTAAATTATATATTTTCATATTTTAACATTACTTTAAGTGAAATAAAAAAAGGTAAATTTAATTAAAAAAATTTTGCAGCCAATGGATAATATCAAAGAAAAGGGGATATTGCAAAAAGAATAAATCTAATGAAAATTGCCTGAAATTTTAGGTTCTGTAACAAAACTTAGCATAGCATTTGTCGTTTCCATTTGTTGCGATAAATTTAATCGTCTGACCGTCTTTTTTCGTTCAACTAATGGCTCCACCTGCAAAATGATTTCATTTTTTAACTTAATAAATTTACTATTTTGGGATGAAGTATTCAGACAAATAAAAAGATTTTACCTGAACTGGAACTTTTGCTATTTCAGCTTTCGATGCTTTTGTACTTTCATGCATTTCTTGCTCTACTTTTTCCAACTCTTTTTGATATTCAGCTGTACGATTCTGTTTCCATTTTTTAAAATCATCACCTATTTTTCTAAAAACCAAACAGAAGTTTTAAATTATAGTGTAAATTCACTATCAAATTATGGAATAAACAATTTCGATTGTTATTATTTTAGCTTTTTGAAATATCATATACAAGATATTGTATTTATTTCTATTTTCTTTTTCAAAAATTATTAGAAATTGAAAAAAATTAGAAAATTCCAGAGAGGTAAGTCACTACAAAGAAAAATGAAAAAATTAAATTAAAACAAATTTTAGAAAAGCTAACATATTTTGGTAAAATAAAAAAAGAATCAGTTTAAATAATTCAAAAATTTAACCCAATTTTTTCATCCGCTTCAATCAATAATTGTTCATGCTTTTGTTCAAGAACTGCTCGTCGTGCATCATCAGTTACCGTAGCAATACCTTGTTTTAATTCAGCGAATTGTGAATTCAGCATTTTATTACCTATTTTCATTTTTGTACGAATTTCTTCAATCTAAAAAAGGGTATTTAAATTCATATTCAAGTTAAAATATTTAAGATTAATATCAATTAATACAAATGTCAAAATTTAAACTAGAACTTAAATAATTTATCATATATAAAGGAAAAATATTCATATGTTCAAATAGTTAAATTTTAAAAATAATATTGAAACTTAGTTTGTATTTGATATGGAAGGAATTTTAAAATTATAATTGAAAATTATACATTTGCTTTCGGCACTTACTGTTAGTGATATTATTATTCATAACAGGTACTTACTTGTTTATCAAAATTATCATTTATAACGGGTTTAATAATTGGCGCATAAGTACGACGTTTTGGTTTTTCATCATCCTTCTCTATTAACATTCGTGAACGTTTATACCTATAAGTGAAAATTTTCTAAACTGTTGAAAAACGAAATTTGTTTCATATTTTTCACGTAAATTCAGCGTGATTTCATATTTAAATTATTTTCATATATTTTATTTAAAATTTATTGTCCGATATTTACATTCAAATTTAGCATTGGAGATTTCATATTCAGAGAAAACATAAATGATTTGAAAAAAGAAGGCTAACGTATATGCATCTGACTGAACTTCTCGTGATTTAAATTTTGTACTTAAAGCATTTACAATTCCAAGTTTTCGAGCATTTTGTTTCGATTGTTCCTAAAAAAAATTTCAAATTTTAATTTTTGCATTAAAAATAAAATTTTTAATTAAAATCATAAAATCAGTTCGAATATTTTTTGAGAAAGTTCGAAATAATTGAAATCATTCAAAACCATTTTATGTGGCACAAGAAATAAGCAAATAATTTATATCAAATTGTGATTTACAATACAATTTTTCAAAAGTAATCTATTTCGCATTGTATTATAATTAAAAAGAATTTTTTTAACAAATAAAATTATTCAAATGTTCATTTAGGATAAATCTAACCTGTTCTAAAGCACGAACTTTTATTGCTTCATCTTTAGCCATATTTATGACTGACTTTCGAAGTGCTGATTTATCTTCCTGCAAATTTTTAAAATTTTGAAAAAATCGACTTTTTTCCTTTCCCGTTATTTCTTTTACTCACTTTTTGACTTGAATTTGATGAAGCATTTGAAAGTGCTGCTGTTGGCCTTGAAGTTTCGGTGCCAGCTGATGTAGGTATAGAATTTGTTAAAGTATCAATTCTTGATGTTGAAGTATCAATTGTTGGAAAGGGCTTTGCTTCATTTATTGGCAATCTTAAAAATTTTCAAAAGCATTCTTTTATTTATATTTTTGAGGACGCAAAAAATAATACAATATTCAAATCGAGAAAAGATTTTTTTATCTCAAAAACTTACTTTTTCTCATCAAAATAAACTTGCATCTTTTGTATTTTAGCAATTTCAAATTTTGGTGGTTGAATAACTGCTTTTTTTAGCCCAATCACTACTTGGCTTTTGTTGTATAAATGATCGAGCACAATCGAACGGATTATTTTCCGTAGTTGGCAAAACATAAGTTGGTATTATTTCAACTTGTTTAGTTCCCTATATGAAAAAAATTAAAATTAGAAATTTTTTTGAGGGAAAAAAAATTAGTTAAAATTTATTGAAAAAAAAAATTGAAAAAGAATTTTATACTAGCTTTTTCTAAATCATGTTCCTTTATGGTTGCTCCAACTTTTTCAGGTTTTTGAATATTCAATTCATCAATTTCAATTGCTTCAACGTTCTCCTCCGCTGGTATCACATGTTGTGGTACCATTTTTCGAGTAGCTGTTTTATCCGCTCCTTCAGCAATATGTTCCATGGCTGCATCCTCATTAGCTTCTTTAATCTGTATTTAAAAATATATTTCTATATTTTATTGGCAATAAAATTTATATTGTTCTTTCTTCCATATTTTTCATAAATAATTTCAGATTTAACACCTATAAATTCTAAATTTAATTTAAAAACCAAATATCAAAATTCCTAAATTCCTTCTTTCTCCCTTTTTTACATCTCCCAAATTTTTGCATTAAAAAAAAACAATAAAACGAAATATTCCTATTAGTAACATTCTTTTAATTTAATTTTTCGAGTTTTATGTTAGTGAAATAATAAATTTTGTTTTTTCTCGATTAGATTTATTCCTTTCATTTTTTTGGAATGGATTGATTTTTTAAAAAAGGTAGAAGAAAAGAATAAATATAAATTTTATTGCTCGTAAAATAAAGAAATATATATAATTAGTATTCAGTGTAATCGTAAAACACATATTCTTAATTTTGAAATACTTTTTTTGATAAATAGAAAAACTTACACTAAATTTTAATGCTTCCTCAGCATTTTGTTGCAAGTCAATTTCTTCCGTATAAGTTATTTCACGGTGTTTTTTCGGTACTTCATTTTTTTCCATTTCAATTTCTTCGGCATTTATTAAAATTTCCACCGGTATTACCATCTAAATTTTTCTTTATTATTTTCAATCTTTTTTCTTTTTCCTTCTCCGGTATTCGGAGTAAGGATATTTTAAGGATAAGTTTTCTGAAGTAAAAATATCTAACCTAATATTCTGAAGTGAAAATATTTCAAGCTAATTATCTTGATTACGAATGCGATTTTAAAAAAATAATTCAAAAAAATTATGCGGTAAATAGTTTTATTAGTTATTTTAAAAGTATTTATCAAATAATTAGCTATTGAAATAGAACATCAATATTTCTTTTTCAGGAAGAAAAAATTAAAATTCGATAAAGTTTTCATAAAATTGAACCCTTAAAATTAACATTTCCAACAATTAGATTTAGTCTTATATTGAAGAGAATAAATTAGCTTATGTGAAAGCATTAATTTAACAATTGCAAGAGAAATTTTATAATTATTATTAAATTTTTCGATTTGATTTCAAATAATTAAGTTCATAACATCCGAATGCAAATTCTACAAAATAATTCTGTTAAAAAAATAGACTAATTAGATTAATTTAAATGAAATCATTTCCGCTTTTCCTTGCAATAAAATTTATTAACTATACCGTATCATCGAACATTTCACCACAAATTTCATCAACTTCAATTTCGCCTTCTTCTTGCATTGCTATTATCGGTGGAATCGAAATTGATGAAACCTGCAAAAAAGGGCGAGAAAATTTCTTTTCAAAGAATAAAATAGAATTCAAATATAAATCAAATTTGCAAAGAAGCGCAAAAAATATTCAAATTCTAAGAAAAACAAATTAAAGTAAAATATGGATAAAATAATTTGAAAAAAAAATTTTTTTCTAAATAAAAATTAAAATCAATCTTTAGAATATTTCTCTACGAATAAATACAGCTCACAATAATATATTTACCTCAATTTTTATTCTGTAATTTTCGTTATATTTAAATTTTTATTAAATTCATATAAATTTTCATACAAATTTAGAATTATAATAAAGGTTAAATTAAAGTTTATCATCGCATTCTTACAGTATCAATTGTAGATTCTAATTGTTCGAGAGAAGCATTTTCAGTTAAGTATAAATCATCCGATGTTTCATCATCTAATTTTTCTTCTTCTTCATCATCTTCCACATATTCATCCTCATCATCGCCTTCATCTTCATTTTCACCATTTGTATACATTTCATCCTCGTTATACTGTAAATCATACTTCAAGTGATACCGTAGTCGCATATATAAGTACTTTTTTAGGCAAAAACATATACTTATTTACTTAATATAATATTTATTTATTCCTATATTAAAAAATATTTAAAATTTTTCATACTTTGAGTTACACATACTTATAAATAGATTTTTTAAGACAAAAACGTAGCTTATGTTGTATGTTATAATCTTTATCAATTCTTATTTTTTCTCTTATTCTTATTTTACCTTTATGTTTTACTCTTACTCAACCCTTATTCTTATTTTTCTCTTATGTTTTATTCAATTCTTATTCTTACTTTGCTCTTATATTTTACTCTTATTCAACTCTTATTTTAAAAGTTATTTGGAAATTTAAAAAAAAAGCGAAAAACTTCTGAAAGTGATTATAAATATATAAATTGGAAGATAATAACAGAACCTCTGAATCATCATAGTATTCGGTGGAAGAATCATCTTCATCTTCTCTCTTTAATGCTGCTTTCTCGACAAGTTTAAGAGTTAAACCAACATTAATATTGTCTCGATATTGCATGCTATCACACTGTAATTTTTAAATAATAAATTTTTTCGTCAACTTTAATATCTATTTGAGTTAAATTAGCAGGTTTCATTTTTTTTATCATATCAGAAAAGTTAATTCAGCAAATGGAATTTCTCAAGTATCGAAACGGATAGTAAAATTTAGTCAAGTTTGAATATAGATTACTTACATCATCGGGAGTGGAAGAAATTGGACTGTAATAAATCCCAAAACTTGGAGACGACGGACGATATTTTATCAGTTTCCAAACGCGTTCTATTTTTTGAATAATGTTCTAAATTTAAAAAATTTTTAATCATCTAAATATAGGAAATAATTTCAAAATTAGATCTAGTTGTGAATGGAATAACTTAATTCAAAAAAGCTGGTAAAAAGTTAGAATAAGTCAATTATTGAAAATAAACTATAAAATCATTAGATTCATAATGCTATCAAATTCTAAATTTTATTTTATTGCTGATCATATGCATAACCAAATTCTCAGAACAATTCATTCTTTTGCATTTTTAAAATTTTATTGCAAAAAATAAACAATACATTTACCATCAGAATTAAATTCATCAATATCTTCATAATCTGATAATGATTCTATGGATTCTTCTTGTGCTGAATCCCAATCATCCATACCATCATAACTAACTGACGCCGTAAATATTGGTGCTGGCACGGCCATCTTTTCAGAAACACGTCCTCGATTGTCGATATTTCTGCAAAAATAAATAAATAAATAGAAAAAATGAAAGAAATAATTTTCGATTTTTTTGCAAAATATTATTCCTTAATATATTTTTCAAAAACTGGCAGAAAAATTTTAATAAAAAAAAAATTAAACCTTGTTTGTGCATCAACAATAAATTGTTCATTAAAATCATTTTCATAGCATGAAATAGGTGAGATAGAATATTCTTGATATTCTGATAATAGAATGGGATAAAGATCACCTTTAAAAAAAGCAAAATATTTTAAGAAATGATTTCATTACAAATGCACATATAAATAAATATTCTTATAAGTTATTTTACCACAAATTGTTTAAGTTTTTAATCTCAATCTCATTATTAAATATTTTTTTCTTGTAATTCATTGGTTTTTGCAGATTGAAAAATACATATTTATTAAAATTTTTTAATCTTTACATTTTTTTCTTCAAATATCAAATATCAGTAATTCCAATATCAGTATCAAATAATCCGAATATCAATCAATAATACCAGTAATTTACGCTTAAGTACATTGTTATATATATGTATGAATGAATCATTATCCTTGATTTGTCAAAATTTTTCTGAATTTATTAAAATTCATATTATATTTCGCTATGAAATTATTATACAAGAAATTTAAGTAGTCAATATGATTATATTTTACTTTTTGAATTATAATCTTAAACGTAAACATTTGAAATATTTGTAACAAAAATTTAACTGTAAATTTTACATTTAATCAGAAAAAAAATAGCATTCATTCTATTTATTTTATACCGATTTTAGTGCTCATTTATGACATAGCATTTTTCACTGATTATTTAAATTTGATCAGAAATGGAATATTTTTTATTCAATACTCAAATTGCTATAATGAAAATTTTTTTAATTCAATACTTGAAATACGGTTGAAAATTAAAACTTCTTGGGAGTGGTTTTCCAATTCAATATTTGAATCTAATTCAAAAACCGAGATTTTCAAAGCCAATTTTTTCATTCAAATTTGAATTTTTTTTTCTTTTTGATTGGATGAAAACGAAACTGTTTGGGAATAATTTACCACTAAATACTTAAATGTGTCTTTTTTTGCTACTACTCACCATTATTTAATAAAAAAGTAACGTCGAAGTCTGGTTGAATTCATTTATTTAGGGCATTAGAAAGCAACCTCTTGGCTTCCCATCCATTTTGTCATCATTATTATCATCATCGTTATCAGAATTTTGTAATTCGATTGTTTCCGAAATGCTTATATCATTCTCGAGATAATTTTCCTTGCATATTTAATATCGTTTCATTCTCTGTAATATTTCTAATTTTTATTTAATTCGAATATATTAAAATAGTTGTATATGTATATCGTTTTATTGTTTTAATAATAAATAAACAATATATTTTTGTTTAAATTTTAATAAAATTTAAATTTTATCAACCTTCATCACCATCATTATCATCATCATCAATTACAGACATCATTGGTTTTTCTCATATCGAAGCTAATACTATCATCGAATGTAAATTCGGTAACAAGATTATTTGGTGAGTTTTGTGTCGATGGTTGTGTAACAAGCAATATTGGTGGCTCTCGTATAATCACATTTTGCTTAAAAAAAGTACTAATTAAAAAAAACATCTAAATTCAAATTAAATAATAAATTTGAAATGCGGTTTACTGATTCTTTCTGGACTTAATCCTTTAAAAGTCTACGCATAATTTTATTAATCACGTTAAGCGAAATAATTTGATCAATTTGATATTATCAAATTTAATCCTTAAAAACATAGTAATATCAATAATTAAAAAACATTTACATATCATAGCATAATTCGAATGATTAATGAAACTTCTAAATTTATTGATTATTTTATTATGAATTAAAGAAATGAAGCAGAAATGGCCAAATAGAAATTTCATTTTTATACCTAAATTATGAATAATAATTATTTAAACTAAAAATGATAATTATATTAATGGAATTAAAACTCAAGAAAGTGTTAGAATCGAAATTATTATTAATTAACATAATTTTTATATCGTTTAATGGCATATGTTTTTTACATTTAATAATGTTCAATTTTAATTTAAGTTAACGAATAAATTCATTACTTCATCTCGTATTTCCTTTTCTGCCTCTTCCTCTTTTTCTTCTTTATTTTTAACCTCATCTACTTCAGCTTCCTCTTCCTCCTCATCTTTCTCTTCCTTCTCATCTTCCTCTTCCTCCTCCTCATCTTCATCTTCTGATTCTGATTCTTCATTATCCATCGTTTCAGTAGTTATTCCACTTTTTTCCATACTTCGAATCTAGAATGATATATTTACTTTTTATTTTCAACAAAAAAAGTAGGGAAAATTACCGTACTTAAATTTGAATCTAGAGTATCATATTTTAGCATTTTATTGATGAAACATCGCGTAATAAAAACTATCATTCATTTTTATATTCATGAAAACAGGAACAACTCGGCATCCAGAAACAGCATGCAATTGACTCATATAGATAACAGATGAGCAACCAGATACATGTATCTATTCTGGATATTTTGGGAATCTATCGGAACCGGAATTTACGTTGAACATCTGTATAGAAATTAATACGTCCGAAAAATCTTCACAAAATTAATTCATCAATATGTACGCAAAATCGGCAAATTCGGAAAATCCATCAAAATTGGTACATTTGTATGTTTGTATGAAATCAATATGTTTTAATAATCGTATAGAACCGGCACGTTTAGAAATCGCTGCCCTAGGTATATGTATGAAATCGATGCATTGAGTATTGATAACTTTCAAGAATCCGTCCAATCGGTGCATATGAATATCTACGGGTTTTGCAAAACTGGCAACATCCAGAAAATTTTGCAAACCAGCAACATCCAGAAATCGCTGCGTCTGAACACGTGTACGGAATGAATACTTCCGGTATCGGGACAGAATTTGCACCTTCTGAGAATCCGTCAGAATCGGTACATTTGAATATTTGTATAAAATCAGTATCTTCAGGATATCTGCATAAAATCTGTATGTTTGAATGATATAATGTTGCATCTAAATATACATGACAAAATCGATAGATCTAAGTGCAAAATGGATATCTAAACGATTCTATTTCAGATATTTATATAAATTCTGTTCATTTATATAAAAACGATTCTGTTTCAGATAGTATTTATATAGAATTTTATAGAAATTTTTATACGGATATCCATTTCAGATATTTATATAAAATCAATTTATTTAGATACCAATGCAGAATAAGTGAATTGTACATTTTAATATAAATACATTTAGAATCCATTAGAAACGATAGATCTGATATTCACACACTAGTAGAATAATTCAATAAAAAGTTGAAAAATAAATAATTTGAAATTTAAATAAGCATTACCTTAAAAAATGAAGTAGCTTTGTCATCCAAATTATCCACTAGATGATCGTTAACCGATTCTAGCCTTTGATCATCTACAAAAACACAACATTATTATTAAGCAGTTTTTAAAAGTAAGATATCACTTTTTTTCTTTGCATTAAAAGTTTTCAGAACTGGAAAAAACTGGAAAAAAGAAAATCTTTAAAGGTCATTCGCTCCAATAATAAAGTGATCTGAAAAATATTGTTAATTTCATTGATCAATTAATTTGGTAAGAATAATTTCAATATAAATTTTCAAATCTTTAAAAGATGAAAAAAAAGACACAGGATGAGTGAAATTTTAGAATTTTTTTTCATTTTAATTTTAAAAATGAAAAAATAATGCAAACATTCATTTTGGGAAAAATACTATTCAAAAAGCAATATCATCAAGACTTTATTATCAAACTTTTGTTTTTTTCATGTCATCAAGAAATGTTTTTTCTCAAATATTTTTTGTTGTAAAAATTTTTTTGACTATTTTTTCCTTATATTTTTAAAGTAAAATAAGAGTACCAAAATTTATCCATCCTACCTCTTCTTTTTTTCATCTTTTTTCAAAGATTTTAAAATTTGTATTGAAAAGTCAGTCCCTTTTCATTTCCATGTTTGTTTAGTGCATTTATTGTAATATTTTATAATTAAAAAATTTATTAGTATGAGATGACTTTAATATAATTTATTGTTTCTTTTTTAATAATTATTATATTTAAAATGACGAAATTAATGGAAGTAAAATTTTGCATGAAATGGTTAAGTATAAATTGAAATAAAAGAATGCAATTTTAAAAAAAGTAAAAAAAAGAGCGTTATGATGAAAAATATTGATAATTGATTGATTTACTTTGTTTTATTTTTTGTTCACTTTGTACAAAAATATTTTCTAGCCAAAGTATGTCATAAAATTTCTCTCAGTTCATTCTCTCTCTTCCTTTTTCTCTCTCTCTATCTCTTTATCTTTTTCCATTAGCTAATTTTATTTCTTGTAATTTAAATTAAAAAAAATCTTCCAGCTAATGATAATAAGATCTTTTCTCTTCCCTCCCTCTTTCTTTCTCCATTCTTCTTCATCTTTTTCCATTACATTGTAATTTAAAATTAAAACGAAGCAAAAAAAATTTTCCAAATAATAGTTAGATGCTCTCTTCTTCCCTCTCTCCCTTTCTTATTTTTTCTTTTTCGCTTTCTACTCTTTTATTTAGTTATTTTTATTTTTTTGTAATTTAAAATTAAAAAAAAAGAAAAAATATTTTCCAAATTATATAAAGAAAAATGAAATTTTAATTAATTGTATTATTTTAAGTATTCAGTTATATCACTTTAAGTATTTCTTTTATTTACAAATTTTCTTTTTAAGCAAAAAATGATTTAACAGTTTTTATGTTATATTTATTGTTATCTATTTTTTCTTGGCATTACTTATATATTTAAATTTTAGTTTATAATAATTACGTCTTTTTTGTTTCCTATTCTTACACGTATATATATATTCTTACACGTATATATGATACGTACATATGGCACGTACACACGTGTATATTCATACGGAAATAGGTTTATATTTAAAAAAAATATGTAAGATTACTTTCTCAGGTTTTGTTTATTGAGAAGTATGTTAGTTTGAATGATTCAGTGAAATAGGGAGAGAGAAAGAAACTGGAATTTCCGGATGATGATTGATTTAATTATTAGAAAAAAATTTTTGATCGAAAATAATCGCTTATATGCTATGTAAATATTAGAAATGATCGAATAATATTGCTAACAAATCGATAAATAAATATTGTGATAAACGGTTGATATTAATAAATTGGATAAATTAAGCAAATATTTGAAATATGAAAACTATGCAGTACATTTAAATGCTAAATAAATAAGTAAACAAATAAACAAGTAAATAAATGCAAAAATTACTGGATTGTTTAAGTGGTAATTCAACGACTCCAGCAATATCATCAACATTATGCTCCATTTTCTACAATGATAATTTAATAAATTATTAGTTATCGATAATTACTAAGTCAATTATCTTGAATAAAGTTAAAATTGACAATGTATTATTTTGATTATTTAATCAGTCATTTGTTTGTCCTGTAAATGTTATCTAAAAATATTTCATTACTTAACAATTCGATTTTAGTTACAAATGATAATATAATATAAAGAGAAGTAATAATAATTACTAATAATAATAAATAATAATAACTAATGGTAACTATTATTATTAACGATAGCAGTAAATAATAATAGTAATAATGCTATTTAATAAATAATTAAAAGTGTATTGGAAATGGAAAATGGAAGGGCGTAAAAAATTTACAGAATCATTCGGTTGAATGATAAAAGTTTTATTATTTATTGACTTTGACAAAGTTGTTGAATCATCGCACTCAATCGTCGATGGCGAAGACGCTATTATGCCAACCTTTTCTATAAAAAAAATTTTTTAATTTTCAAGTAATATTAATCTATTCTTTTAAGAATAGAAGAAATAAAATATAAATTCTTTTTGGAAAAAAAGTCCGAAAGTTTTATGAATTTTATAAAATATTTTGGAACGAAGTAGAATTTACAACATAAAATTTACGGAAATTTTATATAACACATAAGCAAAACAGCAAAAAAAGAAGAAAAAAAGAGAAAAGAAAAACAAGATATTTAAAAATTTTCATTTTTTTAATCAAAGAAATTTCTTTCAGATTTAATCAAATTTTTAATGATAATTATTATCAAGATTTTAATTGATATCTTTATTAATTTTTTTATTCGATGTAAAAGAGTTACGAACCTATTGGTGTAGAAATAGAATTTGAAGCAATAATAGGTGTATCGGATGGTATTTCCTTTTCTTTTGAACAACGAGGTGTTTTTAATACTATGTCCTAAAATTGAATTAAATTGATAAGTTAATTGATAAGCAGATTGATAATTAAAAGAATAAATTTAAAACAAATCAGTTCATCATTTTCCCCACAAATTCTTGGAATTTCCCTTTAAAAAGATTATTGAAATTTTTTTTAAAAAAAAAAATTCTAAACATTTCAATAATTCCAATGTAAAAATATGAAAGTATCAAAGTGACTAAATATTAATGAATTTTTTCTTCAACATTTTTTTGAGTTGGGTTTTCAATAATTTATTGAAAAAATTACAAAAACTAATGTATGTTAATAAATTGATTTTAGATCTTTTATTGTACGAATTGCTGAAATTGATTTGAAATTACTTCAAATTTTTTGCATTATGGTTCAAATTGTTGGAGAATGTTTTCTTGGAAAATCATTAAATTAATTCTACATTTTTCAGAAAAACTTAATATATTTATCTTTTTTTTAAAGTGCTAAATATCATATACAAATTTTTTTAAATTTATATTATTTAGAAAAAGTACAAAAATTTAGTTTTTATTTACTTTGAATTTTAATTAATTAATTATGTTGAAATGAACGATATTAAAATTTGATTACTTAATTGATTATATTCTGCATGATAATAATTCTTACCTCCAATATATCACGATTATTAAGTTTAGCAATATCACGTAACACATCTTTTAATTCATTTTTATCATATAAACCTTCTTCCTCAGTTTCTTCATCATCTACGTCTGTTTCAGTTTCGCTGTAGGAAATGTACTTCTTGCCATCGAAAATTGAAGGATTATTAATTAATTATAAGAATAATTAAAAATCATATAGTTTAAATAGGAAAATAATAATCGAAATTACATACTTAGAATGGGAAAATTATAATCATTTTATTAATATTTTCTTTTTCAAAAATTTAATTGGCACTTTTTTAAATTTAATATTAGCAAAAAAATTTATTAATTTTTAATTGTTCTTGCGTCAATTTGCGTACTACTGTAATCTATATCATAATTATAGTGTTAATTAAAAAACCTAAAATAATCAGGAAATATATTGATAAATTGATAAAAATTATAACAACTCACAAATTTTAGTATCATTTGTTGAACTTTGTACATTTTGATCTTTAACATATGAATTGTAATATTTCTCGAATCTTTGATTGCCATTATCGTCGGATTCGGAACGTTCCTTTAAAAACAAATGACTTAAAATTAACTTGAAAATTTAGTATTAGAAAGTTTTTAGAAAAGATAATATACATACATAAGAAATTTGATTTTAAATAATTATATATGTTACTGATTCCTCATTTCTCATTTTTAATTCTAATTATTTAATTCTAATTCGATCGCAATCACCTTATTTAATTCTAATTAAATTATAATTACTTGAACCTTGATACTAACATTGATATTTCAATTTATTTTTTTAAAACCAAATTTCATTTATTTCTTTTAAATGAAGAAGTCTTTTGTAGAAATTCTTGTTCGAATAACACGGCCCTTCTTATTATTTTGTAATTGATCATTTGCTAATAATGATGCAAAGTAATTTTTGAAAAATTTCAGAAATATCAAAAATTATATTTAAAAATTATCTATGACCTTGAAAAAAGGATTGATAAGTATTTTAAATTGAAGAATTTCAAATTTTCATTCTTTATTATCAACATAAGTGGAATAAGTCGTAACGTGCAATTTAATCCGAAATGCTGCATTCTTATCAAGTCTTTATGATTTTATCATTATTTTGTCATTTCACATATAAGTAATAAAATGTTAAGAGATGATATGATTAATAAATAAGGCGCATACAAAAAATAATTTAATTACTTTGCCTATTCATAATAGTATTTATCGACTGATCAAATAATACTAGCGATTAAAGCGATTAAATCTTATTATTTCTTATCTTATCTACAAGCAGATATGATACGTATAAAGAAAAAAAAGAGATGAAATAAATTAAAAGAATTTTAGCGATTCATTTGGCATCTTATAATTATGATAACTATTTAATTAAAATTATCACTTCATATTACAGTAATTTCCTTGAATAATAATGATTTCATTCGTTTATTCCATTTGTTTATTTTTTTAATTTAGACTTATTTTTAAAAAAAATATTTAAAATTATTTCATAAAATGAACAAAGAAAATAAATAAGGAATGATTTACTCGATCAGTGGAAAAACGTGACATTGATTTGTACTCTCGATTTGATGTAAAATTTCGATCTCGATTTATATAACTTGGTGTTTGGGAACGATTATGACGTGGTAATGTTCCATATGATGATGATGATGTATAACCGGATGTCGTGTAATGACCTGGCGTATATCTGAATTAAATTATTTTAATTTCAATTTTATAATATTATATTATGTTTATTCGTGATTTTATAGTGATAATGATGACCGGACAATAAATAAAATTGGATGCTTAAATAATTAAAATTAAAACTCAAAATTTGCAGTATTACACATTATGATTTGATTTTATAATGATGATCAGATAAGAATAAAATTAAAATCGCATTAAATTTAGCAAATACTATGATATATTTGCAATGTATATTTTTATTTAAAAAATACTATACTATATTGTATTAAAACTGATACTTAAAAATGAATTTAAATTAAATTAAATTAGATCAATCAATATTATATTCTATTTGTGAGCATTTACTACGATCATTTAATATTTAATTGTATACAAAACATTGTTGTGATGGCATTGAAGCTGTAGAACTGGTAATGATACTCTTATAAGATTATGATATTTGATATGATTTTATCATATGAAGTGAATCTAAGCCATGTCTTTATCTTTGAAATGATCAGACTTTGTAAGATTCATTGATGATTTGAACGTAAGTTGTAAGAGAACAAAATATATCATTTTGTAAATAAATTTAAATCAATTGATAAAATTAGAAAAAAATCGATTCAAAATTTTTTATTAAGAGATATTTATTTGCTAGTAAAATGGGAAGAAAAATTGTCAAAAACAAAAAAGCGAAAAAAAATTAGAACAAAATTAAAAAAAACCAACGATATTCGTCGTTCATATGTTGGTATGTGATCGTTATCATAACGTCGTAATGATGTCGTTCCCATATCATTTAATTTAATTCCTAAAGTTTGTTTTAACATTTAACAAGCAAAGCGAATGATAATTAGTTAATTGATTAACTAATAGTATAGAGCATACTTAATAACATATGATTTAATTTGAATAATTAATTGAAATACAAATTGTTGCAAACGATCGATGTTTCTACTCCGAAAGAATGGAAACTTCATTCCGTCACCGAAGGAATGGAAATCTTTATCCTGCACCGGAAAACAGTGTTTTTCAATCCGTCATTAAGAAATAGAAATTTTCTTCTGTTACCGGATAAATAAAAATTCTCACTCGTACTGCAAATGAGTCTCATATCGGAAAAGAAGAAATTTTTTTATTACCTGAACCATAACTTGTGCTACGTTTCGTGGCAAATGTACTGGTGGAAAAATTATTATACGATGGTGTTCGATGATGATTTGATGACGATGATGATGATGATGACGCTAATCGATCGATACTTCCATATCGAAAATCATGCAAAAATATTAGTTGATCAATTATTATATTAAATAATATTTTAACTTATCATTCATTTTATTTTATAATCATTCCTTCTTTTATTTTATGTTTTTTTTCGACATTTCATAGATTCTAATTTTTCAATGATGCTGGCATACATGTAATTGTATAAATAAATATTCATAAATATATTTTAAAATAAAACAACAAAAAATAAAAAACTAAATCATTGATCAATCAATAATTCATATTTTGATTTTTAATCATTTCTAGCAATTCAATAAAATTAAATCTATAGATAAAAATTCAAAAAAAGTGCATATATAAGCAAGTTTATATGCACTTTTTTTTGTTAAAATATTTCAATTCAATTAATGATTGCATAATGATAAGTAACTAAGTAATCTATGATTTTTATCAAATAATTATCATTCTCAAAAATAATAGTTCAAAATATTAGAATCTGTGAAAATGTTGAAAAAAATAATAAAAAATAGTGAAAACAAGTTTTGATGCATTATTTTAATTAATAATTAGTTACTTTCATTTCTATACATTCTGATTTCCAACTATAAACAAGAAGAAAACGTACCTATTCGATAATCCAATGTTACTTCTTGGATATGGTGATATATCCTGATGATAACTGGATGATAATGAATATTGTTGTCGATAAGGATTCATTGCAAAATTTCGTCGAAAATTTGTTAATGATGACAGTGATGATGTTTGCTGTAATCGATACGATTCAGCGCTATTGAACGTTGCAAATAACGCCCACAAGTTTTGGGATAATTTGATGATTGATAATACTGAAAATGTAGAAAATGAAAAGAAAAACACCAGTAAATTTAATAATTACGTACAAGTACTAATAATTTCAAAGGATTAAAAAATCATTAAATTTTGTGAAAGAAATAACCAATGAACTGATTGAATGATTTGTTGAAATAATCAGTGACTGATTAATGATCATTGATTATTTTAACACTAAACTTTAGCAATTTCTACAAAATTTAATAATTTTAACTTTTTAAGGTAACCGATAAGGTGATGTATCGTTACTTAGAAATATATGAAGTTTTGATTAATAATTAATAGAATTAAAAAATTTTCTGATTGGATTATGCATATATCTTTGCATAGATTACTACAACATTTAAATCAAATTCATATCATGTATTTGCGAGATAAAATATTACAGTATTTAAATGGTATTTATATTATATATCATTTGCATAGAAAAAAATTATGTTATTTAGATCGAATTTATGCATTTGAATATGCAGTATTTGAATTGAATTATATATCGATTTATAAAAGGGAAGAAATTATGCTATATCAACAATTTGGAAATTACAGTATTTGAATTGAATTTATGTATCGATTTATAAAAGAGAAGAGCCTGCTACATTTATCTAACTTAAAAGTTATACTACTAATAATGAAGAATGAATGGATGTTCATTTGAAAAATGCATTTCTTCTTTTTACATTTCCTTAATTTATTTGATTAATTCGTTTTTCCAATTAATTTATCGAAATTTGATTGACTTATTGAATTTCATAAAAAATTGAACGGATTTTATAAATATATAACTGGAGTAATAAAAGAGGCATTCATCAGAATTTTTGATGTCATTCAAAAATATGATGATTTAGTCGAAATTATTTGATAATAATTATCATCAAAAAAGAAATTGATTTATTAGATTAAATGCATGAAAAGAAATAATCAATCAGATTAAATTGTTGATAATTATAATAAAGAAATGATGACTATCTTAAAAAAATGAAAATTTTCTTAGCAATAATATGCTGAATTATTTTAAGTGATTTTTAGCGATTATGTATTATCACTAAAAATAATTCAGCAAATTAATATATGATATAAAATAAATATATGATGTCGCATAATATTTAAAAGGATTAATGAATAAAAGGAAATATATGATGTTATCACTTATCATTATCACTTAAAATAATTAACAAATGATAAAAAAATATGTGATATTATACTTTTAGAGCAACCTAATAGATTAGTCAGAGATGCATGACAAATTCAGTTCAGAAAATGATAAGAAAATGATATGATATCATTTACTTTGTTCTTGGTCTACTATCATTTACTTTGTTCTTGGTCTACAGCCTGCCCAATGATAACTGAGTTTAATTAAGTATTAAATTCTTTAGCATCTGCTTTGTGTAACCTTAATGTTTTCGACATTTCAGTCTGAGCTACATGTTTATCCTTACCATTATACTATTATTTGCAATGATTAAAATAATTCAAAAAATTAGTAAATGATATATGGTATTATGTCATTTTAAATGGTCAAAAAATAATACGAAATATATGAATATTACCAAATTTTTAAAATAATTCAACAAATTGATAAGGTATATGATATCATATATATTTAAAATAGTAAGCGAATAATGAGAAATGTATGATATTATCATTTTTAAATTAGCTAACAACAAATGATAAAAGCAGTGATCGGATAGAAATGTTAGTAATGCTAAGATATTTGATAATTTCTTTTCTAGTTTTATTACATTTCACATTTCATTTCTGCAACAACTGAATAATATAATAAAAGTTTAGAATGTGATGAATTGTGTTAAAATGATAACGATGAATGATAGCTTTATATGATGCAATATCTACCACTATTATTATAATTATTATCATTATTATCAATTGGAAGAACTGAAAGATTAACTTACAGTAAAGAAGTGATAATAAAACTTAACTGAAATTTCATTTTTAAATATAAGAAATTAAATTACTTGTTAAGTTGAACTGACTAACCAACTGTTTCGTTATATATATACTTATATTTCGAATAGGCAATGACTAACAGCTGACTGTCATTATCAACATTATCAACATCATCATCATCATCATCATCATCACCATTAAACAACAACAACAACAACAACAATAATGCTATTCCAATGAAAAATGGATGGATATGATTTGTTCAAAAAAAAAATTTGAAAAGAGGATGTAAAGTTGATGGTCGATTAAAAAAGATCTAAAAATATTTTTAAAATTTTCCCCACATTTTTTAAAAATATTTTTAAAGTTTCCCTCAAATTTTTTAAAAATATTTTTAAACTAAAATGCTAATTGTTTAAATTTTTTTTATTTTGCTTTTTATACTTATATTGTGGAAATATTTTGCGTAAAATTTTATGTAAACAATCAAATATTCGAAAATTCGTTTTTATTTTCTATAATTTAAAATATATTTTATTTGGTAGATGAAAATTTTAACAAACAAATAATAATGTCTTATATTTCTTCAGTAATTTGCTTTTTGTTGATTTTTAAATTTTTTTTAAATTAAATAATAATCAGTATTGAACGGCGAAATGAGACTTAATATTTATTATCATTAAAAAACATTCACTGTAATTATTAATTTAAAAATTCTTCAAACTACGAATAATTGAAAGCTTACTTACGAATAAATAAAACAGTTAATAATAATTTGAATACTTAATTAATTGCTGTACAATAATTTTGCTGAAAATTTTACAAGTTTACTTTTTAATAAGTATTAAAATAAAAAACTTATAAATTTTTTTTAGAAAAGATATATATGGCAAAAAGCTTTGTAAAAGCTAAATATTCAAAATTTTTTTCCCTTTTATCGAATAAATATGCTCGGCGATATTTTTAAACTTTATTTTTTTCAAATTAAATAATAATAATTTGTAATTTTTATTCCTATGCCTATTAATTAAAAACATATATCAAAGCTAAAATATTCGAAGTTGTTTATTTTTCTTTTATTTCTAAAATCCTTAAAACAAAGAAAATTAAAATTTTTCCTTTGATTTAAAATCGCATATTTGTAAAATTTTCCTTCAAATTGAAGCCGTTTTTATTAATATTTCATTAGTGCACCGGTACGAGTAATTACTCTGTAACTTAAAATAATAGTTAAAATTAACTAAAATATCAATTCATTTTATATTGAAGTAAAAATTTTACAACCTTAAATTTCGAATTGAAAAATTAGTTTGATTGAATGAAAATAAAAAAATCCAATACTAATAAGTAAAGTTTAAATTATATCAGTTGATTGAAAAGAAATTAATAATTAGTATATATTATTCGAAATCGATTATTTGTTCTCTTCTATGCTATTCAATTTTAAATTATAAGTTTTTCCATGGAATATAAAAACGTGATTATAGCGGAACAGCACCTAATATTACAGTATTAGAGTATTACAGTATAGTATATTATAACAGTATCGTACTTCTAGTTATTATTTTAATTTACAAAAAAAATTTTTTTCTATCACTAAAATATTAATAAAGGAATTTATTTTAATTCAAATTAAATAAAAATTTTTATAAATCATTTAAGCTTTACAATTTCTAATACATTAATAAATATATAATATTAAAGCATAATTCAATATAAAAAATTTTTTGTAATATGTCAAACAGAATGATACGAATAATCACTTATCATTATGCAGTTGATTTATCTTTTTTCCATAAATGATATACAAAAGAAGATGACATGTTTAAATTATCACTTGCATAGGATGCATAATAATATCATTATTATTAATATAATTTGTTTTAAATAAATTGATACTTAAACAATAAATTTCCTTACATTTTCAAACGCACTGAACCTCAATGTGAGACGTAGAACGTATAATGCGTTGAAAAATGGTTGAATAACCAACCAATAATTATATGTTTATTATCGACAATCATATAATAAATTTTAAGCTTAAAGAAATTTCATAAAATTTTGAGTAAATATTAAAAGAAAGTATATAAATTGATGAGAAAATATATCAAACAAATTTGCTGCATATTTAATATTATGATTTAATTGTTGATTATTATGTAATAAATAATTAAGCATAAGAAAAGCGTAATGAATTATTTAATTACTTATTAATAAATTCTGAGTAAAGTTGATAAAAATTCATTAACTATTACATTTTCTTCTGCAATAAACTATCAATTATTTATTATTTATTTATCAACATATTCTTGGGTAAAATAATAAAGATTTAAGAGGAACTGAAAGTTTTTTTAAATGAAGGATTGTAAGAAAAGAGTAGAAAACGATCAAAAATATAGGAAAATAAACAGCATAACAACTGATCGAATGTAAATACAACTAACCCTTAGCTCATTATCCATCAACTTTTCTCACTTACTAATTTCAAATTAAATTTGAAATATTTCAAACGAACAAATGTTTTGCTTATCAGCTTTTAAACAATCTCACCACCAACAAAAAATATTTGGAAAAAAACATTTGATAAATGTTATATTGATAATAAATGATAACAGCAATGGCAATAATATTTGTTAGAAAATTAGACTGTAAACAACAAAGAAAGCCATAGAAATAGATTAAACAGTAAGTAAAGCAAATTCGCGATTATTTTTACCATATCTCATGAAAACTATAATAACTACTATAAATGAATTTTCTTGAAATATTTTTTATTACTTCACTTTTTTATTTATTTTATTTATTACTGCTTTTTCTTTTCGAGATCTGAAATTTTTTTCATTAGCTTTCAAAAGTTCATCAATTATTTTTTCGAAAAATTGTTCGATCATTCAATTAATATTTCGGCTAATATTTCTTCGTTTTTTTAGTTAGATTTTTATTTATTTTTTTAACAATATATTTGTTAAAAAAATTACAAATTCAAAGTTCTTTTTCAAAAAAATTTTTGATTCAAATTTTTCATCTACATATTCTTTGCCTTTCAGAGTGCTTACTAATCTCTTTTTTTTGTTTTTGTAAAATAAATTTTATTGGTTAAACAGAAAATTAAAATTTACAATTATAATATTTTAGATTTTGAAATTTGTTAAAAAATTTACTATCATTCCGAAATTTTATTTTCTTTCCTCCTACTAAGCAAGCATTTTTCAATTAAAAAAATTTTTAAGTAAAAAAGTGGCAATATTTAGTTTATATCTTTTTTTATTGGAAAATATTTAAAAATTGAATATTATAATTTCGGTAATTTTAAAAATTCATTTTATGTTTTAAAAAAATTTCTTGAAAATTTATTTTATATTTTGAATATTCCACTCGTGTTTTTTCGCCACGTCAATTGATATTTATTTCATTTACGCTGAAAAAATTGAACAAAATAAAAAAAATAAATTTGCACTTTCCATTTTTTAAAGCCTTTATTTTACGTTTTACAAAATTAAAAAAGTCTAAAATATATTTTGTGGAAATATCATTCAACATTACGTAATGCTTAATAAAAGCTCAAATTGTTGGCAAATAGTCAATTTTAAATTCAATATCATGGATATATATCTCGTTTTTTACGTATTTTTACACTTTCTTATGCTTCTTCTTGTAGTAATTCAAATATATATTTTTTGTACGCTTGCAGAGTATGTAATAAGAAAAATGGAAGTGAAGATAAAATTTTATAAGAATATAAAATATAAGCTGGAAATAAATATTATTGATAATAATATCTAATATAATACTGATGATTAAATATGATATCGCAGTGATAATAATTCTGATATAATATTATAACAACAATATATATAATATGACACTGATAATAACAGTTTTTAATATAACAAATACAATACAAATTATATTAATATCTCATATAATAATGATGAAAATGTATGATATGATACATCAATAATAATAAATTACTATCTGATAGAATATATTATTAAAAGTAATAATGTCAAATGCGATATTGGAGTATCTATAATTAATTGCATTATCTAGTGAAATATTTTTGTATCTAGTGCGACATCGGAAATAATTAATCAGATATGAAAAAAAACTTTATTCTTATACGCGTATTTGTAAGTGATTTCTAGATTTAATTAGTTCAAGTAAATATTATTTTAAATTACAATATTTACATCACATATATTTTTGTCGATCAAAATTACATTTAACGATGATAGATATTCCTTTTCAATCAAGTAATCGAATATTTAGTGATAATAATGGCTTCATATTTAATAGTTCTTTAATTGATTATTTCATAATTTAGTAATAATATTTTTATCAGTAATAATGAAAGCAAATGTATATTCTCGATAAACTCAATCGAATATAAAGAAAGAAAAATAAATCAATACATACGAATAATTCAATTTCTGATTAAAATCTAAACTGAATTGGTAGTTAAGTATTTAAGCACAAACCATATGCTGATTGAAAAGTTGGCATTTGTTCCTATATGATGAATTTTTCGATGATACTTATTTAAGTAATCAAATTAATCGAATATCCAATAAAGCATTGAAATGAAGTCGATAATTTCAATATGATAATGCCAAAGTCGTAATTTAATTAACTGAAATTACAATTTGAAATGAAATTAATATTTTACATAAATATATGTGTGAAAGAAATTAAATCAGCAAATGACAATTTGAAAGAAAGAAAAAAATGCACTAAACTTCCAAATAATTTCATTTCTATCAGTTTTTTTTTTTTTTGAAATGAATTTCTGATAATATAATAATTGATAAATTTGTCAATGATCCAGCAAAATTTATAAGATGAAAATACCATTTTTTAAAAATAGAAATTTAACGAAAAATTATTTCTTTGTCTTTTTTCTACTGCCTTATTAATTTATCTTTTGAATATGCCGAATGATCCTTGTTTTATAAATAATTACAAAACTTATAAATTATGTATCAAAATTAAAATAACAAAGAAGTGATAATGGCAAATAAATAGATAATTTAGTAGTAATAAAACGATAAGTTAATGATATCAAAACAATAAGTTAGTGATAATAAAATGGGAAGTTAATAACAGCAAAACGAAACGTTAGTGATAATAAAATATAAGTTAATGAAATGATAAATTATACAGATCCATAATTTAACAAACAGGCAAAATAGCATGCGAAACGTGGAACGTGTAATGCGTTGAAAAAGAAAAAAACTACATCATCAATCAGTAATCGTATTTTTATTATTAACAGTTATATCAAGAATTGAAGTTGAAAATAATTTATAAAAACATTGAACAAATATTAAAAGAAAAGTGTAACAAAACTGATGAAAAAATATATCAAACAAATTTGCTGTATGATTTAATAATAATTTAATTATTAATTATTATAGTAATAATCAAGCAAGCTATTTATGTCATTAAATGAAAAACGATTTAAGTCAATGATAATACGATACGAAATCATTTACGCCAAATAATAAGTAAGCTAAAAATAATTTTAAAATAATGTTATGATAATTAATCGTGTATAATAATAATGTTATGATAATTAATCGTGTATAATAATATATATAATATGAATATAAAGTTTTCATTAATCTGTTATTTAAAAAAAAATATTTTATATTAAATGTTTCATTAAATTTTATATTAAACAACCTTAATTACACGCAAATTACTATTAATTGCAGGTAAATTACCGTTAATTTTATTACAAAAAAGTATTAGCGATAAGAAATGACGTGAGATATGATTATATAACATAATAGATGAAAGTTATATCAGATACTTTGTTATATATATATTATAAATGATAATTATAATAAATTAACAAGAAATTTATGTGTATTTTTTTAATTTTTGCTCGGAATATTTTTTCATGATAAGTTTGATAAAATGGATAATAAAAATAAAAAACAAATTTGTTGCATATATTTAATATGATAATTTATATTTATAATTATTTATTATACAGATCGTAATAAATAATTAACATTTTTTATATGACGAGAAAACTATCGCATAAAAAGTGATAAGATGGGTATTTTACGTATGCGTAAATATCGTTAATAAAAAGAAATAATCATATAGCCATGGCAAGATAAGCATACACATACGTACACGTAATTTTTCATTAATTTATTACGAGAAAATATAATGGATAAAAATGTATATGCAAATTACCGTTAACAAAAACGTTAAGAAATAATCACACAACGTGAAATGGTAAACATACAATAGACATACGTACACGTAATGCATATAGATTTTTTCATTAATGTATTTTGAAAAAACATTATCAGTGAAAAATGATGAAATAATTGTATAACATATTCTAAAAATATATAATATTTAAACATAAATTTGATTAATAATCGTGAAAGAAATACTTTTAATAAAAAACAAAAAAAAGAATATTAAAAAATCCGAAGTTCCAGATGATGAATTCAACCAGATGGTAACATGTATGTATTGCGTATGTATGTATGTATGTTATGTATGTATGTATGTGTATGTATGTATGTATGTAGCGTACGTGTATGTATTTGCATGTGCAGTGTTCATGTATGTGTGTATGTATGTTATTTGCTGTGCTTATATTTGAAAAAAACAAAGCGAAAATGTATGCAATGATAAATTTGTTGGAAAATATGAAAAATTCCAAAAGAGAAGGAAGTTTGTTTGTTTGCAAACAATTTTGATAAATAGATGATTATTTTTATCAGAAATGTTTGAAATATATTGTTACATGTATAATATGATTAAATAAAATTATACAAAAAAATTCCTTTGACAAGAAATACGATGAAATAACATGACGTGAAAGGTGATGAAATATCATGACGTGAAAGGTGATGAAATAACATGACGTGAAAGGTGATGAAATAACATGACGTGAAAGTGATGAAATAACATGACGTGAAAGGTGATGAAATATCATGACGTGAAAGGTGATGAAATAACATGACGTGAAAGGTGATGAAATATCATGACGTGAAAGGTGATGAAATAACATGACGTGAAAGGTGATGAAATATCATGACGTGAAAGGTGATGAAATATAAAATTTTTATGGTAGAAATTTAAATTTAAAAAATTTCGAAAAATTTCTGACCAATTTATCATTTTTGAACCATGATAGAAAATGAAAAGATGATTTCGTCCTTTTTTATTTTCTTTTTATGTTCAAATTTTTTTCTTTCGACAAAATTTGCTGGCTTTATCTATAATTTTTTTCTCCTTTTAAAAGTTATTTTAATAAATTTGCAACAAAATTTATTGATTGATAAATTCATACTGAGAAAAAAATTTTCTATTGATTTGATAAATTTTTGATAATAACGACTAATTTTTCTTCTAGAAAATTAATTGTAGACGCTATCAAAAATGTTTCAATAAATTTCCATTGCAATTTGTTGATTTAATAAATTTTTGCTCAGCAAATAATCATTTAATCATTAAGCAAATCTAATAAAATTGTATTGAATTTTAATTAATTTCCATTGAAAATTTATTTTTGATAATATAACATTTTATTGTAAGTAAATTTAATTAATTTTCGCCCATTAAAAAGATTGTAAAATACAAATTTTATCAAATATAAATTTTTAATAACGAATGATTATTTTTTACCAAAGATTATATTAGTTAACGTCAATTTCAGTTAATTTATATTAATTAAAGTTTATTTCAATTAATATCACAGTTGGAAATGACAAGGCTAAATTTATTATTTATCATAGTATCGTTTCATTCATAAAATCCATCAGTCACGATATTATCATACTACAATCAAATTTTCAAAATAATATTAAATTGAAATTTGAATTAAAATGATTAGAAACGAAATATTACCATATACTAATTAAATTTAGCGATATGTTAAACTAATTTTACTGATAAATATCCATTTTCTTTTCAAAAATTAATCATTTATTCTATGCTAATTTACGATAATCAAAGTATTGCTATATAATAATTACATTTGACTTATAATCGATTAAATTTATCAACAAATAAACAATCATTTTATTTTGAAAATTAATCATTTATCGAATCACTCAGTCAGTGTTAATTTAACTAAATCGTTATGGTAATTTATTTCGTTATCATGCAAAACAAAAAAAAAATTTTTCAAATTTACTATTATGATCGATCAAATTAATTTTGATAACGAATAATCATTCGTTTTCAAAATTAATTACTCCCTAAACTATTCGTTCTGTGTTAATAATACAAATAATCGCTGCTTATCAAATATCGTTCATTATATATTGATTTAATTAAAACGTTAAATAAAATTCATTGGTATGCAAAAAAGAAGAGAGAGAGAAAAATTCATAGTAAGGACAAATGAAATGAAGAAGGAACTGATGAGCGAATGACCTGTCAAAATTTTAAAAATGAATTTACTGTCATTGTAATGGCTAAAAGATGAATTTAAAAGAAGCTAAGAAGGAAGAAAGAAGGAGGGAAGAAAGGAAAGATTTTGAAACTTTTTTTACAAAGCGACTAATTGAAGCTATCTATCGATTTTCAACAACTATAATTGTAATATTTTTTCTTTCCTTTCTATTCTTTTTTCATATCATTACAATAAAGATATCAGCATTTGAAATGATAAGTTGCAATTGACAGGAAATGGATAAATTTTAAATGCATTTCATTAGCTACCGAATATTTCAATATAATTTTAATAAAGGCACAAATCATTTGGAATGATGCTGAATTAAATGATAATTTCGAATGCCAAAGTACAAGTCATTTTGCTACACATTTTTAATAAAAAAAAATAAGCTTAATGTTTAAGCTAATATAATTATAACACACATAAATAACATATAAGAATAAAGTTAATTTATAATGCCTATTATCATAAACATTTGCATAAAATCAAACTAATGTAATGATAACCATATATGATGCTTATTATTATGATAATAATTGTTATAACAATAAGTATTCCATATGTTAGTGTGGGCGCACATTATAATGCTTAAATACAGAAACATAATGCTTATTATTATAGTAATATTGTCAAAAACAAATTAACAATAATAATAAAAGCACTTATTTGCTTTCAATTACAACAATATCGATATAAACAAATCAATGATGATATATAATGTAATGCATATATATAATAATATATTATCGATATAGTCGTCAAATTCATGATAATATAATGGGATATAGTCAAATTCATGATAATATAATGGGATATAGTCAAATTCATATAATATAATGGGATATAGTCAAATTCATGATAATATATAATCCTTATTATATATCAAAATTAGATGTGCAATACGCACTCACTCGATATTCACCGCATAGGCATGCATGTGCTCATTTTCAGAATTTTATCAAATTAATGATTTGTTATAATCATTGTTATTACTGATAAATATAGATGAAATACAGTCTGTCGATGTGACAATTTGTAATCATTATCGTTATCTACTCTACACATATGAGCAGGTCTTGATATGATTAGATATTTTTTTTTAACCGCTCACATCAAGTTTATAATAATTTGTAATGTTTACTTCTACAATAATATCAGAACAATTTAGCATATATGGATTTTTTTTTTACATGGAAAACTGAGTACATGAACTTTTTTTCCGCAAAATGTGTTGAATTGTATGAATTTTCGAATGGTTTTAGGTTTATATTGTAAAATGTTTTGAGTGTTAATAAAGTAGTATGATAAGGTGAATTGATAAGATAATAGAAATGATTGATTATAATTGCATTGAGAAAATTAATATTTATTTTAAAATTTCAGAATGAAGCGAGAGAAAACGAATTAGTGCATTGAAAGGATTATTTTGAAATGTTTTCCAATGAAATTTTCCGTTGATCAAATGAAGATGCCAAGAATCAAAATTAATTACTGATAAATTAGACTTAGTTTTATATTTGTGAGGTAATTTAACTTTTATTGAATTTTTATGCATTTTCTAAAGTTGTTGTTATAATTATTCAAAATTAAAATAATGATTTAACCATTTATTAAAACTTAAAATTTAGGATTAAAATATAAGAAATTGTTTTTTATTACGTATAAAATACTATGCCAATATTGAAATAGAAAGATGAATATTTTGTCTTTTTCCAGAAATTATTGCATTTCAATAATTAAATTGAAATTTGCATTTAATACACAGCTTATCTTATTTTATAATTGAATGAAATCTTTTTTCATGTTAATATAAAATACTTGTTAGCTAGTTGAATTATTTAATTTCGATAAGCAAAGGATGGAGCGAATAAAATGGAACAATTTTAGATTTTTACGCTTTATTTATTCGAAAAATAAAATTAGGAAAAATGGAGGACTGAAAGTATTTCTTAATGAATAGAAATATTGAAAGTATATGGTTTTTTTATAAGCAAAAAAATGCTAAATAATATTATTTGCTTATGAAATGTGTTTATTGCCAAAAATTTCTTAACAGATTGGTAAATTTGTGTTTTATATTTTTACTTATTTTTTTGTTTTTATACCATTTAAAAATATTATGAAATCCTCGATAAGGAACGAATTTTATAAGCAAAAATTTTTATTAAAAAAAATTAATTTATTATAATACATTAATTCATTACAAATTGTAACAATTTAATTGTATTCATTGTTAATATTAAATCATTTATTTCTATATTTTTGATTCTATACATTTCAAACCAAAATATTTTATTTTCTAGAAATTATATGAAATGAATATTGTGCATGTTATATCACTTTTAATATTATCATTATTGTTAAATTGTTATTATTTTATAAATGATAATTAATTAATATATCTGAAAATTTTTTTTGTTGTTTACTTTTTGTTATATTTTACCGTCTGATGAAATATTTCCTACTTTTATTGATATCAAAATTTTTTATTTTATTTATTCTTAAATCTATATTATGTAGATTTTCATTGGAATTTTTTAATTTTTAATCTTATGCCAGAAAAAAATTAATAAATTATAATTGAAATTCTCAAATTTTTTATCTTCTGCCTTTTAATTATAAAATTTATGAGATTAGAAATAGCTGAGAGAAATATACTTCGATATGATTTCGTTTTCTTTCAACAAAAAAAGAAACGAAAAATTTTCAAGCGCTGAACTTAATGTAATTTATGATTGGGTTAAAGTATATTAAGGTAAATGGAATATTTGTCAGAAATTGTTCATTGGCCAAGAAAAAGAAAATTGTCGTTTTCCTGATATTGGCCTGTTATAGCACTTATATATAAATATTTCAAATGATATTTCTTCAATTCCTCCACGATTGAAACCCAAAGAAAAAAGAAAAGTAAATATTTGTCATGGAATTATGTCTCGTAGAATTAGGTTTGGTTAATTTTCTTTATTGGAAATTTCATTTCTGACAAATATTTTTTTCAATAACGTCTTATTCAATCTCTAAATTTCATTTAAAATTTCCTTATTTTTTAGTAATTATATTTGATAAAATAATTAAAAATAAATATTATTATCATGCTTTATTCGCTTGTCATCTCTTATCTTAATTATTTATATTTGTATTTGGTAAGAAGATTATGAATTAATTTTAATTTAATGTTTTTTTGTTGTTCTTGTATTTAGTCGGACAGACAATAAGTGAGGAAAGAAAGTAAAAGAGAAAAGAAAAAGACAAAAAAATGATAATAAATAAATATTTTTAATTGAAAACTATAGCACTGTAACTTCAAAAAATCATATTTAAAATAGAATTCTAAAAATTTGCAATAGTGAAGTCTTCAGTAATCATAACTATTAATAAATGCCAAATATATACTATTAATTATCAACATCATCATTAGAATTAATCATTTTTGTGAACAAGATTGTTAGCATGATCATCATTATCACAGATATCATGATACATTCTGTTATATTCATCTCATTATGATTATAACTTATTACTTTTGTAATCAAGGTTATCAGTACAATCACCATTGTAGCATATCGCATCATATCATCATCATTATTATTTTTAAGCCTATGATGGATGATAATTATATTTCGAACAATATTTATAAGTATTTAAAATTTTAAATAAACTTATTTGCTTAATTATATTTGCTATTTTGCTTTTAAATTGCAGATCAATTTTGTAAATTTTTTGATTCAGTCGAATTTTGCAAATAATTGAAATGGGACGAATTTGGAGTAGTTTCAATTATAATCTTCATATAAACTTCAATGACAATAAATTTCTTCGTTTTTTTTAAAGAGCACTTGAACATGTCTATTATGAAGCTCACATGATATAACTGATTATATCTGATGTGAAAAGTATAAATTTATGAAAAAATTATTTTATCTAATCTAAGTATCAGATAAAAAAGATTTTGTTAGTGATGAATATTTGAAATTATAATCATTAATATCAATCGAATAGAATAACGAATAGATCAGATTAGCTTGAAAATGATATTAGTACTATTGCAATTATTTTCAGATTGAAAGAAGACTATTAAAATAGAGCTTATTATTTATGCATAAATTTATATGATTGCATGATTTTTTGTTTTGAAAATATTTGTTAATTTATTATCTATCAATTATCGTTATTATATCGATTATAGCGTGAAGTAATATCAATTCATGTTGGACAAGCAGGTGTACAAATTGGAAATGCTTGTTGGGAATTATATTGCTTGGAGCATGGTATTCAACCAAATGGCATAATGTTAGATGATCAAGTAATTGATTCAGAGGATGATTCATATAATACATTTTTTGCCGAAACTATTCATGGTATCATTCTTATCTTTTAACAGCAATGAAATAATAAGTCTTGAAAATCAGTAATCAATGTTTATCAATAAATATACATTGATTAAAGCTTAATAGCCAACTGAATTAGAAAGTTAATTATTCGTATGTTGCAATCTTAATGCAGTTATGGTTATCTAAATATATTCAATTCTAAAGGCATAAAATTTAAGCTATTAATTTTGTAGTACGGTAACGACTTTACAGTAATTGTTTTGTCATTCGAATACACAACTAATTCCAGCGACATGAATTTTAAGCTATTAATTGTGTAATATGGTAATGATTTTACAATAATTGTCTTGCTATTCGAATATATGATAAATTCTAGCAAATGTTTGAAATTGCTTTTTATAACGCAGTAATCGTCTTTTAAAAACCACCAAATATGCTATCAATCCTAGCAATGTTATTTTAAGATTATTATTTCTATAATTGTTTCTATTATAATAAAAAAGTTTTGAGTTTACATTCTTATGATAATATTGATAAATAAAAGGCTTCAAATTTTTTATGATAAAAAATTTTGCAATTTTTTTTCAGGCAAACATGTTCCACGGGCAATTTTTATTGATTTAGAGCCAACTGTTGTAGGTAAAAATTTCCAGTCTGGTATAATATTTTAATTTTTTAATGATAAGATATCTAATTTTTTCTCAAAATAGAATTTTTTTAAATAAAATATCTAATTTTTTCCTGATATCTAATTTTTGTATCCAACTTTTCTCAAAAATAGTTGATATCTAATTTTTCTTGAAAATAATTGATGTTTAATTTTTCTCGAAAAAAAATTTTAAAAAAAAATAATTTTAAATTCCCAATTATCGTTACAAAATTAAAGTTTTCTAAAAATTTTATTTTTAATAATGTTCATTTTATAATATTTTTAATGAGATGATCATATTTCATGCTTCAGAAAAAAGTAAAAAAAAACAAATTTGGTCATTTTCTTTTTTGAAAAAAAAGAGATTTTAATTATCAGATGAAGTTCGATCTGGAACTTATCGAACATTATTTCATCCCGAACAGCTTATCACCGGTAAAGAAGATGCTGCCAATAATTATGCCCGCGGCCATTATACTATTGGGAAGGAAATTATAGATGTTTGCATGGATCGAATTAGACGTAAATAATTTGTAGAAAATTTATTATTAATTAAAAAATGCATAAAGATAAACTTATTATTTGATTTTATATTTTCGAACTTTGTTAATTGTTATTTCTAAAGTTATTATGAATAAATTCCAATTTTCCTTTTTGCAATAAAATTAAAATTGATATGATCTTTATTTTTTAAGTTTTCAAGTCCCTTGAAAATATTGCAACAATAATTTGCAGAAAAAGGTTGGAATTGAAGCACTTATATTTTATATATTAATTACTTGTGTAAATGTAAATCAGTAATTCATTACAGGTATGAGCGACATGTGCAATGGTTTACAAGGATTTTTAATTTTTCATTCATTTGGTGGTGGTACTGGTAGTGGTTTTTCAGCTTTACTTATGGAACGTTTATCGGTTGACTATGGCAAAAAATCAAAACTTGAATTTAGTATTTATCCAGGTTTCTATTTAGCAAAAAAAAAAATTGCGTTGTCCAATGGAGTATTATTAGTAAAAAAATTTTTTTCATTGAAATTTTATAAAATTACCAATTCAGCAAATTTCATTGTTTCATATTAATCTAATTATTAAAGCTCCGAGAATTAGCACAGCAGTTGTTGAACCATACAATTCAGTCTTAACAACTCATACAACCTTGGAACATTCTGATTGCTCATTTATGGTTGATAATGAAGCAATCTACGAAATTAGTCGAAAAAATCTTTCAATAATAAGGTAAAATCTAATTTCATTACACCAATCAAGTTTCATAACTTAATTAATTGCTAATTTGAAAAATTGAAATTATCAGAAAAAGAAATGAACAAGAAAAAGAGAAATTTATTGCAAATTCAATCTTTGCGCCACTTTTTTATTATTATCATCTTAGTGATAAAATAATCAAATTATTTATTGAAATTAATTACATTACTAATTTTTGTACTAAAAAGAAGAATTTGAGGGAAATATATTTAATTGCATTTTATATTTTATAGTTATTTTATTTCTTTTATGTTTCGTAAATTTATTGTTTAAAATTTCAATTTAGGCCAACTTACACAAATCTTAATCGTTTGATTGCCCAAATTGTCTCATCGATAACAGCTTCACTACGGTTTGACGGTGCACTAAATGTTGACTTAACCGAATTTCAAACAAATTTGGTACCATATCCACGGATACATTTTCCGCTTGCTACATATGCTCCAATCATTTCCAGGTAATATTTAAGATTTTTTCCCTATTCTAATAAGAACCAGATTAATCATCTATCACTGATGATAGAATAAGATGCACAAATTGGCATACAATGAAAATATTAGAATAAATAAATTGATGGATAGCATAATTTTGTTATATATATATATATATATATATATAAAATAAAAACTCAACATTTAAATAAGCAAAATTTGTTTCTCGATGTATAAAAATACGATAATCCAACACCGTATTCATTCGATGCAGTGACTCTATCTCGAAATTAATTTTTTGCAAGCAAAATTTGAATACGTTTGCACATAATGAGAAAGTAATTTCGGTACGATATTATAATACCATAGCAAAATTCAAGTAAAGTAAATAAACAAATTTTGCTTACAAAAAATCCTTTTCGAAAATGTGCCATATCGAAATGAACACGGTATTGTAGTACACTCCAAAATAGTTTTTCATATATGTATGAAATTTTGATTCGAAAAATTAATATCGAAATAATATTACTGTACGAATGATATGTATAAAATCATACACTAGAAATTTTTTTGTATGTGTACATATTATTTATATTCAAGTTTGATTTACGAAAAATCGTTTTTGTGATAATTACTGCTGTAGCGAAATTGTAAATAATTGCTGCTAAATGTTATTTATTACTAATTTAAAAATTAAATTTTAGTGAACGTGCTTTTCACGAACAAATGACCGTACCTGAGATAACAAGCCGGTGTTTTGAACCTGGTAATCAAATGGTTAAATGTGATCCAAGGCAAGGAAAATTTATGGCATGCTGTTTACTTTTTAGAGGTGATGTGGTGCCTAAGGTAAGTCATTTTGCTGTTTTTCCAGGCCTGTCTGTCTTTTTAACAACAAAAAAATTTCGTATAACCAAAATTTAGGCCTTTTTTTGGACATTTAAAAAAATATGCAAAACGCTTTTTTCACTAAATTTCAAAAAACTAAATTTTATGAGCCAAGAAAAAGACAGCAAAGTAGATAAATATCAAAGTTATTGGTCTAAATACATGATTTATTTATAGGATGTTAATGTGGCAATAGCAGCAATAAAAACAAAACGTTCAATTCAATTTGTAGATTGGTATGTTTTTATTTTAGTAATTTCTTTTTCTTGGCTCGACTGATTATTAATAAATTATAATGAAAATTTTCCGTTTCCTAAATTTTAGCCAAAATTTAGGTGTCCAACTGGTTTCAAAGTAGGCATTAATTATCAACCACCAACAGTTGTACCTGGCGGTGATTTAGCAAAACTTCAACGAGCTGTTTGTATGCTAGCCAATACTACATCAATTGCTGAAGCCTGGGCTAGGCTTGATTACAAATTTGATTTAATGTATGCAAAACGAGCCTTTGTTCATTGGTAAATTGCATTTGATCATGTTCGCTTGTTAGATTTTCTCAATTCTAAAATATTAATGGTAAACTATAGAAAATTGTGAAATTTTGCATTTAAACTAGTTTACTTAATTTATTGAATAATTAAAAAATTTAAAAAGAATTTTAAAAACCCAAAATCGCTTTCCAAATTTTCATACAATAACATCGGTTTTATCAATTAATTTATTATCTAAATTTTTTTTTCTACTAAATAGAAACTTTCCAATAAATCGCATTTCGTCTTAATATTTTTTTTGGAATTTCTTTTTTTCAGATGATTGAATATCATTTCAAAATTTGAAAATTTCGTTGCGTTTTTAAAATTTTCTATTACCATTTCAATTCCATATTATCCGATAACTATTATAATAGATTTTTGATTAAAATTTTATACCTTTAATTAAATTTAAATTTTAAAAAAGGTATATTGGCGAAGGTATGGAGGAAGGAGAATTTGCAGAAGCGCGTGAGGATTTAGCAGCATTGGAAAAAGACTATGAAGAAGTAGCGGTGGATAGTTTTGATGAATATTAATTAATGAATTATAAATTTTCTGATGGATATTAATTAATTAGTTAATTGTAAATTATTTTTTTGTCATCATTAGATCTACGTACTAATCAAATCATCGGTTCTTTTTGATTAAGTATGCATCAAATTTATAAATTTAAATTAAATTATGAAAATTTTCATTTTAGAATACTTTTAGGAATATTTTTTCAAAATATATTTGTATAGAATTTAAAATTTTTCAAAATTGCTTTAAAAATTTTAATAATTTATCATGAATTTAAAATGAAATAAAGGAAATGGAATAATTTATTTGATTTTGTCATAACAAAAAAAGTTGTTTGTTAGTATTTTTATCATTGATAACAAAGTTTTCATTTAAAATGGAAGATTTTGTTAAATTATGACAAAATTGTTAAATTATGACAAAATATTTATATTTATTTATATGATTTATAATTTTTATAAGTTACAAATTATAGTTATGTAATAGAGAACAGGCATGAAAATCGAAAATAGGTACAGAAAGTAAATGAAAATAGAAGAATTGTTTTATTTAGTTTTTGTTCTGATAAAATTTGAAGCTATTTATTACCATTACTCATATTTTGATCATAATTAAGAAATGTTATAATACTGATCCAAACAAAAAACAAAACATATATATCTTGCAAATTATTGCATATTAAGTGCAAATTAATTGTACAATTTTTGAATTTAATTCTATTTTTACTATATTCATAGCACTATGATACAATAAATAAGATTTATGAAATTAATGGATAAAACATTGGTGAAGAATAATATTTTTTAACATTTATGTCAGGATGTCTCTGACAATGTGATTTGCATCATTTATATCACTATGGCAATGCATGCTGTTTGGATTGTATCACTTTGACAATTTTCAAATGTGTGGTTGAAAAAATGATTTTTATTGAAAAATTATGAAATTGCATATTCAAATATTGTTGTGGTCCATTTCGAATATCACTTTTTCTTCCATTCATAAAATCATCAACAATATATAATAAGTATATAACCAAACACAAAAAAAAAATTAAGTATGATTATGATATAATGAATATGATATTTTTTTAATACAATAAGTAGTATCATTTATTAATTAAAATATATTTTCGTGAATCAGTTGGTGGATAATTGAATTAATTTCGATGTTTTTTTTATCAGTCATCAAACTACAATCAATAATTTCAATGTATTTCGATGAAGCATTATGATGTAACGAATTCCAGCTATTTTTGTGAGTCATTAAAATATAGCATAAAATTATCAATTAACCAGTTATTATTTTACTTGGCTAATTAATGAAATTTTCGCCATTTTTCACTGCTATTATTACTTAAAAATAGTATTATTATCATTATTTTTACCTACAGCTAAATTTCATTTTATACTGTTGTTATGATGTATCAATGATTTCCATTCATATATCCCTACAAATTATTAATTAATTTTGTAGTTAAATTCCTTAAAACAAAATTTTAATCAATTATATGTTTTTATGAAATTTATTTCCAAAGTGTGTTTTTTCACAATTTTTAATGTTTATCCAAAGTCATGCATCAAACGTTATCTGATATATATTTTCCAGTTTATTTCGAATTGTCAAAATTTTTTTTCTCATCATTTATTTACTTTTTTTCAAGCAACCTTAAATTGTCCTTTAAAGTTTACAATTTGAAAAATAATATTGATTATTGCATCTTTCATATTGTACGATTTCATTTTTTATTTATTTTTTTGTATTTGTATGACAGTGATAATTTTAACAGTTATAATAACAACAATAATAATAATAATACTGTTAATAATAACAAATATTCCATAATTACCATTATCAGTTCCACAGTTGTTATTATTATTACAATTAGCATTTATCATCTTGTGTGTCGTTTTGTTTTCTTTCCTTAAAAAAAAGCAAAAGAGAAAATTTAATTCATCTAAAAAGGGAAGAGGAAAAAAGAAACAGAAAGAGAAAAAAGGAAAAAAGAATATTTCAGAAATAAGATATTTCATGTTTTATCCTTGTGAACCTTCATCTTATTGTTATACTTGTTATATACTTTGTATCTCGAAAAACTCTCAACAATTGAAATCAATTTTACATATACATATACAAGTATTATTTACTAACATACCCATACATACCTACAAATACTTAATGGTCTCAAAAAACTTCGAAAATTGAAATTAATTCCTTCAGAAATATACATATGCACTACAAATCTACATATATACATGCCTACAAATACTTATATTTTGGTCTCAAGAAACTCTCAAAAATTAAAATCAATCCTATCAACATATACATGCATTATTCTAACTCATTCACAATACCTTGCAAATTACTACAAGTGTATTGAAATAAACGAATTTTTATTATACTTAATTAATAAAATCGGCATTTTCAAATTTTTCAAATTAAAATTTCGCATATTATTAAAGGAATTTATTAATTATTTAAAATTCCCTAATTTAAAATAAAATTGTAATCTTTTTTTTGACTCAATCAAATCCGAAGTGAAAATCAAATTCTGATGAAATAAAATTAGAAGAGAAAAGAGGAATATATTTAATGAAAAAATATCAATTAAAATTTAAAATAAAGAAAGAGAGAAAAAAGCAAAAATCAAATTTTATTTAAAACTACAAGCAATGTTCTTTTTTCTGTTTTTTTTTTTTTTTTTTTCAATTTATTAACAAATTAAGAACAATATTGAAACCGTTCAATTTACTAATGTATCAAGAACAACGTTGAAGTTGTCAGAAAAACCAAAAGAATACAGTGATTTCTTTGTGTTGGATTTCCATAAAGTGTACGTGCATTTTTTCTGTATTATGCAAGGTGTAAGCTAAAATTGTATGCTTTGTTTATAAGTTATACCCACACCCAAACAAGGATCCTTTCCCTTATAATCACAATTATATCATTAACTACACTCTAACAAAAAGGGTACAATGGAAAAATTGCTTGCGAGAGGTCGGTTGGATCCATCAAACGAACCTCTTTTATTCTCCCTTTCTTTACTATCGAAATTATTCATCTGTTTTGCCTTGTTAAATATACCTTTCTTATTCGTTACATCATAACCACAGTATTGTATAACTTGTTAATTAACTAATTAACTAGTTAATATGAATACTCTCAGTCGATTCCTGACGACAATTAATAATGATGTTTTCCTCCTAAAAAAACTTCTGGTGCCACGAGCCGGGAACGTGGCGACAAGCTTAATGAAAAGCCAGCAATAATTACATTAATTGAACTTCTCAGTGAGGTTTGAAATTTGGATTTGTCGCCTCCAAAACAAGAGCTGCCATTGGAAGCATTGTGCCAACCTTCGGGACTAGATATCAAACAATACTTCCTACGATGAAGACATTCATTGGAATAAGAAATAAGAAAAGGGAGACAATAATTTGCAACGTAAACGTGGTCGATTACTTAAGGGGTGAACTTCAAATAGTGAATATACCATTTATGATGGATAAGAATAACCAGTTTAAGAAACTAACTTTCTATCTGACTTCGAGTCGACTACTTCAAATTTATACAACTAGAGAAATTTCAACAGTTGAAATCAGGATTTATCCTACTTCAAACAACATTAGGTCCCATGATTTGCGAAAGTGATGTATCGAAGAAATTAAGCAAGTTATTCATAAAACTAAATGTAATTTTTAGTACACAACCTATCCCAGATATAAATCAATTCTGGAAGCTGGAATGCATAGGAATACATGAACAACCCTGTGATCAGGATGATGAACGAGCGCTGGAGCAATTCAAAAAAAAAATATAATCAAAATTAGTGGAAGACACCAAGTACGATGATCATGGGAAGAATCTACAGTTAAATTAAGTAGAAATTATGGAATGTGTTATGATCGATTAAGTAACTTGATAGGACGACTTCAGTTCCGTCAGCAAGAATTCAAACGATATCATGAGACATTCAAGATCAGTTGTGCTCTGATATAATTGAAAAGACAGAACCTGCAGTATTATATATTATCTATCTCATCACAGTATGCTAATACCTGACAAAGTAACAACTAAATTAAGGATTGTTTAGGATGCGTCAGCCTACGTGAAGAAGTCAAAAAGTTTAAACAAACAAGAATCCTTTCCCTTATAATCACAATTATATCATTAACTACTATCTAACAAAAAGGGTACAATGGAAAAATTGCTTGCGAGAGGTCGGTTGGATCCATCAAACGAACCTCTTTTATTCTCCCTTTCTTTACTATCGAAATTATTCATCTGTTTTGCCTTGTTAAGTAGACGCTATATCATAACCGCAGTATTATATAACTTGTTAATTCAACTACTTAATAAATACTCTCAGTCCGATTCCTCACGACAATCAACAACGAGGCAGTTTTCCTACAGAAGCAATTAATTTATTAATACATTAAGAATAATATTGAAATAATCGATTAACTTTTAAATAGATGAAATAAAATAATTATATTTCATGCATTTTCTTTTTTTCCAAATACAATCTTTCCTTCAATATGATATTGAAATAGTTGCAGTTTTTATGTGTTTAAAATGTATTGTACATGCACACTCATACATACATACATATAAGAAAACGTACACAGACATACCATCAATGTACACATAATCTACATCATACACGTTCATTTATAAATACAAAATTGAATTTATCTTATAAGCAAAATTTTTTTTTTTTGTTATCATTTTCTATCGATGTTTGCAATTATGCTTAGACGAGACAAGAGAAAACGTGATAGCATAGCGTATCACGATATCGTTGACATGATGTCAACACATTCCTATTTTCGATTCTTGCTTTATTCTCTTCTTACTCTCGATTCTCGTCGCCGTTCCCTCATCACTCTCGATTATCAAATCCTCTCCTCTTTCATTCACACCACTATGTCTTCTACTTCTTAATTTTTTTTTCTGGATATTGTATAGAAATTTTTGTTCTTATTTATTATTTATATCATTATGTTTTTTTTATCAATTCGCTATTTTATTTCTCTTTCAATTCAAAATTTTTTCTTACTAAAAATTAACTACTTCAAATTAAATGAGAATCGTTTTTTGGTTTTTGTATTTATTTTAAATTTTAAAAATAAATAGTATATGATATTTCATTTGAGCTATATATATATATATATTTATTTATTTATTATTAATTACATCCTATATCATTTTTATAACTGATTTATTAATTATATTAGTATATATTTCACTTGAATTGAATTTTAATTTCAAATTAAAATTATTTCTATAGATTTTATTAAAGATGAAAATTTCGTACTCACAGTGTTGCAGCATAAAATATTATCTACACTGTAAGAATGATCACAAAATATAAAGCTACAAAATATTACTAAACGTTAAAATGATCTTGATATTCAATTTAAGTAGTATATAGGTTCAAGATGATTACATAAATTAAATAACCAATTTTACATAATTTACCAAACATTCTAATCAAATATCTGATTACAATAAATATTTGCATTCCTCAATGATAATTAGTATAGAAGAAGATTTCAGATTCCACTAATATCGAATTTTATTTATTTCGTCCATCAATTTTGTTTTTTTTTGCATTCGAATAATTTGATTAAATCAGTCACTCTAATTAAATTATTATCTTTTCTTTTTAATCATTATTAAAAATTATTTCGAAATTATTCTTTCATTTCCATTTTTCGTTTTTTTTTTGAATACAACAATAATAATGGTATCTTTACAATAAAAATAATAATACCTATATGATGATGATAAACATCTTCTATTCAAAATAATTTTTAATTAGAAAAATTGCAAAGTTGAAAAAATATTTTCACCCGGAAATTAAATTATATTATTATTGATTTAATTTAAAAAAAGAAAAGGAGAATAATTGATTTAATAATTGATTTTTCCAATGTTGAAAATACTCATGGCCTTTTCAGTTTTTTTAAAATTATTTTCACCTTTCCTACACCTTTAATTCTTTTTATCTTTTCTCTCTAATTTTTTTATTACACTTTTACGGCCACATATCACATTTTTAACGGTTGGTATTCTTATTAGAAGTAAAATCTTTTCAAACAATAATTTTTCGTTGTAAAATGTTTATTTTCATTACTCATGTTTAATCACGATAACATTTTTAATCAGTATAACATCTGTACCTTAACCAGCATAAAGTCTTTACGTTTAATCAGCATAACATTTTTTCTTTTGTGTGAAAAGTTTATTTATAAATATCCATCTTCGATGATAATTGATAATAATTAATGGTAGAGATAATAAATCTTTAAAACAAAAATGATTGGGATGATAAGCAAAAATGATACTGATATAATGATGATAATTATATTAATCGTTGTTATTAGTGTTATTTAAAATGATACTGATTTTGATGATATTATTATTACTAATCATTATCATTAGTTATTTCGATTAATGACAATAATAATAGTTTTCAAAAATGACAACGGTGATGCTAATGCTAGCAGATAGTAGTGATGATAATACATTAAAAAAAAACGATGAGGGTGATGAACAGAAATGATACTAATGATATTGATTAACAGTAATCAAGATAATATATAACTGATAGTGCTGATGAATAGTAGTAATAACATTCATAATAGCTTTTAAAAAAATGATAAGAAGTGATACTAGAATTGATTGTAATTATAACAATTAATAGCGATAATTACATACGTACTATCAAACATAATTCCATTTATTTTTGCAATTTTTTTTTTAAATAGTAAGAATGAAGATAACATTTTTATTATTATTAGTCATTTTCATTAGATTTATTGGCAGTGATAATGATATTAATAATGATGAAAACAAAAATAATAGTACTGCTGACGAATGGTAGTAATAATGATGACGATAGATTTAAAAAAAGAGGTAAGAACGATGATAGGAATGATGCTAATGATAATGTTAATAACACTAATCATGTTATTAACATCATCATTATTTTCATCATTTTTTAAAAAAAACAAAAATGAAAATGATGATGACTATAGCAATAACAATAATGAACGATAACAACAACAAAAGTGTTAATAACTAATATTAATAACAATGAAAATATCAATGATAGTAAAGAAAAAAGAAAAAACGATGCTTCTATTATGTTCATTAATTGCTACTTACATTATTGATTTTTTTCAATTTTTTGAAAAATATTTTTCATTATTATCAACAAAAATATTTCTATTTTTCTCCTTCTTTTTTTCATTCTCTCAAAAAGTAATAATTTATGTTTCATTTTATTTTTTTACTTTACAAAAATTAATCCTTCCTTTTTCATTTTTTCTCTGCAAAAAAAGTTTTTCCTATTTTATCGACTTTTTTTTCGCAAAAAAAAATTCGCTTAAAATTAGGGAATGTTTGAATTAATATTTCACCATACGAGTAATATTTTAAATGTTTTCTTTCTTAATAATTTTTTAAAATTTGTTTAATTTTTTTACACTGAAAAAAAATTTTTGAAATACAAGAAATTTCAACAAATCAAACTAATATTTTCTAAAAGATATCAATAATTCTTTTCATACATATTATTGCATATAAATTTAAGATTTTCATGTAAATCCAAATTTGCCTTCAAAAACTTCGTTTACATAAATAATTTTAACTGTGGAAAAAAGCTCATTTTATGACCGATAAATAAATTTCGACGGACTGATAAAATTTTTTTTTTGTTATCAAAGAATAGATCATTCATATTTATTTGATTTCATTTTATTACAAAATATCGTTTGATAAAAAGTTTACTTAGTATTTTTGATTCATAGTATCAATCGTTGATCTATCTTTTTAGTGCTGATTTTTTGAAAATTTTTTCTTTTTTTTGAAATTATTATCATTATTCATAACAATGGAATCATTTTCTCGTTTTCTTCATATATTTACTTCCGGTAGAGTTTTGATAAATCAAAAATAAAACAATAGAAAAAACAATTTTTTTTATTTTTTATTTTTTTAAAATAGGAATTTTTTAGAATTTTAATAAATTCAAGAAAATAAATAAATGAAAAATTTTTTTTGGGCTTATGGAAATTTTTAAAATTCATTGAAATGAAAAATGAGTATTGCTTATACTACAAAATAAATCGTACCGTAATATTTTTGTTTTTATTTCTGATAAATTTTCAACGAATAAAAGAAGAATCAATATGATTTATTTTGTAATAATTCCTTAAATAATAATAATAATTAGTAACAATAATAGTAATGAAATTTGGTTTATTTTATTAATCGTATTAATCACTTCCAAAAAAACATTAGCAATTTCCCATATAAATTTTAGTCTGTTTAATTAATAATATTCTCTTTCATACAAAGGTGTGATCCTTCCTTCTCTTAATATTCAAAATTTCCATGGAATGAATTTTAAAAGAAAATAATCGATGAAAAAAATTTATAATTAGTAACAAAAAACATTCCTTTTAATATTTGTAATTATAAAACAAAAAAAACCATGTCACACAAAATTAACTTACAATTCTGCTTCTTTCTCTCTCTCTCTTTTCTCTCTTCTTCTTCTTCTTTCTTCTCTCTCTCTTCTCTCTCTTTCCTCTCTTCTCTCCTCTTCTTCTCTCCTCTTCTCTTCTCCTCTCTTCTCTTCTCTTCTCCTCTCTTCTTTTCTCTTCTCTTCTCTTCTCTCTTCTCCTGTCTTCTCTTTACAGAAACATATGAATTGAATAGCAAAATTCAAAAAGAAATTAAATTTCCTAACTTTCAAAAAAAGAAAGAATATATGAATGTTACTTATTTACATAACGCATTACTTTATTTACATTTCCTTGGCATACTGTATGGTAAAAAAGCAATTTATGTAATTTATGTGTATATGTATATACATGTGTATGTATATGTGCATGTGTGTATGTGAGATTTGTGTATATATGTGTATATGTGTGTACTACATGCATGTGTTTGTATATATATATATATATATATATATATATATATATATATATATATATATATATATATATATATATATATATATATATATGCGTGCATTTCTATGTATGTGTTCTATGTGCAATGCCTGTGTGTATATGTGTGTATGTGTATGCGTGTGCACATATATGCGTTATGTGTTTGTATATATGTACACATTGTGTACATAAGAGTATGGGTGTACGCGTTGCGTATGTATGTTGGTGTATGTAGTGTATATATCATTTGTGCATATGTGTGCATGTGTATATATATGTAGTGGATGTACGGTCATGTGGGCGTATGTATATGCGTGGGTATATGTCGGTGTGTATGTGTATATGTATGTATGTATGTGTGGGCACAAATATATGCTCATATTTATGCATATGTAAGAACAAATTTTTATTAATTTTGTTATTTTTATTTCTATCTTAAAAAATTTTTTCTATGTGTAACTCTAAAAATAAAATATATTTTTCTGCTCTTTTCATCCCTTCTTTTTCTTCATTTAGTCTAATATTTTTATCATATCAACATAATTTCAACAATTGCTTTTTTCTTTTTTTAATTTTACACATTTAATTTTAACTTTTTGAGGATTACATTATTATTATCATTTGTTAAAATCACAATCAAACATAAGTATTGTTAGTTTACTTAATGAAGTATTATTGAACTATGATAAGTTTAAAATTTATGATTCGTTTTTTTTCTTATCCCTAAGAAATGATATTATATTAAATTAATTTTGCAGCTTAATTAATCATATTTATACTTATCAGTTCTGCTCTACGGTTTACATTTTTGTAATTCCGATCGAAATTTTTGCAACATTTTCCACCTTATTTTGGAAAATAAAAAGAATATTTCAAAAATGGCGCTTAACAAGAAAGGATTATTGAAATTATTGACAATATGAATTTCAAAAATTTTTAAATATTATTAAAATTCCGAAAAAAAATTCAAATAAAATATTGCCATTCAAACAGGGAAAAAATTCAATTTATTTCAATTTTTATTAAAATAAATTTAATAAAATTTTAATTTTATTAAATTTAAAATGGCTAAAAAATACATTGTTAAATAAATAATTTCGAATTTAATTAAATACTTTAATTTCTATTGAAAATACATTAATAATCGATTAAATTTTTCTTTTTGATTTTTGAAAATTTCAATAAGTATTGTTTAACTGATTTTCATCAACAAAATTTAATAATAACTAATAAGATTATTTTCATTCCACAAATCTTATAAATGTATCTTCAAATTGCTTATTAAATTACTTATTTTATGATCAATACTGCGAAGCTTATTTCAGAGAGTTAAGAATTAGTAAGATATTTTTTCAATTCCATTTATTGATTTCATCTGCTAAACCATCATTTTTATTTTTCTGGCTAAATCAGGAATCATATATTTTGAATTGTCGAAAGAATTCGAAAATTTGAAAATTTAATTTTTAATTTATAATAAATTATCTCTGAGTGATTTTGCAGGAAAATTAAAAAGTCATTTTTGATTTTAATAAATTAAATGATATAAATAATGACAAAAATTTAATTATATATAGATAAAATTAAACAAATTTTCCATCTTGCATTAAATGCTTTAATTTTTTTCATTTACCAAAAAATAAATATTTATAGTCGCTTTGCGAATGAATAAAATATAATATTTGTTTGATTCAAAAGTTTATTCTCAATTTGATTAATTTCGAATTGTAATCGAATATCATCATCTAAAAACAAATTACAATGCTTGTTTGATTCAAACTTTTGGTCGGAATTTAATTTAATTAATACTGTAAAAATTTCAAATAGATAAAAATGAGTAAATAAATTATCCGATAGTTGATAAACATAACGGTTTATTTTCATCCTTTTAATTGTTTTATCTAAGCATAATTAATCAATTATTGATTACTAATATATAAAATAAGAATGAATAATATGATATTAATATTTGTTTAATCTAAATTTTTAATTAATCCCTTTTAATTTTTGATTTCAATTAATTCCAGTTTATCTACTTAGCAGAGAGATTTATTTTATTTCCTTTTAACTTCCGAATTTGCATCATTTTATAAAAACAAAAAAAATTGAAAACTTTTTTCAAAAACTATTTCTTTTTTCACTCAAGAAATATTTACCCTAATCTTATCTCTTATCTCTTATTCTCGTTGGAAACTTTTTTTAAAAAAATTACACAATTTTTTATTTTTTGTATCTTTTAATTTTTTTTTCGATTCTTAAAATAAAAAACAAAAAGTAACAAATATTTCAAAATTTTGCGTGATACAATCTTTTCTTGTTTTTATTTATTTATTTATTTTTTGAATGATAGATTAGTATGATAATTGTTTTTCAAACTAATTCAGTCTATGAAAGACGACTATGTATGTAAATATTGTTTTGTTGAAAAAAGAAGCAATAAATCAATCTTAGAAATTGAACTTTTATGTGAAAAACAAAAAAATTTTTTTCATCGTCATAACAACAATTTTCAAAAAAACATTATTGTAAAGAAACATATTTATGTACGCGATTTTTCTTATATTTTTTTCGTTTAATCATTTCTTATTCTCGGGCCATTAACTTTTATTAATTCATTTCTATTAAACAAAATAGCGAAATAATTAAGTTCCGATAAAAATTGATTAATCCTTGATAATTAAGTCGAAAAAATTTTGATCGTTTTGTTTAAATCTACAACTATTTAGTTTTTTTTCTGCTAAATTTTAATTCGGATATTAAAATTTTAGCTATTCATATTCTTTTTACTTCAAAAATTCGTTGGAAATTTCAGGTTCATAAAAACATAGTAATTTAACATTTCCTTTTTATTGGAATATTTATTTTCATATTTAATTAGAAATTATCGCAATTAAAAAATTTAACATTTGTTTTTTGAAAAAGTTTTAATTATTATTCATTCTTACTTCTTTTTTCTTTCTCTTCTGTCTGTCTTTCATTTTTTTTATTTTTCTTGACACATTTTTTGTTTTCTCGGCAGGAAATAGGAGAAAAAGAATGAAATTTTTATAAATGTTTCATGAAATTGCATTCATATTTTATTTCATTTTATCGTCTTTCTATCATATTATTTCATGGAAATTCCAGTTTAGGTGCGCGAAAATTTCTCATTTTTATTTTGTGTTTTTCAATTTCTTTTTTATTGTTCCATTTTCTTACAAATTTCTTTTCTTTTCTAAAATAATTTTTTGTATAAAAATTTGCTAACAGAGAAAAGAAAATGATTATTATTTTAATATTTCTTGCGATAAGAAAAATTCCAAAAAGATTTTGCATGTTGGCTAAAAAATAAATTCCTTTTTTTTATAGTTTCTAAAAAAACATTTTCTGAAATTCGAAATTTTTTAAAAAATTTTTCAAGAAATTTTTTTACCTTTTTCATCTTTTTTGCTTTTAATTATTTGATAAGCAGCTAAATTTAAATCTTGTAAGGGAGAATATTTATTAATTAAGGATTTCTGCCTATTTATTATTATTATTATTATTATTATTATTATTGTTATTGTTATTGTTATTGTTATTGTTATTGTTATTGTTAAAAAAAATTATTATCATTATTGCTATTATTATTATTATTAATTATTATCTGTGATATAATTATTGTAAAATATTATTATTAGACATCATATGAAATCATTTTAAAATGAGTAATGTGACGCTAGACTTAACTGATAATCATTTAACTGATAATCATTTTAAAATGAATAATTTCAAATTAGGACTAATCTAATTATTATTAAGGAATCAATAATATATTGTGCGCATTTATCTTTTTTTGCAAATAAAATTTTTTTGTTTGCAATTAAAATTATCATTTTCTTTTTCAAATATTATTAAAATTTTAAGAAATTCAGAATAATTCATATTAAATGGTTATGAATAAAATTTTTGCTTTTTACATAAATTATTCACTGATAAAATTGTAAGTAATTTTATTAATGAAAAATAGATGCCACATTATTTTAAAACTTGGCGATATGAATTTTTTTTGGAAGATTTTCTTAAGAAAATGTTGGTATATATAAAAAATAAGCAAGCAATAGCTAATTTTACCAGGTTTCTTCGATTCTTGTCATTATTTTAAAATTTGCTAATCTATTATTGTTACTTTCTTTTTTTCCAACAATTTTTCGACGTAAAATATTTTCAATCTATCTGAAATAACGAAATTATTGTTCAGAATTTTTTGAAAATAATTTTCCGCCTATCAATCCATTCTGTTATTTCCTTAATTCGTATTTTTAAAATTAGCATTCGTTTTGTTAGTTTGCTAATTTTTCTACGATGTGATATACCGCTCTTAATCATTCTATTTTCACAAAATTTTTTTTTGGTATCAGTTATCAGTTTAAAGTCCTCCTTTTAACCGTTTTGCATTTACCTATCCATATCGAAAATCTTTTCTATTATTTTTAGATAGCATTCTTTTGATTTGATATTTCGTTCATCTTTCAATTTTCTTTTTTCTATTAAACTTTTTATTATTTTACTTTTTTTTTTCATTTTTCTTTTCAATTTCTCTTTCTTATTTTCTTTGCAATTCATTATTATTTCATTATTTTCTTTTTTACTTTCTTATTTTTAGAAAAAATAAAGAAAATTCGCATTTATTGATTTATTTTTGACTGTTTAACGTTTGAAATCCAAAAAATACGATTTGGTGAAGTCGTGAATGAACTTACGTGGACGACGTGGACGAGACGTTTCTTTATTCAGTTCAGAAATTACACCTGGCTAATGTTTCACGTTTCATACAGCTATAATGCTGTTCCGGATCTCAATTATAAATATTTTGAAAGGTGAGAAATTAATGCCATCATTTTTATTTGTATCAATTTTTTTTTTTAAGAAACATAATCAACAACATTCATATTATTCTAACAAATGACATCTCAAAGGTCATAATGTTTTATTTGCATTGTTCATTGAATCTGTTGCTGCTCAGGTCAGCTCATTCAGCATCTTTTAACTATTGTGTTGACCTTTATCCTATATATGTTGCATATTTTTGAATCATATTTAGAATATCATAAGTTAAATCTCTTTTATTATTTTCTCCTCTCCGTTTTCTATCTCTCTCTTTTCTTCATTCTTGCATTCGCAAATTTTCATCTTTTCCCATTTTTAATTCATCACGGCAAACATTCTTTATTGTCCTTTTTTAATTTCCTGACAAAAATGTTTTTTTTTGCACTTAAAATATTTCGAGAATAGAAGCAATTTGTTTAGCAAATTGATTGAATATATATTTTTCAATCAAAAAAAAAATAGCAATAATTACGCAAATTATCTTTCGTTGTTTTCAACTTAAACTATTTGAAGACGAAAATGAATTGACACATAAAATTTAATAAATCAAACTGCAAAAATATATTATTTCAATTGAGCCAATAAATCAATAAAAAGGACATATGGCTTTGATAGATTTAATTTTAATTGGGCAATTTTTTTTTGCTTTGATTTAATTTTTTAATTTTTACTATTTCATAATATTATTAATTCACTTGACTTAATTCATCAACCGTTTTTGTTGTTATATCAGGTCTAATTCTACTATTTTAATCGATTCATTAAATTACGAATTATATTTTAAATTTTAATAATAATTCTCGCAATTCTTGAATATCAATCACAGCTTAAAATCAGAATTTAAAATGTAATTTACAAACTTCGAACTTTCCATTTCTAATATAGTTTTACTTTTTTCGGCTTTGATCCTATATATTCGATGTTATTTCAATTTTAAATATAATTCCAAGCTTTTTTAGATTTTTTAAGGAATTTTATTTTAAACAATCTTTTTTTGTTCAGATGAAAATTTATTTCTAACAGAATTTCATTTTTTTGCTTTAAGTATTAATACATATTTTTGCTTAATCGTTTTTTAGTTTTCTATTTGTGAATTGAATTTTTGGACAGTAATTTAAAAAATTGATTAAAACGAAGCAAAGTGTGATATGTATACGAAACAATATCCGAAATCATGGTCCGAACAACCGGGATCAAATGGATCCAGTTAGTAAAATTTAATTGAAAGATAAAATTTTGTAATTCATTTATTTTCATACATCGTCATTTCCGTTAAGAATATTAAATAATTTGTAAAAACTGTAATTTCTTCGTTTTTTCTTCAAATTTATCTTAATTTTTAATTTTTTATTAGAAAAAAATAATCTGTCATCATAGGATTAGTTATTAAAAATGAAAAAAATGATAGAATAAATTATAGTAAGTTTGTATTAATATATTTTTCCATAGTTTATAATATATTACTATGTTTTTAAAATTTTGGTTTTTGAATATTTATTTATAGGTACGAGGATTCAACGTCATGACCTTTCGACAGATACCTTACATGTCAATATTGGTGAACAAATTAAGCCTGATGCTGATGAGGCAGTTAAAGATCTAGGATTAAGGTATATTTGATAAATTGAATTCATTTCAGATAATAATTAGATATTGAGTATTTTATCTTATAATTATTGAAAGATACTAATTAAATACTAGTCTTATTATTTTAGTATATATACACAAATTTCTGTTAATATTTGGAGTACTAATACAAGTATCATTACCAACTAATTAACTAATTGAATGAAATTGTTGGTTTATTAAATATCGTCATTAGGCAAATAAAATAATATTATATTGAATACTTTTATAAATAATTTTATTTAATGTAGAAGTAATTATTGAATCAATATTACAGTTTAAATTTTAAATACACTAATAAATTGCATGTAAAATTTATATATAAAATATGAAATGAAATTATATATTTAATCAAATATACACATAATAAATTATATTTCAATCTTTTTATAGGATAGCAAGAACTCGAGAACGAGCTGCTGGAAATGGAAATGGAAATGGAACATCTGGTGGTCATCGTCATCGTCATCGAAATTTCGAAAATGGTATATTTTACGTACTATTATGACTTATAAATCTATTCATTTATCATTAATATATCATTTGAAATGATAGGTTTAATTTTAAACTGGTTTAAAATCCATAAAAAAGAATTATTTATTTTCAAATTTCTCTTCCACTAATTTACTCGATTGATATCTATCGCTATTTCAATAGTAACAATATCAAAAATTAATATGTATTATAAATTTTAAAAATATATATTAATGAACTATAACATATTTAAAATTTAAGATTTTTTTACTAACAGAGTAAAGGAAAAGTTATAATATGATTGAACATAAGAGTAAATATTTCATAATATGCTGTTATTATCATTACTATTCTTATTATTATCTTTCGATTTTATCACGAAAAATCTGCTGTTATCATCATTGGTATTCCTGTTGTCATCACTCCTTTTATAATAATCTACAAAAAATTTGTTGTTATCATCATTACACTTCTGTTACCATTACTCAACATTATGGTAAGCTACAAAAATTCCGTCACATATACTATACCGTAACCAAAAACATAATACCATGTCTATAAAACATGATGTTTAATTCTTTTTGTCTTAAAATTCTTAATTTGAGAATTTTTCTCCGTATGATGAGACATAAAATTTTAAATACTTCAAATTTAGTGATGATACTACGAAATTTTCACATGGATAAAAGGAAATCTCTTTCCATTCCCTTCACACATATATATTCATGATTCTTTTATACTTCATTTATATGCAACATTTACGAAATTAATGCACGACTAGGAATAGATGATTAAACAAGCATATCTAATTCACGATTAGCTATATAGCATTCAGTAACATTTAAAAAAATTATTAAAGCAAATACTTTTTGTAAAATAAAAGAAATGACTACTACATGCATAAATTTCATCAATTTTGTAAATACGCTTATGTACGCACACATAAGTATCTGAAATAGTAGAAAGAACGAAAAGTATATCTCTTATGTAACTAATTGATCGTATGTAGTTATTATAATTATGTAATTTGTTATTTATTTTTAATCTGAGAGAAAATCAGTAAATAGATAATTCTTACAAAAATAGAAGAAATTTTCCTAAATCAATTTGAAATGCAGTCGTTTTTTCCACATTAAATGATATCATTTTCTAATGAACGTAATATAAGATAGAGAATGGGAATTAAAAGTTATCAAATTTATCATCAGTATACATATTCATACATAAATGCACATGCACAAACATATACATGCATGCATATATACATTTTCCCTCAGGATTCATCAAATTTTGCGAGATAACTAAAAATTGCATTCTCGAAATGGTTGTTCAGCTAAATGGAGAAAAATTTTTCTTTTTTCATATTTCAGATCAAGATTTGTTTCGGACTGCAAAACTTTTACTTAAAGTTTGTCGTTTTTTATCCCATGCTAAATTTTTACTTCTTTTATATTTTAACTTCAGCTAGCTTTCTTTGATTTTGAAATCAAATTTCAATCAAAATTTAAATGCCATGAATTATACATAATTCTATTTAACAGGTATAAATTTTTCGCATCAATGTATTTACATACAAAAAATATATGTATATAAATTTGTAAATGTTATATGAAAAATAGATCCTCCGCCAAGACTGTGCTTATCACAATTATTCACCTATGCCAAATAAGCATCGAGAAACTTTCACAACAAAATCATAAATATAGACGCATATAAAAATGCGTAACATGATAACATGATAACATATAAGTATTAATTGAATCGTATGCGCCATGCATTTCATGTTATATCTCGACATGAACATAATCACCTGTCTGACCTGTTTTGTAATACACACTAAGTAACACATACGCAAAATTTATTGGATATCAAACTAATTAATCTAACACATACGCAAATTATTGGATATCAAACTAATTAATAAAAGCATAATGAAATATAATTAATATGATTTTGGTATAATTAATATGAACATTTATATATGTAATATACATGTCTTGTTCATGTTTAATGCAATAAGCAGAGGAAAGCCTATATGCTGGATTGTGAATTTACCTGAACTGAATGGAACTACGAGAAACTCTAATGATCGCAAGTGATTTTGACATGCAAATTTGCTCGACTGACTTTGGTATAGGGCCGAAAGACTAATCGAATTATCTGGTAGCGGTAATCAGATAAGTATGACAAACAATTATCCGAAAATATTACTAGTAATCGATTGCTAAGTATTCTGCTTCGCTAATTGAAGAATTGAGAATTATTCAATTGAAGAATTGCTTTTCGAACTTTTTTTCAAAAGTTTCTCCAAGTAATCGATTGATTGATTGATTGATTCCGATCATTCTGTTTATTAATGATTGATCTGATTATCCCTATTCTTTATATAGTGGAAGTTTGTTTACTAGTTACAATACATTAGTTATGGCATAAAGATCAAGAGCTTAATTATAACCAAGGTATTTCCTTAATATGAATATTCTTTGATTATTTCCTCATATCTCTAACTTATCCGTCTTTCCCACACTATTTATACGTACATGTGTCGCATATTAATGTAAATTTGCAAATGCTTTTATATTATGTTTATATGTGTATGCGTGTACGCGTGTTTATACATACATGCAATATTTTTCATTCATACGTGTTTTTTACGTGTATTCGTAAATGCGTGTATATTACTATTTATTTATATTTATTTATAAATTGTGTGTGTACGCATGCTAATGTTATGTATCTGTAAATGCATGTGTACTAAGTGCATATTGATATATATTAATGCATGCAAGCAAACATGCTTGCATAGATAAGTAAATAATATAATTCGTAATAGCAATGCATGTCTACTGCATTTATTACTATTATTCATATGCAGCATGCATTACTATAATCAGTTCAATAACACCGCATGATGATGATAAATTTTGATGCTACAATATCAACAATGCAACAGTGATGGTACGTATGCAATACGTAACATACGTACGTTGTTAAAAAGGTATAGCAGTGATAACAGATGTAACGGATGCAATTTGTAGTGCAGCATTAGCGCTGCAATACCAACAATTAAGTGACAATGACCTTTATGTATTCATTTGCACACTGAAACGAATGCGGATGGATAGTGGTTGCGGCCGTGGAATATTCGGTGTGAATTTTGCTAAACGAACGATGATGCATTATGTGAGGTTGCCTACAGATGATGTTGATGCGATAACACATGTGACAATCGAAAAATTTGCAGCAACTACTGCTATCGCTGCTGCCACCGCCATCACCACCACTATCACTACTACTACTACTACTACCGCTAGTACTGCTACTACTACCATTAGTACTGCTACTATTACGAGTACTGCTACTACTGCTGCTACTACTACTACCGATGTAATTGATATCGTAAACAGCGCGATAACTACTGCAGTAACTACATTAGCTGCAACGAATGAATTTGGTAATAATGAACTGATGCAATACCTTTTCTTTGCCTTTCATATTTGTCTGTTCGTTATTCTAACCGAACATATATCTGCATGCATGCACATACATGTTACATATCATGTCTATCTGTTCGCTATTATCATCCTAAATGTATATATACCTGTATCTTACCTGTATTTCTGTCTTCAACTCCCCATATCTGCATGCACATGCATGTTACATATCATATCTGTTCGCTGTTATCATCTTAAATATATAAATATAAATGTATGTATACCTATATCTTATCTCTATCTGTGTCCTCGTTGTCATTTCATTTCACATTTATTTAGTCATAATCATTTAAATATTATTAGAAAATTCCCAAAATCAAAATTTTATAAGCAATTATAACAGTTGAAAAGAGTTATATCTGAGTATTTTTGATAGTCCAATAATAAAAACATTCTGAAAAATAGTAAAGAAATTCATGCATGCATTATTTGATCATTCCATTTTTTTCTGTCTTTTTTTCTATATGTACATTTTTAATTTTAGTATTTGTTGCTAAATACAAATTAGCAAAGCTGAAAAAATGTAATTCCTTTCAATTTTAATAAAAAAAAAGAATGTTTACTTGCGTAGCAAATATATGTTAAATCTTAATAAAAATAGATATTACAGGTTTTAATAAATTCATTTGTTTTTCTGTAAAAAATTTCATTAATGAATGATTATTTATGTAGCAAATACATATATCAAATTTTGATAATCATTAATTTTTCTAATGAAATTTCAATAAAAAGTGCTTATGTGGATAATAAGTATACAGCAAAATTTGATGAACACTTACTTTCCTAAGAAATTCCAATAACGAATTATTTGTGCAATGAACATGGATCAAATAGTGATAACGTTTGCATAACGAATGTTTTAAATTTCAATAATTATTTATTTTCCTAAAAAATATCTTATTTATATAGTAAACATGTATCACGATCATTCATTTTTTATTTTTACTACAAACTTTAAATAAAGACTATGAAAAAAGATTGAATAATAATACTTAAAATAAAACTTGCAATACATATACTAACTTCTTAATACATTAATAATTAAATTATTTTTAGACAATTACTTGTTATCATTATTTAAATTTATCATAAATTTCAAGAATTGTTTTTATTTGTGTGATAATTTTTTTACATCTTAAAACTGTTGAGTTAGGAGGAGAAAATTTATTGAGTTTTAAAAAATATTCCTTGGATTGCAATGATGTATAGCAATTTTGATGAAGAAATTTTTAGCTGTTTGACAAATTTTATTGAGGAATGAATTTGATGACTAATTTAATTTTTACTCTTTTTTTAAATTTTTTTCAGAACTGTCTCATAATAATAACAAGTTGAAGCCAGCCATAAAAATGAGGAAGGAATCTGGAAATGGTGTACGACATTTTCATTGTAATGATTGGCGTGAAATGCTTGCTTTGGTTAATACATCTAATAAAATGCCCGTTAACAATTGTACAACACAAACGGAAAAGGTAAAAATTAATATTATATTTGTTTTATTTTGAAGAAATATGAAAAATTAGAAATAGCTTGAAACTTTGCCTACTGACCATTAAATTTCTCATTTTACACTAATTTTTTATAATTTAATTGGTTATTGCTTTGAGTTCAAAATTTATAGGATTCATTAGAATAAATTTGAGCAAATTGAAACAAAAAAAGTTCAGTAATAAAATTATAAACTTTTTAATATGCAGATGTATTTCTTCGTATTAATTTTGTATTACAACATGTAAGAGAGTTAATAAATGCTAAATAATTACTTAGTAAAATTAACGAGTATTAGTCATCTCTAGGAAATAATTCCAGGATGTTTCATCAAAGTGTTTTACGTCAGGATCGTCTGATGTAATTACAACGCCAGCTTCATTAACTAGTACGTTACATTTAAGGACAAGAGCTGCTAGTTCAACTGTAAGTTTATTATTTTATTATTATCTTTTATCGATGATTTTTTGATTGAATTTAAAATTAATTGATCAATTAATCATGTTAACGAAAATAGTTTAATGAAAAATTTAATTAAGATATAAAATTTCTACTGTATTAATATTTTTTTTTTCATTTGCAGTCATTGTTGCAAAATAATTGGATAGAACAAACGTTCAAAAAGCGTGAATGCATCAAGTTTATACCGAGTAGTCGTTATCCTGACAAGTAAGTTGTTTTATAGATGTTAAAAGATCGAGTGATTTTTATTAGTATTGTAAATTATATATATTATATAAAATGTATACTTGATCTCGAATATAATGTATATACCATGAAGATGTGGTTGTGGAAGATTAAAGCGAAATCACATGTCAAATGGGCAATATTCAACAACTTGGAATGTTTTGCCATCTGAAAGGATTCAGAATGTAATCCGAAGCGATGAAGAAGTAGAGCCGGAAATGACTGGTTGTGAAAGTGAAGTTGGATTGTCAGTAAGTATATCAAATGTTTGTTAAAATGTTCTTTGTTTCATCTGTTTAATTCAAATTATCTATTTTGAAACGAGTTCTAATAAGAAATATTTCTGAACTTGGAGCAGTCAATATTTTTTTAATTTTATTTTCCAGTTTTTCAATTTTTGAAAAAGTTTGTTTTTTTTTTTTTTTTGCTTTCTAGAGACGATCAGCTAGGAATAGTGAGAAATGGACGATAAGAAGGCATACAGCTTTATTCCCAACCGATGCTTATGGTACAATTGAATTTCAAGGTTAATTTATAACTGATTATTTATGGAGTCATAATTATTAAAATAGAATTTATTGTTCGGATGAGAGTTCCGAAACTTCACCGTTAAGATTTGTATTCGAGGTGAAATATTAAACCTTATTGATTCTTCTAATAATTAATAAAAGGCAATCTTTTATTATTATGTTACTCAAAAACTTTTATTGTTTAATGAAATTAATATTTCATTTATAAATCAGTCATAAACAGCTAATAAGTTGCTGAAATTACTGCATTTGTATGATTTTTGCTAAAAATTAAGTGGAAATATTATGATCATTTTGGAAACCTTCGTCGAGCTAATATACTATTCTAAATCATTTGAATGACCTCATGTAATTCTTTTAAGTAATATGGAGTTTGTCGCTGTATTTCAGGTGCTCCTCATCCCTATAAGGCGCAGTATGTGAGGTTGACAGTCGAATCAAATCCAGCTGATATTATGGATTTATTCGAATCAGTCTGGAACGTTCCAGCTCCTAAATTAATTATAACAGTTCATGGAGGCATGACTGATTTTGAGTGAGACTTATATGTCTTTTAGTTGTTTTTTGAAATTACTTTTGAAATGTATATCTAAATTTTTTTATTGAAATGGTTCTTGATGTTTAAGTAGGAAGAAGAATATAAATGGAATGGCTTTGCAAATGAAATAAATCTGAACAGTATTTTCGGAATTTACAAAAATTAAACTTATTTTGATCGTAATTTTCAGCTTACAACCAAAATTAGCACGAGTATTTCGTAAAGGTTTATTAAAAGCAGCGAGAACTACGGGTGCATGGATTATTACTGCAGGTAAAACACCTTTGAATATTCTGTTTTATTTAAAAAATTAATACTTTTCTTAAATTTATCCGAATTATATGTAGTTTTAAACTTGAAATGTTATTGATTTTAGCGAGCAAATTTTAAAGGATGAATTTATTTTTCTATTAATGGAATCGATTTAGGTATCAATGCTGGTGTAGTTCGTCAAGTTGCAGCAGCAGTTGATGGTTCGGGTAATGTTTCACGAGTTCGTTCCAAAATTGTTACTATTGGTATTGCTCCATGGGGTTTATTAAAAAAAAGAGACAGTCTTCTTGGTCAAGTAAGTTTTGTGAATTTGGGCTTAATTTTTTCAATGTTTATATTTAAATTTCCATCTATTGCTTTGGTATCATTACTTTTATACATTTCTTCGTATAGTATCTCTGATTTTTTAAAAATGATTCTGTTTCAGGATGCAGTTGTTTCATATCATCCACATTCGTTCTCTCCTAAAGGTCGATTTGCTGTACTGAATAACAGACATTCTTATTTCTTACTCGTTGATAATGGTACCATAGGACGGTATGTTTTCAGGAGATTTTTCCATTTCATATTTAATAAGAATTCTATTTCGCCAAAATGTGATCATGATCATGAGAATTTTTTCCTTAATGAATCAGTATTAATTGATGTGGCCTTATCGTTTATTGATGATATTATGATTTTATGTTATTTAGTTATGGAGCTGATGTGATACTTAGGAAAAGATTAGAATCATATATATCGGAAAAGCGAACGCTTGGTAATGGAACACGAAGCGTTCCGGTTGTTTGTGTTGTTGTGGAAGGTGGAACTTGTACAATTAAAGCAGTTTACGATTGTGTTTGCATGTAAGTTCATTTAATTTGATTAATTAATTTATCCAATTGTTATCATTACTCGTGTGCTTAAATTTTTAATGATTTTTATTTGCCACATATTATTGATTAAACACGAAAAAAATTCATTTAGATTATAGAAAATTTTAATTTAGTTTCTATTTAATTAATTTTTGACTTTAAATAATGGCATAGTCAGTGTCATAAGTTTCCTTTTAAATATTAATTTCGGACTTGTGCATCTTAAAATCCTTACACTTCTTGAAATTCTGGTATTTTTGAAAGTAAACAAAAGACATGAAACAAAAAATTTAAATGATGTCGTATATTTAAAGGTCGCCACGAGTTCCGGTCGTTGTCTGTGATGGGAGTGGTCGAGCAGCTGATTTGTTAGCATTTGCTCATCAATATGTACAAGAGGATGGGTAGATTTTTGTCTTTTTAAATTTTTAAATAAAGTTGTCGATATTATGCAGTCAGTCGCATAGTTTATAACTAATAATATGGACATTTCCGACATAAATACTATCTCGATTCATCCTGAACAAACTTCTCTTATTAGATTGCGGAATTCTAGTTGATTTACTGAATAGGAGCTTCGTTGTTTCAAATACATTTAATTTTATCGAAATTAGCAATAAAATTATCATTTGTATTTCTTGAAATTTCGCAGAATGTAATGCTACTATGTTTCATTATTAAGCTGTTTATATTTCTAATTTTTTTCTGATACTCTCATTTTAGACAACTACCTGAAGGTGTTAGACCTCAGCTATTCAGTTTAGTACAATTTGTATTTGGTTATGATGTTAATGCAGCTGAAAAGCTTTTAGAACAGTTGATGATGTGTGTTCGTCAAAGGCATTTGGTATTTTTTATTTCTCTTTAAATGATTTCAAATTTTGGATTTTTATGATATTTCAAGAGTGTTAGCCAGCCTAATAGATATTATCACATGATATCTGAATATGTCCACTACAAAAGAGAAGAAAACCTTCAAGTAATTCTATTCTAGTACCTTTTCCTCATATGTTTCTTCTATTTCAAAATTTCATATAGTCTTCATAAATAAATTTGAAGAAAAAGATAAAAAGGAAAGGAAATATTTGATTAAATATGAGAGTTGTTCTAAAATTTTTTCATGCGAATTTTAAATTAATTTTTAAAAAATTTTATATTACAGATAACAGTTTTTCGTTTGGGTGAAGATCAAAAGCAAGATGTCGATCATGCCATATTGACAGCTTTATTGAAAGAGCAGAATTTATCACCACCAGATCAACTTGCATTAGCATTAGCTTGGAATCGTGTTGATATAGCGCGATCAGATATATTTGTCCTAGGACAAGTTCGTTTTTTTGATTTTTGCAGTGAATATAAAAATCTAAATTTAGATTTGGATTTTATATTTTCTTAAATCGGCGATAATTTTCATTATCATTTATGCGGTTATCGTTTGATTGAAATGTTGAATGACTTATTTTCTTTTCCTTTTTTATCGTCATTCATAAAATGTTTCATGATACTGAAAGTTTTTTTAATACTGACCCAAGAATGGAACTTTTGTTTTTTCTTTTTGGCTTCTTTATATGATTTCAAATGATATTATAGTGATTCCAAATTATAACAAAAATCAAATGTTTTAGATTATGATTTATAGGACTGGCCAAAAGCAGCCCTTCATAATGCAATGATGGAAGCTTTAATAAATGATCGGGTTGATTTTGTTCGTTTACTGCTTGAAAATGGCGTTAGCATGGGAAATTTTTTAACCATTGGCGCTTAGAAGAATTATACAATACGGTAAGCAGAAATTTTGTATCCGAAAGATTATATTCAATATTTCTTATTTGATTATGTCTCACATACTTAAAATTATTTATTCTAATCAATTATTTTATTTAGCATAATATGTGGAAATGATTAAGAAGATTGATCTTGATGAAAAATTCGAAATCAGTCCCTCCGTTGTCCTATAAAATTTTAAATCTATACTGAGAAACTAAATCAGTAAATAATAATAAGTCTTAGTTTATCACTTGTTTTCACTTTTTAGTTTAGAATAAAATGCTTTCTTGGCGAACTTCGGAAAATCCAGGAATCAGTTTTCTCTTCACTTTTTCATCCATATTAATTTTGCATAATTTAATACTAATCAACATGCTAACAAAACTGATATTTGTTTTGCATGAAATATTATATGCAGTAAACGATTTGTCATATTTTCAGTTTCATAGGATTTAAAACATTTTAGGATAAGGGACCACCAAATACACTTTTCTACGTAGTTCGAGATGTGGTTAAAATTCGTGACGGATATCGTTACCGGTTACCTCATATTGGTCTTGCAATTGAAAAACTTATGGGTAACGCATATAAATCGTCATATACAACGGAACCTTTCCGTTCCAAATATGTTATTTATAGGAACAGATTAAAGGTATGCAGTTACTGATTTTCGGTATTTGCGATGGAGCCTCAGTAATACAGTCAATGGTGCTCCTGCGGTTTTTATCATTATTTTAATATACTAATTTTCAGAATAGCCAGTTGAAAATCTTCATTGTCATTAGTTAAGATTTATAGAAGTTTTCGATTTTTTTTCTGTTTTAGAAACTTCGGAAACAAAATCAGGATAGTATACGAAATTCTTTAGCATCCGATGGTTTTACAACACCATTGACAAATCCAGATAATCTTGTTACGGATGCTGTTTTGGCTGCATATTCCGGAAATCGAGCATTAAGCCATCATATATTGTGGCGCTCAAGGAGAGATGTGTGGTTTTAGAATATAATTACGAATTTTAAACATAATTTTGCTTTATTGAATTTTCTAATTGTTTTTATTCGTAAAGTCTATTATACGTTTCGGCAAGCATTTTTCGGTGATAAAATGCCAAATCGTATATATATAATCCAGAATTAAAACTTTTAGAATCCAGCGAGTAATTTTGGATTAATAGGACCACCGAAACCAGCAATACAGGAAATAGCTATAGATATAGAAAATGGTAAGAATTATAGTTATATAACGTTATATTTTCAAATTTTTTTTTGTCTCTTTTTTCACTACTTATAGCTTCTGATAATTATTTTGTGATTTGTATTTTCAGAATCCTTATGCTCGGATACAGAAAAAGGTGTAGACGATTTCAAATATCCTTTCAACGAACTTCTTATTTGGGCTGTTTTAACCAAACGGCAAGAAATGGCATTATGTATGTGGCAACATGGTGAAGAAGCTATGGCAAAGGTTCTTTTCGTTTAGTTTGAATTGGTATGATAAAAGATAACTTATGAATTTCATTTTATTACAGTTTCTGGATGAAAATCAGTTTTTAAATCAACATTTTTTCCATTGGGCATTGGAAAAATTTAGGGAGAAACTGGAAATTAATTTATTTTTTAAAATTATTCAAATCGTCATTTTAATTTCACTTTATTGCTTCTATCAAGTTACATTAAATAATATGTTATAGGTTAAAAAGGAAATATACTGTTGGTAAAATTCGTGAAGTTTTGCAGGCCTTAGTAGCATGCCGATTGTATAAGAGCTTAGCAAAAGAAGCTGCAGAGGATTATTTAGAAGTTGAAATTTGTGAAGAATTAAAAAACCATGCAGAGTAAGTTTTATGTTGATTAATTTAACTGCGAAACTAATATTTTATTATGTAGTTGAGAATATATTTAAGATTATCCTTATGGATGTCTAGAAGTATTGAAAATCTTTATATGATTTATAATACAAATGTTGGAATATTTATTAAAGCATTTACTATAATTTTTAAATTGCAAATATTATTTACTACCTTTATAAAAAACAAATATTATTTACTACCTTTATAAAAAACAAATATTATTTTGAAGTTAAAATATTGGAATTAATCCTTCAGGGTTACTCATTATCAGTTAGTGATTAGAATCATCATGTAATTTAATCCTAAGTCATAGTTTCTTATATTTTTATATTTTCAAATTTGTCATATGAAATTTCTCAGAAAAATTGAAATTTATTTGCTATGTCCATTGCTATATAAACATCAAGCTTGTATTGTTTTGATTTTAAAGGGATTTTCGAAATCTTTCACTGTCACTTCTGGAACATTGTTATAATCATGACGATGCACAAACACTTCAGTTACTTACTTATGAATTAATCAGTTGGGGAAATGAAACATGCCTTTCACTTGCTGTAATGGTCAATAATAAACAATTTTTGGCTCATCCATGGTAAAAGCTTAGAATTTGTCTTCCTTTTTTTTTTTCAAAATTTTGCTCTGATAAAATAATGAATATTTCAGTGATTGAACTGGAAAATAATTTAAAAAAAATGATTAAGTTTGATATTATGAGGCATATGTTCAGCAGACTGATGTTTCATTATATTAGATAATCCATTACCGAGAAACTGCTTGAAGGATGCTTTTAGTTACGGAAAGATCTCATGTTTTTCTTTAACTTCTATAATGTTTTTTAGTTGTCAAATCTTGCTGGCTGATTTATGGCATGGTGGCTTAAGAATGCGTAGGTACGAATTTTTTTCTTGTTTTTTCTTAAAATTTTTATGTTGTTTTTCTGAATAATTAATTTATAGATTATAGTTTTCGATAAAAGTTTTAGTTACTAAGTTTTCATTTAAAAAAATTGTTCAACTCATACAGTTTAGAGACATGGGCATATCATATCTTCCCTTACATTATCTTAAAAGCACTCTTCATGTTTTTTATGCCAATGAAGCCAAACAGAATATTTTTGAAAAGTGAACTTACAAAAAAATGAAATTTTTATATATTAAGCAAATAAGATATCTTCATGAAATGGCTATTTTTGTCTTATTAATTGGTTACGAATTTTAACCGAAGATTTTCAGTCATTCTAATCTAAAAGTGTTGTTTGGTTTATTCTGTCCATTGACGATATTTCTGTTAGAATTTAAATCACGTGAAGAATTGTTGTTGCAACCACAAACTGCTGCGGAGCATGAAAATGATCTCAATGATAGTTCTAGTTCTAGTTCCGGAACTGATTCTTCATCAGACTCGGATTTCAGTTCGGATGATGACCTTCAAGATGTATGAATTTTCTTTTAGCTTTCAAAAACAGGTCTATATGAAACTTTTCGGATTTATTCAATTGCATATAGATATTTCAAAAAAATTTTTTCGTTTTTTTTTTTTTTTTCTTCGTTGTATCATCATTATTTTTAATTTTTATATTCAGAATGAGCAAGATGGAGAAAAGCGAAGAAATTCAACAGAAAGTTCACATTCAATAAATTTAGCTGGGGTAAATTTTTAAAAATTTATTCCAAATGAAATGTTTGCAAGAATTGCATACAGTAGGATTTAATTTTCTTCGGTAACTTATCTAATCCAAACAATAATTAACTATTTTTTGATTGTTTTAAATGTAAAAACTGATTGATATTATGAGAAAATACCGCAATAGAATTGAGTGATTGATTTAGATAATTAACGGTATTTAGATACTATCGCTAATGACATTGAAAGCCATTTTATAAAGAGTAGTATAAGTCGATGATGTAAACTTACATCCACAACTATATTAAGTTGCATATCACAGCTTAACGTATGAGTTGATGTTGTACATTTACTCCATGACATTGAAAAATACCTTTAAAAACGAATAAGACATTTAATAAAAGAATCGTTATTTTAAATACTTTGTCTCATTTATTTGAGCTTATTCCAGAGTAAACGAAAACGTGCTCGATCTCATCTCAAAGATGGTAGTTCTATGTCAAATGGTGGGAATGTAACCTCATCGCATGAAATAATTGAAGTTGTAAATGTCAGCGCACTAGCTGTAGCTACTAATGCAGGTGGATTGTTTAAGTTATTTATTAATTTTTTAATTTTACTAATTAATTTAAAAACGCGGTTATAGGTGAGCGGGCAGCATTGGCAAGTCTTTTCTAATGAACATATTTGAACGGACATTACGATAATGATCTCGCGATTATTATTATCATTTGCCATGTTGTTTTTAATTTATTGATTATAGCATTCTGATTTCTTATTATTTTTTACTGGAAATATCGTCTTTTTTATTTTCAGCAATCTTTAAATAATAAATTAGCAAGGGATCATTTGACCAACTGATTTTTCTTTTTGAAATGATCTCTCAAGTAATAAGCAAAATATTAAATTTTTTATTTTGATAACTATAGCTCTTTCTGGAGTAGTTTATCCATTTTTGTGAGCAGAAAGAAAAAAAAAATCTGTTTGTCAGAATATACATCATTACGTTCGACAGTTTTTTTATGAAACGTATGATTTTTTTATATTATTTCATTCTTCATGGAATAGATAATTGACTTAATGATGACATTTAATAACAATTGTTTTAAGAGGAAAATTTACTGTTGTTATTAAAACCATTTATTTCTATTTTCTCTCTGCATTTAAATTTGTTTAATTTAAGAAAATGTGAATATTCTGTAATCATTTCATAAAGTACATGCAATATATTATATCTTATCATTTTTCATTTATCTTATTTTCAGTCTCTTCAGAAATTTAGTATCGATATCTCCTAAATTTTTTATATTCATTTTAGGAGCAGTATTTAATCTTCCTGGAAATCATACTCGAAGCAGTTCGATATCGTCAGTTCAAAGTCGAATGAATGAACAGCAACAAGCTGGAATTGCACCACGTAAAACCCCTCCGAAACAAAATTCCATAAATAAAAGTAATTTTATGCATGTTTATTATTTTTAAATTACCTCAGTTTGCATCACTATGTATTACGTTTTTTACTAAATAATAAAATGAACCTCTTTTAAACGCCGTCTAATTAGATTTTATGCTTTGCACTGTTATCATTACCTGGGTTATTAAACATTTGTGCGGGATGCATAATGATTTTTTAAAATTGAATAATTAAAAATTTAAATCCGAAAAAAGAGCCGATTTAAAAAGTTAAAAGAAAATTTATACGAATATGTTCTCACCATATGGTAATTATTTTATCTAATTAACTAAATTTTTTTTCGGATATTGATAAATAAATTGCATAAATATTTAGTTAGGAGTAAAATTATTGAATGTTTTAGAAAGAACGTATTGCTCATCGGGAAACTTGCGCTTCACTGACGAATTGTGTTTGTGGAATAATGAAGGGTAAAAATTTGCAACGTAAGTTCGACACATCCGATCACGGTAATAAAGTTACTCCTCCGTCACTTTGCAGGATGGTTACAGTAGCGGGACAAAGCGTCCCTCACATGGTTAATACCTTAATTGCTTCATTTCTATTTTTCAAATTTTATTTAATTATACTCAAGATCAGAATTACTAATATTAAAATTATTTTCCAATTTTATCATCTGTTTCCATAATTCCTTAAATTGGTATTTTAAAATACAATTTGCTGTAGATTTTAGTAAATATCAATTCACTATCAACATTGACTCTTTTAGGTTGAGGGATGTTATACTATTATAATTCTTCTTTTCAAAATTATCAAAAAATTACTATCATATTATTACGATATATAGTTCAAAAATATGGAGTTCATTTTTTATAATTCTGGCTATCAATTGAAAACTTCCCTCAACGGATAGCATAAATTTAAAAAAAATAACATAATTATAATCGCGTGAACAAAAAAAAAGCTGTCAAAATAAAAAAAAATATGAAACAAACGTTTTGAAATAGTAATTTCATAGTGAATAGACATTTATACATAATGAATTTAAAATTTTTGAAATCGCTAATATTTTGAGGATTATTTTTTCAATATAGAGTGATTAATCAGAAAAATTTTTAGAGACCGATTAAATTTCGTCGAAAGCTTTATGAGTTTTATGTAGCGCCAATAACAACATTTTGGGCATGGGCAATTACATTTTGTGTATTCTTATGTTGCTTTGCTTATACATTATTGGTTAGAACATTGATTAGACCAACATGGTTGGAATGGCTTGTATTTGCTTATGTTGCCGCATTTGGTTTAGAGCATTTGCGTAAGGTTAGTTTTACTTCAAGAAAGATAGTCGTAATTCTTGCTCACATTAATTTCAAATTTTATAATATTTGATTTTTCTTTTAGTCGAAATTATTCTAATTTTGATATTTGGAACACAATTGTATTTCCATTTAATCAGAGCAAAAATAGAGAAACTATTAGACATTTTGTGATTGGATCTTCACTTTTTTTTTTTGAAACTTTGAACGAATTTAAATGACACTGCAGAATTGCAGGAATTTTCTAAATCTCATTGAATATACACTTATTGATTGAGTGAACAGATAATATTGAGATTTCTTCTTCACTTGTCTTGAAATTATTGATATTTATTTCAACTATATGATAATATTACTTAGCCATTAATAATACCTATTGAAAATAAAAGATTTTTGGTAAGAATTTTATTTCAGTTTGTTATGTCAGATCCAGAATCGATTGCTCAAAAAGCCAAATATTTTTTCAATAACATCTGGAATTTATTAACAACGCTAGCCATTGTAACATATTTAATTGGATTTGGATTACGACTAGATATAAAGCATGAATCAATAAGGTTAACATCTATCTGTAAACATTAATCGATCAATTCATCCTTATTTTATTCTTCGGTTTGTCAAGCGATGTTTTACTCTTTCTTCATATCTTGTGTTTAGAGCAGCTGGAAGAGTTGTGTTGGCATGTAATTCGATGCTCTGGTCCATAAAATTGTTGGATTTTGTAAGTGTTCATCCTCGCATGGGACCTTATATCACTATGGCTGGGAAAATGGTAAGCTTCAAATTCTAATGATTTATTTGAAATATCATTTTTTTGGCTTTTAGTACGATTTTTTCGCTTTCACTAATCGAATTTTTCACACTGTTTAGTATAAGTTGTCGATACTTATTATTTATTCAGAATGCCAAAGCTGAAACGAAATTTTAATTTTTCTTTTTCAATTTATAGATCCAAAATATGCTCTACATTATCGTACTATTATTTGTTTCAATGCTAGCATTCGGCTTGGCACGGCAGTCAATTACTTATCCAGATGAAAGCTGGCATTGGCTTCTTCTACGAAATATTTTTTATAAGCCATATTTTATGCTTTACGGAGAAGTATATGCCGGAGAAATTGATACATGTGGAGACAAAGGTTTTTTTTTTCCTAAAATTTTTGTTCAAATTTATTCAATTGTTTATTAATGAATGATTATTTGAAGCATAAGAATTATGATAAAAAGTTGATTAATATTTTTAGCTTGGGATGAACATAGTGCAAAAGGTATTACTATCAGCGATTTGTACAATGGAACACGTTTTGGTTAGTACTTGAAATGATATTAAATTACTATATGCTGATTTAATTTTTGCTTAATTTTTTCAAACTGATTGAGAGATTCATCCTTCTAAAAACGGCTATTGTTCTAGATGAAACATGTCCCTACGGTTATTGGGTACCACCAGTGTTGATGACAGGTTTCCTGCTTATTGCTAATATCTTACTAATGAGCATGCTTTTGGCAATTTTCAAGTTTGTCTGCATTATTTTATATAAATTGTTTTTTAAAAAACAATCTTTTAAATATATTTTACCGGATAAAATATTGATATAAAGCCCACTGTTTTTTAATTGCTTTGCTAATAAATATGCAATCTTGTTTTTTCCTGCTTTCAGTAATATTTTTGAAAAAACAGATCGTGTTTCGAAGGAAATTTGGCTTTTCCAACGTTATCGGCAAGTAATGGAATATGAAAGTACCCCTTTCCTTCCTCCTCCACTTACACCTTTGTACTATTTGTGGATGATTTTCAAATGCATTAAAATTAAAAGGTAACATGTATTCGAAAAAAAAGAAATTATTTAATTTCGATGCAACTATAACGGTTCTTTTTTATAGTAAGAAGCGATAATTTTTGAGGAATTAATATTGACTATGTTTGATAATAAAAATTTAGCTGATATGTCAAACAAAATTATATCATTGAATAAATACTTATGAATCAACAAAATTTTGTCATTGAATAAGTGTTTATGAATCATTATTCACTTTACTTTTTACTAAAATTAAGATTGTAAGCTTTACATTTTCTGCATCGGACAAGGATTTATCACAGAAATGATATTGATGATGTTTTATTACGGAAAGATTTAATATTTCAGAAGCTGTACAACAAATTCAAAGCTTACCGCTAAAACGAATTCGAAACTTTTTGATTTTGCCTTAAGTAAGTTTTTTACGTAGCGAAGGTGAAAATATATTAGTCATTAAAACTGTGTAGTATTTTGAATAAATATATGAATGGAAGATGCAAAAATTGTGAATTACTTTTTTTTTGAAAAAAGCTTCTAAGAAGAAAATTTGATTTGTTTATATTACATGGTTAATTTGAATTATTTTCTTTTTATTTCATATTTGTTAATTTCGTCATCAAAAAACATTTGTATAAATTTTTGGCCACCATACATTACGTATTTTACTATTAATTGCTGTGGAGAACTATCTTCTGTTTCATTAATTCTTAAAATTTACAGAATTATTTTTGAATGCTGATCAAGTGGAAAAGATACATGATTTTGAAGAAGAATGTATGGGAGATTTGGCTCGTGAAAAAGAATATGAAAGGAATACATCAACGGAAGAAAGAATTCATCGAACTGCAGATAGGTAATTTTATCATTTTTTAGCATTATTAATATTGTTTATTATTTATCACTGGTTTGTAAGACTTACATTATCAGTTTTCTAATATTTCGTTAGACTTATTGAAATACATAATTATAACCCTACATTTCGCTTTCTTTCAGAAAAAAAAACTAAACTGTAAAGTCATGATTTCTCTCTTGCTTATTCTGCGTGAATTTCTAGTGTTGCATATATTATATGCTTTTCATATATGATTAATTAATGGAATTGAATTTTCATTTATTTAATACAAATTTTATTCAGTTTTTGTTATTAACCAGATGATATTTATAGTTTGCAAAATTTATATTTTTTTACTTTTTTGAAAATTTGCTTTATTTTTATGAAAATTTTACATTTTCTTTAATGTGTCATTGTTGTCATTTCTTTTAGAACTGATCTTATACTTGTTCGGTTGAATGATCTTACAAGTAAGGAATCAATCCTCAAAACAACAGTGCGTGATTTGGACCGTCGTTTAGAGATCATAGAAAGTAGACAGGTTTGTTTTCATTTCATAAAAAACTTAAGAATTTTTTTCGAAATATACTGACTTCCGATATAGTACTCAATATTTTTTTTTCGAATAAGTTTAAGATATTCATAATACAACCATTCTGTTCAATTGATCCTTTATTTTTGCTCGATAGAAGCAAAAAGTTTTTCAAAAATACCACTGCTACCTAGCCATATACACGGTACCTGAGCAATCAAACATTTATTTATATTTTGACATTGTATGTATTCTTTCACTTTCACATCTCAAGTTGGAAGATCAAATCTGATCGTAAATTTTGCAAAAAAAAAAGATTCACATTCGGAATTTTTAATATTAGTAAAAATCCAATAAAAGTTTCTCAATTTATAGCATGAAATGCTTGATTATATGCGTCAAATAGTAAATGCGGCACCATATTTCTTTCCAAAAGCATCACATCCGGGCAGTAGCAGTTTACCTTTATCATCGTTACAACCTGGTTCACCTACAGATGAATGTAGTCGAGAGAATTCATCAGGTCCTGCTGATTTAACAAATCCTTCAAAAGCCGATTACTTATCAAGAAATGAAAAGTAGGTTTCTTCTTTCCACATTATTTTCATTGAATGATAAAGTTTATCTTAATTCAACAGAAATTTAATTAAGGATGAATGAAGAATACCATTATTATAAGATTTTTTAGGACTTGATTTTTTTTGTCCTTAAAATTTAGAATAATTCTAAAAATGCCTGTCACTATAAATCAGTTTTACTTCTTATATTTCAGTTGACATAATCTTCTACTTTGCATTAAATTTGTTTCAGTTGCAGACTGAATATATGGGAAATTGTTACAGGAGTTTACCAGAAGAAAAAGATATTAACTTTAGTCATGGTACGATTTTGAAACTATTATCAACTTTGTCATTATCAACATTATCTTTAGATTTATCAGAATCACTATTATCAATCTTACTATGTCATGTTCGTGAATACATGTTATTAGATGTAACTATTTTATACAGAATAGTTAAACTTTATATAATTTTTTCGTTACATGTCTTGTCCATTCCATCACTATACATAAGAATATTATTACTTGTTTTCATATAGATTATACCCAGCGAATTGTGAAGTATAGTTGAGACACTTAAATATTACATCTGTCGTCAACTTATATAAAATCACAAATTATAGGAACTGGAAATGAAGGATGTTTAGAGATAGAATTAAAAGAAATATGATATATTTTGTTTACTATCATTTCTCATTTGGAATACTTTAATAGTTATGAGGCAATTCTGTTTCAAGTGTTTAAAAAAAATAAATGAATAAATTTTTCTTTTTCAGCCAATCCAAGAAAACTACTCGTACAACGACGGTAACGGGTTGTGTAGAAATTAATGCTGCTTCACAAACGGATGGGTATGATTAAAATTAATTGTCATTTTTAATAAAATTCCAAATTTCATATAACTAAAATTTCCTGTATTTCATGCTTGTGTGAAAATGATAATGTCAACTAGGAAATTATTTAGCTAATCACTGAATTATGGTAACGGTGATCCATAAAAAAAATCAAATGAATTATGATATCGATGATCCACACTGTTAATACCATTTTTTATGATATTGACAGTTTGAACTTAGCTATTAACATTTAAAAAGCTCTTTTTTATTCTTTTGATATTTCTGACAAAATTTTTGCTGTACCTGAACTTTGTCAAAATTCAGGAACATATATATTATACTGCTAAAATTTTCTATATTAGCACTATGTATCGAATAATAAACTCAAATAAATTCGACAAACTCATTAAGGATTGCCAAAAAAGTTTATAATTTATTTGTAGTGTTGGTTTTGTTCGTTTTGGAAGCCTCTTGTCTTTAGATCCAACTGTGTTAAATCGTGCAAACGATAGTTCTATGATCAGAAAGAAGAGCTCATGGTAAATGATTTCTTATGAATTTTTCACAGTATTCAATAATCAGTACTTCCATCAGAATGTTGCTTTATTGTAGTTGTTTCCATGCTTAGGCTTCTACTTCTGATTCAAAGTATTCTTTATTCAAAATTTTTTTAAACATATTTTTAAAACTGAATCTCCACTTCTATTTTTTCTATTACTGAAATTTGAAATAATCACGCTATCTGTGAATAAAATGGATCAATGTATCTCAATTTTATATTATTTTATTTTTTGTTTTAAATTTATTATTTTTAAATTATTCTATTTTTTTTATTTTAGTGTAACGGATAGCGTAAGGCGAGGTAGGAGACATGCAGAGTACACATCAATAACTGATGCAATTGATTTGGATGAATCTTCGCAGTCTGATAAGGTCTTTTTTTTCTAATTAATTATAATCTCATGAAAATATGAACTTTTTTGAATGCTGTCTAGGTTGCTGTAAATTATTTTATTCTTTTTTTTTATGATATTTTAATTTTTTTCAGAATCACTTTTGTGACAGTGATATTTCGGGTCAAACACATAGTGGTCACCATGTGGAGAATGATTTAGTTGAAGATGTTGATAATATAGAACCACCATATAGCGGGACAATTACTCCAACAATGACTTTAAGAAGAGCGAAAGAAAGCTTTTTGCGACATCAAAATGATATTTTTAAGGAATATGAGGAGGTACGAGTTTTTTTTTTTGTACATATCTTTTACAAATTTAAATTCTGATATGTTCCATATTTTTTGATGATATCCTTTTTCAAACGCAGACAACATGAATGCATTTCTTTCTTCAATGAACGATGAGATCAAGCTCATTCTTCTCTTTCCATTCTTTGCTTAATGACATAATTAATTCATTGTTTATTATGAATATGGAAATGACTTTTTCTAGGCCACTGAAGATATATATTATGATTTAACATCAAACGATATCCAATACAAATGGTAGCATTTATTAAATATTTGAATATAGTATTTCTTTTATAGCAAGTTATGGTTACTAGTGCTGGTGAATCAGCTCCGGTCATTGAAAGTGATGTTGGAGATGAAATGCCTAGTGGTCTTAGTGATATGGGAGAGGAATCAAGAACTATTTTGGGTGATGAAGAACTTACAGATTCCAATAAGGTGTAATTGATTTATATTGGAATTTAGTGATTTTTTTCAGTCTTCAAATTAAAATATCTCTATGTGCAGTCTTTGATTATTTCCTGATTTTTATAATTGATCTATTCTTTTGATCGAAGATAAAATTTGTGAATTTTGATATTTAAATTTCATTGCAGGAATATATTGAATTTTGTGCTAAGCGACACTCAGAAAATGATTCAGTATCTTCATGCGCTATCATAGTATCGGATAAGTTGACTTCTGATGCGGAAGCGCAATCGATAAATCCAGTTGTAGAATCCATTCTTTTGCCTCTTGATAAGATGAAAAGTATTCAAACTGATGAATTCCATTCATAGTATGGTCCTATTTAACGGTTTATTATTTGATACGACCACCACTTTTTATTTTCATTTTCTCATTTCAACTTTTTTTGACAAAATCTTAAAAAAGATCAGTCATTAAACATGAATCCTGTATTAAAAATATGAAATTTTTTTTGGGATCTGATAATTTTTTTTTGTTCGAAATAGGAAGTGTTTATAAATAAATTTTAGCGTGCAGAAATACTTCATTAAATTTGTGATTGTTTATGTCTATATATTTATATGTATATGTTATTTATTATATTGATTTATTCTAAACAATATTTTGGCACATTATCATTTTTCTTTTTTTCTTTACCCTTCATCTTTTTATATCATCATTATTTTAAACTGCTCTTATGAATAGAGTGCGTTATTATTATTTTTACTGTTACTTATTTTTCAAATCACTTATCAAAAATGTGTTCCTGTTTTTTCCATCTTACCCTATTATTATATTTTATTCTAAATTTTAATAACTAAAATTAAAATTTAGATAAATGGTTTTTAAACCCGATACAATCAGAAAAAAATATTGATTCAAAGAATCTTTTTTTTTGATGAAGGAATCATTATTTAGAATCTGGTGGAAAAATATATGTGGTACTAATATAGGAAAAGAAAAACATAGATTTTTTGGAAGCTGTTTTACGATATCTATTAGAAATTGAATCCTTTGGATCCAATCATTTATTAAGCTTCTGTAATTTTGCTCTTATATGGCATTGATTTTTTTATAAGATTCTGTCTAGTATTTATAAGTATATTTTTGATCATATTTCTATTTTTTTGCAAAATTCTCACTGCTTTCACATATCTTGTAACCAAATGTCCAAATTTTATTAAAGAGCTATTGAAATTGTTCCACGTTGCAAAAAAAGGAAATATATGTAATTGTTTGTTTTAAAAGTGATCTGAAAATTTATTTCGATCTATTTCAATTACATAAAAAAGGAGAAAATTTATTTCAATTACATATTCAAAATTTTCTGATGATTAGATTATCTCATCTTTTTTGTTAATTTCGACGAATTGTAGAAAATGTCTTTTGTTTTCTAAAATTACAATTATGTGTTTCAATTTATTATTTGTTTCATTTTCTCATTTGCCTCTCTTCTTTCCTTGCTCCATACGTTATCTTCATTTTTGATTATTTTATTGTGTTTGCATAATATTTTTATGTCATTTATTTAGGTTATAAAGCAAAATAAATAGTGAAGTAATCGTATACCTTAGTTGCAAAAAAAGAACAAAAGGAATGAGGAAAGATATGATATGGAAAATCTATAATTATTGGAAATGGAAATAAATATAATTGCAACAAGAATCTATTCATTCTTTTGCATTACTGATTAAATTAATTCCTATCATTGGCACAAGAATTTGAGAAACATTATTTATTTATCTACTAGGGGCAAATAAAAGAAATAATGGTATTGATAAAATTGATATCATCAAGTATATTATAAAATGGTTAACATAAAATATATGATTTATTTTGCAGCTTGTTTTTTTTCCATGTGCAATTTCAAATTGAAAATAAAAATTAGTTTTGTAAAATCCGGTGAAGGAATTTTCGTCAAAATTTTTTGCTTCCTTTCATCACACTGAATATATGATTGAAGGCTTATTTTTCGCATGAAATCGTAAATTTCATATATTTCTCAGGTTGAAAAAACATTTACTAGTATTTTAATTTTTAAACTTGAAAAGAGTTTTTATATTTACATATTTTAAGCAATTTATATGACTTAATCTTTAAAACTAAAAAGTTTCGTTTTGAGGTTTAAGTATGTGACTCAATCTGAATAAAAAAAGAAATTATTACTGATTATCAATGCAGCGAAACTTTAACACTGCGATGGTCGGTTTGTTAGGGGGTGACTTTTGCAACCACTTAAGCGAATGGTTCAATTCCATGTCGGTTATGATATCAAAATTGCCTATGACGAGAATTCATGCACCACTCATATCTGCCGTGCTGAAATGTTTATAACCTCTTAACCATTTCTGAGGCAAACAATTGCAAAAACAATTTGACTTTTCATAATTTCGGATAATTCGAATGTTGGGTTATAAAAAAGAGAGCTATTCAGGATGCCATCCAGGATATTAATATCATAATGCATAACGTGCTCAATAGAGTTATTTGCAATTAGTTGGATTTCTTGATTCGTGTTAAAACAACAAAAATACGTTCTCGATACTTTCTGATTTGAAATTAAAAATGAAACAGTTTAAATACGATTCTTCTTATAAATAATTTAAACTGTCAGAAACAACCAAAAATAGACTGAGGATACGTTTATTCAACAATTAAATCACATTATACAGCTTATCAAAAAGAAATAGCAAAATGGAATCAAATAATAAATAAAAAAATAAATATTTCTAAACATAAAATTGATTTGAAAGTTAATATTTCAAGAACCAATTTTCCTTGAAATTAAAAAATTATTGTCGATTGTTTCCTAACTTAATGCAAACTTTATATCCAGTTTAAATTTTCGCAAAATATTAAAATTACAAGCATAAAAGAGCCTACATTAGACTTTTTGTTACATTTCTTAAATGCCTAAGTGAGGTAATAAAAAGCTCCGATAAAAAATGTCATATTAAAATTAAAAAAGGGAACTCTTGAGACAGACTTTTCAATGATTATTTAGGTGAAACAAAGAAAAAGCGAAACGTATTATCTTTTTTGGTCAGAGAAACAGCACGAATACGAAATACAATTTTAAGAGTCACCAATTTACGTTGCTTCCAACGCCACCCGTTCACGCCTCTCTTCTGAAATTAATTTTCATTAACATGAAAAAAACAACAGAAAACCTAAGAAGATTTAATCGAATAAATAATTTATATCTACGGACTAAACACTTTATCGGGAAGTCAAGATTTGAAATAAAATAAAACTAGAATTCCATTTGACTACTTTTCCAGCGAATAGAGCAAGCTAACAAACTTATTCGGTCGATAGCATTTTAAACATATTTCAAGAAATATATATACAAATATATCTATTGATTTCGTTTCTTATTCTGATATTATCCAGATATTAGGGGCTTCCCTTGTTTTATTCAGTATAAATCAAGTATTTCAAGGTGACTTTCCAAAAAAAAAACCCAATGAACAAATCTTTCATAAATAAGCCTTAAATTATCAATTAATAGAATAGTTACTTATTTTCTCAGGTATTTTCGCACGCAGCGACTCCAATGATACTTCCGGTAAAACAAGTTCGCTTTCATCTTTTAGCAATTTTGCAAATTCCTTTTCCACTTCTTCCAAATCATCTTCATCAAGTTTACCACTGAGCATATTTGATATTTCCTGCAAAAAGCACTACTAAACATCCAAAAAATAAAACATGCATTATAATTCAGTAATCAAATATAACGCAAAAGAGAATAACTAATGTGAAAGAAATCTCAACTTACTTCTTGAAATTCGGCAGCTTCTTTCGTTTCATCCATAATTCGTTCGATATCATCAATTGAAATCATCTTAAGATAAGCATTGGTTTAAATACAAGTGAATCACTATGCAACGGTAAAACAATTAATAAATTTGAGGCAAAAAAACAAGGTCAAATAAAATTACTACAACAAAATTAGTCAATAATGACTAAGTGATTCGAATTCTCAAATTTTCACTTTCTAGTATTTAAATTTCCTAATATTTCAAAGAAACTCAATCATTTTGAGTCTGCACAAATCCAAACATATATAAATTCAGCAAGTAATCTGAGAGTTATCGAAAAATTTAGACTTCTAACAGTTTGAAAATATATGAATAAAAGTGTCTCCATAATCATATGAAAAAATCTTTATAATCTTGATTTCTCTTTAATCTTATATATATGATTTAGTCATATAATTAATTCACAAATAATTATATATCAGTACCTGATTCATCCGTTTTAAAACTTCACTACCATGTTTTAGTTGTTCAACCACTTTCTGCTCAATGACGGCAAATTCCAAATCACTGACCTTCAACGGAATTTCTTTTAAAATTGTTTGAAAATTAATATAAATTCATTTATTCTTGTATAAACTATTCGCAATTTATAATTTTTTTTTTTAGAATTTTCTTTTCTTTTAAATTTCTGTGGAATATAATAATAAAGCTACACAAATTTGGCAAAACTGCTAAAATATTTGAACAACAAATACCATTTTTTCAATCGTATCCAACTGCTGCAACATTCTTTCAATCACCGATTCCTGATATTTCTTCCTTTTCAAAATTAATAGGGCACGACTGAAAATTAGAAATGTCATATAAAAATAAATGAATTAATAGAAATCAAAAAATAAAAATAAATGAATTAATAGAAATCAAAATGAATAGGGCACGACTGAAAATTAGAAAAAATAGAAATCAAAATGAACTGATTTTCGAAATGATATTATGGTTTAATAGTCCAACATATATGCGAGTAAAATTGAATTGAAATTGAATTGAAATGCAGTAAAGATAAACTTGATATAAATAGTCGTAAATATACCATTCTATACATTAAAAAAAATTTTCTAGTATTTAAATTTCTTAATATTTCAAAGAAGCTATGTAAAAAAAATTTGCTGTATAAAAAAAATTTGATATCCGGAGCTAAATATACACAAAAGATGAATTTGGTGCTGAGAGTAAAAGAAAATATAAACAAAAAGACACTCTTTTAAAACCAGTGATATTTTTTGTCGTGCATATAAATGAAGGAATTGGGTAATTAATTGAAGGTGATTTCTTAAACTGCAACATAAACCTGAAAGAAAGATAAATAAAAGTAATAAAACTACTCTTTTTTGTTGGCTTTTATCAGTTGTTTCGCCAGTTCCTTTTCGCGTTCCATTTGTTTCTCATTTCTCTTCATATACTGTTTCATTTTGTCTCTTTGATTTTTTAACTGCTATAAATATATCTCTGGTTTTAAAAGAAAGCAAAAATATTCACAAGTTTTTCTGCTTAGTTTATTGATTTTGCTATAGATTATTGAGGCAAGCGGAAATTCTTTTCCAAATTGTGATTATTTCGGAAATTGATAATGTTCACAAGATTGAAGAGACCTGAACATCAACTTGCAGTAAGTGTGATACCTCATCAAATCTCCATAATCCCAGAAAATTTAGTTAATATAGGAAAAGAAAGTTAAAACAAATAAGTTGGGAAAATTAAAACTAAAACAGCAAAATTATTATCATCTTGCAAAATCAATTTTATAAAGAATGAAACTGTTTGAGAATTTTCTTTAACATTAAAATAAATAAATGGTTCCGGGAAATAGGAATAAACTAACTCATCTTCAAAAAAAAAATTCAGTTTAGAATTTACGGATATCAATTCTAGAAAAATGAAGCATACATCTAGAAATTTCTCTCTCCATTTTCTGAAAAAAAGATATTTACGGCAAGACAAAAATATCACTTTGTATTTTTCTTCAATATAAATATTGATAGATAATCTTCACATTTAACTTTCATTTTTAGACAAAAGCTTCAAATACAATAAAAATTATTAACTAAAATCGCTTGATCCTGCTGCGATATTGGTGGTAGTGCTGGTTGTCGTTTACCAAATAAATTACCCATAATATCTTCAAATTAATTTCAATGATTTTACAAAATTTCACAAATATAATCTGCAATACGATAACACACAACGATTAATAAAATATAAGCAGTCTGAAACAACATACCGAAAAATAAAGAATGAAAAGTGCGCGAAATGACTTTAACCCCATCATTGCTAGATATTAAATTTTCGAATTTCAACTAAAATAAGTCAATCCAAATTCATATTTGATAACTATTACAGCGCTCCTTAGTTAATCTCATTTTATGTGCCATCGTATGTAACCTCGTTCAGACTATTCACCTTATGCATCATATCAATGTATTTGCGGTTCAGTTTGACACAATAAATGCAAGCATGTCTCAATATCAAAATTAAACTGTTTCACTACAAGTTCTAGTGTTATAGCACCAACCAAGTTTTTCCATATGCGTTCTTAGCGTCAAAAATTTAACCAATTTAACCATTGCACGTTCGTCCCAGTATTATTCACTACTTCCGTTATTAAAAGTATGTTCCATTGTAATGCATCAAGCTCCGTTGCATTAAGCGATATCTTATATCTCGCGTAATAATCAACCAATCACGACAAAAAAAATATAACAACGCATCTTGGGAATTTAATTGTGTCATTGTTATTGCGTTGTATACCGAAATGCGGCCACATAAAATGCATTCATAAATATTTAAAGAGAGACATGATTTTTAGCCAAGATCATGCAAAGCGTGATCTTGGCTAAAAATAAATTCAAGCAATTATGGAAATTGTAATAAAAGATGAAAGAACAAATAGATAACAAAAATGATAATAGATATATGGAAGAAATCAATAAATAAAAGTGATGAAGCTATTGAAATGAAAAAACAATATTATTTTTGGTTATACTGACAATTTTCTTTATTCTGTTGTTATTCAGGTCTTAATAAAAGCTACAAAATCTTTTTCTTCTTGACATTTCAATATAATTTCCTTCAGCAGATGTGATAAGATTACTGTCCAAAAAAAAAAAAAAAAAAAAAAAAAAAAAAACACGCTCCATCTAAAGGAAACTTCTTTTCTTTTCTCATTTTATTACTTTTAGTCATCCTTGGTCAAAATTCTGCAACAGTTGCTTCCCATCATATTCCTGAAATATACTTTAAGACAGTACTGTATACAACTTAGCTATAATTTCCGCCAATAACAGCGATTAAGCCGTGAATGCAACAGTTATAAAACAAAAGTTTCCTGGAAAGATACTAAATGATTGGCCTGTAATGTTCTATCTTGAATGTTCTTGTCAGTTTTGACACTCCGCAGCTACAGCTAAATTAGTTCAAATTTTATTTCAAATTTTTACTACTATCAAATATTCTTTGCTCTCCACAAAACAGTTGATTACAAATCTTTTTTTCGATATAATTACGAATACTTTATGGCACTGAAAATCAAGTTTTATGTCAGTTTTTTCAGAAATGGAATAACTGATACTTAGTAAAGGAAGACATGATAAATCCTTCGTATTCCAGTCTGCAAGTTGTTACTGTTTAGTTTTTATAAAAATTCGATTTATTCAGTGACTTAGAACTCTCCATCGAGATGCTCAATTCAGCTGAAACTGAAAATTTTTATTTCGAGCTAAATCGTAATTTAAAAAAAAAGATTTGAATCAGCAAACTCTTACTGGATTCGATTCCTTAATTTTATGCTTTGTGCTTTCTTAGTAATGAAAAGTTTTTCATTACTTTTTATTCTTATCAGAAACAAAATTCTGTTTCCGTGTTACTATCTGCTGCTCCGTCATAGGCCATTATTATTACTGGACTGTTTAATGAATGAATGATTTAGATATTTCGGTTTCTTTTGAAATTCTCAGTGACAAAATAACTATTCAATCATCAAACAGACCATAAGTGACTCGGCCTATTTAATTTCAGTTGAGCAAATTCTATGTTATTTCTGGGTCAGTTCGCATTGTTAACTACTAGCTAAAATTTCCATCCGTACATTATTTAAATTGAGTTGATAGATATTTAATTTATGGCTCTTACAATTAGCATTATCGCATGTATAAATTTCTTTAATTTCCGCCGTACTTTTGGTATCAATAAACGAAGATGAAGCTGCTAATCCAGTGCTTTTCATTGGATCATTTTGCTGCTCATTATCATTATCTTTCTGCAATGAGTAAGAAAAAATTCAACTAAAGTAAATCAATCCCTCATTGATTTCTCAAAAAAATAAATTTGGTAATTTACTTCAACTTGAGAAAACTCGTCGATACATGTTGACAATGTCCGTAAAGTTTTAGGTGGTGAAGAGCAAATGGTATTATCACGAGAAACTGAAGAGTTAAATTTAGTAGCATGCATAAGTGATTTCATTTCGATTGCATTTTTCACGAAAACCGAGTGAATTGATGTTGTAACCCTAAATAAATTAGATTCAAAATTATCAACAAATCGACATAAATCGTGAGATCCATCAGAATTATTCGAATGTTCAGCGCACTAAATTCAGTAGTGCTGAAATGGCAGTAATCAAATAATTGTTTTAATCTATTCAAAAAGCAGGATGTATTTATTGACAGAAAGAAACACCTTTTCGTTAATATATCTTTTTCATTCAAAAGCTTGTTAATGTAATATCACGAAAAGCAAAAGTTTACACAATGATAATTACATCTAGTCAAATTTATTACTAGTTCAACATGTTTGAAACACCGTTTGAATGGTTTTTTAATTGTCCCGACAAAAAAGGAACATACATATGCTTTTCGCAATCGAATCTGCCAATTGTCAACGACTGGACTTTTCTTGAGAAATGAAATAAACTTTCATCAGCCATAAAACCTTGTGGTTCATAATCCGGAGGAGTCTCTGAAGAAAGACTAGTTACAAAGATTCACAACTGTATGTTGCTTCCGCATTTTTTTGAATCTATATTCAATACAGATGACAGTACGTTAATCAGACTAAACTCAATCTGCCAAACTTTAATCAACTAGAAGTACGACCACTTCAGTTTACTAAGTACTGAGAATATTTACATAATTTTTTGACTGGTCAGGTGATATTAAACTTTTATTACAATAAAGTATCTAAGCGATTTCATGGGAGATACATAAATTAGAATTTATATCAGTAATCATACAAAAATATTACTTTCATCGTAATAAGTAAGTTTAAAGATGGTACAGATATTCTGGGGAATAGGACCCATAATACTTCCGTACGCACTGATACGATGAATTAAATGGAAAAACTGTCTACGCGCTTGCATGATTCCTATGTATTTAACATTATCGACTTTCTCACCTTTTCTGCTGCAAAAAAAAGAAGAAAATGAAAATCGCTATTTCCAGAAGCTTTTTGTCAAAACAAACATGAAAATGTTAATGACATAATGGAAATGGTAATAGCAAAATTTTTTCAATCTGTAAATAGTTCAAGGCAAAATCTATTCATTATATAAGGCGGTACACCCCTTGTAATGATGATTTTTGCTTGCTCTGATTCATAAAAGAATGACATTCGATGAACTTCCAAAGCTTCATATTCATCTTCCCTGTCACGATCGGCAACAATTATGATGAAATCACGTAACTAAAAACTTCAGCAAAGTTTCAATTCCAAATTTTCGAAGTCAGTTCATTTCTAATCATGATTTTTTTTTTATTCTTTCAATGAATATTGTTCTTCAAGAAATACAAAAGGAAGACTAAAAAGAATGGACAGATATTTCGATGTCAATTGTCTATTTCATTCCGTAAAGAGCAATGGAGAGAGTCGATGCTCAGTTGTATTCTATGGGAAAAGTATTAAGCTGAAAATCTGCACTTTTGAATTGGATTTCAGATGCAGTGCTCAAGCTTAAAATAAATATGGTTAAAACATTATATCTGGAAAATAATTCCTAGCCAATTTAAATTTGCCAATTTATAAAACTATCAAGGCTATTGATATAAAATAAAAAGCAATAATATCCAGATTTGTATTCCATTCAGCGGAACGACATAATGCATCGTAATATATTATAAACGTATATTTTGCTATTGAACAGAAAAATTTCTAGCAATGTATATTCCAATATAAATAGCTATTTAAACTGAAGAAATTTCTTGAAATTAAGAAAAAATTTACATATGCAAATTCAATCGCTTCCATGACACCTTTAAGAGTGTGAACAATATCTCTGCCTGTGGCTTCTGCTCGAACGACATAAAACTTTGTTTCTAAAAGTGTTCGTCAATTTTTCAATCAAGTGGATAATAAATAACAAATGCTGTATTACTGATGTAGATCATTTGTTGAACTCAATTAAATTCCATTTAATCATCTTTCATTAAAAACTACGTATTAAGAAAAATACATATTTCTTATATAGAGAAAAGAATTCACTATCAATAAACGATATTTATTACCCTGCTAACAAAACGATACACTTAAGTTTTGAATTATATGACTCAATGATTATCAGCATTTGCGATGACCATTTCGTTATTGTTATTCAGAATTGAATCGTTATTAATATTACTATCTCTATCCTCATCAGCATTTATACTGTTATCAACATTCAATAGCTATTCAACTGTTCCAAAGTCTATAGAAATTCAAACTCTTACTACTTTGTAGGTAAGAAATGTTTGGATCGTATTTCAGGATTCTAATTTTAGATATCAAAAAGCAAACTGAAGAAAAATTGCATACTTTCAATCTGACGTTTCTTGAAGTATTTCGCAGGAATTAAACCTCTGGAATAAAGAATATGAGATGCAACAATGAATACTACACGTTGCAGAAATGATCGTGATTTCTCGCCAACCGGTTCATTCGGAAATGTTGCTTCCCACTAAAATAAGTTATTCATGTGATTTTTCGAAAGACTATTCCGAGAAGTCCTCAGTAATGGCATTATATAGAAAAAATCTTATTCTGAAATTATAATAAATTGCATTAGCTATCATAAGTTATAATTAAAGAAAGCTTGCTTTCAAGTTTTTTTTTTGTTAAGTTGTAAGATAAAAATTACTTACACTTGAGTTTTTTCTCAATCGTTTTTTCTGTGACACCTCCATCGAATTCAATCAAAAATCCTGAAATATAAATGCTGAAGAAATAATGTGCTAAAATTAAACTCGGAGATGTTATGCACTGATGTGCACGTATTAAAATGCAAATTCAGAAATGTAATTCATAAAAATTCAATTCCCGAAATGTAAGAAATTTTTTTAATAGTATGTATGAACAACAGCTTGATTTACGAAGTATCCAGATACTATGCTATAGTTCAATAATAGTAATTTAATGATTTCATACCGAATTCGTAAACAAAGATCATAATATTTTACAGTGAAATTCGAAAAATAGTCTGCACTCATATTACCATTTGATGTATAAATTACAATAATTTGAAATCAAATGCATCAATTAGAATGCAATGTTAAGCCGTTCATGATTAATATTCATCATTAACTATACATTTAGTTTCGATCTAATTTAAGTATTTGAAACTGGGACTTAATTAATTTAACGCTGAATATTCAATTCGAAATTCAGTGATCTCGAATAGGGTTTACGACTTAAAGAATGACGACTCCCCAACTCTCTAACTTTTTACAGCCATTCTCACTTGTCCTACGTATATCAACTCTGTAATTCGACACAACACAGTTCAATTTTACGTGCATTTATAAGCATCAATTCCAAGCTCATTTTGCAGTGTTGTTATTGATCATGTATTTAACACGTAGCTAACGATTATAAATGAAGTATTGCACGTTCACACATTCAGAATATTGAGCGATCGAAGAAATCTTTTACATAGGTCACACGGAAAAATGAGTTCCTTGCATTAACCTTATGGGGCTGATGTTCATTATCGTATTTTAATTTGAATTTAAAAGATCGTAAATTTATTAAGCAATCTTTTTGGTAAAATCTTACAATGTATTAAATTCAAATACTTGAAAAAATCTTACATATATGTGATATATGTAAGATTATATGTGAACTTACTTAAAATTAAAGTCATAATTTGAATCAAAATTTATAATTTATATTTATTCAACTATTTGGACTCGAATTTATAATCTAGTTTTGAATACACTATGGAATTAGTTTTTTTTTAATCAAAATTTTTTTGCATCTCAAGCTTTATGATTTGAACTAATTCATCAAAATTTATTATTTGAATTCGATTCCTTAATTGAAATTTATAATTCGTAATCCAAAAATTTAATCATTTCAAAAGAATCCTGCATATATATAAATTCAAATATTTGAAAATTATATATATCCGAATTTATAATTTGGCTTCGATTTGTAAATTAAATCAAATATTCGAAAATTTATTAGTCGCTTATTTTTTGCTTTTTTTTCAATCAATTATTGTCTTATATACAGTAATAGTCATTTAGTAGCTCAACTAATGTGGAAATGTTTTTAGTAGTTCAATTAATATAGAAATGTTTATGCTTGTTTATTTACTATTTATTGGTTTAATATTTGGTTAATTTACTTCTTTCCTTTTAATCTTTTATTTCTTCAACTTGTATTTATTAATCTTTTCTTTAATTTATATTTTTTTAATTAATGTATTAAATTTTTAGTTAGTATCAATTCTAAATGTTTTTTTTTTATTATTTTCACATATCTCAGATCACGGGTGAAGTTATCAAAAAATAGATCAACTTGCACCATTTAAATCATTTCATAATAATTATTTAAAAGAATATTATTCCACTGATAACTACAACATGCCATGTTTTACTACATTTACTACAGTACTGTGATATCCTACGCATGATTTATTAATATTCACAACATGCCAATATCACTAATAAATTCGTTCATTCAAATTATTATATAATAATTATTATAAAAAACTATCGTTTCATTAATAGTTACAGTATGCTCTGCTTTTGTTATATCAAGTTTTTGCTACGATATATTGATATCATAATATGTATTTACTAATATATATAGGAGTAATACAAATATACTAATAAATTTTTACTGCTTTTATTTATACATGCATTATTTGCTAGCATGCCAAAAAATGGACAACTTGCAATTAAAATTATTTTACAATAAATATTCGAAGGAAGTGAAGGCATACTTTGTTTCCGTATTACTAAGTTTGCTAAGGTATGATGATATCATACGATATACGATTTACTAGCACATAAAGTATAGTAATATCAATATATCGATAAATTTTTATTCCTCTTATTTGTAGATTTATTATCTGTTAGCATAAGTAGAAATTAACAACAAAAAATTTTCTTTTATTTCAGATGATTATTTCCTTTCCTGCATACAAGACATTAATCGATATGCAAAATTTTTGTTCATGTCATTTTTAAGACTAATCCAAAGCTTATTGATAAGTTGACGTGTGATAAATCGTCCATTAATTCGATCCATTAAATAACCCAAATGATATGCCTAGAAAAGACTAACAGTGCTTTCATTTGACATGGAACAAGTCAAATTAAATTATCTTGTATGTATATTTGTGCAAATATACATGATACATGTCATATATAACCATAAATGATATGGTATTTTCAAATTTTAATCAGTCAAGTTAGTTTAGATTTCATTGTAAAATAAGCATTAAAATTAAGCTATTCGAAGGAACTTCTTTTTTAAAAAAAAAATAAAATGAACAAAAATAAAAAATAGTAAAAACGAAAATTTACCTTCCTATGTAGCGAGAAAATGAGAGAAGATCATAAAATAAAAAAATTCCAGAATGGAATTTTTTATTTCAGTAATAAATTTCAATAAATTTTACAATAAATACCTGCTCAGCAATAATTATATTGATATAAACATATTGCCAGCGATTCATTACAGCGCGTGGTCGTTGTTGTCGAATCTTTTCAACTAAGGCCTAAAATAATTTATTCTATATTTTGTACTTTCTAATATTATTATTCTTTTAATTCTTAGAATGATATAAATAAATTTTTATAAAAATCTTTTGAAACTACAGAAGTAATATTAGTTGATAATATTAAGGAATTGGGAAACTACAATTTAAACATAAATTAAGAATTCATTATGAATTAAATTATTATTAAATGATTTTATAGATGAATTTACTAAAAATTATATTGATAATGAAATTATACTAATCATTTAATATATTTTAATCTCTTAAAGATATTATATAATCCATATTATATATATATAATCCAAATTATTTTACCATAATTTTTTCAAAATAATTTTAAATGTGAATCGAATTGATTTCGACTTAAATCTTTGTTTTAGCGTTTCTTAAACAATGTTAAACTGAATTAAATTTATTTCAATCAAAACTTTTACCGCAATATTTACAGTTTGTAAATTTTTAAGTTGATACATAGCAAAATCTAATGCAATAAGAACACCTGTACGACCACGACCTGCATGACAATGTACTAGTGTTATATCATCACTAACCTATAAATTTTAACAATATAAAACTTATATCCTGCATTAATTAATTAAATTTGGACTTTAAATTGGTAAAAAATTTATTTTAATACTTGCAATAAATCGAAAAAAAAAGGTCAAAGAATTGTTTATCTTTTTTTGACCTTGAAATTTGATCTTCATATTAATGACACAATAATTTGCTAAAACAAATACTTTAAAATTTGAAATGTTCAGCTAGGATTTTATTCTCATACACTTTATATATGTTCATTGAAGTCTAGTAATTTTATACCTAGCATTTAATGATAATTATATGATAAATGTATTTGTGATAGCCATGTAATAATTATACGATAGCTATAAATGAATGTAAACATACAACATGATGATAACGGTTTGTAGGATAATTATAAATGAATGATAAAAATATTAAAGATAATTATAACGATAATGAAAAGTATATAATCATAACTTTACGATAAATGAATAGTAAAAGTAATAATGATAAGTAATAGTGATAATTATAAATGAATGAAAAATATATTAAGGGATGGCTGTATAAGATAACTCTTATGACAACTATAAATGAATAAATTTAAACTTAAAACACTTTGCCACTTAGTAATGATGACGAGAAATGATAATTATATCAGTTACCATTAGCAAAATTTGCAATAATATATTGGCAGCCTTGGCTAACGTATCTTGTCGTCCCCAAGGTAAAGGTAATCGTCCGTCTGGCCATCGAAAATAGCAAACATGAGTAAGAAATCGATCTTTTTGTGGACAGATCGGATTGCAATAACGTATGCGAAGCTTCGTTAATCGATAAACGTATTCATTCTTATCATTTGTTTGAATTTCACAATCAGCCTAGTGCATGTCATTTATCATTTGTTTTTATTATTAGTAATGTATGAAATTTTTATCATCGATTTGTAATAAATTTTAAATTTAATTGATGAAATTTTAGCAGTTGCGGCTGATCACAATAAGATTTAATTTCTTTTCTCGTTTCTTAACATTTCATCTACTGATATTAATTCCAGTATGTACAAATTTTTCTTTTGTCCTATAGATAAGCTAGAATGTTTCATTTCTATACAGAATCTGTACCACTAAGTGAAGGATTTCTTACAGAGCAATTTTTGCGAATTATTTCACTGTAATAAAATTATCCGAAATAAGTATTAATAAACATTTAAAATTCATTTTTATCTTATACAACTTACCATCAAGGAGCTATTAATGCAAGTTATTTTAAATGGCATAAAACTGTATGTTTTCCCAATAATAATTGGCCAGTACTGAATTGTTTCTTGATTCTTTTGATATCCATTCTGATAAAGACGTTCCTCATATGGAAAATTCATCGACATTATCGTTTTTATATTTTCCTAATTATTAGCAATAATTAATAGCATTTGCAAAATTTTGACCAAAAAAAGTATCGTTCTAGAAAATGTTAAATGTAATAATTTTAATTTAAAAAATTTATAAAGGTCAAAAATTGCATTTTCTAATTTTTTAATTTCAAAATTTTTTTTGCAACTTTTTTCAGCAATTTTTTGCAACTTTTTTTAAATGGATATTTAACTGATGAAATATTTAACTGCTGACAAGAATTGCCATTTAATATTGTAATTTTAATAAAATTATATCCAACAATATTTATCTGTCAAACAAGAATTCAAAAATCACAAGCTGTGATTAGATTAAATTCAATAAAATATAATTTATCTACTTATTAATTTTTAATTATTTACTTGCCAAACAAGAGTCCAAAAATCATAAACCGTAATTAAATTGGGTCCTTCACATGCAAAATAAATTTTGCCATCTTCACGTGTTATACGTTGTGCGTTTATCTGTTAATTAATTATTTTTAGAAATATTTGTCAAAATTTTTGCCTCAATGATAATTTTTTCGATGAAAATTTTTTATTAAAAATTTAATAACTCACTTTCGAATAAAGATACCTTTTTTTAGTATAAATAAAATTTTTGATTAAAAATGTTTGATTTTTTGATACGAATTCATTCATCTCAAAATATATTTGTTCATTTAAACATTTAAACATATTCAAATATAAAACACTTAAATATATTTTCAAATATAATTTAATATTTACATAAATTTGTGATAACACAATCCTTTTTTCATCTTTATGCATACTTATGAATAATCAGTATCATTATCATTTGTTTAAGATATATATTATTGATTTAAAATATGCATGCATATATATATGTATATACTGAAACGTGTAGCGTTTACGGAATAAAACGTATTAATACGTGTAATGTGAACGAAATATAACATTTTGATACGTTTGTATCAATGGAATATTATATCTTCCACACATATAATGTGTGGAAGATATAACATACTGATGCGTGTGTTATATGCGATAATATATAAAACATATTAAACACATGTGTGTGATATATTCATACATATGATAAGACCTATTATCTTGGATATATAAAATATGCGCAGTTTTGTGAAGTTTATATTATATCACCAGAAAGATAAATATTTTTCATTATCCCACCATTTTTTGTTGTTTGATTAAAAAAAACCAGTAAAAACATTATCGATTTGTTATCTGGCTAAAGTGGAATTATTCAGCTAAGGCGAATATTTTTTCTTGATATTTATTATGCGGCCGGAGTAGGAAAATTTTTCATGATTTATTATTTAAATGCTCTCATCAAAATTAAAATGCTAAATTATTAGATTTTGATCAAAGTGCTAAATTATCATACTTTTAACGTTCGTGATGAGCTTGTACTGATTGAATGCTGAATAAATGTAAAAGCGCTATGATCATGATCAATAGATGATAGCCAATCACTTGTCACATGTTCCAATGAATCAAATTCATTGCATAGCGATTGATAAGCGTCAGATATTGAAAAATGCGTTAAAAACCAATGTTCCACCTGTCATTTCAGTAATTTAAATAAATTAACACAACTGATGTTTGATGTTAATATAATTGTCAGACATAATTTGGTCTGCTACTGATATAATTGTAAGGAATTATTAGATACTGCACACAAAATAAAAAAAATTGAGGTGAAAAACAAAAAACTAATTACTAAATTATTTCTAAGTCGGAATTCAACTTTTTTTGATAATTTCTAACTTTTTCTGATAGGTATTCATATATTAGACTATTTAGACAAATTTCCATAATTAATATGATTAATGCCAAGCATAATATAAACAGTTATTTCAAATTTATCTAATTTTCGTTAATTTATTACTTCAAAATTTCAAATAAAATTTATAATATAAAAAAGATGACCTTCATATTTTTATGATTAATTGAGCTTTTCGTTTTTTGCCTTCCCAAACATTTTGATTCAATTTCGTTTTCAACCATGTTTAATAATGGTTTACTAAAGAATGATAGAGAGAATGAAACCTAAATTTTAAAAGTCCAAAGAAAAATATGCAAAAACCACATGAAAAACTAAGCAATCTAAAAGCGTGGATTATTATAATAATATCTCAACCGTTGTTATCTTAAAATACCTATCTTACTCGTTTGGTAAATTTGAAACAACATAATTAGAAAACTTTTTCAACTTTTCCCTTTTGCGCTTCTTTGCTCTCGAGAAATGAAGCATCAAAATGGAGTAAATCCAACCGTATAGCTTAATTTGTCTGTGACCAAATTGATACGACTTGAATTATTCAAACTTTTTTGTATTTATATCTGTAGTATTGATTTTTAAAATTTCAAGCAACCGCTACTTCATCCTTAGTTATCATAAATTCATTTCTTAATCAAAAATTTTAAACAACTACTAAACAAAACCATGGATTATATTTTCTTGTTACTAAATAAATCCTCAATTTTATTTACTTGTGAAAAAACTATTAAACAAACGCTTGAATTAAGTTTATTTGCTTGTGAATTCCACAGACATTGTGCTTCGACATTTTTTGAAATATTTGTAATGGGTTCCATAATTCGAAACATTTCGATATCAGTGGTACCAATGTATGAAATCCATCATGAATATTTCAAATTATTAGTTCTACTTAAACTTTCGCAAAATCCTTCTATTTACTATTCAAGAATTCGATTAACGATGAAATCATAGAACGAAGCTTAAAATTATAAATGAAATTTTATTACTTCGAGAAAACAAATAAGAAAACATTTTTACTTCCAATTTTATACTCAAACAAACACGATATTTAATATACAAGTAAAATTTGACTCATAAATCAAACCACTACAGTTGCGAACGTTTGACATAAATGGCACTACAACGCATACAGAAAGTAATATTTCTCAGCTAATTTTTTTCTAAAATCAGAATTTTAAAAATGATTACTTATTTTTCTTTAAAAAAAATTGGATTAGATATGGTAAAATTAGCCTCAGGAAAAGACAGAGAAAACTGGAAGCTAAAGAAAGAGCTATAATATAATTTATTTCAATATGAACAGTGGATCAATGAAAAGTTATTATAATCCTATTAAAACAACTTTTCAATCAAATCAAAATATCGCTTTATGAACTGATCGTTTATCATGGCCTGTTTTCAAAGGAGATCAGTATGAACAACTCTCATGCAACATAATCCAATGGTCTGTTAAAACCACCTTTCCTATTCATATACTGCCGATATCGTCTGGGTTTATTAATTGATACCACACCATCAACATTGCCTGGCACCTAGAATTACTGTTAAATTGCTTTAATTGACAGTTTTTAACAAACTCTTATGCTTGTAATATCACAATTCAAGATGAAATCACACGTGAGAATATTTAAAAAAGTCGCAATTATGACTAGTGCAACATTCCAGACAATTTTAAAAAGAATGTTTTCTAAAAACTAGCCAGCAAATACCAGAGAAATAGAAACTATGCAACTGGAATTATAACTTCAGCTCTATCTTTTTGAAATTTGCCCGAACTCTTTCATTCATTATAAAGATATCAGTTACGAATTCAAGGCCGATGAGATCTCCATAAAATTATATACTCACTAACAAAGAGCGGGTTTTGGAAAAGAAATGAAGAGAAGAATCTTAGAACTCTTTCTTTAGGTTATTACAATGAATAACCATTGACTATCAAAAACAAATTTGATGAACTGTCATCAAAAAATTATATATACCTTTTTATTCTTGGTTGTATCAAAACCTGCGAAGCCCATCAATTTAAGCATGTCTTTGTCGAGTCCTTTCAAAGAATCAACACCAACTGAAAACACTAATAGTACAAAATTCTTACAAATAATCAGAAAATTGGTCTATTAATGGATGAATCTGTTGTATAAGACTATCTCAAAACTAATAAAGCGGAGTTTTTTTCCAGTTAATTTACATCTTATGTAGCAAACAACGGCAATATAATCAAAACACTCATAAACTGAATAATCGGATTACTTTTTAGTAATTAAGACCCAAATAATCTAAGATCGTATACATATAACATTTTTTACTTGATAATACTTACCATCTTTTGTTTGTTTTTCCTTTTCGCGATCCCTAAAAAAACATGACAGCAGAATTTTCCAAATTTTCATCTCAAATTTATTTCAGTTGAAGTTGGAAAAAGCAAGATATGTATACTGCTTTCATCCATAATAATAACTTAATTAAATAAACAACTAATCATTCTGCACATCAGGCAAATTTTTCCAGTATTTTGGACTTTCACGCAAGATGGCTAACTGAAATTCAAGGCTATAATTATCTCACTTTTATCCTAATAATAAACTTAAGGAAAAGATGAATTGTAAAAATGCAATAAGGTTACCTTCGTGACCTTTCCTCATTATCATACCGTCGTCTTTCATCCAATCGCTCACGACTTCGACTTCGTCTACGATCTACAGGAGTTCGTGATCGACGACGTTCCTAAAAATAAAATGTAGGCTTTATAGTCCAACAATTTCCAACGGAACATTCAGAACTTCAAAATAAACACTTGGATTTTTTTCTGGAATGAATCGCGATATGTTTTGTAGCCGAATCATTAAAAAACAAAAAAAAAAAAAAATAAATTCCAAAATCTGCATACTTGACTGCGACGGCGTGCACGATCCTTATCGATTGTTCGTGTTCGGCCAATAGAACGTGATCGCGATCTACGTCGTCTTTCACGCTCTCTTTCTACAAAAGAAAAGGCATCCGATTTCACTACAAAGTACGTAAATTAAAGGATCCGGAAACAAAATACTGTGCAGAATACTGTGACACTATGTTAAAGCAAGAAATATATTTGATTATGTCGTTCTAATCAACGAATCAATTTTATCTGGTAAAAATCACTAGTATATTAACTAAATTTTCCAAATCATCATTCGCTGATTGATAAAAATATGAAGTTATTGGAAATGAAATATAATCTGAAAATATTTGGAGTAAACTGCTCACCTCTGCTTCGACTTCGTTCTCGTACCATTTAAGCTAATTGTTAAGTGAATTTATTAAAATATAATTCAACTTTTTAAATGAACAATTCAACATAAAAACAAAAATGAAACAATCGACAAGAATTGGCTCGATATCCCAGGAAAATCTCCGAAAGAATTCTTGCAGAATTACTCGAAGGCAACAGGACGAGAAATTTGCATAGAGCGAATCGTTTTTAGTGTAAGTATGCTGAAGAAACTATGTTGAAAAATAAGTGAAAAATTGTTTATCATGATTATTAATTATGATCATGATAATCATTTGGCATGATGAGTGAGGACTTAGGTTGAACAGTATTATGGTTTCATGGATACTTGAAGTAGCTTCACGAAAGTGTCGTTAAAACACATGTTTGCTTGTATTTCATGCGTATATCATTTGCTAGATTTATTTGGAAAAATAGATTTTGCAATAAATTATAAAGTAATTTCACAAATTTTAAATAATTGAAGCATATTTCGATATATTCCGCATTATATTTTCAATCTTATGTGTTTTTCTTCGTAAATTAATTTTATCCTATAATTTAGATTATTTATTCTTTTTTGAAAATTTATTAAAAATGTATGAAATTTTCAGGAGTTGGTTATACACTAATGTAAATGCCTGCTGTATCAATCGTATCCTAAAAAAAAAAAAAAAAAACGTGAAATCGTTCAGAGAAAAATAATGGGTTGTGTAACAAAACGACGAAATACAGGGACAAGTCGGCGCAATGTAAGTTTACGCAATGTAGAAACATCCTTTTCTACATTTTATTCGCATATTCCCATTTGGTTTTATAGTATCAGTTTTGGGACCAGTTTTTAAATATGTAAGATTGGAGGTATTCTGATGAGATTTATTTGAACAAATCAGTTCAATATTTTGCTTTTTAAGTTTTTTGTGAAAGTTGAATATCTGTATGCTTAATTTGGGTCGTATTATTATGCATAAGTTTCCACAATAAATGTTCTATTGACTCGATGATGCGTGTCATTTCATAATGACATTTAAAATTAGCAATTTTTTAATGAAAATATGAAAATCCATTATTTCTCTTTACGCTTTTTATTTACTGATGTATTTGAATGTGTTAGTTTAACTATGGAAAGGAATTCTCTTCACATGGATTAGCAATTGAAATCTAAAATTCGATTTAACAACTGAATTTTAAAATTTTTTTGCATTTATCAGGCTGCAAATGATTGTGAAATACCGGATGAAATCGATTTTGATGCGACGTGGAAAGTTTATATGCTCAATAAATCTGCGTGCCTTCTTCATTATGTTCCTAATCCAAAGTAAGATTGCCATTTCATTTGCCAGCTTTATTTACTTTTATTTATTATTTTCTATATGAATCAGAGGAAAAATATGAATCCTGCAATTACATATATTATGCAATGAATAACGCTTTGGTTTTTATCTCAAAGTATTATTTACAGAACCAAAAATTGTCGTGATAATCCATATTGTCTGGGTCGTTTGGGTTTAGAAAAGTGGGACAAATTATTAGGTTGCATAAAAAATGAAAATAAAACAAGCACTGATCTGGATCGACGTGATATAACAAAGATGCCATGCGGTTTGGTGAATCTCGGAAATTCATGTTATGTGAATAGCTTCTTACAGGTATATAAGATTAATCGGTTTTATATGGTTAAAGGCTAAAGAAAAATTCAAAAAATTGTTGCCGAAACTTAGTATTTATAAATAAATGGAATTTTATATTAAAAAACTGCAAAGAAGATGAGGACGAATCAATGAATTATGAAGTTGTTAGCAGTCTATAACTTTTTCAGTTTGCAGATATTTTTCAATGACCCTGTTTTCCGCAAATGCATTTATGACTGGCGGCCTGTTTCTAATTTTGTTAAACCAGAAGGAGAAAAAATAAATATTGAGGAGTTGATGCATTGCATTCAAAAATTATTTATAACCTTGCAAATTACACCTTATGTAAGTTTTTGATTTTCTTTCCTAGCCGATAGTTAGATCTTGTAATTTTAAAATATTCCTTTAAATTACAGAAAAATTGACAAAATTCAATTCAAAATAAAATTTGGATTTTTCATATGTAATTGATGATTTCTTTTCACTATCATTTCATCTATAACTTATGTTTTTTCAAAGCATTTTTAGGAAGATACTAGCGCTGAAGGATTGGTTAAGTTGCTACAGCTAGATGGAAATCAGCATGATGCGTTAGAATTCCAAATACTTTTCTTTGGTAAACTTGAAAAACTACTCAGCTATCACGTTGAGTGGAATGAAGTACGCGAAACTATTTTGAAGAGATTTCAGGTAAAATCGATTAATTTAAATAGAGCCCATTACTTTTTTAGCATAATGGCAACATCTATTTTATATTTTCTGACGAATTAATATATTGGAAAGTAGAAAATTTTTGGTATCTTGCAGGGAGTTATAACGCAAACGATTTCTTGCAAATGTGGACGTCGTAGTGTTACGGAGTTACCATTCAATCCGTTTTATTTAAGTATTGAAAAAGCTAGATCATTATCAAAAGCATTGGAATATTATTTTCTTCCAGAAGAGTAAATTCTTCTTTTAGTTTTTAAAATTTAACCACCAAGGAGTGTTCTCTATTCATTTAGGATTTAATGATATAATGGCAGAAACATTCACTAGATATCACTAGATATAATAATTTATAGTATTTTCTTTTTTCTTTGTAGATTTTTTTAGAAAAATCATAAAATGTCGTTTATTTAATAGATTTAGCTGATATGTCGGTAAGAGTTCAGTCTGTTCATATTTTTTGCTTAGCCGCTTTTACTTAGTTGTGAAGTTTCTCATCTTGTTTGATTTTCCAGATTGTTTTATCTCATCCTGTCGTCATAATTGGTGACATATTACAGCCCGAGTGTAAGATTCGTAATTAAGTAAAATTTCATAGGTTGAAATTCGTTTATTAAAGAAAAAAAGATTAATTTTAAGAAACTCAAATGAAATATATAGCTTTTTTAGATTGCCTGACTATAAATGTAGCGAATGCGGACAAACTGGTTCTGCACAAAACTGCCTTGCGATTAAAGAACCTCCTCCTGTGCTAACAATACAACTTAATCGATTTACATATGATGCGTAAGTAATTTAATAACTACTAGTTTAATAAAAATATTTATAACTGCTTATTGGTGTCTTTTGAACAGATTTTCAAGAGATCCAAAAATTTATCTCTTTTTTCAATATTAATAAGAAAATTTAAATTTTTTAAAATTATAGTGTGGGACATAAAAAGAAGATTCATTCACCCTGCAGTATCCAAGAGTTTTACAATTAGGTGATGTAAAATATGACATCTGTGCTGTAATGATACATGAAGGTCCAAATGCTGATTGCGGTCATTACTACGATCTGATAAAGCATCCAGGCACTAGACAATGGTTCACTTATAATGATGAGGTATTTTTCACAATAGATTTCTTACATCATGTAAGGAATGATGTTAAAAAAGATTAATAAGCTAACATGGAGATAAAAAAATGGCGATACAAAAGCAGCTGATACCTACATGTTTAATAGATTGGAGTGAACATTTAGGTGGCTGTAGTCGTAATTAATTAAAAGAAGTAAAGGTTAAGGAATATACAAAAAAACGAACAAAGACAATATTTAGGTTGTGAAACCATCTGCTACTCCTGGTGTATTTGTCGAAAAAGAACGAACATCTAAAGTTACTGCTGATATGAAAGGTTGCTACGCTTTAGTTTACCGTCAAGAAAACGAGGAAAATTCCGCTATTCCTGTTGTTCCAAAAGATTTGTTAGGCGATATCGCAAATAAGGTATGATTAGAAATTTTAAGCTTAACAAAATTTTTGACTGTTTTTGAACTGTTTTGGTAATCATTTTGGAATTTTTCATTGAAGTTATTACATTGTCAATCATATTTTGATAGAGAACATTGTCAATCATATTTTGATAGAAATTTTGATAGAGAATAGTGTGATTTGAAGTATTAATAAAAAATGTTTCAAGTTTCGTATTGCTATTAATATGCTTTTTAGAGCGTAAATTTTCCTTCTTTTTATCCATATTGACGATAAAGGTGTGAATTCCGAAGTCATTGCTAAAATACAGATTAAATAAAAGCTGAAAATAGGTTTTGAATTTACAGCTGGAGGAAGAATTCATTGCTCAAACCAGTGCAACTACAGAAATGATCCTTAGACTTAAGAATACTGTTGAAGATTATCACAAACGTCTTACGAATGCATTCAATAAGTTGCAGGTCCCAAAAATTTATTTCAAAATATGATTTTCTTCCTTGTTGATTTCAGATTAATTTTCAGAATTTGAACTTTTAAGAATTATTTGTTACTTTAGATTTGTTTTATGATAAAATGAGGCGAGATTGAAGGGAAATAAATATCAAGGAATCGGGGTAATGGAGAGCAATATAGAAGAGGAAAGAGGTTATCACCACTAAGAACAATTCGATAGAGTTTTTAGCAATTTCGAATTAAAATATAGTTCAGAACTTAAATTTCAGGTTAAAAAAAGTGAGGAGATGTTGAAAAATCCGGATGATATTGTGTTTGTACCTACTGAATTACTTAGCATTATTCTGTCACATGAATTCAGCAAGATGATAGAAAGCAACGATGAGGTTAAGAATTTCGACTTTTTTTTTCTTATACTTATTTATTTGACCAGAAATAATTTTTCTTACCATGGAAAATATAGTTTTATAATTTTCTATTTTTTGCGGACTTGTCTAATATTTATTTAACTATTAGTATTAATTAGATTTTTTTTCAATTGCAGTCAATTGCAACCATATTGGTTATGATTTTGTTCAATTCAACTATTAAAGAATAACATGTTCATTGAAAGTCCTGTTTTTTTATTATATATTTTTTGATTATAAATCAATGTTTGTTTTAGGTTTTCAAGAATGTTGCAAATAACTCTCGAAGTGCTACAGTCATCAAATCACTGAAATTGTAAAAGTGCTGATGAGGTTCGTCAACATGTTGAGAAATCACTGCATTGTTCTTACTAATGAAGATATTCTTTGTAACATAAACAAAAGATATATGTTACACATTTATCGTTGCATCTATTCACTTTTCTTTCATATCTAATAAAAATATCAATTATAGAATTTAATAGGATGAAATAGTTAAATAATTTGCTCTTCTTTTATTCTGTTTCAGAATGGATTTAAATCATCATTCTCTTTGTGTTTGCATAATCGTGTGTCACTTGCAGTGTACGAAGTGGTGCAGTGAAGGCTGTAATGAAAAAATGCAGCAAAAAGTTTTTTGACATCTTACGGTGTTGAATTTGTTGAGTTGAAAACGGGTTTGTATTTTGATGAGAATCTTTCTTCCTTTCTTGATCTTCCGAAAAAGATAATGAATGCTTATTGAATATTGTTATTTAGAAATCATTTAAGGTCGGACATTTGCTTGAAATGTGTAGAAGCACTGAAAGCACACAATGAATTTGTCAAAAAAGTTCAATTAAAAGAAAGATTAGTAAAACAATTATTGCGAGAGAAATCAAAAAGGTATAATTAATTTGATATATATATATATATATATATATATATATATATTGTAATTTGTTCAGTTTTGTTTTATTATCAACATTAAGAGCATTCAGTAGATATGAATTTTGATTAGTTTTCTGCAAAGAAAAACTGAATATTTAGTCGTTTTTTAAAAAAAGTTATGTTAGTGATGGATTACAGCTGAAGAGATAGATAGAATGCAACGGATCAAAGCAGATAAACTACATGTATAGCGTCGAAAGCATTACTTGAAACTTCGCACGACCATTTTTCTTCGAAGATAATTTTTTAGTTAGAAACTCTTTATTTAGTCATGTTCATAGCTATCATTGATTTAAATTAAAAATAAATTAGGGAATTTTGCAGGTATTATCATTCGGAAAATTGCTTTTGGGTATCGGTACGTTGTTTATCGCAATATCGACAACTGGCTTTGCGTGCATACGAGCAGTCCATGAAATCATGCGCAGAAGTTACAGAGTTAAATTATTTTTGGCCGAGTAAACCACTCGCAAAGGTGAAATTTTTGTTATTGTTTTGATGCCAATGAAATTACTCAAGTTTCTAAACTTTCCAATATTAATGCAAAATTCTATAGCAGGAATCAGTATCAGATGATGACCCCTCAACATCAGAAGTTTCTCAAAGGCTTTCTCTAGAAGCTGAATCTGGAAAAGCAGTTGATGAATTTGTTTTGCCAGATGTAAGAAAATTTCTCCAATTTTTTAAAATGATATTTGATCTTTTAATTTATGTATAAGTAGTGACGAATAAATATGTTAATAGGATCATAAATACTTAAGATCAATTATTGCTTGACAGTTTTTACTACTTCAGGATTTTGGTCCGGTTACTTTTTCCGGTAATGGTGGTGATTCTTTAGAAATTGCAGTTAATGGCGGCCGTAGTGAGGTACTTTATTTAAATTTAATGAGGAATTTCATTACTCTTTAGCTTTATTTCTATCGAATACATGCGAATACATTTATCAGTTTAAACAAAGAACAAATTTTCCGATTACTAAAAATTTTAATCATGCATTGAATAATTTGGTCAATACTTTAAATGAAATAACTACACTTTTCTGAGTTTTTATTTTTTTGTAGGAGAATTCATCAGCAACTAATAATGTATCAACGCAAAATACCTTCAGTGATAGAAAACAAGGTAATAGGAAACGCGCAGCTTTATGTTGCAAGGACGAGGTACAATCATTTTTTTATCGTGCATACCTGAAAATTTATCACTTTAAATAATTGAATGGTGTTGGATTGAATTTTTTCAGTGAGAATAATAACAGCGACTGTGTGCTAGTAGCTTATTCTGAATCGTAACTGTTATTTGATAAAGATGATGGTATGCATATGTATAAAAGTTTTAGAATATTTTGCAATAATATAAGAATAATGGAAGATGAAGGATTTACAGATAGATTGTCCGGTTTACCGATTTTCATAGAATTAGAGAATTTTCTTTTTCTGTGAAACAAATTAATAGTCAGAAGTTGTGATGGTTTAAGATAAAAATAAGTGGAATTCTCTTAGCATTTCTGCAATAGCGATTATATTATTTTGCTGGCTATAATTTTAGATCGATGATTCCATCATAAAAAAATGTGCGAGTAGTTATCAAGTTTCAGTATTGGATAGTTTGGATTCTTCCAAAAACCAAAAATGTAAGTGACTGAATATTTAACTTAATGATTGACTTGTTGATCGTAAATACTCTTTATATTGTCTATATATACTGTGTCAAATGCAGAATTTAGATATTTCCACTATCTTGTCCCTCATCTTTTCAATTTTTCAAAATTTTCATCATATGAATTAAAATAATGGTAGTTCGTATAAATTTTCTGAGTGCTGTATACTGTATACTGTATACGACAAGTACGATTACATAGTCTGAACTACATAAATATTTGACAAACTTATCCATGTTAAATCTAGGAAATGCATTCTGATTTTTTCAGTCGTAATTTTTTTTTTAATATGGCTAGAATCGTGCATTTTTAGTGCTATATCGTCGAATAAAATAAATTTATTTGAGTGTTTGACGACGATACTTATCCAGCGGCTCGACAAATAAGGTCATCATCCGAATCACCCCCAGATATTACCGAAGTACCGGATGTGATTTCCACATGTGTCGAAAAAACGGAATGTGATAAAAATGGTGAAACAAAAGTTGGAAAATCTGCTGATGCAAATAAGATACGTAATAATGTATGTTCATTAATTTTGGTCTAAAGTAAAATGAAATATTTATATTCTGATTTTTCCTCTCTTAGCCAAAAAAATTTAAAGTTTATTGAACAGGTCAGTTTATAGGATTTTACATATTATTAGAAAGAAATATGACCTACAGAAATACGAAATTCAAGATAAGCAATTAATGCGACTAATTAAGATGAGCATCAGTTGGATTTCCAACTTCCATATATTAGAAATAGCAAGAGCATATTCTTTCTAATTACATTATGTAGATGATTTGAATCATAATATTTTTCTAGTTTCTATAATTGCATTATGTATAATTTCTCTGTATTTTATCTCTTCTCTTGTAGCATCTGTTTTATAAAATTTGAATGCTAATTAATTGCTTTATAGAAATAAAGAGATGATCGTTAGTTATTGTTTTTTGTGGTATGATCTAGTAGATATTTTCTTGTTGCAGAATTTAATAACAGCTAATTTTGGTGAATGTAGCTCATCGCAAATGTATTCGAAGAAGGATGAGAGCAGAGAGCAAAGTTCGGCTACCGATGATAATACGCATGCATCGTTGGAGAACAACATGCGATCTAGAGATACACTTCAGGAAGATTTGGACTGTACGCAAAGTTATGATGAGGATGAGGAAGAAAGATATTCAGTAGTTTTTAATGGAGACTTGCGGTGTGAGCATGGTAATTTTCACTGTTATGGACGTAGACCATATTGTGGAACTGTCGTTTTTGATAATTTGTTAAAGAACTGAGTAAGTCGAATTGTATTTCAAGTAAATATTTTTGGCAAACTGGAAATTGGATGTTTTTGAAAAATATAAACTATTCGTTTATGATTAGAAAAGTCGTGTTTTTATTTATGTATTTTTTCCAGGGCTTTTGGATTACGAATGTTGGATGACGAATGAACGCCGTATCGTTGTTGACGAAGACGAATGGAAACAGATAACCGTTGGAATTTTTGAACCCGATCATTTATGGTGTGTTAGTGTGGATGAATTTCCTTGTTCCATTTGCAAATCAGGTTATTTGGTAAGTGGTTATTTTAGCTGCGTGTTCAGTGTGGTAACTTATTTAAAAAAATTAGTTGGTACTTGATATCGAAAAAGTGCAGTTGGTTTCTTTTTACTATGATATTTCCAAACTTTTGGAAAAAAGGGAGAGTTTACTTCAGTCAACCTTAAATTTAAAACGAAATAATTAAACATTCTAACACAATATTTTGAGCCAACCGCATAGATTTTAGAGTTCTGAACAGTAAGCTTATTGTAGGTGATATATAAATTCACTAAAAATAATCTTTAGAAATTAAAAGAATTTTGTGAGGAATTCTTAATTAAAATAGTTTCAGAAATTGGGAAATTACCAATTTTTTCTTGATCTGTAGTTAGTAAAATGAAATCAAAGACTAAACTTAGAGAGGTTAAGAAAATATTTCTTTGTATTTATTTTATAGTATAAAAGAGATGATTGGGAGGAAACATTACGACGTATGAAGGAAATACGTTTGGCCATCGGTGAATTAATTCGTACGGCTATCCGAAGGACAACAGCAGTGAAATCAGCGCCTCAAATTTACGAACGTGTTATTTGTCGAAATTTTTTGAAAAATTTGATCTCACGGTTTAAGTAAGTATTTTAGCGATCATTCGTGAGACAGAAATTTTAAATTTCTTCTTTACATCAAAAGTATATGATCAAGCGACCAAAAAGACAGAATAACAAAATAACTTATTTTTAATGAAAGATAATTTGTTGCCTTTTTTTTCATGATTTTTGAAGTTATTTATTGTTATTTAGAAGCCGTGTGCGAAATCCAACTATCCCACCGATTTGTCAAGATTGTTTGCTTTGTTTACAGCACAGAAAACCATGTGTATTAATTGATAATACCGAGGGATTGGTATGTTTTAATTTTCAGCGTAAGTAGTCAAACAATGTAAGAAGAAAAAGTTATATCGATTGGCTTTTCAGACAAGAGAAATAAAATATTACTTGTTTGTACAAAAATAATCTCTCCTTAAATTAAGCATTTTTCTAAAAGGATATGATTCACAGCGAATTGGTAATTGTTACGTATAATATTTTGTCATATTATTGTATTACTAACTCAAATACATTCTGTATTAGAGATGGTTAAAAAGTTCACACTTAATATTAGTAAGTAGTAAACTGGTCTATTGATTTTGAAAATCGGTAAGAGTAATAATTTTTTCAGGCTGTTCCACTTACCTTAGAAGAATGGCAAAAAATTTTAACGGCTATGCAAATCAATCAAGATGATGTTATGCATATTTGTCTCGATAGCAGAGGTTATTTTTTTGAATGTAGAGAGAGAATAAATTGGCATGTAGAGTAAAATATTTTGACAATATTCAGCTTTTGTATAATTGTGCTCAATAGGACGATTTAATCGCTTATTGCACTATATCTCTTAGTCCAGACGAGTTGTTGAATTCCCTGAAATTTTTAGGATGACAATTCTATTAAAATATTCATATAATTAATCGGCGATTAAGTTGTCATTAATTGACATAACATTATAAAAAAGACTGTTTAAAAAGTTATTCATTGTACTCAGTCACATAGTGACTAGGAATGGAGCGATAAAAAAAAAGAGACAACAAACATTTAATCATTAAAGTACTTAAAGGATCAGTGATTAAATAGATGATCTGTAATTGAAATTGCAGCACATGTATTTTGTTTTTTATTGCTTTCGAAAAGCTTCCGTCCTTTTTTTGACTAATAGAGTTTTTGGATTTCTTAAAATTTTCGTTACTTCTTAATCTTATTGTCACACTATTTTTAAAAAAAGGTTTATTTAATATTTGAGGAATATGTGAAATGTTCTGTGATGAATGTTTTCGACAACAACAGCTGCAAGTCGAACATCAACGTTTCGTTTACGAAAACGGCGCTGAAATTTACGTGAAACTTGTGAGTTCTTTGTTTTTTTTTTTGCCATTATGATTTTCAACTCTATTAGAAATTGGTAACTACCTTCGTAGTTCAATGAGGTGATTTATTAAATTTTTAGAAATACATTAATTCCAAATGCATTGTTTCCTTCATATAGATAATTTCTTTGCAGAAGAGTGATAAGAATGATGAGCCGATAAAAATAGCAAACGGTGATACGATAGCACCATTCAATGCTACTTCGTTATTGATTCGTCCCGAGCGACATGCAACAACAAGGCGTGCAGTGGCGAAATGTTCGATGGTCTTTAAAGTAATTTAATGCCTATATGTGAAATTTTCACTTTTTTTTTCTTCAGCATTCCAGTTAGTTGCCATAATTTTATCATTCCTTTCCATAGAGATCCAATTTCATTTTTATTTTCTATTAATCTGTAATACAAATTATGTGTATAATCCTAACACCTGCGATTTTGCAATTATGTGGCTAAGATAGCATGCTATCCTTGTTATTCTTTGTTGATTTGAGTTGCTTTTTTTGACCGACTCCAAAATATCTCTGTGGTCTCTCTTCTTTTGGATGACAGGAAATACTTCATTCTTTAATCGTTAAAAATAATCAGCAACAAAAATTTCTAATGATATTCGCTTTTAGATGACATCGCTGAATACAATCCATCAGTTAAAAATAAAAATTTATCAAAAAACGGGTCAATTACCAAATGATCAACTTATTTATATGAAAGAAAGACTTCTCAACGATTCGGTTTGATGATTGTGCTTTGAAATAGAGAACTGAAATTTGGGCGTTGGGATCGATTGTATTTTCCAATCTATTTCACTTCACTCGCATTTTACATTTTACTATTTAGATTTTCACAATCAGGTTAATGAAAACCTAAATCATTTCATTCTGGAATTTAAAATTTTTTATATGAAATGTTATTTTGGCATAATTTGCAGGATACCTTAGAAGAAGCGCGAGTTGATCCACAAGAACTTATTGAAACACCATTAACATTAATTGTACAACAACCTACCGATATTCCAACAGAACCGCGACAATTGGAACGTGGTTTTGCGGATACGGCTTTATCACATAGTTAATAATTGTAGTTGGTGAGGTATAATCAAAAGGATTTGTAATGGTATTTGCATGTTTTTAAAAAAGCTTCAGACTTTTGATTTATTTTTTACGTATCTTTGTAGTTGATACCCATTCCTTTTCCTTATTAATCTTCACTTGCTAACTCTTTTTACTTTTGAATAGCACGCGAAAATTTTGTTAACTTATTAGTTTTTTGAATATCTCAGACTTCTTCTTTTGCTTCTTTTCTTATTTGAATTTAAGTTATCAAGGTTGATAGTTGGCTGATATGTTGAATATTCAGAGTTTGTAAATAACAAAAAAAATTGTATTTCTATGCAACTTTTATTTATCAAGTTGGGAATTTTGTTATGATTTTCCTTATTTCCATTTGGCATAATAATATTTATTCTATTTTAGGTACTGATTTTTTACTGCTTTAGTTAGTGTCGTACTATAAAGTAGGAATGACTCGTTTTTTTGACTTATTTTATGCAATTTTATATGTCTGGCCTGATTAGTGAGGGACTTAGCATGATGTAATGTAGGCTATAAGATCAGAATACTTGTTTGATAGCACTAGTATATACTGGATATCACTGTACGTCATAGATTTACGATATAGGCATTAAATTATTTCTTTTACAACTCCTGATACCCAATCACTATTATTTAGTTTGATAAAAAATGGTATTGGTAAGAAATATGCAGTTTTTACGAAGTTTTTTTTTTCTTCCCAGAATTATGTGATATCTGACATGCATATATGCATGATGTATACTACATTATAATTGCTGCATATGTAAGGTGTTTCTTTTAGTGCAGACAAATCAGTATGATATTTTAAGTTATAAATGTACTTCGTTTATATGTAGAAATTGCCGTACATTTCATATAATTCAAATTTAATGACTGAAAAGATACAAAGCAAATATATTGAAAAATTTGAATTTTTGATTAGAATTCCCAAATAATGATTGATGTTCAGAGGACAATTTTATTGTCATACTCTAATTAATTGCGATATTTTCACTTTTATATTCCAGTCTCATGATTGTAAAGTGATATTTTCATTCCTTTTTGGATCGACATTAGTAAAGTCCTTCCTCAAGCCGGTATTATTTTGTTTAATTATTATTATTTTTATATTATATTTGAATTGTATGACTAACCATGAACCATGGTTCAGCACTTCGATTTTTTCTCACTTCAGCACTTGTACATAATTATTTATAATAATGAATAAATTCATGCGTTTATTTTTTTCTGATGTAAAATTTTTTAGATGAAGTTTATTCGTTGTGTAAATTTATTCCTCATTATCCATCATAATTACTCGAGATTCAACAAAATTTGCGGACGATTTTCATTGCATGATATTAAAATATGAAAAAGTTTATGATTATTTTTTTTATAAGTGATAAAAAGAATTTTTTGATATGGAATTGTACCCGACTTTCGATTTTTTATCATCAGATATTTCTACGACCTAAGTTTTCGATTAATCTTTTTCAACCGCTTAGATATGAATTTCTTTCAGTAAATACGGTAAGAAATAAGCCTATAACTAAGTGAGCAATTTCACCGATCTTTCAAATATAGTGCAGAGCCATGCATCGACAACATCTCCATGTGACAATTAAATTGTTGAAGCGATTCAAATCAACAAATGGAAACATAGATGTTACGTATTATGTACCTCCTAAGACATTCCGACCCGCATATTATCATCCGCTGAAATCATTTGAATGTAAACCAAAGGATCCATTCCCGCCATTTCCAGTAAGTAATGGTTTTTATTTAAAAAATCTAATTAATCATTATTTGTAAGAGTTTCAATCGTAAAATAAAAATACATACAAAAAATAAATTACTTTAAATCACTTTATTTATTTATTTTTTTCTTAGAATGAAGCAGATTCGAGTGGTATGGGACCACGTTTATATGATTATCAGGTAATGAGCGAACTTGTACGCAGTTTACCTAGTGCTTCGGAACGGATTGATTTTGTTAATCCATATGAACGTGAATTTACCAGACGTGAGAAACGATTTCATCGGTACATGATTCATCCATTCCTTTAATTTTTGTGGAGAATAAGTATTAAGCTTAGTATACTGTTTTACTTCTGAAATTATTTTAATTAAAAAGAGTGAAAGGTATATGAAGTATTAATTTGTACTTCATTTTCTGTAGTAAATTTGAATATAATTTCACTTGACTATGAAATTATTTATTTTTGTTTATTCAGTGAAATTGTTTAATTTAAATAGTTGACGCTCATAAGCTAGTTTTATATCTACTTGTATTTCAGACCATGGCAAGCGCAACTATTGAAAACCCGAAAAGCATGGACGATAAAGTCGTTCCCAAATTATTTTGATCCATTAAATTTTTATCAGTATATCACAAAGACGAGGTGTATAGAAGGATTAAGCGAATGGTATGATGAGCCTGTTCCAATACTTTCAAAAGGTTTCGAGGTAATTTTAGTTTTTGTTGCGAATATTTTTATGCATGTGTTTGATTCTTTTTCTTTCTGTTTTTATTCCTTAAATTTTCAGGATCGTTTAAGTGAAATGTTAAAATTTCATTTGCAATCATCGAATGTTGATAGCGAACAGGAAAGAACTACCAGAATTTTGAGAAGTTTCCTGGATTTATTGCTTGAAAACATGATTCAAAGCGGCATGTATACTTGTTTAGCACATCAAAGGGTTTATTTCCATATTCCAAACTAGAAAGATTCAATAAAATATATTCAGAATGAAGTATTGTTAGAATTTAAATTTCACTTTTCTTATTTATATTAACTTTCAAATTTGCTGAAGAAACAGTTTGTAAATAAATATTAATTTTTTTCCGAGGTTATGATTTTTGCCAAATTTAAATATTTATTCGAAGCACTTTGGAATCTGTTGCTGCTTTATTTATCAAATAAACTATGTCTAATTTGTAAAAAAAATTTTTCGTTTCAGATATCCCACACATCACGATGCGAATCATTCTGGATTCGTAGTGGATTTGATGCTCTTTATGAAAATATTGATAAACATAGACATCGTGGTGATTGTAGGTAAAAAGAGTCTGCTTCATGATTGAATACATTCTACTACCACATGTGAACAGATTTGTGAAATGGAAAGGATGGAAAAAGGAGGCGAAATTTTGAGCAGCACAATTTTAAACCATAAATTTAAATAATGTTAAAGTAATGTTAAAATTGCGAAAATTTTATGTAATATAAAAAAGTTGAAATTTAAAATATTGAAAATTGAAGAGCAAAACTTGGTGAACTCGCTTTCGCTATGAGAGATGCATTCGCAACGCAACTGCGAACGAAAAATCCATTAAAACCTGTAAGTTTGAAATTAATCAAATTTTAAATACAATTGAGCAGGAAAAAAAGGGATGAAATTTTTTTTATGGTAATAAAAAATTTTTAATAATTTCTTGATGCATTCGAGCAGAAAAAAAATATTTTTAAAATAGTAATATATGTCAAAGATCTTACCTTATAATAATAAGGTAAGAGCTTTGTTACGAAATAAACTGTTTGAAATTTGGATATAACTTTATTTGTGATATCTTTACTATTCTCTCAATTTATTCCCTTGTGTTACCAATTTAGTCGATTAATTATTGACTGAACAATTGATAATTCGCACAGTTGATAGTTTTGGTATCATTGCTCTTTTCAGTTAATGTCATTTTGGAATAAGGAAGTCACAAAACCGTTGTTTGATTCTGCATTTAACATTAAAGATGAATTAATTTACTCTCCGGCTATGTTTGGCATGATGGCTGATGCAGATCCATTGTGGCAATGTCCAGGTTATGAACCTGATTGTGGTAAATTTTTGGTTTTGACCACTGTTTATAATATCTTAGAATTATATGTTGCTAGATTATTGCATAAGAGAGGAAATCTCTTTATTCATAAAATTTTCCCGTTTTGGTTCAAAATTTTAGAATAATTATTGCCTATTGCAAATAAGAAATCAGTAGATCTCCGAATAATAAAAATTTTATTTCAAATTTCTCGATATTTAAGTAAACTTGTAGGTGAAGAATACAAATATGGTCAAATAGGTTTTAAACAATTCAATGATTTGGATAATCATTGTAAAAGATGGAAAGTAAAAGGCGAGGAAGAGAAAATAGTTCGTAATGAATGTCTTCGAGCTTGCGCTGTTGTATCGCTCTTTTCTTGGCTAAATGCTCAGGCTCATGCGTTAGGTATATGTTTTTCTTTTGCAATTTGATATTACGATTTCTTTGAAATTTTGGAAATTTTTTGTTCAAAAAATTAAATGGTTATTTAATCGCTATATTTCCTTATATGAAAAGTAGTATACTGACTAATAAGTGTACTTGTAGGAAGTTATTGTACACTAAGTTATTAAAATCCATTTAAAATTTTCATTGAGGAGCATAGTAGAATCTTCTGGAAGCTTTTTAGAATTGAGAAATTGGTACTGAAAATATGATTGGAGAAAATTTATGTCATAACAAAGTGGCAATTCAGAAACAACAATTTCAGATTAAGTTCTCTTTTTCAGGTTTCACGCAATATAACGATATTGATTACCCGTTTGTATCGCAGCTAGTAATGTCCGATGGAAAGCAGTTTTTCTTTGCTATAGCTCAATTGAATACTTTACTTATTAATGTCGATATTGAGGTACATTTCTGAGCGTAATTTGTTCATTCCCGTAAACTATGCTGATCGTTTTAATTTAATCAAATATTTTTTGCTTTAAGTTCTTTTTTTGACTTTTCTCAATTTCTTTTCAAAACAATATATTTTCTCTCTTTTTTTGTAGGGAATAATAAATAAACGTTCGAATTTGTGTTATGTGGAAGGGCCTCTAAATCTGTATGATCGATATGACTGTGATAAAGGTATATTTGAATTCGATGAAAAAAATGACATCGATATAGGAATAAGCAGCTTTAATCCCCATGTACTTGGTCGGTTGATGCAAATGCTTGTAAGGGATATGCCGATCAAAGGAGAGATGATGAATGATTCGATGAAGATATCAAGGAATATTTCTGTAACGTTTGATGGTATTCCATAATATTGTTAATTTGCTGGAACAATCAATGAAATAAAATATGAATAGAAAATCTATTAGAATGAAATAGTGATTGTTGTTTAGTGTTAAAATTTCTAGAACAATGCGTCATTTCTATCGTTGTAATGCGGATAGTATTTTGTATCACGTATTATTTAAATTCATGAACCGATATATTTTTCTCGAGAAAAATATTTAGCTCACAATCCTAATCGTATATAATAAATAATTATAAATCAGTGATTACCGTCGAGCAAAGCAGTTTATTAGTAGTGATCATAAATGGAGTTTATCGAGTTTATGGCTTTTCATCTATTTTTTTTTTATATATGGTTTAATTCTTCTAGAGAAATTACAATTTACGCATCAATGGAATAAACTGTTTTAGATAATTATTTACACGCGAATGAATCAATAAAATCTTCTAGTGCATTCTATGACTTACTGAAACAGTTTAGTCAGGGTCTCTGCTCAAGGTTTCGATTTTAATAATTCGAAAACGAATTAATAATTCGAGTATAAAGTACTCTAATATTTTCTAGTTGAATCTGCAGTTAGGGCACATTCGTAAAAGTGGATTAATCAAGAGATCAAATCTTTTGCTAGATTTTCTTTTTTTGAAATAGGGAAAACGTTTATCTTTTGATGTTTATTCAAAATAAAGACGTGAGATTTGAAAGATATCTTCTATAATTTTTGTTGTAATTTTTACTGAGGCTAATAACACATAGTGATTATTTTCTTTCACAATTCGTAAAAGAATTTGAGAATGTTCATTCGGAAAACTGTCAATAATAATAATCCAGAGTGTAAGAAATAAGATTGTTATTGAAAATTCAGAAATGAAAAAAAAAAATCAATTCTTAATTTATTTAGTAGGACTTTTTTGTTCAGTAAAGTAGGGTCCAGAATTGATATTCATGCTATGTTTGAGCATGACAATATATGACGTTGCTTTAACTATATAAACGTAAAATCATTTACGATACATTCAAAAGCACAAAAAAAATTCCCATGCATAGTACGATTACAATTTATTCAACTATAATCATCTTTACTTTCTAGTATGCCATATTCTTATTTTGTCGTCTGATTGTCATCTTTATCTTCTTTCTGAAAATATCGAAATACAACCCTATCCCATCAATTATTACTTATTATCAATGCTAGATAAAAGTGAGGAAACAAAAAATTTACTTTTTCTCTAGCTGTAGCACTGTTAACTGCATCACGAACTTCCTGCGAATTTGGATCCACACCAGGTAGATCGGCCAAAAGTTGACGAAGTAATTCAGGATCACTCATCAACTGACCAAGTTGATCATCCTCGGTCTACAAATGGAAGAATATAACAGGTTAAATTAATGCAATAACGACGGAACAGAACGTTGACTTGTGCTGTCTGGAATTAATGGATAAAGCCCTGATCCCAAGAAATCATGCCTCGAGATTTTTTTAAAAACCATGCTTTGATAAAACTGAACAGCATCAAAACCGAGGAATGTAATGTGCTAAATTAATGTAAAGTAATGCAACATTATGTCAATGCGACCTTAATTATAAAGTCAGATAGTATCGCTCATTAACAGGCTTCATTGAAAGACAAATCGTTTTACAACAATTCTGCAATGACGATCTCATAAAATTCTCGTATTCGAATTAGCCTCTCTCAAACTTTCTAGCACCAACAATCTAACATGTAAATTACAGCCTATTAGTTTATTCAGCCTGGTACTTTTAGGACAGAATCTTTCTCTCCCAATTTGGAATTGAAAATATGATATGAAAATCAATAAAGGACGAAATTATCTCCTATTTCCAATCTCTTATTTTTTTTAAGCTTTACTTTCATAGTTTTTTTTCTTTTTTTTTAAGGATTCGAATGTCATGTGTAGAACTGTAAATTAATGCGATATCTCAGATACAAATACGCTTTCCTCTAAAAAAAAGCTACCATAGCAGTATCCTGTGGAGCGACTGATTCGTCAACTTCCATTGCTTCAGTAGTACCACCTTGATCCGCTTTCGGCGTCGCAGTTTCTGTAGCAGACGTTTCAGTTGCTGCTAACTGACCTGATGTTGGTCGTATTTGGCAAAGGTATCTGCACTGTGGCTGAACTAGCAGCACTTGCACCTTCTTGCATCGACATACGCAGTGCCCATTCCAACTGCTGTTCTTCGGTCATCGCTCCAGGATCCATCGTCATGATGTCATCTTGAATTCGAAATGAAATTTGTAAATAATTTCTATGGAGCGATTTCAACTTTACACCAAAATCAGTTATAATTTTTTTTTAATATATTTATTTTCATAAGTTAATTTGGAACTACTTACTTGCACCAGTATTTACTGGCTGCGATTCAACATCATCCGTTCCACCACCTCTCTGCCGTTGCCGTTGTTCCTCCAGTGAAACGCGAAGTGCCTTAAATTATGAAATTTTGTTAATCTATAAAATGTCACTGTTTTCTCCATTCCATCAAAATTAATCTGAAGTTCAACTTTTGCACAACCAAAAAACGGTGCAAACTGTAACCAGTGCTAAATCAGGATCATCTTCGGGATCAATTCCGAATTCAAATCCACCTCCACCAGCAGCTACTACTGGTGCAGCGGCACCGTCCTCTCCACGACATATTGGTGAAGAAACCAATGCTTCCGTAAGTGATGAACTAGCCGGCACAACCACTAAATTCGAACCATTTCCCTCCCTAAACAATAATTGAAACAAAACAAAATGGCAAATATTAAAAAAAAGGAGTATTATGTAATTCTAAATTGATGTATAAATTACAATTCCTGATTCCATAATTAACAATCGATACTTAGAAGTTATAATTTTTTACATAGCCACTAGGATCAAATCTATTGAACATTAAATAATGTTTGTCAATTTATTTCTATCCACATATTTTTTCAAATTTTGTTGTAACTATTAAATTTAAATCATTAGCAAAAAAAATTTTGTGTTTCCCTCACTTTCCGTTTAAAGTTTCGATAAATTGCCCCATAATTTCACTATCCGTTGAGTCCGCTTCACCAAAACATATAACATCTACTTGAACTTTCTCTTTTTTCAACTTCTTTGCAAGCTTTGTCAGCTGAAATATACTTTTTTTTAACCTGAAATTATTTAAATTCTATCCTTCTATAAGCCTATTTTCTTTGTTAACGCTAAAAAATAAAACTATGACCACAATGAATCAAGAATATCATGATAATTCTTTGTAGAAACAGATTCTCAGAAAGAAATTAGAGATGTCAATACATAGAAAATAATAAACAAACTTCAGCAGAATTTAAATGATCAATCGGGCTACCAATAAAGACGACAATTCGCATTTTATGGTTTCTATTTTGACGATGCTTTAATGCTAAGTGTGCCACTTTAATTGCGTTGATAAAGTTTGATGCACCCTACAAAAAATATTTTGATGGCATTAATGATTCGAAAAATTCACTACTATACCATTATGTATTTATAGTTTGTAAATGTAAACTTATATTTTAACTTATATAGTATCAATTAAATATATATATATATATTTTTTTCAAGAAATAATTATATCGACGTCACACCAATAAAAGTTTCAAAGAAAGTACTATAAAAAACTTTCAGGGGACCACATAACAAGATTATATCCATAATGTAACAGTATCGCTTATGAATTTCACACAGAATCGCAGCAACATGCTTACTTTTGGTTCCACTTGATGAAGTTTCATAAACAGCTTCCCGTTTTCTTGCGTCAATGTTGTTAGCACTTCTACGGTACTGGAATTATGTATTTCATGCATTTACTCATTAACTAATTTTAATAATATAACCTATAAATAGGTTAAAATAATGAATCAAAATTGATTCTTTTTCGAAAGGTTGCACTGATCCATTCTTCAAGATATAGTACTGAATATTGAAACGTTCAAATCTACCATTCCATTAAAAAAAATAAATCTTCTAATAATTCAGTCAGTCGCGTAGGTATTCAACATAACAGCACATATGTGTAAAAGAATAAAAAAAGCACAGATCATCAAATTTCACTCTTATGACAATAAGTCATGCTTATCCGATGCAACAAAAAATGATGGATGTCAATCATCCGATTCCATCACTTTATCATTGATAATTTCTAAGACAAAAAGCCTCATTTTTCAACTGCAAAATAAATGCATATCTTTTATCATATAATATCTTAAAGAACAAAATCTTGATTGACAAATGATGATACTTTAAGAAAAAAATATCTTATATCTTAACTGATACCTCTGATAACAAAGTTTACTTCTTATTGAAATTAATTTGCGTAATTACAGCTCTCTTTTTTTCTTATTTTAAAACTTGGGAAAATCTAGCAAGCACTAAATACATACTCAGCCATGGCAATCAAGCCAACAGCATTTTCTGGATTCGCACGAAGTTTACATTGCAATACCAGATTTACAGCGTCTTGTTGACATTGCAAACGAGTTGGTGCAAAATCACCATTTCGCATCCATTCCGAATTATCAACACTGAAATATTCACGCATCATGCGCTTACTATAAAATACATTAATACGTAAAAAGTAAAAGTTATGATAATTACTGACTTCCTACTATGCAAAATAAAAGTCACAATCATGAAATGGAAATTACATTCTGTAAATATATATGATGTCAACCTTGTTATTCAAATGTGTTACGGTACATATTTTGGATAATATATAATCCCTTTCTTTTATATATTGATTTAACAAAAAAAAAAGAATAAACAAAGAGTAGTAACATTATGAACTATTTGTCCTTTTCTGCAAAACTACAAAAGACATAAAAGTAGTATAAAAATCAAGAAAATAAATAATTGTCAAGAAAAATGTTTAACCTACCAAATCATCGTACTTTCTTGAACCATTGTATTGTTGCTGATCAGGAAACCAATTCCAAATCAGTTAACTGACTAAACAAACAAAAACTATTTTTGAAATAACCAGTATAAAAAAAAAATTATTCGGTAGAATACTTCATATTATCAATTATTCATATAATCAAAAAAAACTGCTATAATTTTATTGAAAATAATCTGAAATAATATATAAAAACTAATTAGTTATCCGCTAGTTAAGCTAAACGATTTGTCAAAACAAGAAAGAAAATTCACAGTTCTTTTTGAAATGTATAAAATATATACGAAAATTTACTCAATAATGACGAAATAAATGGAAAAATTTCCAAGAAAAAAAAATGCATCACAGCTGCAAATATTGTTAACTGAAAGCTTGATATACTGACGGACTGTACACATGATATTTATCCACATTTTACTAATTTCTATATTACACGCTACGCTCTGTTCATTTAATATATAAAGTCACATATCGCGTCTATTTTTACATAAAACAGTATATTCTATAATTAATTTATGTGAATATGCAATTGATGCATGTTAAAAATTTTCCAAATATATCAATAATTCTTGTATAAATTGTTGATGAGTTTTGCAAATTAACGAATCATTTATTAACATAACAACAATACATTCGTAACCAAAACACAGATTCGAGGAAATTGATATATACATCAGAGTGCACATATGTGAGAAATTCACGCAGATTTATGCTTCAATCAAAACATAAAGTTCGATTTCAATTTTAATTTAAATTATATTCGTACCAGATCGACACATAATGTTATTATAACTGAAAAGCCAGCGATAAATATTAAAAAAATTCACGTAAATCCATGTGCGCCAGAAATTCACGTAGACCCGTATTTTTGTCAAAACGTAAACTTTGACTTAAGTCTGTCTGTATGAGACCGAAATATAATGTCGCTGAAACCGATAAGTTAGGTTGGACAACGTTTCACTGTGGGTCACTCATGGGTTGTAAGCTGTTCACACAACGGGACAATGCTTACTTGGTCGTGAGCATCTTTGCTGATTGTTTCGTAGAATCTATTTCGTCAGATGAATAAACTGATTTGTTGAAGTTTATATGATGTTGACCTGGTCAGTTGGTCGAAGTATTTGAGAACCCGCCGCCATGATTTCATGTTGTTACTGTTAGAGAAGCTATTTGGCTAAAAAAGCTAATTTGTACAATAAATTTTTCTTTCAATTATTATTTCATGGCTTAGTTACATCACCTATCCTATTACTTGGTGTAAACGAAATTATGAAATCCCATTCGATAGAGTGTAACTTATTATTGTTCATGTAATATATTATGTCCATCACTCGAGTTAGAAATAGAACATACTTAGACCTAGTTATTTTTTCTATTACATATTGTATCAATTTTTACATGCAGTAATTGAAAAGGAATTTCTGTTGAAAATTTGATTTTTATAAGTATTAATGAAGCACGAAATAAAATATTTTGGATGATTCAGTCAGTGCAACATGTCAATAGCGATTGTTTCGAATTTAATTGAATTAATATTTACTGTTTTCAAAATTATACAATAAATGTTAAATGCTTTATTGCAGCGTTGCCAGGCAGCAAAGTATATGTTCTGCTGCACTACTAGCAGCACAATAATTTTGGACTTGTTGACTTGCGCGTAAAATCATCACTTCAAGATATATCGTCATGGGTTAGTTTAGTTGATTTTCATCTTTGGTTTACAAGTTTTCGATTTTCGCATTCGTTATTGTCTTTCAATGCTTGTCGATATTCTACAGTAGTTTTATAAATAGAGAATTCCTTTTATTATCGTTGGCTGTTACACAGAAAATTATATTATTATATCATACTTCAGTCTTTATGGCATTATACTCCTACTTCTTGTAAGCAAATATGCTATAAAACTTTTGCGTGATTTATCAACACAAAGTATTAATCGAGATTAATAGAGCAAAAAAAATTTATATGAAGAATATGGTCATATTTGGATGAAATATGATTCGTTCTATCGGCTATTTAAAACATTTGGCCATATATTTGATGAGGAACCACACGAAATATAGTAGGATGTTTTAATGACAATTATAATAAACCATATTTCCTAAAGAAAACATGAAAAAGAAAACTTCATCTCTTCGTTGTTCTGGATTTAATATATTAAAGCAACAACTTTTCGACATTTAAAATGATTTGAGGATTTTTTTTTTATCCACTGTGCTTTGATACTTCCTAATACTTGCTACTTTTGTGTTGTGATGTATTATACAACTCAAAATTTTTTCAAAAAAGTACGGATTTTGAAGGAACATTTTTTGAAATAAGAAGATATCAAAAAATGGCTTTTCTTCAGTAGATGTTCCTCGAAATTTTCGTTTGTTGGAAGAGCTTGAAGATGGACAGAAAGGCAAAGGTGATGGCAATATATCATGGGGACTTGAAGATGACGATGATATGACATTGACACGTTGGACAGGAATGATTATTGGCCCTCCAAGAGTTGGCTTTTGTTTTTTCCATTTTTTAACTTGCATTTATATAGAAATTTCGTTGGTGAGAAATCTCAGTAGAAATTCTTTCCTACTGTCATTGCTCTATGATTGAAAAGGAAGCGAAAAAATGTTCTCTTCAGTTATTCGATGCAATAATTTTATCAAAAAGGGTTATATGTTGTCACCGTTTTAGTTAAAATTCACTGATTAGACCATTTCGTTTAATTTATCCATTGTTAAAGTCTTGATATAAACGTAATTTAGACTCCATTCGAATCCAGAATATATAATTTACGCATAGAATGTGGTCAGAATTATCCGAAAGAAGCACCAATCGTACGGTTTACGACGAAAATCAATTTAAATGGCGTGAATCAAACTAATGGCATGGTAGTTAACTTTTTGCACAAGTTATTGAATTCTGCACGGTTATTAGGCAAACTCAGAACTGAAATTGTTTTTTCAAAAATTTTGGATAGAAGTTTTTAAATGATTTTTTAATGATTTTTAATGATTTTAATGATTAATGAAATTTTGGATAGAAGTTTGGAACTGTTTTTGAATTTATGCTTTGGATTAGATAATGTTTGAAATATTTCTAGACTCTCTTTCCCAGTTTCTTTAGAATGAAATTTTTTGGAACTTCCAAAACTTTTCTTTTCCATATATTCCGTTTTAATATGTATTGGTGCCCTTTTTTTCGTTTAAAGCAACGTCAACAAGAATAACTTCAATAGTGGTGGAGAAATTGTTCAAATTTAAAAATACTTAATCGCAGGTGGATAGGCGATGTGTGCCAGTTCTTCGACAATGGAATAACACATTTTATATCAAAACTATTCTTGAAGACATACGAAAGACAATGATGACTGCAAAAGAAAATTTGAAGTTACCACAGCCTCCAGAAGGTGCCACATATTAGGATTTTGTTTTTTCGTACTTTCTAAGTTTTCCAAATTCATCATTGCATCTTCTCGTATTTATTATTAATATTCGATAATGAATTTTATTTCATTACATTATCAGTTTCTTTTTTCGCTTAGAAAGAAACTCGTTTGATTTCTACTTCAATAAAAAGGTATTGGAATAAAAAATACTAATGACATCTTTTTTTTTTGATCTGTATGTTATTGTTCTCCATTGCACTACAGTATCAGCACATTTCTAATATGTTTGTACGAAGTATGATAAATATTCTATCAAATCTCTTATTAGTTTATCATAAATCTATTGCAGTAGTATTTCCGCTAGTTTCACTTTGATTAAAAAAATTTTAGATGGATTTGTCATCTATTTATCGGTTTCTGACGTAGATTTGTGCATATATGAAATGTGCATATATATACGTATGTGTGTTTATTGTTTGATGGTCAAGGTTAAATATGATTTATGTATTATTATCAGTATCAAGTTTCTGGAGGGTTGCTATCTTTTACTGTTCTCTTTTACTTTATCATGTCTCTTTTCTAATTTTATTTCAAATGAATGCTGTTGTTTGTCATGCTATGATTATGTAATTTTATGATCAGTAAATTCGAATAATAATATATTTTTTAATGCTTCTGATGTTCTTCATTTATATTGACAGCGTTATATTGCAAATTATTTGTTTTTTGTTTGATCTTTTTTTTATTAGTGATAGAGAAGCGATTTGTAATCGGAATAACTAAATATGCTGCAGTAACTGATATATGAAATTCTGGACTTTTTTTTGAAGTTTTTGGAATACGATAAGAAAGCAGATGAATTACGAGAGGGATTATTCCAAAATTTCTTCAAATCCGAGATTTAGCTTGTTTGTTAGCAGTTTTTTTCGGAAAAAATTATGCGAATAAATAAATTATGACCGCTTATAAGATTACGCCAAGTGGTTTATTGCTTTGCTACAAATAGAATATTTGTTTAGCTATTAGGATTTATTTTTCCGCTTCAGTTGTCAATTTTAATTCGATTTTCAAATCTTTTTTTTTTTTATATTACTCAAATAAAGATAGCTTTGAATAAGTATTTTGTGTTTTTGGTCTTTTTTTAATCAAATCGTTATAATCGGTACTATATTTAACGAAATATTAAATATACGTGTAATCTCGTAATTATATTTCTCGAATTTCTTTTAAAAAGCATTTCAAATGTATTTATATGTTGTCCTTTTTTCATGAATCGATTGTTCAGTAGCAACTGTTTTGTGCTTTTTTTCAGGTGGATTGCAGACACAGTTGATAACATCTATGAGAGTTTCATTCCGCTACATTAAATATCAAAATACTAGTATTGTGCCATAAGAATGAAGTATTTTTAGGTTGGAGTATTAGACTTAGTTCTTGTTATTTTTTAGAAGGAGAAATGTAGGCTTGGATGTTTGGTTTGATTTTACATTTCAGTACTTATAATATGTTTTTTCTGCTGGAGTTCTCTGGTAGGTAATTAACAATATCATCATAATAGCAGTAATTGAATGATTTTACTTCCTTTTTAATTTGAAGCAGAGTTGAGAATAAGCTAAAAGAAGAGATTGCATAAAGATTGTGAAGAAATGTGCAAGATCAGTCTTTTATTTTTGAAATTAAAGATAAGTGTTAGATTTTTGTACCTTCAAAATCAATACAGTATCAATTGTTTTATAATCTATTAATTACAGGCTTTTCTTTATACTGTACATAAGAATTCAGGATGAGATTATGACGCAATGTCAAAATTTGATAACATAACACATAATGGTAAGATCTTGCATAATTTTGCGACAAGATGCTTATCGCAGCTTATCAACAGAATAACTGAAAAACAAAACTTATACAGAATTTGGGAAAAATTAATATTAATATATCTTATTATTGATTACTATAGCACATAAACCATGAGGTCCTTGTCAGTCGTCATAGTAAATTCAGTGATCAAATTGTGATATTTGATGATAAAATTTTTAAAATTTCAAAAAAGGAAGACTTGAAAATTTAATTATGTAACGGATCTTATTTATACATTTTCAATATTTATCAAATTTTATAAAATTCCAGAATTGCTTGTCGCGATTCAGAAATATCTCTCTCAGGGTCCTTGTCAAGGAGCAGCAAAAGCGCTGAAAGATGAAATAGAAAAGAATCAGGTGTTTTATTGTTTTTGGAATTATTTTTTATTCTTAATCAAAATATTTAATTATTAAAATACAGAAATTAAAATTCTCACTTTTTTCTTTCCAGGAAGTTTTTTGCAATAAGCTTGCTGTCAGCATATTTAATCAGAAATATAGCTTGCTGTCAATTGTAACCAAACTAATGAATATGATCTACTGAATTGAACCCTAAAAAATTATTGCTCTAAGTACCCAGAACAAATTTTCATTGGAGACATACTTATCCTTAAAAAAGGAGTGATGACCACAAAAGTGATGTTCTGGAGCATGTTGTGCTTTTTTTCCATCTCCTTTATCGTCTTTTTGTGACATTTTCTTTTTATTGAAGGAATAAGAATTTTAAAAAGTTTCCTCCTTTCTCAGTTTATTGTTCTTTTATCATTTGCGAACATTATTTTTCAGCTGCTTCCTGTACGATATGATTATAAAGGTCAAGCTCACCGTCGTTCTTTTGAGGATTTTGTAAGTTCATTTCTAGCTTTTTTATTTATTTAAGATTATTTGAACAGTTTAGTAACGATATCTAAAAATGTTGCTAAATCCAGATTAGTTTAAACTTTCTAAAAGAATATAGTTTAGATTACTTCAGCTATTTTTCTCTAAAATTTATTTCTTTCCAAATTTCGAAAAGTTTTAAAATCACTTTATTCGAATTAACTATATTTTTTTCTTAAGGAAAGATCTGTTACGCCGTTGAATGTTTCATTGGTTTCCTTAATTGAACGCCTTGGTTCGTTAATCGCAATCGCTGTTCCGATTCCTTTACAAAATCTACCTCTAAGAATATTCATGAATAAATCATATGCTTTAGACCGAAAACCAGGTTGTTCTTTTTTTTTCTCATTTCTATTGTATTATTATTTTGTGTTAAGTTGTATTGATTGATGCAGATAATCATTTTCTCATATTCTTTAGGGGATTTGATAAAGAAGCCAACACTGCGGGTTGCCATAGGACGTTCGAATATCAGTGTACTGAAAAAACTAAATCCAGTACGATCACGGATTGCACGTACACTGGGTAGGCAAATAACACCGAAATATCTTTTGCATAAGGTATGTGATTTTAATTATAGATTTTTTGTGTAGCCAGAATTCGAGGTACTTTAAATAAGTAAACATGAAAAACATCGGTACGAATTTTTATTTGACTGTAGCTTTTAATGTTCGCTGTTCGCTTGAAAAATAATGTGATTGAAAGTGATCATGGTTTCATATTTCTTATGCAGAAAAGGAAATTCTTATAAGCTAAAAAATTTTTTCCTCATTTGACCTTGCAAATTACAGACATGGCATACCACAGTAATATACATCCAAATAAGAATAAAATAAGCGGTAAAGTAACTATTATGATATAAAGAAATTTTCGGAATTCAGTTTTTAATATATCTTAATAATTGATATGATTAGAAAATATTAAGTAATCAGCAAAAAAAAAAATCAATATTCACAGTAGGTCCTGAGTTCATGTGATTTGATAGTATAAAATGTAGAATAGTCTTAAATATTATTAATACTTGCGTAAGCATTTGTTCAAAATTTAATTTTTTTTGCGATGAAAGATAGAAATTTTTTTTAGAGTTCAATGAATAATTTCGAGTTACATTATCGCATTCTTGGCCATTTATCATCGGTTTTTTGTGTTGCTTTCGATAAATCCGGCTCGTATGTCATTACGGTAATATTGCCATAGTTGGCATTCTTATTTTGAATTGGACTGAGATATTCGATTGAATTTAAATTTATTCACCACATTTTGAAGTTCATCATTGTCATACAATTTCATATTAATTTCATCAGAATATAGTGGTAAATATATTCATTTCGGGTCAAGCATATTGGAAAGATATCATTTATGATCGATCTATAAGGGACGGGAATCAAAATTTTTTATTGCTTCATCTGATATGAATTGAAAGATTACTACTGAACACGAAAAGCATGAAATATATCATTATTGCAGATAGATTATCTAATAATCCTCTATCCTCTAAGCAACAATGCTATAGTTATTTTTTTAGTTGTTAAAAACAACTGAAGAGAAATTCAGCTGTTTTTAGAGTTGCATCATTTTTTTTTTCTCTTCTAGGGTGCTGATGACAATCTTGTTAAAGTATGGAATGTGCGAACGGGTTTGCTGCGTTTTACGCTGCGAGGGCATTCAGCGGAAATTTCGGACATGTCAGTCTCAGAAGATAACACATTGTTAGGTACTGGTTCCGTCGATAAAACAATTAGGTAATTTATATTTTTTAAACGTATTTAACTACTATACCGTTTAAATAATCTTTTAATAATAATAATGAGGTTATAACGGTGGTGTAATTGTGGTAATAATTGCATAGTGACGTTGATCATGTTAGGGTATCAGTAATAGCAATAGTATGGTGATATTGATAGCACTAATAATGAATCAGATCTTTCTAAGCATTGTATATGCCAGTGAATCATTTAATGACAGTTCAGAAGAAATTGTTGATCATAGCCATTTTTTCGCATGCCGCTTGCATGTTTTTATTTAGCCAATCCTAGATTTATTTATTTTGTCAAGTTGTTGTCATTCATCGTTTTTTATTATGCCTGTTAATAATGTCGTCATTTATAACTTTTACTCTTGAATTTCTAAAAATCATGTATGAGAATTCATCACAATAGAGCTTAGAAAAAAAAATTTTCATAGAAATTGCAAGAGATCATTAACATTAATACGATTTTTGGCTTGAAAAGTATTTTCCAGACCATTTCTTCATGAGCAGAAGTTGTATAGAAACAGAGTGCTGACAAAACTCTAGAAAAAACAGAAACTTGAAAAGGTGAAGGTATTCATCAAAGTGTATGATCGATCAAAAATTTGAAAACTTAGAAGCATAACTGAAAAATTGAAAAGTTAATCTATGTTTTACACTTGGAGCTAATTTTATATAGCTTATCTGTTGTCACTTTCTTCCCTGGCTTATATATCATCAGTTATATTGATTACTGATATGGTTACTTGGTGTATGTATTAAATGCTTTGCGCTGCTAATTTGGAATTCAGATTCTCTCTCTCATAATATAGAAATTAGTGAGATACTTTGCAAAGAGACGAAAGTGGAAAAAAAATATGAAAACAAATGCTACTTCTAATATTACAAAAACGAAGTTGTCTTTTTCATTGTTGTCATATTTTCGGCTTATAATTTCTATATTTTATTGTTTAAAATAAAAATCGAACGAAATGAAGATTTAGTATTAAGTCTGCTCATTGTTCCATATATTGGCTACATCGCTTTCTTCATTATTGATTAAATTTTTGGAAATTTCAGGGTTTGGTGTTTGCAAACAGCTGCACCGTTGGCTTTTTATCGCAGTCACTCGGCGATGGTTACACTAATTGCTTTCCTTCCATTTGTCGATGGTACAACACGTTATTTAGTTTCGGCTGGTGGTGATTGTCTTGTGAATTTTTATCGCTACAACTCCTTAGATCATTTTTTTGAGTATGTTTGCTACGAATGATTAATTTTGGAGAATAAAAAGACATGAGCTATAATGTTCTTACTGATAATTGAATAGAATTTATCGGAGTGTTGATATGTTTCTTTTCTTTTCCAGAACAATGCCAACACGTTTCTATGAGCGTACGTCATCAGGTGCTCGTATTGTGAGCTCATGTCATAGTCCTGGTGGTAGTTTGGTAGTTTTTGGTGACACGCACCATAATCTCAGGATTTATAAGATCACGCGTGATAGTATTATTAAAATTAATGATATTGAAGCGCATACAGTATGTTGATTTATTTTTTTCTACAATCAAAATTTCATTTAAAATTTTTTCATGTCAAAATAAGTATAAAGCGATTTTAACTTTTTTTTGAATTGTAGATATTTCTGAAGGGATATGCTCTTAAAAATTCAGTTTAGTTTAAAGTACGTTCAAGTATAGATCGTAATTTAAATTTATTAAAATTTTAATGGAGGTAGATGCAAAGAATATTTTTATGTCCTTCTTAAATATGAAATATATTCGACTAATATTTTTCTATATGCGTTTGTTAGACATGAAATATGTTCGTTTGATATGTTTTAGGATCGCGTTGATAGTCTGGTTTGGGCACATACGGGTTTACGTTTTGCAAGTGGTAGTCGAGATGGTATTGCAAAAGTATGGAAATTTGAATTTAATGATTGGATCCCACTTGTTTTACAACCTAAATTAAGGTGCACTTGCAGAATTTCTTTTAAACGTAAAATTAGTTGATGATCTTCTAACCAAGAATATATAATTCTAAAATACGAAATAGAAAAGGCAGTGTGACACCAATTTTAAAGTCGCCTACTAAAAAATTTTATTCATTCTCATAAATATAGCAAACATCTTTACAATAAATCAATAAAGGACATTTTAAAATAGAGAAATCAACTTCATCTTTTATAAAAATTTCATTAAAAAAATTAAAAAATTCATCAAAATTGCATAATTCATTGCAGTTTCGTTTACTTTTGGAGACAAAATAAATCAGGAAGTATGTTTGTTTCTTGGATCAGCAATTTTTTGCTATTTTTATTGATGAAATGAAATAATTTGAAAAGTGTTTCAGAGATGAAAAAGTTTCTAATTCACGTAATACATACAAGGTAACAATGTTATGTTGGTCGTTGAAAGATGATTTTATTGTTACTGCTGGTTCCGACTTCGTTTTACGGGTATGGTCCTCAATATCCGCTGCTGAATTACGTCAATTGGTGGGACACAAGGAAGATGCTTATGTACTACATTCACATCCAGTATTTGAGGATTACATTCTAAGCGGTGGTCATGATGGCTTGCTAATGGTATGATATATTCAGTTAATGTTTGCTTAAGGAAATTATGAAATCTAGATGTCACTGTAACTTGTAATAATTTGTAAAAATGATTTGTGAAAAAGAAAATTAGATTTATAAAAGTTTGAAGTTTGGATTTATATAGGTTTGGAATGTTTATACGGGTACTTTGGTGAAACGGCATCAAAATCTCATCGAAGGATCTGGATATGGAGCTGTGTTCGATTTTGCAATTTCACCTGATGGTACTTTGGTTGGAACTGTCGATTCGCATGGACATCTTTCTATCCTCGGTGTTGGAACGAATCAAATGGCTAAAACCACTCCAAAAGAGCAGTTTTTCCATACTGATTATATGTAAGTATTTTGGGGTAAAGAAAAAGTAAATTTTAAACTTACGTAGAACTTCACGTTTTACATTTTATTGTTAAAATAGGGAGATATTTCAGAGTAATATGTAGCTTTTTTTCCAGGGTATTATAAAGTTTTTTCTTCTGTTGATTGGTCGACATCAGAGAATTATGTTATTAAGTAATATTTCTTCAAGTTGAATGAGTTAAGGCCACTTATATTGGATGAGAATAATTATTTTGTGGACGAAGAAACAGAAATTGCCCCTCATCTTATGGGTCCACCAAGAATGGTTGATGCGGATGGTGTTGATTATGATGATGATATACAAGTAATGGTACCTGGGCGTGACCTGTTGTTACGAGTAATATTTTGTACTCGTTTATTTTGTACTAAATAAAGTTCTGTATCAGATCAATATTCTTTCTTAAATAACTGAAGTAGTCAACTCTGAATTTGTCCATTTTTTTTTCGCACCATATGTTGTGATGGCGATCTTCTTTTAATTCATATCATTCGCAGCTTTTTAGTATTCGTTTCATGAACAAAAAAATCAGCGCGATCCAACTTTTCAATTAAATGCATTAGATGATTTCTTAACAGACCTTATATGTGGTTCCAGGATGATAGCGTGATTCCACAAAATCCACCATGGTTATCGCGACAAATGATTTGCACGTTGCCGAAATCAACAGTTGAGATAAAAAATATTTATTTGACTGAATTAAGAGAACAGGAAGAAGATATATTTCTACGTGAAATGAACCGAACGCGACCACGTGTTATTTCGGTCATTGAACGAGTAATTTTTTTTCTTAATGGAAAGTGTTATATTTTAATCATTTCTTCTTTTATCTCTGAACAAAGAAGAAAATTTCTTTTTGTCATATAGAATTTTGTAATTTAGTAAGGTTTTTGTTTCAGAAAATCAGTGTAATAAATACAGTTTCTCAAAAAAGAAGAGCGGGTAAGTTTTCATTGTTTCATTCAGTCTGATAAAATTATTCTAATTAAAGTGTACTTCAGTGTATTTTTTGATATAAAATAGAAAGAACAAAAGTAGTCATACTTTTTCATTTTTTCTTCTACAGAAGAATTGGATTTAGTGAATAGTTCGAATTAAATAAACATGATTCGAAGCATAGTTCGATACTAAAAAACATCTAACCCGATTGGAGAACTATATTAGGATTTTTGTATTAATTTTTGCTACTATAGTTGTTGCCCACGCTGCAAAAAAAAAAAGCAAAAACAAATTTTTGTAGGAGTTCGTTGGTCAGAATGTTTTCCGCAGCGACAGCGAAGACTTCGAAATCAGCAACTAGCAGATGAGACCGAAATTGATGATGATATAACGGAAGCATCCACAGCTGATTCATCATTTATCTCTACTTCGGCAACCGATGATGAAGTTTCAAGCGAAGATACTTCGAGTGATGATGATTCCAGTGATAGTGATTACGTTATCAGCACACGTAGATGTGCTGTAAGCTCTATACATTGCAGTCATTGATAAGTCTAATCTAACTTCGTGTAACTTTGTTTATAATAGTGTTCATGAAACTTTCTAATACAGTTAAAACTCAATGTTTTCAATTATGGAAAGACATCTACGTGAATGCTTTATGAACTGACCGATAATCCAAAGAAAAAATATTATTTTCAAGTATTACTCAACTGTAGCGTATCATTTCTTGATGTAACATAGCTAGGACAAAAGTCGATTTATAACATTTCAAGGGAAACAATGTTTCACAATTCGAATTGTATAGCTATCCTCTTGATAGCAAATTTGTTTAAATTTAAAAAGCTTTTTTGCTTTTAGCGTATTTTACTAACTTTTTTGAATGACTTAGCATATTTGAATGACAAAAATTGAATGACTTTTTTGCTCCTAGCATATTTTGAATTTAATCTTACATTAAGATTGCCATTTATTCCTTTTTTTTTACAGAATCAGCGCCGACGAAGAGCTGAAGTGGAGTTTGACAATGGTATCATTACTTCGGGTACTACTTCACCTGTTAGAACTTCGAAAAGAAAAAGACGACGACGAATTGTAGTATCAGGTGTAGCTTTGATCCACATCATCAATTATAATCAAATATTTATGACAGTCAACATTTATTCCTATATAATTATTTCCTGGATAATTCGGTTAAATGTTCACTGTTTAATTGCGCATTTGCTAATTCATTTTATCAGATGATTTCAGATGAAGCCGAAGATGTTCTGTCAGCTGATGATAATTCGATTGATAAAAGATGTGAACTAGCTTCTTCAGCTTCACAATTGAATTACGTAGATGACGAACCAGGACCATCAAATGTCAGATCGTCGCTTTCTACAGCTGCAGCTTTACACTCATCGATAGATAGTATGTCGGGTATTTCTACTCCACATTCACCTTCTGAAAAGGATGCGTCGCCTATCTCCCTCGATAATTACGACGCTGACGCAGATTTCCCACGATGGATGCGTTTAACACAACCACTTCGCTTTCCATACATCGCACAAATCGGCGATGAAGTGGTTTATTTTAGACAAGGTAAATTTGTTTGTCGCTTGAATAAGTTAATTTTACAATTTCGTCAAATTGCTATAAAATTTTGCTATTACTCCGTCAAATTGCTATAAAATTTTGCTATTGCGACATGCTCGTCATATCATCTTGAATTGCATGATTTACTTTTAAAATTTTTTTGTATCGTCTTGAATTGCATGATTTACTTTTAAATTTCATTACTGATTCAGCATGAATGCATCAGGTGTTATAATTTTGCTCTTGATTTCAACTGTCATAGTCATTCATGCTATGTGATCAATCTAAATATATGATAACAATGATCAAATGATTTTATAAAGATAATTCTTGCCATTATCACAAATTTTCTGCATACATTTGAAAGCTGGTAGTTATTAATTAATATCGAAAGAGATAATTTATTAAATTTTATGTAAATTCCGATATTTTTCCATACTAAAAATCCGGTTGGTATTGGTAAGTGCTAGATCTACATTTGGTGTAACACAAGATGATCATGTAGATGACCATTTGCCATGGAAAAGCGATAGTTTTCAAAGAAAAAAAACTCAAAATAATACCAACCGTTTACTTGTTAATTAAAAAAAAATTTTTTTAGGACATGAATTTTACTTGCACGCAGTAGAAACAAGAGGTCTTTATCACGTTACTCATCGGCTTAAACCATTGGCTCAACTAAATGCCGAAGAATTTTGCATCGTTGAGGAGGTTGGATATTCATTGTCGATTTATATTAAAAATTTTGTGCTCGCATGAAAAAAGTTTAACGTGAATCTCACATAACAATGATTCATATTGTTCATGTTTGCCTTCGAAAATCGATGATTCAATCGTCAAACCAATGCAGTATGCTATTTATTGAATATTAGCATGATTGACACTATTTAATTATCAACTTTCGTTAATTGAACATTCGAATATTTATCCGTTTTTTCCTATTTTTGTTTTTAAAACCAAAAAATATTTTGTTTGTTAGTGCGAAACTATAGTATGTTTCAGATTAGGTATTTGAGAAAACCATATAGACTAACTGCAGTGAAGCTTGCGCAGACAAATGCAGCTGGTGTACGGACTGGACTTGTTTTCTCAGTAAAGTAAATTTAATTTTTCATCTGAACCATTTGTGTCTGATAAAAAGAATGATATAGTTGTTAGTTTTGAATTTTTTCTTTCAGTAAAGAGATAAATTTTTTTTTTCATTTTCTTTCAGTAAAGAGATAAATAGGACAGCTTAAAACTACGAAAAAAAAAATGCATAAACAGTTCAATTTTCTGAACAGTTATAAGTTCAGCTATTTTTTCCTTTCTTCTGTTGAATTTATTGCCTAAACATTTCATCGCAGATTTCATGATATGGAAAATGTGCCAGACTTCATTATTTTGCGACATCTGTACGATGAATCTGTAGCACGACGCTATCAACCAGGCACACGTATTGAAATTATTTTGGATAATCATTGGTGGACTGGTACCATTGATAAAAAAGAAGTGCATGATGAAGAAAATTATCCGAGGTTTATCGTCTCATGATTATTAGTCAGAAATAAATGTTTGGAGAGAGATTTAATAGGTTAGTGCAACGGAATCCTGTCTTTGAAGAATAAAATAAGATTGCAGAAAATTGTTCCAGATCGAATTGGTACTGTCTTACAGTTAGATGGGACACTGGGGAAGACGAAAAGATGAGTCCATGGGATGTACAACCCCAGCAACCAAATCGACGTTCTGGTATGATTTCGAACTTCATTGTTTATTAAATTTAACCGAAAATGTAGTTTAGAAACTTAATTAATAACATAATAAACTTGAAAATTTATAACTTTCTCTTTGATTTATTTGGGATGCTATTATCATAGATTTTTCGTTAACTGATTTTATTCAATGAACGAGCAAAGAAAATTTGTTTTCTTCTATAGAAGTGATCAATATTACCATTTCGTTTTCATCTTTATTTTTACAACTAAGCACTTCAATTAATAATGACTTGAAGGTATTGCGAGCGAAGAAGATCAGGTACTGTTTTCCCAATATCCAGTAAATGAACGAGATTGGATAGGTGCAGTGGATGGAATTCGTGCATGTTCGGAACGTCTTATCGATGCTGTGAGAAGCATGGAAAATGATCCCCATATAAAACCATTTGCAATGCCTGTCAACTTGATTGAATATCCGGATTATTTGTGGGACGTAGATTATCCAATTGATTTGAGTACGATTGTTGAACGGGTCAAAAATCGATTTTACAGGTTCATTAATTAAGATAATTCATCGACGTGGGACTTTTAAATATTAGCGACTGGAAAACCTGATAGTTCGATTCGTTCAACTTTAATTAATCAGGCATAATTATTCACGGTTTTTTTTCATAGATTTTTGCAATGTTCTTGCGAGAAGGTCCATAAGCATTAGTTAAAAACTGTTGCGTTGGTTAGTTGGTTGGGTCAGATAGTTAATTAAGATCAGAGGGTTCAAATTGCTGACAGTTTTTCAATAGTCCTTTCTAATGCCGGAACTATAAATCATCCTTCCTGAAACTTTAAAACTAATCATGGAATTCCATTTATGACGTTATCTAATGCAGTGCCTGATGATGAACTTATCAATATTTTTAAAATTTGCAGAAGATTGGCAAGTTTAGAACAGGATATTCGCTATATTGCAATAAATGCACGTCTTTTTAATCAACCAAACAGTGAAATTGTTCGAAATTCGAGAGTTTTAGTAGAAACGCTCATTCGTTATTTAAAGTAATTTTTTTTTTGTTATTCATTTATTTAATTGTGTTAAATTACATTCCATATATTCATATTAAATTCTACCTAGAAATATACACAAATAAATGTGCTGAAAATTTCAGTGCTAAAAGTATCCTCAGTAGCTAGGGAATGATATGTTGAAACTGATTTGTCAATCCATTTTCTAAAAATTTGATGCATTCTTGTCTAATTATTTGTAGCGGTAATGCTAAATTAGCTGCTACTCGATCGATTTAGATTAGATTAATTAAGCTCAGTATTTTTCCTAATTTTTCTTACATTTAATTTCAGTGATGCTCAATATACAAATGCAATGCATCTATTCCGTATTTTAAAAGCTGGACAAGATAGTGAATTAAAAGAATACAATAATTTGAAACAATGCATCAAAGTTGCAGTAGAAGAAATGAAAGAAGAACCATCTACTGCTGCAAAGAAAGCGAAACATCGGTCACGTAATAGTGCCATCTCCCCAAATTCTTCCGTGGATCTTCCATCTGAATGGTATATCGAATGTGTGGATGTGCTGCAAGAAGTGATGTCGGAGCGAACCTCAACACATTTTATTAGTTCTGGTGGTGAAGTTAGTTCTCTGGATTTCACAAAATATGAGGAATTTAGAATCACCACAGTGTTTTGTTTTTTTTTATTATTGGAGTTGATTAGATATGATGCACTTAAATCACGTTTGTTTGTTTTGGATTGCTTACCATCATTTTGTGGCAATGATTTTCATAATCACTGCAACAGTTTTTTCGTAGGCGGCATCGTATATACGAAACTCGATATCGTTTTGTTATTAGCAGGAAACATTTTCTGATTAATCCTTGTTATGTTCCTCACGCACAAGTTATATTTTTCAATAAGGTTACAAGATTCCGAAAATTCATTTTTTCTATGCTTTGACTGAGATGGTCAAAATCTTCCCATTCTTTATTTAATTGTAGTTTTTTTTATTGTGACTTGGTTGCTGGGAAATCGCGCGCTACTTCCAGAACTTGTTTAAATTTATCCGATATTAATATATTAAGCACTTTTACCGCATATCTAGACGAAATATTTACTTCGAATTTTATAGAAAACTAAAAGTAGATAAGTAAAAAATAACTTTTCCATTTAATTTTAATATGTTTCTAAATCAAATTCGAATTGAAAATTCCATCTAATCTTTTTTGTTAGGTTACATTTGTTTTCTGAAGATTCTCGAAGAAAATGAATGATTTTGACTATTCAATCATACTTATTCAATCTTTTATTGCGCTATCCATGGCTAGCAAATTGGAAGAATTTAAAAAATGTTCAAGGATTTTTGGAAAGAACTAAATGAGATATTATAAAGGAACGTAGAAAAAATTATTCTAACAAAAAAATAGTAGCAATTATTATTCCTGTTCTGTTCTGAAAAATTTTAAGTCTAACGATACCGTCAATGAATGAATGATGTTAAAAGTTGACATTTAATTTTTTTTTAATTAAAATTTTTCACAATTCAGTGGCTTGCCGATGTATTTTCGTCATATGATGACCTGTTAACTGTGAAAGAGAAAGTTATCACGCGATCATATAGCAGTCCATTGGAAGTTGTTAATGCAGTGAAAACTTTGATGCAAGCGTGCCGGAATGCTGTCGATAACAAGCGATCACCGGTAAGGGTTTTTGTTTGATCTTGCTTTTTTTAGTTTCAGTTAAAATATTTTAAATCCAAATATTATTAATACTATGTTTCTAGTCGCTTTTTTATTTATTTGTGGTTTACATATATATCATGATCCTTTTCTATTCCTATTATATCTTACTTATTATGTGTTGCTGAAATATAATTTCATGCCAAACATAGTCGCTAAAGATTCTCCATGCTGAATGAAATAAATTTATAGTATTGTAATTCTTATTATATATATTATTTGTTTAGAAACTACTGACGTGGGAAAACATGATCCGTTGCTGGTAGTTCTCGCTGACTTATACAATGCCAATCCTAGCTTTCACATGAATTTTATTTCGTTTGTAATCGCCAGAATAATTTATTTGAATTTTTTACAGCATAATCTTCTATCTAACATAGTCTTCTATTTCTAATACATAATAAAGGTTAATTTATTTAAATTTGTATTTTTTTTTCAATAAATGAGAAAATATTGATCTAAATTCTTAAGACATCTTTTTCTTCAGGTTTTTCGTGACAGCTTAGCATGTGCAGCATCATTTGACAGCAAAATGGCACCTGTTGTGGCAAAATGGCAGCGTATGAGACAATCGGAAACAACATCAACAAATGAGGATGAAGGTCGCCATTTACGAGATCGGCCAAAGAATTCACACATTTATAACACAAGAAGGTATCTGTAACATCATATTTTTTAAACTCATTTAAAAGGCTTATCTCTTAAAAATATATTGTTAATGATTATTTTCGAAAAACTGGAAAATAATTAGTAAGATTTTATTATCTTTTTTCATATTCGTAATTCTAAATTTTTTATCTTAATTTTATAAAAAAATAGTACGAATTCTAGTCGTCACGAAGAAAAACAACATGGGGATCAAAAAAATGATGCATCGACGAATGCAACCGTGCCTGTTCGTTCAGGACGTTCTGGGAGAATGCCAATCGGATATTACCGAAATTTGAATAATGGAATATATATTACACAGGATGAAGGTTATTTATATTTCTAATTTTTTCGAAAATTTTGTCGCTCAGTGTACAATTCAGATTTATGATAATTATTTTTATAGATTCTTCAAATCTGGGACCTTCTGCATCGACTAATAATCAGGTTATTTTTTTTATTTTCATTTTTTTTGCAGTAATAGTAATCACAAAGATATCATCATATGTAGTTTGGTTATTCATTTGGAAAAAAATGAATGTTTTCGGGATATAATTTGGAACAAGACACAAAGTGTTTAGAAGTATTATGACAATTGTTTAAAGCACTTTGTTATTTTTCTTCGCCATTATTGTAACTAGCACAGCAATTTCGATATAGCTATATATATTGCATTTGATCATTCCAGGATTCTGGTCGTGTAAAAAGAAATATCATTGAATGTAATCATGCGAGGTGGGTTTTATATTGACATTTTGAAGAAAAAAAACTAGACGCTGTTATCCTTCCAAATGAACTTTGTTTTTTAAATCTCGCTCAACATTTTGTGCATTTGATCATTTAATTTTCCCAGGAATAATGAAGCTCATGAAAATAATGTACAATCGGACGATAAGCCAGGTTAATTTTTTTTTGGAATTTGGAAAAAATCGAAATATACATTTCTCTTTTTGAATAAAAAAGCATGCATTCTATATTAAGTCATGAAATATTTAATAATGATTTGTAAAATTCTTTTGAAATGCTATTTTAATATGCAACTATTTTTTACAGTTTTTTAATGAAAATGCATGTCGACTTCTTCTTTATGTAAAAATGACATTGTGTTAAATATTGATAGTTATATTTGATGATTCCGAATTAAAGCCATCATTTTATGATCATGATAAAAGTAACAGATATTCCCATATGAACAATGTCTCTTTACTTTTAAGGTAATTGTAAGAGTCATTCTCGTGATTAAAAAACATGTTGGTTGTGAAAATATGTTTATATTATTTGTAGGTCCATCCGGACTGCAGAATAAAAACAACTCGATAAACTTAAGAAAGAAGCTCAAGAAAAAGAGAGAAACGTTACAACTTGTTGGTTTTTCCTTGAATGGATTTTCATTGACAGTTCCCGAGAAAGAAGAAATTGTTTTTTGCTCAGAGAAACCTTCCATTTTCTATTTGTCAAAGAAATCGACAATATTCATTATTAACATATCATTTTCTTACTAATTCTTTCATTATCAACTAAAATATTTTTAGTGGTACAGTAACAGTAACAGATGAAAGTGGTGAAGATACAATAAAAGATAATGATATTTTGTGTGACGGAAAAGGCACAGCTGAAATAGATGATGAGCCCTTAAGTGATTGTAGTTGGAATATGCGAGCGAATAGTACGAAGAAAAATAAGAAGTGAGTTTATTATTTTATATACTAAGGACGGAGATTAATAAAGAAATTTTCTATTTTAATTAATATTATATTCTGTATATCCCATATGAAAGTATTATAAATTCGTGGACGAGCTTATTTTGGGAAATCATTCGAATTTTCAATTTTCACGACATTTTTCATGATTGATTTGATTCACTGATCAAAATTTTGTTGTTAATTCAAAATCTGGTTTCTAGCTATCGAAAACGGACATGTGGAAGTCAGGAAAATGTGGAAATTAACAAGAAGCGACGCCGACAAGTCGTATTAAAAAAATTTAGGCATGATGCTACATCGTGCTCCATTAATGAACAAGATCCACGAATGACAAGAGCAAATGTAACTAGAAACCGGCAAGGACATTCAAATCACACAGCGACGCGAGCCGACTGTAAGGGTCATCCTCGGATCAGATTAAGACGATCTGTTCAACGAAATGTCAATTATAATGAGGATGGAATTAGTGATGATAATAATGACAACGATGAGACATCGAATAGTAGTGCCAAACGGAAAAAGACTCGTAAGCATGATAAATAGAATTATATGGGTCATTCTTTGCAATCTCTGTTCCTTATAGTCTTCAATTTTTGAGATCATTGAATTTAAATCAGCATAAACTGAACTGGAGAATTGGATCTATCAAATGTATCTATATTTCCGTTTAGAAATTTTTTGTATATATCGTTAAATTATTCAATGTATAATTTGAATTTAACTGATGAATTCACATGTTCAGAGAGTCCGAATTTTCAGATACGATATTTAGATCATCTTTGCGAATTGACAGGAAATGAACGTTGCTAGCTATGCATTTTGACTTTATCTGATGCTAAAGATTTCAAAAGCACTTTAAGCATATGTTTGTTTCATTTTTCTTTTGGCTTGATTTTCGACTTCATCTTTTGTATTGCAACCATTTCCTCAAAACTTTATCTAATAAATACTTGAAACAGCTACGCTTACTTAAGCTATTGATAGTATTATTTCTGCATGATATCATTACTTCGTTCGCAATGTTCACTTAGCACATCATTAAATATAATTGCTGCTAATTAGCAGTTTTCACCATTTATTTTACTAAACGATTTTTCACTACTGACTTTGACAGTAGGTGTGGATTTAAATAGTTTGTAATTTATATATATGTTGTATTATAAAGCTAATTTGCACCGAATATTTTTTATAGAAATGAAAAGTTGAATTTTGGAATTTGATTCAATTTTAGTTTATTTTTGAGATTTTTAGTTTATTGGTTATTAGTTTCTATTTAACATGACCAAAGTATTTACTTCACTAAGCCAGTCGTTTTGACTTGATTATTATATCTCAGATATTTGTATCTCAGCAAAAATGTAATTTAAATGATTTTCTAAAATCTCTGTTTGAAAGTCATATCCAAATTTAGAAACTGTGTTCCAAGATATACTTTGCAATATCTTTTCAGTAGTTAAATTTGAATATTCTAGGCCTTCTTCCACTACTTAACAACTTTTATTGCTGAAATATTAAAGAATGTAACATCAAATATATCTATGACTGATATTTAGATGATATTTTATGAACTGTCGTGAGACAATTAAAATAGGAATCGAATTATTTTAATTAATAATTAACAGCTGTGTTTTCCATAAATACGTCTGTTTGTTGTTTACTTCTGATTCCTTTTTGTTGAATTGTTTACATTTAATTTCTGTCAGTAAATTGAAATTTGTAATAAAATCTTGCTTTTCAAATTATTGTCAACTCCTATCGAAAAAAACTGTGCATGCATACATATCAGTATTACTTTTGGTTTCAGCCAGCCAAAATATTTTTTGATTTCATATTAGAAGATTTCAAAAGTTTTATTCGAAGGAACGACCAACAGTTGGTCGAATGCTTACTGAAATGGTAGAGGATTAATTCTTTAATCACTGTAATATGTCTTGGAGTAGAAATAGCTGGCTAAAATTGGCCCATGTATATAATATTTATGAGGGATATTGTCGAGTATATGCTTGGAGTTGTTTTTTTCATTTATTTAAGACATTTTGAAAAAAAAGGAAAAAAGTCTTTAGAGAAATTCATTTAGTTATACTTAACAATACTTGTTTTATTCGAGCTATCATCAAATTGTGCTTAGATAACAGTAAAGATAATAAGTATGCAGAGTCTCGGTCATACCATATATAAGTAGATATTGAATTTTAATTGTCTAAAGATCTCCAAAGTTTCGAAAATATGTCTTAAACTTCAGATTTTGTGCTGCAAGAAACTGCGGGAGGAAATACAGTTAGTGGGAATGAAGCTATTAGAAGAAGTAATGTGTTGGATGGTTGAAAACGAGGGATGTTGAAAAATTAAAGAAGTATCTAAAATAAGAAAGAAACATGTCAGATGCTGTATCAGATGCTCGAATGAATTTCGATTTATTAAACCGAATAAAAAGATTTAACCAGTTTGAGTTTCTGCAACTTTTAATAGTCTGAATGATGCAAGTGAGTGTCGTTAGATGTGTTTTTTTTTTTGACTAGAATGAGAGTTTACTGTCATTGAGTGGAAAATGAAGATGGAATGTGGAGAAGTGAAGTGTGTTTGCCTATTTCTTGGTATGTCTCATTTTCCTAGTAATGATGACTAAAAGTTTTGAAAGATGGCAAAATTTTTCTCACTATTTTCCATTTTCTAAATTTTAGAAAAATCGCCACCATCATAACTTATCTCTTGTTCAGTAGCAAATGTTTTAAAAATTCTGAAGGAGATTGCGAGTTCGTTGAGAAATCAGAACTTGCATAAATCCCCAAAAAGTAGAGACATGAAGCTCTGAAACAACTAAAAGCATCATTTAGAATGAAAAGGATTATTTTCAATGATGAGGAGTGAAATATTCGAATGTTTTATTGCATTTTCCGAATATCTTTTTGGTAATATATTGAACTTCTGATATCAGTCTTATCAAAACAGGGAGTACATCTTAGCGAACAGTGAATTTTTTAAATAATACGCATGGATTGCTATGTATGTAGATCGTCACTAGATGTCGTCGATAACGCACGCTATCATTATGATTTAAGTATTTTTTTTTTCGCTCTATTGGAAATAGAATTTGCTGATAGAAGTAGCCAATTGAATTTTCTTTTTGCTTCATATTTATTTCATGTTCAATTTCCTAATTCCTGGCAATTTCTGCTTTTTTTTTAAATTTCCAGTACTAAATGAAAATAATAGAAAAAATTGGAAATCCATTAATAAATTACTTTCAGTAGCAGTTTTTCGTGATTGATAATTGGTTTCTAGAAGCAAAGATTTCATGGGATGAATTGATTGGTATTGAGAAACAAAGAAATCTTAAAAATTATTTAAAAAGAGCAGAATTTTGCTTAGAGTAATTCACGGCAATCTGAAAATTTGTGTGGTGAAATTTATGTGGTATCTGACCGTTTGTGTATGATTTCTTTTTGATTCGAAAGAATTTGATTTAAAAAATATGCTGAATTCTTCCATTCGGAATTATAAAATTCTTAAAATTTTTTGTTCGTAGAGAAAAATAGTATTGTCTCGAAATATTCCGCTACTCTTTCTAACTTCATATGAATAAAGATCAACATTTAATATGCAAAACTTTAGAAATAATTTAATATAAAATAATAGAGGAATTTGAATTCTTATTGTACTCGAATTGGTTAAATTTACCATTCAAATTCTCACAATTATCCTCACGATTCACTGTTTCTATAATGCAATAGCTGTTGTCTCCTTGGGACCTTCTTCAGCCCCGGATGTGATGAGTCGATATCGAGGTGCCAAACAGTATCATCGATATGAACTCTTAGACACCATCAGCCTATTATCCCCGGCGTACCTTTTATCCGTTGAGCGATGACCCTTCCACACATCATCGGATCACTATGACCGACTTTCGTCTCTGCTTGGCTTGTCAGCCTTACAGTTAGGCAAGCTTATGCCATTATAGTATTAAGCTGATTTCCGACCAGCTCTAGCTTATCTTCGCACGCCTCCGTTACTTTTTAGGAGACTATATTTTTAGGAGATTATGTTTAGGAGACTTAGGAGGCGACTTCCCAGTCAAACTACCCACCATACAATGCCCTAGTTAAGATAATGAAACATAGTTAGATTACAACTAGCGCCATTCAAAGCCTCTCACCTATCCTGCACATTACATTTTTAATAGCAATATAAAGCTATAGAAAAATTGCACGGGGTCTCTTCGTCTAATCGCGGGTAGTCCGCATCTGAGTGGGGAATTCAATTTCGCTGAATTGATGTTGATGGTAAGGTTTTGCTTATTGAAAACAAATTAAGAAACATTACAGAGAAGTGGGAAGATCGTTTTATAGATAACTTATATAGCACTTTCAGTACTGTTGAGAATATATTCATCCGTTACTGCAAAGCATTTCCAATAGGCTATCAGGAGAGTTTTGAACCTCACTCGTTCCTTTCCTTCTTACTATTTCTAATTTCTTCATATCATAATATGCACTATGATTATGATTCAATAGTTGTTTTATCTTCCATCTCACGGATTATTACCAAATGAAAAAGCGAGTGACCCCACTTCATCACTATTTCATTCTAAACTATTTACTTCTAATTTAGCATTGTCACATCAAGTATATTAAATTTATTTCATTCGTTTGATTTGATTGATTCAAGATTTATTTCCTCTACTTCAAGTGTATTGCTGGTATGATAATATAGATGGTTTAAGAAATCGAGAAATCGGAATTTCTTTTTATTTGAATATTTTCAATTAATTTAAGCTCCAAAAAAGAAAGCTCCAAAATTTTCATTGCCATAATTTGATACAATTATGTATATTATTACACTATTATCCATTGACTGATATTTGCAAAAATTATTTATTTATTCTTCACTTTATGATATTAGCATTGTTAGATAAAGATTCTGGTAAGCAAGAAGTAAAATCTATAAATTATGCATGTATTCTTTCATTTCACAACGGCTTAAAATACTCGTTCGATATTGTAAGAAAAATTGGGCATACGAATACATGACTTTGAGACATATAAATCAGATTCTTGATTCGAAACTTGTGATCAGTTATTTTGTGACAGTGGAGAATGGAGGTATAAGAAAGAGTCCATTTTTGTTTCACTTTCCTTTAAGAATTCAAGCAAATATAATAGATTCATTATATTATAACATTTACCTCATTTATATGCGAAAGAAATCAGACATCAAAACAAATTACCACAAATAATTCATTCGGACCAAAAAATTGGAAAAAGAATTAATTAACAGAAATATAATTTAAAAAAAAAATCCAAAATCATATAAGATTTGCGATTAGCAATTATAATTTATTCGCAAAACCAACGATTACATAAACGGAACCACGTTGAACTTCACCATAACGTGAGAATACTGAAGCTGCTGCGTTGGCAGGTAAATAACGCGTTATTAATTTTACGTCATTAAACACTTCACTGCGCAAACAAAGTTTGTTATGGGTCAAAAGGAATTGAGCGGTTTATACAATGTGTTAATAAATTCATTAGATATTCAGAGTTACGGCATGCCCATCATTTTTGAAAAATTTTTAAATGGAATATGTTCCATTTTATTTCAAACAGCGTTTTAGTCGCATTATTGAATTGATAAATTATGAAATCGATCAGTTTCTTTTTTGATGTAATAAATGTAAATTTTATTGAATTGACTTACCCAAATAAACTTTCACTGTTCCCTGATTCTTTGGGATCATCATTGTGATATGAAATGCGATTTTTTCATAATTATTCCAATTGGAGATTGTTTCAGTCTACAAAAAACAATATTTCTGGTCAATTAAGCAATATGCAACTACTGACATCTTTGTCCCTTAGCCCAACATACATTTTAAATAGTCCGTTTGGCATTCAAATAATTAAAAATCAAACTTACATTCCATTTTTCGAATTGTTCGCGTAATTCTCTCTCGTTATTAGTCTTCATTACAAGAGTGATGCTTCACATCATCTCCGCCAAATTATTATAATCTCATTATGGTATAGATAGTTTGTTCTTTATAAGAAATTTTAATAAAATCTTTTGGAAATGCTACAATTTTTTAGACTCTAAAAGTAAAAGTCAGTATCGAAAATTCAAAGCAACAATTGTCTTCTTTTTTTCAAGGTTTCATATTCTTATTCTTCAGAATTAATGATGTAATTAATAAACTGTCATACTCTGAAGTTTCGGCAGATGTTTGAGACACCATGCAAATTTGAGTGTCCATTAAAGATATGGATTCTCTCATGGTTCCTTCAACATCGGAATGTGTAAGCATTAATTGATTATCAGTCGGAAAGGTAAAAAGCGTAAGTATCAACTTGACAGATCCCTAAAATGGTTTTTTTTTATTTTCCAAAAATATTTTGGAACAAAAATGCAAAATTAATATTACTGTACTATCTATAATTTTGTTTTTGACGATAAAAGTTATATTAGCGAACTACAAAATATCGCTACAAAGATTTCAAATGAAAAACCTTAAAGGATAAGCTTTCATTGCCCCATAAATAATCGTTGTAATAACGATTCGACCGTGTCTATTTCTATATATTTCAAGGTAAGTATTTTTGAGCCTGAATAAACTTTGACTTATTTTTAATCATTTGACTGCAGGATTTCATTTTGATGCTAAGCCGTAAAATGTACATGTGAATAGATATTTGAGTTGTTTGTTGGATATATTAAATAAGAAGTGAAACTAGAAATAATCAAGAAATTACCGTAGATGGGCATAAATAAAACGACTAGCTATTAGTTCTAACATATTAAATCCATCCATTTCATATTCCGCGGAAGTTGAAGGAGAATCTTCTTTTAATTGAAATTATTTGAAATTAATCTCTTCAATTAAATATTTCTTTGCTTTATAAGTGAACGAAAAAGAAATGAAAAACGCTAATTCTTTGTAAACAGAAGAAAAGAAGAAATACAATTGCAGAAGATTATATTATTATGCTGAAAAGATGTATGATGCGAATGTGATTCCTGGATATCATGCGTTTCATCAAAAATAAATTAAATTAGAATTTACCTGCGCGTTGCTGATACAAGTGAAAGCATTCTGCATAATTCTCAGTCGATAACAAAGTTTGCAGATATTCATTCTGGCTAATATTACCAAAAGAATATAGAGATGGCGATGAAGTCTGCAATCAAGATTTTTTCACTGTTTAAACAATTTTTCAAACGTAATTGAATTTTCGTCAACTTAAAGAACTTTCTTAAAAGATTATTGTAAATAATTTTAACGAAATCATAGAAAACACAGCGCCCACTTTCTCCCTCTCTTTGTCTTTCCCTGTCTCTCTGTCTTGAATTACATGTAAGTTGATTCTGGCAGGATTTTATCAGAAATGTTTAATAATCTTCAACCATTATTAGCAATACAGGCTGGTAATAAAAGTTTCCATACTTAGTTGTTACATATTTAACGCACATATGAGATGCAATATACCTTATCTGAAGAATAAAGCGATTCCCAATCTTCATGTCGAATATAGCCAATTTTGGAATGTCGTTTTAATAATGCAGTCGTGGCATCGTTCATAAAAGGGCTCATACTGAAATTAATTTGTCGAAAATAAATAAATTTTTTCAATTTTCTTTTTGCTCTTTCTGTTTTTTTAATTTCAATTTAATCGCACCGCAAAATGAAACATTAAATGATAGAAGAAAATTTTAGCCATACTTATACATATTCGCCAACTCTTCCTTTTCCAAACATTGCATAGTTCCGTTGCGTAATAGCGATTCTGGTATAACGCAGTTAGGCCGAAAATAATTACGGATGTTGTTTCCGAATCTCGTGAAATACTCAAAAAATCTTCTGCCGGAACTGCTTGATCTTGCTAAAACAAGAAAATTATTTATTTTAATATGGCAATCAATTAATAATAATGACAGTTATTTAAGAAATAACCTATGCCATCATTTGGAACAGCGATATTCTGATGAATTATAGCGAGAATAAGCAAAGTTCGAAATTGTAATTTCATTGCCAACATGATACCTAAAATGCTGGCTATTTTGCAGAGAAATTTATGCATCAATAAAAGAAAATTTGAAGTTATAACAATTAGCAAAATTAAATTTCTTTTGCCCTCTTGCCCTTGATTTCATTATCAGTTTGATCCAAAGTCAGTTTGATTCATCTAAACATTTTTTATATTAGTGTAATCAATGAATTGCTTTGTCTTTTCAATAAAAATTTTCTGGAATTGTTTATGATACCATCAACAAATGTACATTTGAAAACTACAGAAAATGAACTTAAATTGCTGCGTAAAATAAAATAAAGTGATGATGATGATTTTTGATTAATTTATATGCTCTTCAGGATTATTTTCCACCAATTGCAATCGTCCATTCAAAAAATGACGATTCATTGCATCAATTGCAATCCTCCATATCACTTAATGGCAAATTTCAAATATTTCAAATCGCTGGCTATTGAAATTATTTCAAAAGTATTTGAGTCTTTTCAAATTTTTGATGTAAATTTTATGCGAGATTATCTCTGGCATTTTTAATAATCAAATAAATTTTGCAACAAAAAACGATGGTTCAAAACCGAATTTTGCTGGAAATTTCTTTTTTGAAAAAAAAAATGATGTAATCCAAGAAAAATTGATAGCACAATTATCATCTTTTCTCTGAAGATGAAGAGTTATCATTATTTAGTCATTTATAATAAAAAAAGAAATAATTGAATGTATAAATGAATAAAAATTCTTCAAAAATCTACTATCCCAAACTGTGCCATGTGCCTTAATTTGATTAAAATAACAATAAAATTTATAAGTAATGTGAGAATATCACTCTATTCCACTTCACGCAAGTGAGTTAGGCTGATTTCTTGTAAGTTTTCAAATCCATTCTGTGATAGCGTTGATTTTTCGCTTATAGAATCCGAAATGTTTCAGTATTTGCAGAAGATTTTATAATAATTTGTTGCAAAATTAACGAGATTCTCATTTTTGGCGGAGAGAATATTCAAGTATTCACATTAGAGAGGGATAAGGGATTAAATTCCAAAAACAATTCAAAAATACAATATAATTGTCATCTTTGATTTTTTTCTATTAGTTTCCATTACTGTAATTATTTCAAGTTAAAATCAGCGGATTTTGCCCATCGGAAAAATATAATCTGATTAATAACACCAACATATAATACAATAGGACTTTTCCGAATATTTTATAAATTGAAGAGAATATAGATCGATCAAAAATTATCATTATCGCTCTATTTTACTTGATAAACGTGAGTTAGATTTATTTCTATAAGTAATGGAATGTATGCAAATTGATTATAAACATCATAGAAGGTTTTTATTGAAAACGTTAATTTTTCAATTTATTAAGACGAATTTTTTTAATTCAAATAAACAGTAGAAAGAACAAAGGAAAAAAGCTAATCTATATTATCACGGTTGTTTTGTCAGTCTTCATTAGATTTACCAGTTGTTACTTAATTGATTTTTAATTTTTGCTCATTTGTAATAAATTTCTCCATAGCAGTTATCATTCAAGAAATTTACAATAAATTTCTCCGTAGCAGTTATCAGTTCTTTTGATTCAAATAAAGAATGAATATTAAAAGAAGAGAAAAGTCTAATCTATTTTGTCATAAATCGTTTATAATCTTTTATCAGATTAGCCAATTTTTAATTAATTAATTGTTATAAGAAAGCTCGTTGTGTTATAACAAACTATACTAAATTGTTTGTTTCTTAATCTTCTTACTACTAACTTTTTTTTTTTTCATTCGGAAAAAAATATTTTATGGCAAAGTTTAATTCCTAAATATCTTCAATCAGAATATTTTCTCCAACTTCCGCTAAATATGAAATGGACGGCTGCATTGCACCATGAATATTATTCAGTTATTCTTCTTTTAATAAGACTAAGACTAGTAATCAAAAATCCAACAAATTATCAAAATGATATTTGGAAAAAAAATCAATGAAACGATTCATCAAAACAGTACGAAAACATTGAATATTTTACTCATCATTGAAGACAACCCTCTTCGCTTTACACGATGTTTTTAATCGTTTCAGAGCTTCATGTTCCTGCTTTTTAGCGATCCATGATGGATGCAAGTTCTGGTTTCTCAATGACTTCGTCGTATTCTTAAAAACTTCTAAAATATCCGCTACTGAACACAGGATAAGTTATGAAGGAGATAAACTTTTGAGATTTAGAAAAAAAAAAAACAGTGAAAAAAGAGACTAACATTTTAACGAAAATTTCTAATCAGTAAAGAAGCAAAAGCGCAAAATTTAAACTGTGAAAACAATAGTTAAATTCGCATTTAAATTCAAATATATGAAGTCAATATCTTAACTGAAATTTTATGTAAATTATTTTCTGCAACCTTTTAAAGATGAATCATTTTCAAGTTTATCCAGTATTACAGTATCTTTTCGTTTCTTTCTTCTTTCGTATTGCAGATCTTTCCTTCGCTTTTCAATATTCCTTGTTTTCACTAGCACAATACTTCTAGTAGTTTCATCAATCCCATTAATTATGTTTTTTCTTGCATTTCCTTGTAACACAACATCTGAAGTTCAAGATCAGGAACTCTACAAAAAATTTTTAAAATAATGAAAACCTAACTTCTATTTATCTCCGGCATGTTCGATGCACTAACTGACGCATACTCGTTATCTCGATTATCGCCTGATCGCAACAATTTGATGACAGCCTGAATAAAAAAGAGTATCAATATTGATTCCATTTATTATTAATTATGTATAATTTTGATATTTAAATTAAAGAACAAGTTTCGAAAAAAAGTTACCTGTCCTTTAGTAATTACTGGTTCCGGCAATTCTAATTTTGGCAAATTTAAGATTGGATCAGATATTTCTTTAGATTCATTAGATTTATCTTTTAATTTCTTCTTTTTCGTCTCAGAATTTTCATCTTTTTTTATAGCTTTTCGTATTTCTTTCTTGATAAACGTCTTCACATCTTGCGCATTTTCAGATTTCTAAAAGTGATAATGTCGTAAGATATAGCTGATATGTCAATTACAGAAAATAATCATGACAAAATGTGTACAAAAGCAAATTGAAAAACTATTTCTATAATTAAATATCTTGATCCATATTGAGATTAATCGAAATATGCACCCTTCATAATGACATGATAAAATGATGAAGCAATAAGAAATTTACCATTCCTAAGGATAATTCAGCTACTTTCTTTGTTTCGTTTTGCTGCAGCATAATTTTTTTCACATCTCTTTTGGATTTATATTGCAAGCCAAGTCGTTGTAATAGGAATGCTACTTCATGTTGCCAACTCGGATATTTTATGCGGAACTCTTCAACATTCTTTATCACTATTTCTTGGCATGCTAGTTTATATAAAACTCGTTCATCAACCGATACTTTACTCTAAAATCAGATTTAAAACAAAGTGTGGATTAAAAATGAAATATTTTTATTTTTTATATTTATGACTCATCTCCATATATACATAACATTTCGCACAAAAAAAGCATTGCCGCCTTACTGTAATTTCGGTGAATGCCTGGAAATACCGAGTGTTGTGATATACTCCTGCTTTGACAAGATAATCATATTTATCTAATTCACCTTATAGAGTTGCTCTATATATTAATGTTTACCTCATAGCAGCTCTACATATCAATGTTTACCTCACAGCAACTCTACATGTCTTTTAACAAGTAGATTAGCCGATAAAGGAAATCTGAAGCAAAATTTGAAGTCTGTTTTAAAATGATGAATTAAAATTGTATATCAATAACAAAACATTAGTAAATCAGGACTATTCTTATTAAAATTTCAATACAACAACGGTTATGCTGAATAAATATAAAAAATAACCTTTCCCAATAAATCATGAAGAGATTTAAGATTAATTAATGCAAACTTCGATACATCATCTCGGCATATTTTCTGAAATAATTTAATGCAAATTAAGATTCAATATGAATTATTGGCTGCAAGTTTTATTCTGTACCAATGATGTAAGGTATTTTGAATCATGTGTTAGCAAAATTATGTTTGAAAAAATACTTTGCAACGGTCAATTTCTTCAATGATTCGATTTACTTTGCGAATTTTTTTTTCATCTTTCGATTTCTGAAACAATTTTCTTTGTCTGATTAACCGGCGGCACAACCTTACTCGAGCTTTTTCTACAGATTTTCGCATAAAAATGATCTGAAACAAATCTGTTCAATCAAACTAAAATTGAAGCAGAAAGAGTACAGAATAAATTAAAATTGCAAATTCTCAAACTCAGTGTCTATTTGATCAAAAGACAATTTCCTACAGTTGAATACATCATTTGACTAAAAACATACGAATATTATTCAACTAGGAGATGAATTTTTATAGCTGAAGATATTACTTTCCTCTCCACAGGTTAAAATGTGATCTGTGACAAATAATATAATATATTCAACTGTAAAAATTGCAAAGGCATTGTTAAGCATTATAAATATCATACGTTATGGCATTCCAGGAATACCTGTTCGTTTAGTTTCATTGGCGTCAAAGTATGCATAACAGCCTATGATTCTTTCCAGCAATGCTGATATAGCACAAGTCCTCAACAACCGTAAACTGAACTTGAAACTTCAAGAATTAATTTAAATAAAAACATTTAATTCTCATTTCACTTTATTCACTGTGAAACAATTGAAACTATAATATCTCTTAAAATAGATGACATTACTTCATTAGCTACCGAGACTTAATCCTTATAGACACAAACAATCGATTCCATTCAACAACTATAAATCATTGTTTACAGTCATCTACTTCAAGTAAAACTACCCTGTAAAATGATAATTATTGATGTGTATAAGGGATAAAACCCAAAAAATTGGTAATGTTTTAAGACAATTTATCAATTGTATTACATATCCATTCATACAAGTACTAATCTGTATTACTAGAGAAATAACACATTAAAATATTTGTCGCTATAGAGTAACAGATAACACACAACAAAAGTGATTTATAATATATTTATAGACATCAAATTAATTCATAAACTGAATAATATATTTTCCTTCTTGATAAACTGCTGTTTCACCATTTTTTTCATATTGCTATTCGTGAAATAATGCTCCAGCATCTGAGAATTTTATACCTTCCGATGGAAATTCTTTATCAAAAGGATTTGGTGGAGGTACAGCATTTGGTAATCGTGCAAGTTCTTCCAGTGTACGACCTTGATTTGAATGTTCGTACAAAAATACACCAGGATATCTGAATCAAAAGAAAACAAATTATGTATATCGCGTAATCTTAAAATTTCGATAAAATCAAAATCGAAGTTTGGTAGAAATTCTTCAATAGAGCTGCATGGAAATATAGAACTTCTTATCACAAGCATTCTATGATATTGTTTCATAGTAATGGAATCTAAATCTCAACACAAATCCAATTCACATATATCTAGCAGCGCATTATACTACATAATAAAAAGAACAATTTTAAACATACTTTCGGCAATGTTCCTCATAAACATAGCATACATCAGCAAATTGTTCTACTCCAAGACATATTGCAGTGGTTGTGGGATCGATTCTACATCTTCTCAACAAGTCATCGGCTAAATTATTAGCCAATTTTTTCGGATAGAGACTTTGAACTCCCTTGATAACATATTTTTGCCTATAGTTGAAAATACGACGGCAAACTTTTTCAACTACCTGAAAAGTCACATAAACGTCATAGTGTTTGGCTATATCTCGTTTTGAATGCAACTTACGCAACTTACCTTTTATAAAGTGCTTCTGAGACATATTTTCCAGTGATGTCATCCAGTGCTGTCAGCATCATAAAAATTCCCTCCGAAGCATATAATTCTTGTCAATTTAAAAACATGAGGAATTTCACAAAAGACGAAAAGAACTGACCTCAAACGACGTTTTAATCAATGGATCTTGTCTCGGAATAAAACGTACTAAGCCAACATTAACTTTAGGAGACGGAACAAAGCATCGCCCTATTCAAACCAATACATAATTATTAAATTCATCTGATAATTCGAAAAAAAACAAGGGAAACAAAATATTACTTAGATTATTTTGGCCTTAATAAATTCGAGAAAAGACAACACTACTTGCAAAATGAAATACCTGGTATTTGAAAAAGTAATTTAGGTTCGGTTATGAATGCAGACATAATTGAAATTCTGGCTCGAAATGGAGAATCAACTGGAGCACAAAGACGTTCTGCTACTTCCATCTGAAATGTCAACAGCAATGGGACGCGTCCAAATGACCATGGCCCTTGACGATACAACATTTCACGAAGGAATCTACAAAAAAAGAAAAAGAAAAAAAAAGTGAGAACTATGTCGAATGAGTGTTCAGCTAAGACCACTGTTTTACATAAGACGTGTAAGAACATCAACAGTATTTTCCATGTTTTCACAAATAAAAATCACAAACGAACTTTATAATAAGTGGAGAAGCAATATTGAAGGGTAAATTGCCAATGATATGTGCCTTCGGAAGCCTATCCTCTTCCCAAGCAACACGTTCGACACCAGTAAGTGACCAAATCTGTTCAAGATCTATTTTTAAAATATCGGCCGATGAATGAACATACGTTCTTCACTTGCTTCTTTCAGTACCTGAATATTATCAACTGAGCATAAATACACACACTTTTCCAAAATTTACCAATTCTAAGCAATCTTTTACATCAGCTTTCAAATCTTAACACGAATATATATTTATTTTTGTCTTATGATATTTTTGAATAAACCTGAAATTTCTATAGAGCAGTTGTTTAATATTTGACATTTCGTATAATTCCATTATAAAATTTACTTCAAGTGGCGGAATAAAGCGATGGTCGATTTCGATGACATCAAGTCGTCGACAATTCGTTTCCAAAATAGCACGAGTAATTGATCCTGGGCCTGGTCCAATCTCGATTACATAATCGCCTTGCGTTATTTTCGCTTGCTTTACTATCTATAGGAATAAAAGAAGCGACGATTAAAGCAAAAAAGAAAACAAAATTACAAAACATTATTATAGCAATTCTATCATTCTATCAGTTGCTCATGTTCATTGATGCTTTTCATAAAGAATATATTTCTCAAAAAGATACTAAACTTGAAATTCATTTCTTAGCTTTATATTTGTATTATAAACGTTTTAGAAAAAGAATGAAAAAGAATCTTTTTTTTTCGTTTGAATCCATAAAACTTGAATAATCAACCACGAAAGAATGCATCTATCACAAGCTCATAAATATAAATAGAATGAAAATATTTTAATATAATTATCCTTTTTCTTCTTTCATCGACTTCATTTATCATTCTTTTTTCCGATTCCTCAGTATATGCAGTAGAAGAGATAACCTTTCGTGTTAAATTCATATCCATCAAATAATTTTGCGAGAGGATTTTCTTGGCTCGCAATCCATAAGCATACAGGAAATTTTTCAGTGATGGTAAAGGCGGTAACCTTGAAAAGTTCGTTGCCATAATAAAGTTTTAGACGGATCGTTTCAGGGAACGAAATAATCTCCGTCATCCGTTCCAACTGATTTAATCGCAAATCATCAAATAAGTATCTAAAATAAAAAAAGTTAATAAATCTCGAAATTCCTTTCAAAAATTTGGACCAATTGGTTTGGGGATAATGCTGATAAGAATTACACATCTGCTCGAAAGACTGAAAACAATATAAAATATTCGCCAAAAATATCGGAGAAGTTCCATGGATCAGAAAGATGTTCATTGCTCCTAAATTATTTCTTACAATATCCTTTTTTTCACAATACATAAAACTGTCAAATAAAAAACATTTTTCGAGAAAAATTAACAATCAAATACGACCAATAAACAATGATAATTTAATGATAATGTTAAGCCGATCCATAAGAATCTTCGCTACGTTTTGAACTATCAATATTCAAAATTCTCAGTGCTTGATTTTCTTTTGTAGAACAGAATATTTGGAAATTGCGCCAATATCAATATATCAATCGTAAGCGATTCATAATATACTTTAACTGGACTATACATGACCGCGTGATTCAAACAAAACGAAAAGTACGACTCCTTTTAATACTTCATAATAATTACGGAACTGCGTGAATTTTCATTGATTAAAATAGCAAGCAATTATTCAATCGTACTTTTTTAAAGTCGTATCTAGCACCGATATACTTTACATATGTAAAGCAGGACAATGCAAATTTTTTATTTCATCACTAAAATTATTACTTCAAATAAAAACATGCTTCATCACGTCAGTATATAATCATGATTTAATCATAAACATGACTAAATATTAACATTATGGTAATATCACAAAGTTGAATAAGCATGGTTCGGCATCCACTAAAACTAAATAAAAAATACTATATTAATTAATTGCACATGTCAGTATAATGAATTAATAATAAAATTGAAGAGTGAAATTTAAGTTGTACAAAAAACGAATAAGAACAAACAGATGAAATTAACTTGAAAATCCACGTTTCTAATTAAAAACAGTAACACCAATGTAAAGCTCATATCTTAATTTTGTTTCTTCAAAGATGTAACTTCGTTTAACTCTTCTTTAATAGCCTTTAGAAAATCGATGTAGGCGCGTTCGAAGTCATCGTTTACTATCACGAAGTCGAATAAACCCGGCTCGGCATCTACTAAAATCAAGCGAAAAAATACTGCATCAATTAATTGTTCAAGATTTGATAGAAAATCTTACACAAGGACGATCCATAGATTTCGAAATAAGGAAATAAATTAACTGTACGAACCAGCACTTAAATCGTCTTCTGCATGCTTCATTCTTTTCTTCAATGATTCCTCAGTCTCTGTCTTCCGAGCACGCAAGCGCTCTTCCTGAAATTACTAGACAGCTCAGTTTAGTTCAGTCTGTTAGTTTCCCAGAAAAATAAAAATTGGCTTTTATATGTCAAATTATTTTTTTTTAAATTATCGTCAACATTCTATTCAGAATCCAGCTTTTACTACTTCTGACAGACTGAAATGAACTTAAACCTTTTCGTGAATGTTCAATCTAGCACTATGAACTTCAGCAATTATCAGACTAGGAGACTCAGCTTCGTCAGTTTTCTTAAGGTGATGCAGACCTAATATACAAATATTTTTTCCGTCCCGACCTCAATTATTTTATTCGAATTTTTCGCTAATAAATCTAATGACAAGAATCTGCATTTTCAAAATAAGTATAAAAGTTTTGTCAGAAACCTAGTATATTAACTCAGTTCCAGTCTATACTGCTTTACAGCATTTTATGAGAAAGTTATAAACACTCTTTTCTTTTACATTCTCTAAAGATTTAATTCGTAAAAAATCTAGCATAATAAGTAACCAATATTTTCAGATCTGGTGTTCTAATTAAAATATATTTCGCATCCAATTTACATTTGTGCATACTACGAATACCTTGAAGTTCTACATCTAAAATACAAATACAGCCTGTTTTTGACACATCTTCCAATGCTTTCTTCCTGAAACATTATCGAACCTGTCATGTATGACACAGCTCATTAATTTAATAGTTAATTTAGATAAAAGAGATTCCATCCACTAAGTATCAGATTTAGAGACTCGAAGTTCATACTAATTTTTTGTTTCTCTTAATTCGAATAATACAGTTCAGATATTATAATGGTCTAAGCAAATAGCTATTATTCTAATACATGGTGGGCTATTATTCATAACTTCAATAACAACAAATTTAATAATAATGACGAAAGAATTCCTTCAATAAAACAGTCAAAGTGAAACGTACGATGTTCCGTACATATTTCCACCAAAAGTTGCATATTCCAAAAATTCATTATTTTCGACCATTTCCTTAAATTTTTCTTTAGTTACAAACCAGTAACTTTTTCCATCAATCTCTCCAGGGCGTGATTTTCGTGTTGTATCTGAAATACTTTTTTTTTCCACATGTTAATAAGGCATGATATAGGGAAAAAAATTGAAAAATAAAACAGATGAAAATTTAAAAAAAATTTCCTATTAGAATTTCTATTATGAATTTTTCCATCATCAATCGTCATTGGCTTAAATATATTTAAAATAAGTGAGTTAAGAATATTTACGTGAAACAGCAAATGCAAAAGTATTCGGATATGCTTCCATTGCTTTAGTGATCACGGTGCTTTTCCCCCCTCCTGATGGACCTGATATCACGATTGGCTTCATTCCACGAAGTAATCCTAAATTTCAAAGCGAAATATATTAAAAGTAATTGTTCATCGATTGACATTTCCTATATCAATCGGTTGCATTTTCCATTGTCTGATAATAGAAGGCATAATTTGCATGCTTCCTTCAATAATTTCGTAGCTTTTTTAACATAGTTTTTATATATATTTATAATTTTTTTTACATATGTTTATTTCATTCTTTCTTCTAAAAACATTAAAAAAATTTTCATATTTAGCGTGACAGGTAAAAAACATCTATTCCATATCTACCATAAACATATAATTCATCAGTCCTTTTTTTATTAGATTTAATTACAAAATTAAAAAAGAAAAAATACATGCAACTCTATAAATGTTTAAAAATTCAAGAATAAAACTGTGTATTATTTAATGATAGCATACAAGCTAAGATGTTTATTAAGATTATTTAATTGATCAAGATAAAATTGCAAATCAGTTAAGCTATCGTTTATCTTCATTGTCATCGATGATCAGATGATAACTTGGATAAAGTATAGATGCCAACCAATATAATCATTTATTTGTATAAACATTCTACCACATCATTATTATTATTGATTAAATGATCACAGAATTAGTGCAACATAATTAGATGGCTTATTTTCTTTTTTTTCAAAAACAGTAATAAACTAAAAACTATATAATGGAAAAGTTGATGAAGAAAATGCTGTTCGAACGAAAGGAAAACTTTGAATGATAGATGAATGAGCTTATGTTATTCGTTTTTCAATTTGAGAGTGATCAATACGATGCCCATCATATTCAATTTGAGAGTGATCAATACGATGCCCATCATAGAAATTCATCTTTCTGAACTTTATCATCATTTTAGTAGTCGCAGAATTAATCGCTAACATACGCAGAAAAGAGTACTAAAAGCTTTCTCATTTTCACTGAATAACTTCCTAAAACAGTAATAAAGTAATAACTAGCTTTTAAAATATTGCACCGTAGGATGGGAAAGTTGATGATGGAAAGAAAATGCTACTCGAACGAAAGGAAAACTTTGAATGAAAATGCAAATATTCCTGAATGTAAACATTTATTAATCAAGCTAATAGAATTGATTCAAGAAGTTCATTGATGTCTTACTCTCCAAAATTATTTTACATCAATTCAATCATGTTAATTGAACAAGAACTTAGGAACCAAAAAGAAAACTTTTTTAATTAAAAAAATTATCCATTAAGTAAGTAAGAAAGGACGAGTTATGAAAATACTTTTAACATTTAAAAATTTTTACATATTAAAAAAAATTTTTATATATTAAAAGTGTATACTAGGATCAATTTTAAGTTTCTACTATAACATAAGAAATGCGTAATTTTTAATCAAATTCTTTAATTTTTAATTTTTTTTTCAAAATTTTACCTCAAAAGATTTTTATTTACTTTTGACTTGAAGAGTTTTATCGAGAATTTTTCTGGAAGCAAATATTTTTTGTTCAACTGTAAGAGAAAAGAAAGAATAATAATCATATGCCATCAAATACAAATATTTATCGTCCAATGAAAAAATGAAAATAAAATCATTCCTAGAAATAATCAATCTTAAATAAATGAATTTTTATAGCTCAAGAAGACACGACGGATGTAACGGATACCTGTCATAAAGTAGAAAAATTGGTTGATATGAGGATATATTTCCACAAAATGACGTAAATGACGTACGTGAGCTACTTTTTGTCGGCCATTTGAATAACATCTTATCTAAGATGGCATTATTAATTGGTTATTTGTAGCTATGAAAATAAGAGAAAATCCACGGCCATAATAAACAAATCTAAACCGCTCTAACAACTCAAAACTACATGCGAAAAAACAAACTGTGAGCAAGAACATTAAGGAGCAACGCAAAACAATGAGAATGACTTGCTGACCGAAAGCAAACTGTCCTTGTTAGATTATCGCTCGTTATTGCAGCTCAAAAAACTTCATTATCAGTAAATCAGAAATGCTTCAATTATTTTCCCAAATTTTTGCGGAAAAATTGTACGCATAATTTATTAAAAAACCGAAATCATTTAAATTTCAAATTTAAAAAATTAATTACTGTAAATAAATGAGCAACCGAAAGAACTATACAGTGTTAATGAAACTTTAATAATCATTATTTTTTTTGTCACAGTTAGAATTATTACTGATAAGCTATCAAACAAATAAAATCATTTCCTTAATTGAGAGCTTTGGTTTTATTAATTTGCTCATCTTATGGCTATTAGTCATAATGATATAATTAACATTAGAAAAAAATTAATAAAAATAAAGCTCCCAAACTAAAGAAATAATTTTATTGGTTTGATAACTTATCAGTAATAATTCTAATTGCAATGAAAGAAAAAATTCGTCGAGACAATTTTATTGCAACTGATAGTAAATGAATTGTTATTAAGTTTGTTAATAACAAGTAAAAATATTGTAAAAGAAATTGTACTATTTATAAAGAATATTTTTGCAGTGATAATAGCAATGAAACGATTCAGTGTTAATAAATTGAAAGAGTTTGCTAAGCTTGTAACGATGTCAGTAAAATAATGATAATTGTAATTACTAATAGAAATATTTATCAGGACCTTTATTCATTATCAGTAACTATAACAATAATAGATATACATAATGATAATATTAATAAGCTAAATGATAATAATCATAATTTCTAATAAAATTATTTGTCAAAATGCAGTTATATTAATAACTATAATGATAATAATAGATGTAATCATGATAAAAGTAATATAGTAAAAATGTAATTATAATTAATTACTACCAAAAATATTTATCAGAATTTATTCTTAGTAACTATCAAAACATAAATAATTAGTAGAAACGGTATTCAACAATATAATGATAACAAAAATAATCGAAAGTAGAAAACAGAAGAGGAAGAATTCTATGACCTATGAAATAAATTTAAGCGTTATAAATTCATCCAATCGATTCCTTCTTTTTTTTGCTTTTTTTTATTTCAAATTTATTGTTTATTGTTTTTTTGTTTGTTTATTTTTTTTCATCCACTATCTGTAACAAAGAATGAATTTCATATGAATTATGTTATAATGTTTACTTATCTAATAGAAATTAAAGTAACCAAAATTATTGAATAATTTGTGACATATTTAGAACTGGAAAGTTGACGAGGCAAATAATGGGTAAAAGTACTAACTGGTTTACTTTCCACTGAATCTTTTCAATTTTTTTTCTTAAATCATTATATTTGAAGTGGGGAAAAAGGAGAGAGAAAAAAAAATGAAGAAAGAAAATTGTACTTTATTTTCATCGCTTACTTTTTTTTAATTTTGCGAAGTTTACACTATTTCAACGATCACTAAAAAACATTACATCAATCTTCCATGATACACGATTCTCTTAACTTTTCATATATTTTTGATATACGCTTTAATTATGTCGAGAACAGCCGGAAAAGAATTTTTTATTTTACAACAATTTTGAACATTATGATTCCATTATTGAGAAATTAATCTCGATTCTTATTTCATACATCTAAATATTGATACTTGATAATCATAATTAATTCCGGTTAAAATTTTATGTGTCTTTTTAAAACAAAAACCGGAAATCAATTCCAACTGATATTTTAAAAATTTAAATTTATGGCCTGGTGAAATTAATTCCGATTAATATTTTGCAGTCTGCTAAATTTGAAATAGTTTTATAAATGTGTAAAATTCTTAAAATCAAAGTTATTTAATTTTAAATTAAATAACTACCACTTCTTTGTCGCAAATACGTAAGCAATTATAATTGGAGAAATAAATGTTTCAATTTCGAAACAAGAATTAATTGTTAACTGATGCAAAATTATATTTTTTTTTGTAAAATTTGCTAATAAATTAAAATAAAAAATCAAATTTTCCGACACTTCCTCAAATATCCCAAATAGTTGCTTAATTCGTTTATTTGAATTCTTTCTTTAAATAATTTAAATTTCATTTTTATTTTAATAATGTTTATCAAATCCTAAGATATTGGTGGAAACAACAGAGTAAATGGCAATTTTTTTTTTTACTGAAATATGGTAATATATTTCAAATACTACGATAGTATTCAGAAACTAATTTTGCAAACGATAAAATTAATTATTTTTATTATTAAATATAGTAATTAAAATGATAAAAAAGGTATTTTTTCTGAAAAAACAAGTTTTCAATTTCTTTATTTTTTCTATGGAGGAAGGGAAAAAAAGGAATTGACAATATTAATTTGCTATCTCAAATTGTAGATGTATCGGAATTTTTAAGTATTTTCACTTTTTCATTTCCAATAAAATTTTCCATTTCTAATAAAGTTATTATAAACATTCTATGCTAAGCACAAAATGGTAGTATCAATTCGATATATTTTTATTATCTTGATGAAACCTAATTTGAAATTATTTTATGTGAATTGTCGATTATTTAATATTAATGCATTTGTTGCTTAGAAGTTTTTTATTCGTTTTAAGTTGTTTTATTGGTTAGTGATAATGTCATATTTGTGAGTTTCTTGGAATATATATTTGATGATGATAATTGTCTATCCTATTGTTCTCATGCTGATATTATTCAAGAAATGTGTATCAGTCATAAGTGAAGTTAAAAGGTTTGTTAATTATGTGTTGCTATAATTATAATCTAATTACAAATCATTACCATTGCAAATAAATGATAACAAATTATGGATATTTCATTCATAATCTTGTCTTCAATAATATTACCAAATAATGATAATTATCGATCACTTATCAAGTATTATACATAGCTTACTTGTTTATATGAAAATAATTTAATTAATTATTTAGGACTTATCCAATTCTTCGAATTATTCCTAAAAATGCTGAACAGTTAGAGCTTCTATCGACATTTTATCTTGCTGATGATGAAATGGTATAAATTTTTTCGATTGTAATTTGAAAAAAAGAATTAAAACTTAAAAAAATTCGACAGAAATAAATCGAATTTTATTACATTTCTAGCAATTCAAAATAATTTGCATTCATGAAAGAAAATAAATTAATCACTTTTTCATTTTATCAATTTGCAAAATAAGTAATAATTTTAAATTCAGATTTAGTCAAAAGAAAAAACATAATTTTTTTCAGTCAAAATTTTAGGCAGATTTTTGGAAACCACCGTCAAGAGTTAATGAAACTGTTAGTGTTATGATTAATCCGGGGTTTATGGAAAAATTTGATCATTTATTAAAAATGAAATCAATTCCTTATCATATTGAAGTGGATGATTTTGCACATGAGTTATCAGAGAGGAATTTTCTTATGAACAATGATAAGTACTTATTTTTTGTATTTTTTTGATTAAAAAATAATTTAACCCAATTGGTTTCACTTTTTAATTTTCTTTTTCTTTGATCTATTTATTATTTAAAAATGCGAATTATAATTTTTGTTACTATCATATTAATGTGTATAATCAATTCGCTATTTTTTCGACAAATTCATTGGTTTATTTTAAAATTTCATCCTTTTATAAAATCTCATTCGTTGTTTGTTTAAAAGAAATTTTTTAATTATTCATTTGGTTTGTGAATCTAAAAATTTTGATTTCATTCATTTGGTTTGTTTCCTTTTTTATTTTTATAATTTTATTGAATTGCTGTTCTATTTGATTAAACAAGTTTTGATATAAAAATTATTATATTGTATAGAGATATTTTAAAGAATCATTGAATGATTGACAAAATCCGAGTTGCCTTTTCTTTTTTAATTTCAATAATTAAAAATCAAATAAGAAAATATACGACGAAAATAAATATTTCTGCATGTCAATTAAATTTTCGTTTCGGATTTTAATTTTTAGTTAATACTAAGAAAACTTTTTTTGAAAACATTTGTTTTGGCAATTATTGAATAATTGACAAGATTTGATGTAAATTGCAATCTTTTTAATTTAAATTTTAATAATATTAGTTAATTAAGCAAATATATGAAAAATAAAATAGAAAAAATTAGAATATTCTTACAATTAATTAAATTTTAATTTCATATTTTAAACTTTAATCAGTACCAAAAGCTAGCAAAAATAATATTATTATCAATTATTTAGATATTTACAAAGTAATCAAGAAATGGTATCATGGAGAAACTTATTATTTGAGGGGCAGAAGCGACTTTGGGATGGTAATATCAGAAATTCAAATAATTTTTTGGGTGAATATCATTCGTATGATGATATTATTCGTTGGTTAAAAAATTTGAAAGGGCAAAATCCTGATATTGTAACAATTATTAATATTGGTGTCACTTACGAAAAAAGAATATATATGGTGTTAAGGTATGATTTAATTTAGAAAATATTATAAGCAGATAATCATTTTATATTAGAACATTACCATTTCATATTATATCCATATTTTATTGATTTCTTATTAAAGTTAAAATTTCTTGAAATCAATTTTTATTTACTATTATTCGTTTGATAATAAAATTTTAATGTGCATATATGATAATTGCTAGTTTACATCATCAGACAGAAGTGAATTCTAATAGTATTTGTTATTATTTATTGATAAATTTTTTTGAATTTATTATTTATTAATCAATTTTTCAAAAAGATTTTTAAAATCGACAATTATATATTTAAAATATATCAATTTTTTGTTTAGCACTTAATAATATAGTTGTCTTATTCAATTTAGTAAGAATGAAAAATATTAACAGAAAAAAATGGAATTGAAAATAAATTTATAAAATGATTTTTAAAATGAAACTTCATGTTTGTATTTATATAAAATTTTAATTTTAATAAATTTCCTAGCTTGGCACGAAAAATTCCAATTCAAAACCACTAATTTGGATAGATGCTGGTATTCATGCAAGAGAATGGGCATCTATTCATACCGCATTATATTTTATTAAAAAGGTAAACTTTCCTTTTCATCTCTCAAATCTAATTTTTAGAAAATATCAAAAATTATATTTACGGCTTGTATAGCAATACCGAAGCTACTATATAAGTTTTTTAAATTCAACAAACTGTTTGCCTTCATAGATATTAACTCTTAGAAATTGTATGGAAATCATTTTTTTATTCATTCAATATGTAAAATGAATATAAAGCAATTAACTTTTTGGGTAATAATAATTATTATTACATATTAAGCATATTTTGAATTTTGTCTTCATCTTCTATTTTGAAGAATTTTTCGAAATTTCAAAAAGGGAGATGGCGTTTTAAAAAAGATGGTTTAACTTTGAAATTAAATAAGAACAATTTATTGTATAATTTATCATTCATAGTAAAAGTTTAAAAAATTTTGTACAAATCATTAAAATAACAAATTTAATGTCAAAAATTTTCAGCTTATCACCGAATATTATACTGATCCAAAAATTATGCAATATTTGAAATTACTAAATATTTACATATTTCCATGCTTAAATCCAGATGGTTATGAATATACACGAACAAAACCACATGATCCATCTGTATGGCTTACTTATTTTTATCCGAAAGATTCAATAAAAATTATTTACATATTTTTATTCATCTATCTTTTTTTGTTAAAGCTAATTGTTACAAGAATTGATAAATAGATTCAATTGTTTGATTTTATAAAATTTAAAATTTGATTAAGTTGATTTATTCGTTATTTTTTCGATCGCATTGTTTAAAAAATTACAACTGCAAAATTATGCAAAATTTTAATTGCCATTAATAATTATTTGAATTTTTGTAAAAATCTTATTTATTTATCTAGAATTTTTGTCAAAATTTGTGGAAAATTTTTTTTTCGATTTCAATACATGGCTAATGAATTTGATTTAAACCGTAAGAAGAGCAAATAAAAATGATGAATGAAACAGAAATTGAATTATCGTGAGAGAAAGAAGAAAATTAATTTCGAGAAAAAATTTATTTTTAATTAGATATTTTAAAGATACGATTGTGGCGGAAAAATCGCCGAACGTCAAATTTTTATCGGTCGGAATATGGCAGAAAGGAATATTGTTTTGGAGTTGATTTAAATCGAAATTTTGCTTTTCATTTTGCTGGTAATACCTTTATAAAATAATTTTTTATTTGCGAATACATTTACAGCAATGACTTTAGTTTAGAAATGGATACCGTAGTATCGATTATTATTTTTTATTGCTTAATACTGTATTATATCGACATATAAATGTTCGTTCGTTTGTTAATCAAAGAAAAAGATACGGAATTTATAAATTGCAATTTTTTAAAATTTTAGAGTTTTAGGTTTTTAAAAAAAATTACATATGGAGAAAATTGATCCTTTATTAGCAACAGATAAAAAATTTTATATTATAAATAACTGCAAAATAAATGGTTAAAAATATATAAGTTTTCAATGGATTATTTTTGAACTTATCGATAATTTAAGAGCATTAAAACTTTTGTTTTAATGCTCTTAAATTCTGTAATTGAGTATTTTGCAATAGCATTTTCGTTTTAGATTCAGAAATGTTTAAGAAATAAAAAAAATAGCTGCGAAAAAATGCCAAAATTTGGTTTCTTTTTGAAAAAATACGATAAATTCGAAAAAATTTGCATAAATTTCATCATATTATTAAAATCTGATTCAAAACTGTTTTATCATAAAACTTTATTAATTATTAATATTCGCTAAAAAACAATAAATGGTTTCAAACAAAAATTGCAGAATCTTTTTCTTAGCAAATGATTTATTTCATATTACTTCGATCTTAAATTCGTTTTTTATTTTTTTGCAAATATCATTTTTGATTATGTTTGCATTTTTCAGCTCCATAATTCCAACTGAATTTCTAAAAAATTATTTGCATTATTATAAAACAACCAAAAATTAAATCGTAGTTAATGTCGATTTATTTTATTAGTTTCAAATCTTTTCTTAGTTAATGTTTAAAATAAAACTTCAAATAAATTTTATTTCTTTTTGAAATTTTTGATGTGGTAATTTTATTACCTGTCTAGATTTTAATCATTTGCAGAAGTTGGTTCTAGTTCGTCACCCTGTTCCGCTATTTATCATGGCAGAAATGCATTTAGCGAACCAGAAACACAGCTAATTTTTTAAATTATTTTTTTTCTTTGATTATATGAGGTTTTAAATTTTTGAACTTCCTGAAAGTTGATAGGAATATTCAATAGGTTATTGCAATCAACAATATAATAATAGTTATTAAGCATGGACGCTTTTTTTGGCATCAAATTTTTATGGAAAAAATGAAAAAATTTGAAAAAAACACTGTAAAATAAAAATTTAAATTATTATTATATTGCAAATATTTAGGGCATTTGTGAAATTCATTAAATGATTAATTTTCTTTAGTTATTAAAAAACTTTTCATTTATTTTTCTATAAAGTAAGTTTAATTATAAAGTAATATTACAATATATGATATCATAGCTTTTATTAAATTTATCGTATTACTTAAAAAATACTTTATAGGGCTATACGTGATGCTATATTATCATTACGTAAGCAAATGAAAGCATATATGACATTGCATACTTATTCGCAACTATGGATTTATCCATATTCAAATATGCGACATGCGTATTCATCTGATATAAATGATTTAGTAAGTTATTAAATATAAAATTAAATTTTTAAATTTGAAAAATTCTAATCATATATAAAAAACAATTAATTAATATTAATTTTAGAGAGCTGTTGCAAAAAAAGCTGTTGAATCATTGGGAAAATTATATGGGACGAAATATGAATATGGTACCGGGCCCGAAGTTATATGTAAGTTTTTTTTTGAAAAAATTAATACTGTTATCGTTACTGTAAAAGGACAAAAAAAAGCGATCGATATTTCCCAGCTAATTTGTATATCTTAGTTACGATCAATAAAATCTTCATAATAAATATTTCTTCGTTGCACAGCAGATCTCTATCCAAACTTCCAATTCTTTAATATACAAACAAGCAAATATTGTAGCTATATAACGATTAGTGAAGGTATACTGTAGAATAGGTAAACAAGGCTGTACTATAAAATATACAAATGAAAGAATTAATAAATGAGTACTGTAGAATTTCAATGGGAAATTAAACAACTAGGATATTATCGAACATGGCATAAATAAGTGTTATAACTATATCGAGATAAATGAGATATTTCCAGAATAGGTATATGAAAGTGTACTATAAAATATACAAATGAAAGAATTAATAAAAACATGCTATGGTGTATCAATAGAAATTTAATAAGTAAGATATTATTAAATGCGAATGGACTGATATAAATATAAATAAGCATATATTTATCTTTTTATACATATATACATATATAACGATGAACTACTAATTAGACCAATTCTTTCATTGAAAGAAAGCAGAATAAAGGAACAGAAAGATGAAGAATTAAAAAATCAATCGTCAATTATTCAATTTTAAAACTTTTACAGATGCATTTTCCGGTGGATCATCTGATTGGGTTAAAGCAATAGCAAACGTTAAATATTCATATACAATTGAATTACGTCCTTCAAAATCAAGTTTGTCTATTAATTACATCGCTTTTGTTAATTAAGAGGGAGTAGAGGAAAATAAGTTTGAAAACAAATTAATTGTAATTAATTAAACGTAAGAAACCGCATTTTATGAATTTGTTTTAAAATTCAGTGTATAGAGTTTAATTTTGATTTTTATTCAACTTATAAAAATTAGTTTAAAAAATTAATTTTAACTTTTCAGCATCGAATGGTTTTATTTTGAATAAACGAGAACTTATACCAATCGGTAGAGAAACGTATGAAGGTATCAAAGTAGTTATTGATAAAGTAATCGTGGAAGCTAAACAAAAACATGGTACGATTAATTCATGATAATAATTTACATATATGAAATGATATTATCCTAAAATTTAAACATTTCGAAAAATAAATTTAGCTAAGAGAATCGAAGCAAATATAATCAAAAATAATCCAATATTGATGAAAAATAAGACTAAATTAAAACGCATGCATGTTTGCTCATATTTAGATGATTAAAAGATAAATTTAGCTAAGAAAAGTTAAATGGATGTTAACAAATGATAAAGTACTAATTAAACTGGAGAAATGCATATTATGAAATATCAATTTTTGTTTTTAATTGTTAATTGAACTTATTATTAACAAGCATATGTAGTTTACGAAATAAGTTCATGAACTATGTTAAATCATCTTACCATTCATTTAATGTAAAAACAAAAATTTAATTCTTAAACTTTAATTTCCTTTCCCAAGGTAGCAAACTAAAAAATAGGAAGAAAGACGAAAAAAATATTTCACCACTAATTGAATTTATAATAGAAATATCTAAAATATTTCGAAATTTTTGTAATTTATACAAAAATTTATGTTTACAAAAATTTGGAGATAATTACATGTGAAAGACAAAGCGAGCAATTAAATATTTTTGAGAAATAATTGCAAAATAATAGTAATACTTAAAGATTAAATCATGCTTGTACATAAAGTGATAAAGAAAAAATTTTATAATATTCAAGTCGATTTTATCTAAATTTGTGTCAAAACCAAGTGAATAAATCAAGTCCTTAATTACATTATTTACAATGATAAAACATATCATATTGTGCTAGTACCGCATAATTATTTAATCATAAATAGATAAGCTTACTATTCTATGATCATATTAATCCAAAAATTTGCAGAAATATGAGCAAATTACTGCACCGATAATACGATTTGCTATGCAAGTAACAATTATTTCCTCAATATCAGATAGTTATTTGCTTTATTACTTATCATGAACTACCTGTGAATCAGAATAATTGATAATTATTATTTTATACTATTTCATTATTTGTTCAATTTATGCAACTGTCTGCTTATTGTATTTATTTGTCGTAATTTCTCGACCATTTTTGTTTTATATTTATATTTACAAATATATTAACAGATAATCTCAATAGTTAAAATAAATACATTTTTTAAAGTTTTTGTCTTTATCTACTATTTAAAATTGTCCTTATTATAAAGTAATGAGTGTCTTACTGTATTTTGGTGGTTATCGTAGACATCGGATTAATTTTTTTTTGCTAAATTATTTTTTCCAAGACAATTATACATCAATTTAATAACTTTCGAATACATACTACAATTTTGAAACCTTCCAAATAATTATCATAATTTTTTATTACGCTACAATCTGACTTTTGATAATTTTGTACTGCGAAAGAAATTTGCACTCAAGAAAAATTCCAACGAATAACTTACCTGATAAATAATTAATTAGCAGAACAGATAATTTTTTGTTTTTACGAAAAGTAAAAAAATTGAATTTACGAATTTAATATTGAATTTTACGAACATAAAGGTCAATAAAATATATAATTAATTTCTCCTCAAACTATTGTTTTTTATGACACATGAAATAGCATAAATCCCGTTTAGCTAATATTAATATTATCAGTGATGTTGTTAACTTGCATAATAATTGTATGACCCATTTCTGTTGTAGCTATTTTTAATAAAATTGAGATAAATAAATAATTTTAGTTTCATTCTAACGAACTTACCAATTCTTTTGCTCAGTAAGATTATATCATTTTGATAATCATTCTCTTTCTCTCTCTCTCTCTCTTCTTTTTTCTCATTTTTTATTAATTGATATGTGTTTTGCTATTTACATAATTGTAGAACTTTTTCAACCAATGTAACGTCTTTTTTTTATATTCAAACATTATTATTATTTTCAATACACAACATTTTTTAAGAAAATATTTCGTTTCAAAAAATGGAAAAATTCATGAATAATTATTTTTTATTCAATTTCTTTGATATCTAGAAAGGCATTTAAAAAGAGAAATGAAAACTAATTATTATTAGTTTTCATTTCAAATATCACCTTACGAATACAGGTAACAAATAAAAGAAAGTAACTGATAGTGAAAAGTTATTTTTATGCAATAATTATTTTTGAAAGCTATTAATTAAAAATAAGATGAATAAAAAAATGATTTAATTATATTGATTAGTTTTTATTTTTCGTATATCTTCTAAATTATCATTATCAGAGTATTTGATAATTGTCGCATATTTTAAGTTTCAACTTTTTTTTATTTTACTTGCATTTTTACCTTTTTGGCAAATAAGAAATAAATTTATCGCTTACTTAAAACTTCAGGACGAATAAAGCGATAAATTTTGTCGAGGAAAGAATTTAAAAAATTGAAATGAATTAAATTTCATTGAAGGAATTTCATTGAAAAAAAATTTGCTAAGAAAAAGCATAAAATTATTAAAAAATTTTTTAGTTTTTTTTGGCTATAAATCCAAATTTCTTTTTCTTAATTTTTAGAAAATCTTAAATTATTTAAATTGCCATAAACCTGGTAAAAAAAAACGATTGAAATTTAGTGAACAATTCTATCACTTTTAAAAAAATGATAAAATGATTCAAAACAACTAATAACTTCAACTTTGCACCACAAAAATTTCAATTCCCCTGCTTCATTAAAAATAAAAAATTCTCTGAATGGAAATTTAATTATTTCTCCTACTAAACTCTTTTATATAATTTATTTTTTATTCCTAAAATAGATAAAAGAAAAAACGAAAAGATTTTGCATATTAAAATCAAAATTAAACAAAATTCATTGAAGTTATTAAATTATTAACAGGTATAATTCACTTTTATCAAAATGATGAAAACAGGCAAATTTGACAATTGACATTTTATATTAAATAAAATGTTTTTAGCAAAAATTTTTTTCCTGAAATATTCATCTAAAAGAATTTTTAATGGAACAGAATAACTGAAATTTGATTAGCAATGAAGCTGAAAACTATCTAATATTATCTTTTTTTAAATATTATTTTATCAAACTTTTTTAGACTACTTCATTGAAGCTTTCCCAATAAAAAAATTCGCTAGTCTGCTAAAAATATTTTGATAAAATTGATGAAAAATAGAAAATACCAGAAAGCAAAAAAATATCAAAATTTACTTTCGAATTAACTGAAAAAAGAAAAAAACTGAAATTTGAACAGACGCAAAAATAAAAACTTATCACTTTTTTCTTGCAACATTTTATCAGTCTTTTTTGAGAAATAGAAAAAAATTTTGCATTTATTTAATTTTAATTCAGTGGAAAAATTGAGATTTAAGTGGATGCTAAAATTATCATATTTTTGAGAGATTTCAGAAAGATTCAATTTTTTTTTTGTAATCAGATCAGTTGATATAGATTTGATACTGATCAGGTATTTGTGGCTGGCATTCGGATTATTTATGCCACGCAAAATTAATATTTGTAAGATCATGTATTGATAATCGATTAAATATGATTAAATCATTTTTGTATTGTCTGTTTGTTGTATGCCAACTCAGTAATTTAATGGATTCTATTAATGGGAATTAACTGATAAAATTAAAACTTTATTTCTCTTATTTCAAATTCTAAAATTTTGTTTGAAACAAATTTTTTTATTTTTATTTATCACATTAAACTTCAAAAATTTATTAATAAAATAATTGTGAAATTATAATCTCAAATTCAAATTTGAAATGAAATTAAATTTTATCAAAACATGAATTGGTTCAGAGAATTTTAAAATATTTGGTACAAATTTTTATTAAAATATCGTTCTGTTTTTTTTTCTTTTATTATATATGCATTTAAATTAAGAAAATAATGTGAATCGTTTTATAATAATATCATTTCCTATTAATTATTTAGTCCTCCTTAACGGTGTTTAGTGATTATTGGATATTATTAATATTAAATTTTTAATCGAAACTATTAGATGCGTATTTTCAGCTTAATGAAACCAAATATATTCAGTTAATTGTCACTTAAAATACTACTTTATTTTTCCATTATCAATGTTAATATATTAATTTATCAATTAATTATTTAAGCATTGTGAGAAATAAATTAAATTTACTCGTTATTTTCGACTCTTTGTTGCACATATTATTCAACTAATCATTTTTATTAGTGTAATTTTATTCACCTTTAAATTGTTTATTTTATGATATCTACAAGTACTAATTAAACTATTTATTCAATATCTTTAATTTTCGAGAAATTGTTATCAAATAACTGATAATTCATTTGGTTGCTTCTGCATTTCAAAATAAGCAAAAAAAAATGACTTTAATCCAATCATTCAATATGTTAAATTTTAGTCTTATCAATTCATAATTAAAATTTATTAATAACTTAATTTCTCCTATTGTGTTAATAATAAAACTTGAACAGTGACAAACAGTGACAATTCCAAATTCAAAAAAAAGATTAAAAAACGAATTGTTTTTAATGAATTAATGAAAAAATGAAAATAGGTTATGAATATTTCATGCTGAATTAAATTCCTCTTTAAGTGAAAAGAAAATAATTTTTAATAAAATTTAACCTATTTTTTTCTTTGTCATAAGCAATTATTATATATTAATTTATCAAGTAAACAAATAAATTATCCATTGAATCTTCCCTTACAAAATTGATTAAAAATTTGATCGTTTTTAGCATATTATTTTAATGTAACATTTCAATCTTTAAAATCCATCGGTGATGAATGATGTAGTTTATCGTTATATTTGTGCAAATCGTTTTTTTCTTTTTTTTGTTTTCCTTAGAAAAAGAATCGATAAATTAATTGAATTCAAATGGATGAAATTAAATTTATTGAAAAATATTTTAGAAATAAATTTATTGAGAGCTATCAGTGAAAAAACTAAAAATTTGGTAATTGGATATCAGTGAAATAAAACTGAATTCAATCGATTTGCTTATGACTAATAAGTAACATAATTATATCATTTAACTTTTCCCTCTCTATCATAAATTCCATTTTTTTTCATTAAAATAACATTCCAAAGTTTGTTTTTTTCTTCCTTAATTTTTATAGATTTAGTAAACAAATTTATTAAAATGGAAAATAAGAAATGAAAGGAATAGAATAGTATCGAATATAAACAATTGCGAATGAGTAAATTCAAACTGAATCATAAAATAAATTCAAATATTACTGCAAACTTGCTTTTTCATCTAAAATAACCTGATTTTCATTTCCATTTTTAGTACAATGCCTATAATTCATTTTTTACTCTTCTGGTTTTTGCCTAATTTGATTGAAATCAAAATTTCTTTCATGTTATCAAAACCAAAATAAATCATTATCAATAATTATCTAACAATTATCCAAAGATCGAATACTATTTATTCCTACGCTTTTTTTTCATTCACCTAATGCATTTGTGCTATTCTCGAACAAACAATTTTTTTTTGCAAATTTCTCTTTTTTCATCTTACTATTAACTTGATTAATAAATGCAATTGAAAAATTTATCGAATATTTGTAGAGATAAATTTTTTTTTATATAATTAACTTAGGCCAAGCTACTTGTTAATTAGACAATTATAAATTAGTAGAACTAATGCAGAAAACAATTGTTATCAAATCATTTATAATGATATAGTTATTTTTAGCTAATTATATACTGATATTAATATTCGTTATTTTTATTAACATTTTTAAAACGGGTTTCAAATAGCTAAACAATTTCAGAAACAACAATCATACTGTTATAATTAGTTTTTATGATTTACATGCAATCATCATTATCATCATTTTTTATCTTGTTAATAACAATAGTACTCGATTAATTAAAATAAAACAGATTTACAAATTAATTATGTCAAATAATCTTATTTTATTGGGTAAGTTAAATAGTAATTTAAATATTATTAAAAAATATTTAAAATTTCGCAAAATGAAATTTTTAAAATTGCTTTAAATAATTAATTTAAATATTATTAAAGCAATTTAAAATGCAATTTTTGTTTTAAACTTCCTCTGATTTTTTTATTTTGCAAAAAAGAAATTCAAAAAAAATGTTTATAACGAGAAATGAAATAAAGGGATAAAAGATTTCTTGTCTTTTTCAACTGAAATTAAAAAAACTCTCAAAAATTAAAATAAATGAAATTTCATGATTCTTCTAAAATTAAAGGAAAATTTCATTTTTCAACTGAAAAAAGCTAGAAAATAAGTTTGGCTTGCAAGATTGAATCAAATTCAAGGCGTATTGTTGATGAATTATCGTTTTTACAACTAAAAATTTTACTTCTGAATGAAATGATTTATTGATCTATTTCAAATTTTAATGATATTTCAATACATTTCAATGTACAAAACAGACAATTTATTGGATGTAATTATATTTGCAAGGAAATTAATTAAACTTAAAAAGTTGCTCGTAAGATTGGTTGCAAACTAAATCTATATATACCAGAAAATTATATCATCAAAGCTATCGGAATCTTTGTTACATCTTTTCTTCCACTATTTTCCTATTAAATAAAATTAATTTTAAGGTTTGCGAATTTTATTTGTATTGGAAAATCATGTCGTCTATGTGGAAAAAATAAACAAAAATTTTTCCTATTTTTTCTATTTTATTTTCAAATCAATTAAAATTAATTTTAGTATTTCAAAATTAACCGATACGTATAATATCATGCTAATTTATCCAGAAAAATTGCTAATTGCTATATTTCTGTCTTTTATTTTTACACTTAAAATTAAATTTAGAATTTAAATTTTTATTTATTTATAATAAAAAAACTGTTCCATAAATTTCAGAAAAATACTAAAATCTTCAATTTTTTTGATTTTCTTTTAAAATCAATTGAAATTAATTTCAGGATTTTATGGTTTACTTATTTATATTGGAAATTAACTTTGCTCCTTTATTCTCACATCAATTAAGATTAATTCAAGAATTTCAAATTCTGTCAGCTTAATATTAGAAAATTGTATTAATGATTTGTTTCCTTCAATTCTTATCATAATAATTTTGGAATTTCAAATTTTATTTTTATTCATGTTAGACAATTGAGTGTATTATCTTTCTAAAAAAAATACGTTTTGTTTAATCAAGATATAAAAACGAATCACATTTTCATTTCTTTGATTATTTCTTTTATAAGAATAATAACAAAATTTTGCATATTTTGTAATAAGTGATTATATGATTACTAATAACAATACAATGAATGAAATAAAATATGAACTTAAAATTGATTGATCACTTATGATGTAAGCATAAATAAATAAATAGATTTTAATATTACCTATAACCAGATTATATGAGTACATATTATATATATCGGAACAATTCAAACTGATCTGGTAATCGTATAAGAGTCCTCTTTAAAATCATTCAATAAATTTTGTCGCAATGTTCTGCTTGAAATAACTTTTATAAATTTCGAAAAATATCTTAATTTTTTCCTAAACCGAATAATTAAATGAGAAGCTGATTCTTTAATTAAAAAATTCAACAAACTTTGATAATTAAATTCTCATCCGGATTTTTAAATTATTATTTTTGAATTTATTTCATCTTTTTTAATTGCCTATTTTTGTTTGATTCCTATTTAAGTATCTCCTTTTTCGTAATAATAATACGAGCTTCAATTAGTCATACAATTAAATGGATGTAATAATTTTTGGTATAAATCATAATATACTTTAATACATATAATCAAAGGATGACAACTGGACATGACGTAATTTGTAATATAAACTTTGATAAGTTTTATTTTAGTCTTGTTTGCTTATTTTTCTTTCTCGGCTATGTTTATTTTATCGTGATTTCCATGCGATTAATTTTTAACTTGATTAATTACGGAAAAAAATATGAATAAATGTATTATTTATTTGAAAAAATCAAAAACTGCAAAATATATCTTTCCCAAAAATTTAATTTATCAGTTTTCATACGAAACATAAAATCGTTTCATTGTATTACTTAAAAATAATTAAGTTTTTCTTTGATCTTCTGAAATAATTAAATTCTCATTTATAAATGAATTTTCTTGTAAATTAATATTGCATATAAATTAATAAGTTTTCTTTCAATCGATTGCTTTTAAAATATTTCAATTAATTTTATGACATATTAAACTTCATACTTAAAATATTGATCCAAAAAAAATTTATGGTAGAATATTTTGCCGAAGTTTTAAATAAAGAAATATTATAATTCAAAAACGATAAAAAGATTAGCAAATATACTTTGTCTCCTTTTCAAGTAATTTAATATTCGTACATAAATTATTAATTTTTTATTTTTGTCAATGGCATTTAAAATATTTCAAATTATTAATAAAACATTTTTGAAACAAATTTAATGAATTTATGAAAATATTTAACTTTTTTAAACAAGTTTTTTTGGATTAATAGGCAAGGAAATATTATAATTCAATTATTATTAAAAAATTAATAGATATATATCTTATTTCTCAATATTTGAGAAAATATTTCAAGAATGCGTCATTTTGAAATTTGTTGTTAGAAAAAATTTCCTTCAATTATCACTCCAAATATAATCGCAATGATATAAAGGGAAAAGGGAAATTTTTCGTTGCTTAATTAATAAATAAAAAGTTCTCATCAATTTCTAATAATTATTGTAATTAAAAATTTCGTTATATACTTCATTCGATAATATTTTTTCTTCTTCATTATTTTGTAAATTTTGATAAATAAATTCATTTCATTTATTATTGTATTCTTTAAATTTAATAGCTTCTCTTTTTCGATTTTATTTATTTTTTAAATTTTAAAATTTCGATCGCTTCATCACGGTTGCATACAATACAATATTGAATTTCGTACTAAAAAAAATTACCAGAAAAAAATGACAAGCAAAATTATTATTACAAATTTTAGAAAAATCATTAGCATTTCAAAACTTCACCATGTATTCAGTCAGAATAATTTTAATCCATTTAAGTATTTTCATTCATTTAATATTGACTTAATCCTCATAATATCACACGTACGTACGCAATCACGTGGGAATATTATGTAAAAAGTTGTTTTTTGAAGAAAAGTAGCAAACTTTTCCTCTTCAAACGAATTTATTCGATTTTTCTAATTATTTTTAAAAATTTTTAAATATAATAGTATTTTGAAATACAAAAAAATTTCGAATTTTTTCACTTTTATTTGATGCTAATAGCAATATCATGCGCTTAAAATTAATTAAATATTATAGCCTATATAATATATGCTATATATGAAACTAACTATCATTTTAACTTTATAATTATCATTTCGATTTCGAATTTAGTTCTTATCTTTAATCGTATAATATGTTATTAACTTTTTTTTCTCTTTTCGTTTTTCCGATGAATAATTATTTAACTAAGTATCATAATTATACAAATATATATTATATAAAAAAATAATTATCATTTAAGTTTCATAACTACGATTTCAATTTCATAATTATGATTTCGATTTCATAATTACTACTTCGATTTCTGTTCTCGTCTCTGGTACAACCTATGTTGCTAACTTTTCTTTCTTTAAGCAATAATTTAATTAAGCATTGTGATTTGTATAAGCATATATTACACATGAAATTAATTACCATTTCAATTTCGATTTTTATTCTCATCTTGATACATCATGTGTCACTAATCTTTCCCTTCTTTTTTTCCCCTCTACATTTGTTGATATTAAAAACTTCAAACTTTTCTTTGATGAAATAAGCAAACAAATATTTATGCAAAAACAGAAATTTTTCGCTTAAATTATTATCCCTTAAATTGGCATTTCTTGAAAATTTTTTGAAATAATCTAAAGAGAAATCTCTTATTTTCGCTTTTTTCCTTTGAAAGATAAGTATTTTTTGATAATTGTAATTTAAAAAAAAGTTGTCAGATTTTTTCCGTTTTATTTTTGCCGTGTGAAGATAGCATAAGGCGAGCAATGGAATAATAGCTCAACTAGTTTAACGTATTTACTACTATTTCATTCAAATAAATTCCAAAAAAAAAGCGAAGAGAAGGAGAAAAAATAAAGAACTATTTGATATATTATAGTGAAGTGATATATTTGTATAGCATTTGTTGATAAAAAAAAATATCAGTATGTTTGCTATACAGAATTTTAGCATTAAAAATCTAGTAATATACTTTTTTATTTAAATTTGAATTTTTTAAGTACCTTTGGATTTCATTAACCTAAAGTTTAATTCACATTAATTTAAGTTTCGAAATCTCATTGATATCTCTTATCTTTTTGCATTGCCATTTTTTGCTTATAGTCAAAATACTTGAAATGTAAATCATAGATGCATCAAATATTCCTGAAATAAACAGTTTTTTTGCTCATAAATGAAAGTCTCTTTTTTTATATTGATATCATGAACATATGATAATATTGTTATCATGCTTCGCTATTCAATTATTTTATACAGTGATATTGAAAACATTGCTGTTGTTGCTTCAATAATTTTTTTTACCTTAATTTCAAATTATAGTGATATAAGTCTCAAAACTATAATAATGTAAGCTCTGAAATCATCTTGAATCTAAATTTCGAAATCGGACTAATCAAAGTTTTGTGATTGCATCAATGTCAATTTCGATATCGTACAGATCTAAGTTTCGTGATCATATTGATAGCAATTTCGTTTCTCATCGTTTTATATGTCGCTGATTAAAATAACAGCATAATTTGTTAAAGTCAAAAATTACAATAAATTTTTATTTTTTCACATTGTTTAAAAAACAATTAAATAGTTGGAAATAAATGAAAAAGTATTAATTCAATTAGTAGCACATATTATAATTAAAATTTTCGATTTATCATAAATTTTAAAGATACTAATTCAAAATTATCAGATCAATAGCATCAATCTTGGTCAAGATAATTCTGAAATACTACTGTATCATAGGCTGATTAATATTTCTAAATAATATTCATCTTTTTAGCAAAAATTATTTAGTTATTGTGTAAAACTTTAAAATTAACTTTAGCATAATTAAAAATCGAAGAAAACGACAAATAATTAAAAAATTTAACAAATCGATTAAAATCAAAAACGGACAATAATCTCGCAAAATTTCATCGAAATATTTTTAAAATCTGAAATAACAACAACTAAAAGTTATCCGACCAATTTCATCGAATATTATAAAAATTTTTCATTTTCCGTCAATAATTAATTCATTGATATTCATATATTTTTAACCAAATGGTAGTAATTAAAATAATTTATTTAATTTCACATCACAAAGACTTTTCTTTCCTTCCTTCGTTATTTTAGATTAATATTAATTTGTTATATTTGTATATTTTTTATCGAAAATTAAAAAGAAAAACTATGCGTGCCGTTTCTTTTCGCCGTGATTTAAAAAATTTTTTAACAAAAAGTATAGAACAAGTTTTTTTGATTTAGATCAAATTCCTAAATTCTAATTTCAAAAGTTTTTTTTTCACTTTCTAGGAGGGAGAAAGAGAAGAAAAAAAGCGCGAAATAATTGAAAGTTATTCATCGCTTATCATGTCTTATCTCGATTTGATGATTTACAATCAAGGTCAAATTTTCTTGTAAATTCATTAAAATGACACACCCACACATACACACACACATACATACACAAATATACATATACATTATTTTCATTCATTTCAATGACAAATACACACATACATAGACAGTCACAAACATACTATATATATATATATATCATTTTACTTTCCGCCAATCTATCTTTTCCTCAAAATTACCTTTCTTCAAACTTTTGTAAAAATACGTCTGTTTTTTTTCACCTGTCTCGTTCCTTCATCATTTTTAACCTTGAATTTAACCTTGAGCTATTTTAACATTCTTTATAATGTATTTGTTTATTTTACTTATTTAAAAGTTTTTCAATTTTCTTTCCAATTTTTTCACATTTTCTAAATTTCTTTTTTATTGTTTAATAAATAAGTTTTTAATTTTTTCCAAATTTTTGCATCTTTTTATTTTCTTTGTTACGATTTCTTAGTATTTACTCATTTTATCTTCTTTTATTGAAAATTTCTTCATTTTTCTATTTTTTTAAATCCTTTTTTCAACAAACAAAAAAATCGCGAAATGCAAGTTAAAGTTGGAAAAAACGATGCAAAAAAATAAAAAAAGATCGAATGAGAAAAAAGCTTTGTTTTTGTTTCTAAGTGAAAGAGAATATATTTCAAATATATGCGTGCGTTTATTATTTATTGAATAAAATTCTTAATCAAACAAAATTTTAATTAAAATGAAATCTTTTCGAACTATGAAATTTCAATTGTAAATTTTTTTTCTAATTGAATTTTCAACAAATTTTAAGATTCCAAAAGAAATAATATTTATTAAAAAAGCAAGAAAGCAAAATGTTAAATAATTTTTCGAATTTTTAAAATTATATTTTGATTTATGCTAGAAAGTTTTCTCTTTTATTAATGAATCCTAATGGATTTTTTTCTTTTCAGAATTGATATTTAAATACTTCTTTTAAAATAAGGTTGGTTGCAAAGAGATATTTGAAAATCAGATGTTTCATTTTTTATTTGTTCCTATAGATGCAACATATATTTTTTATATATTTCAAAACCCCTCTATCTTTTCCTTCTTCGTTCTTAATTTTTGATTTTTGAAATATTTCTATCTTTTCATTTTTCCATTGCTCTGTTGCTTCATTTTTTAATTTCCCAAATTTCCCAAAAATTTCCATTTTTTATTTCTCAAAATTTTTCCATCTTTTTTTTATTATTTTCTTCGTTTTTTTCAAAAAAATTATACTAGTAACTAGTTGGAAAATTAATAAATTTAGCAAATTGCAATCAATCTTTACGCTGATATATTTTATAATCAACATAAATCGAATTTTCATCCATAAGTTATTTCAATAATCCCAGCGTGCATAATTTGATATGACGATTATAATGATTATTCTTCATCACAAGTATGATATGAAATCAATCTTTTCCTTCTATTAAAAAAAAAATATACTTGAACTACATCAAGATCAAATATTTCTAAGATTCGGAATCTATTCTTTTGTTCTTCTTGGGATTTATTTCTGTTCCAAATATCTGAAAATATTTTTTTAAGTGTATAATATTTTTATATTGAAAATGAAGGAATACAATTACAAAATTAATTTAAAAAGAATTGAAAAAATGGAAATAAACAAACGCGCACTAATCATTTTTCCTTTTTGCATTTGTCGCCAAAAACTTTTCCATCGTTTATTTTACATTTCTTTCTATTTTTCTCGAAAAAAATAAAAAATTGCTTCTTTGGAAAAAAGAGTTGATGAATTTTCACATAGCGAAAGAGATAAAATTTCTGCTCACTCACGCATTCATTCAAATAAATATTTAAATAATTACTTTGCTAATAATTTAACTAAATTAGTGTGAAAGAGGAAAGAAGAAAAAAGCAAATTTATGACTGTTATATTTGTTAATTAATTGGTAAATTCTGAAAAGATAATAATAAATGGGTTAATAAGAAATTTCAATTATTCCTTTTTATCATTTTATTTCATTTTTTTCTAAATTTTTTACTAAATAAGAAACTGGTTTTTTTTGCACTTTCTTTTCTCTAGTATTTAGCAATAAAGTGAATTAAAATTTTTTTAGTAGCTTTTTGTTTAATTATTAATGTTTCATTTAAAATTATTTATATTATATATCCCTTCATCGTTTCACCAATTACAAAATTTTTAAGTTCTAATTATCAATTGTTAATTTATTGTTAATCAATTATTAATTTCATTTTCAATTTTTTTCATTTATTTTCAATTTTTTTTTTGAAATTTACTTGATTTCAGTTTTTTTTTTATATGACTACTTATATCATTTTAAATCTGTTCATCGTAATCAGATGATTACGATCAATGAATGAAAAGCGTGAAATTACTTTCAGACGAAAGTTATTACTGTAGCATAGACGCGAAAGAGACGAAAGGAAGTAAAGCACCTTAAAATGGCTTGTCGATATTTAATGCAATTAATTATATCAACATTCTTCTTTCTAATACCCAGCACGGCTGCATTTATTAAAAGTAGTTCATCCGATAGTCAGTAAGTTATTTCATACTTATTTAAATATTATCATCCAATGTAAAACATTATATTTCAAAATTCAATACCTAGTATCCACGTGAGAATCATTTGGGTAAAATGAAAATTGAAAATAGCATAGAACAGTATAGAGAGTATCGTAGCAATTGGCATACGTATCATTCTTTACGTGTCAATATCACGTATCATGCGTAATGCCGTAATATATTTATTATAACGAGATGAAATAGTAATTTACCGTGAAATTTCTATGAATTACACGTCAAAAATTATTATATTATAAGCGTAAGCAATTAATTTTATAAATTACAAATGGAAATTTTATGTTAGTTCAATTCTTCGCGATAGAACTCATTTTTTTTATGGTAGCATTCTTTATGATAGCAAAATTCTTTTCCAACTAAAATCAAAACTGCCATTTAATGTTAAATGAAAATTTTTACTTAATGTTTATATCAAAATTATCATTTAATGGAGCAAATAATTTGATTACATAACGAAATTTTTTCTTTTTCAACTATTCGAAAATATTGCTAAAATTAATTTCTCGCAATGAAAAAAATCGTTTTGTATGAAATAAAGTTGCAACTTATATATACTAATCACATCCTATTTATTTGGGAAAAATCGACAAATAAGAAATTTTATTTTTCAATTACATTCATAAGTTCAGCATAAACTTAAAATGTTAATTCTTACAATTATAAGCATAGCTCTACAATATTTGTTAAAAATTTTTTGAGGTTTTTTTTCAATTTAAAAAATTAGGTGTCATTAAAATAAAGAGTGTAAATGATTTCAAGTTAAATCCATGAATTCGAATTAATCGAATTCAACTAAATAGTACACTTTTTAAATATGATATAAACAATTTATCGTAAAATTTGATTTAAACGGTCTTGATATAAGAATAAAATGAATGGGTTTTCAATTTCAGGAAGTTAAAAAAATCTTTTTAAAATTGTATTATAAATTTAATTAAGAAAAATACTTTTTTTTAGAATCAAAATTAAAAAAAATACGTTTAGAATCTTTGAATCATAGATTGATTTAGACCAATTTAAATGATTTTAATAATTGTAGTTCTGAATCATTTTTAAACAATTTACGATGATATAATTACATTGGTTAGTTTGAATCGTTTCCAAATAATTTGGATTTTCAAACATTCAAATAAATCATAATTATTTTCAAATAAAATTATATTTATCATGACATTTTACATAATTATGCAGAGGATCATCTGTTTACCTATTTATGATAATAATGGTGATAGTAATAGCGATGATAGCATCATAGAAAAAGAAAAAACTATTTTGTCATCTTTTTATTTCCAAAAATTTTTTTCAAACTTTACATTTCTTACTAAAAAAATTTTTCAAATTTCATTATTTTCAAAAATATCTAAAACTTATAAATAAAAATTTTTAATATTTATTTAGGAAATACAAAGTCATAAGAATGATACCAGAAAATAAAAACAATTGACAGCTATTAATGAATTATTTTACGAATCAACGGAATCACAGGTTGTTTTTTTAAAAACTTAATTTTAGTATTAAAATCTATTCAAGCAATAAGTACGGCTAGTAGTTATTAAGTTTTAATTCTATTAATTCTTCCATTCCTGCTTTAGACAATTTATAGAAATGAAGGAAAATATAATAATAATATGTTCCTGTGCGTAACTTAAAAATCAAAAAAGTATTAGTTTGATTGCATAGTTAAAACAGATTTCTAAAATTTCAAAGGTAACTGTAAAATGATAAATTTTACATTTTCTAAAATTATAAAATATCCCCATTAAAATAAGACAAAAGTTCCATTCCGATTAAATTGAATGAAATTTTCGATAAATTAAAATTCTGAATCTGTTTGGCTTACAAAAATACATCATACGATCATCCCATATTTTTCCTCCCTGTTTCATCATTGATTTTTGATTATCAGTGTTATAGTGTATCACTCGTACCGTACTCATTTCACATCACAGTTCCATCAGCCCAGTCATTAGATACAATTCTCATCCCGATGTTGAAGATCAATTTAAAAAACAAATTTCTTTTTTAAAATAATAGATACTTGATTGTAATAAAAATGATATTTAAAAAAATGAGTGGGACTTTTTAATTTTATTTTTTTAATTTCTATAATTTTTTTAACTTTTTCATCCAAAAAATTACAACAAATAATAATCTATTATTTAAGAGACTCCTGGCATTCTCATTGTCAAATGTTAGAGCATTCGAAATATTTTTCAAAAAGTTTAAGTGGAAAGAATTTAAGAATAGCGAATTGAATCTTTTCTCATATTTTCATGGAAATAAATAAACTTAACTTCTCTTTAAATAATGGATTATTATTTCTTCTAATTTAGTTTATTTCTTGTGATGGAATAATATTTTGAATCGATGAAAAAATAAAACACTAATTTTTTTTAGAACTAATTTTTGAATCGGATGAACTTATTAATAAATGTCAAAAGAGAGATAGTAATCGGTATGATAAATGGATATCTGCATAACATTATTTTATTTTAATTTTAAAATTCTTTCTAATAATCACATGTAAATCAAACGAAACAAAAGAAAAAGAAAAGTTGGAAGCTAAATGTGCTATCTGATATATGAGGTTGAAACATGATTTAGGCTAGGAAAATTCAAAAATGAAATGCCAACAAATTAAAACAATGGAAGTTTAAATATGAAATTAAAGTCAAATGTCGAAAAAAATCGTTTATTTGATATTTACTCTTGTCCTCACTTATAATTTGTTTTTGTTAGAAAATAATGAATTAAAACTTTGAATATTGAAAAAAATTTTCAGGATTAAATATATTAATAAACTAAAACAATGATAAATTTTAATTTGAAATTAAAAACAAAGGCATCAGAAAAATTTACTTATGTTCGACACTTATCAGTGTTTGATAATTAATCTCTGGAAAATACTGAATAAATTTTTAATCATAGCTCTGAAAAATTTTTACAAAATCAATAAAAATTATATAGTTTAAAATATCGATTCGGTATGCCTATAATAAAATAATTATGATGTTAATACGATAATTAATATGATGGTATTTTAATATCAAATATTCTATAATACAAAACTATTCATAAATATGGTTTGATAAAGATCATGAATTTCAGTTTATTAATTTCCAATTTAATAAAATATTCTAATTTCTTATAGCTAAATTTTTGGCGTTTACCAACATATATTAGAGAACCTGTGGATATTATGTTAAAATCATCGATGATTTCTTCACTGGCAAATCTTTTGACGAAGTATGATGTCACTTACAAAGTCATTATCGATGATGTCGAGAAGTGAGTTCGAATGATTTTTAAATTTGTTATAGCTTAAGTTTGCGTATAATTCGAATAATTTAATTTTTACATAATTTACGATTTATATTAGAAACTGAGTCCGTAAAATGTAAATGTTTTTTACCTATGTATAATTTTAGAATAATTTTCCAAATAATTTGAATCTATGTATGATTTACAAATAAATTTAACCTCTTTAGGATGATTTAAATTCTATTGAGAAATAGGTCTATCAAGTAGAAATTGATTTGAATTTATACATTATTTAAAAAGTAAAAAGTGTATGCAATAATATTCAACATGCAGTAATACTGAATAGTATATCCAATATACAGTAGTCTTCAACAATATTTGAATATTACTGTATGTTAGGTTGATGTATGAACGCGAGGGTAAACCTAAGAATGGAAATTTGCAAAATTATTCAGCAGTAATACATGATTCAACTGTGGATTCATTCGTTAAACGTTGGAAAGATGTGACATCAAGTAGAAATAAGGCAAAATATGATTTTGGTGATTATCACTCCTATGATGTTATCATATCATGGCTTGATGATATTGAACATTTCTATCCACATATGACAAAAGTATTTACTATTGGACAAACACACGAAGGGCGAAATATTAAAGGCATCAAAGTACTGTGATAAATTTCTATTATACCTTCCATTTATTTATTTTTTATTAATTTTTATAATTAAAATTGAATCAGTAAATTCTTAATTGAATTCTCTTCTCACTAATCAATATTAATAATTGAAATTGCTATAAATATTCTTAAAAATTTAGTTTTTATATTGCTGAAGTTTTTATTAGAATTAAATCTTTTTCTTTCTTTTTTCATATTGGAAATCCAATTGATAGGACTGATAAGCGAATAATTTGGATTGATGCTGGTATACATGCTCGAGAATGGGCTTCTATTCATACTGTATTATATTTCATTGACCAGGTAAATGTTAATAATTTAGAATAAGAAAAATTAAGATTTGAATAATTACAAAAAATGAACAGTAACATTAATTAGATGGCCTAAAGGAAGAAACAAATACAAATCGGATTAATTTTTAAATTTTCATTTTAATTTCAAAGTTGCACCCTTTTAAAAGCAACGGAATTACAAAAAATGTAACACATTCCTTGAATAAAAATTGTTAAGTTCTTAAATGATTTTTGTTAATTGGTAATGACAAAATGGTTTGATTTAAATTTAAATTATTTCTCCAATTCTAAATATTTGCTAAAACATTTGCAATATTTTGTTTCAAAAAATTTTAGTTAATATCAAAATACGGAACTGATCCTCAAATTACGTCATATGTTGATACGCTTAATTTCTATATTAACCGGTTGTTAATCCAGATGGTTATGAATATTCAAGATCCGATCAAACACCACATGTATCTCTAAAATTTTATAGTTTTTTTCTGTTTGCTTTCAGTAGTACAAATTGATTTTTATTAGCAGTAACATTTTAGATAAATTGAAAATATAACTAACATCATTATCGATTATATAGTATTGATTCTCATCTTGTAATACACGTTTTAAATGAAGTTAAATGATTAATCTTCTTAAAAAAAAGATTATCATAGATAAGCTATAACCTTATAATAATGATATTATCATTATCAAGCCTGAGATATGTATAATAAGATAAGCCAAATGTTATTTTCACTATATGTGCAAACAAGAGAAAATTCTCGAAAAAAAAAATTTCACAGAAAAACAAACAATTTTAATTATAAAAAAAATTAAGAAAAAGAATCAAATAGTATGCAGTATGCGGTTAGTGATTTAATACTAAAAATATTTAAACACAATATTTCAAAATTTGAATATCATTATCTATGATAATAATTTTGAATATCATTATTTATGATAATAATATGATTATTACATTGTTATAATTTACCTAGGATAAGCTAATTCAATAATATTATGAATATAAATAAATAAGTAAATGAATAAAAGTAAGTTAAAATATTTGAAAATATTGAATACTAGTTTTTTTTTTCTTTCTAATTTATTTTAAGGCAAGATTTTGGAGAAAAAATCGTGGCAAATTAGTATGTTCTAAAGATCACTGGCATCGTCAACGTTGCTGTACTGGCGTGGATTTAAATCGTAATTTCGATTTTTATTGGGGAGGTTTGTTCAATTTATTTTTCATTTTTATTTAAAATCAATCATTTATTATTGAATTGAAAAATGATACGGAAAAAAAGAAAGAAAATAATTGTACATATTAAATAAAAATAAATAATTCTATTAAAATTGTTAAAAAAAACGTCTTTTTTTTAAATTCAGTCATTTGTTTGAAAATTAATTTTTGATCTGTAATTATTTACAAACAATAACTTCAAAAAGTTAAAAATTAATGTTACATTTAAATGAATGATTCAAAACTTTAATTATAAGATTTTATTATGAAGAAATATGAATTATAATTATGGAAAAAGAAATTGAAATTGTAAAATTATTAAATGAAATGAAATGAATTATTGAAACGAGATTGTGAGAAATGTAAATAATAATATAATTTCAAATTTATGAGTGAAGCATTTTTTATAATTTTTTTGAAATTAAATTAGATGCAGATATGATGGTTTAAAATTATTAATTAGTAAAAATTGACTATAAATAAAAATGAAACCTTAAAATTGTTAGTTAAAAGTGTAGACAAACATCATTAGTGATTTGATATCAGTAAGTAAGGCTTTTTTTTTTAACTTTTGGATTACAGAAATTGGATCAAGTTCGCATATTTGTTCTGAAGTTTATCATGGTAGCAAACCATTTAGCGAACCTGAAACAAGGTATCATATTATCATTATAATGATTAGTTTTAAAAAGAATTAATCACTACTGAATGAATTGATTATTGCCAAAAATTATGATTTACACAGTCGTCTTCTAATTAATAATTTTTGAGCATATTTCAGACTTTTTCGAAAGTTTTGTAAAAATTTCAAATCGTCATCAGTATAATATTAATTAACATGCATTAATTTTGCATTACTTATAAATTTCAGGCATACATTTTTTTAACATACATATAGTTGAAAATTTTTTCTTTTATTTCTTATTTCGTTAGCAAATTTTTAGTTTTTTCTTTAAAAAGTTTAGGACAAGCTAATAATTTTTATATTAATTGATAATATTTTTGTTTATCAATTTTTTGTCGCTAAAAACATATAATTATTTGCTTATTTATAATGTCATATACCCATGCATATTCATTTAAATTCCCTTATACAGAAAATTGATAGAAAAATTTACAGAAAATCGAAAGAAAAAATTTTTATGAAATTTCAAGAATTTTTTTCGCTGTACTTTTAAAAAAAAGGAAATCATTTTTTAAAAAAAAGAATCATTTATTTTCATGGTTTGATGACTTGTTTTATCAATTGATAGTATTTGAAAGATAATACTATTGAAAGACATAATCGTTGACGTATGTTAGCAAAAAAATATTACAAAGGTAAAATATAAAAATACAAATTATAGGAGAGAAATATGATTGAACAATTCTTTATGAATGTTCCAAATAATCAATAATGACAAAAGGTAGCATTATCATTGATAAAACAGGTTACCAAATCACTCTTTATGAATGTTTCAATTTTTCATAATGCTAAAAAAAGCAATATCAATTCTTAAAATAAGTCACCAAATCTTTCTTTGCAAAAGTTCGAAATAATGTAATTAATAAAAGATAATACTATCGATTGATAAAACAATTTGTAGAATTATTCTTTCGGAATTTTTCAATTAATCACAGTGATAAAAGATCACTATCGATTGTTACAGTAAATGATGAAATTATTTAAAGATGCTCTAAATAATCATAATAGTAAGGGATAGCAATATAATGATAGGAAAATAAATTTTCAAATTTTCCTCATTTATGCTAATTTTTGAAATGTGTCAAAATATGCATATGATAAATGATAATTAATTAAGGGCAATACGTGACAAAATGTTATCAACGGAAATGTTTGGTAAAGTTGATGCTTTTATCACATTGCATACATACAGTCAAATGTGGATTCATCCATATAGTCACCAACGACATTCAGTTCCTAATGATGTTGACGATCTTGTAAGGAATTATTTATTGATTTTCTAAAATCATTACTTAAATAATTAAATTTAAGGGAATTTTGTTTTGTCGAATAGAGCACTTAAAAATATTAAAGTATTATTGTGAAATAATGAATGAAAAAGAAACGAAAAATAATTTTCTTCTATTCAATTAATATTCAAAATGAAAAATCAAAAATTTCTTTCTTTTTCTGATGAATCAGAAGTTGTAGAGGAAAAGAGATGAAATTTGGAATTCTTTTTAAGAAAAATAAATAAAATAAATGATTTATTTGTATGTTATTAAATTTCGTTTAAACTTTCCCTTCCATTTTTTCTCAATTTAGATTACATCGTATAAAATGCATTAAAGCCAAAAAAATGAAAGGAGAAAAAGTTTTTTCATTTTTTTTCAGGAAGAAGTCGGAAAACAAGCTGTAGAAGCGCTGGAAGATGTTTACGGAACAAAATTTCGATTTGGCACTGGAGCCGATATTTTATGTATGATATTTTCTTATTTTTATTTTTTTGCAATCTCCAGTTTTTTATTCTATCATAAATTTAAGTAATTTTGATAGATTTAAATAAAATTTAATATGGTTTTTAAAATTGCTAAACCTTTACCAAAAAATTTCAAAATTATTTGCTACTTCTTAATGAATTATTCATTAAACAACGAATTGATTCAACAAAAAAGGTCAATGTAAATTATACTTTAGATCCTTCATCAGGTGGCTCAGATGATTGGGCTAAATCAAAAGCCGGAGTAAAATTTGTATACCTGCTTGAGCTAAGGCCAGGTGAAAATGGTTAGTTGGCTAATTTTTTATATAATCCAAATATTTTCATAGCAAAATTGTAATTTAAATGAATTGTTGAAACTTAAGAATGGAAGTTCTTATTAATTTAAAATTAAAATTGAGTTAGAATTTATTTAATTAAATGAATGATTCATAAAAGATTTCTTGAAATGAATAATGTAAAAAATTAGGCTTTTTTCAAATAAAATAAGACATGTAGAATTGAATTTAAAAAAGTGCGTAATTTTAAATACAATTCTAATTCAGATTATAATGGATTTCTGCTCGATCGTCGTCAATTAATACCAACCGGTCGTGAAACTTGGGCTGGTGTACGAGTTGTTATCGATGCAGTTATACGATCACGAAGTTCTTCATTTATTATTCATAGTTCAAAAAGTATTCAAACATAATATCAAATTTTCAACAATAAGCTAGAATTTAGAATTTCTATGCAAAACAGAATAATTAATTCATGTAATATTACAGGAGCAATAGCACCAGGTATTACAGTTAAATTAAATACCAATCGATCACGTGAAACCACTTTACATTTTTCAACGTCACATTTTCCATTACGATATTCATTTAAAACTACAACAGTAACGCCACGATTAAAATCATCAACTATCACAACCAGATCAACATCTCGAAAAAACTATTATTATCGAATGCAAAATTTTCGACGAAAAAACGCATTTATTCGACGTAAATTTCTGCGACCTCCAAAAAGCACGTTTTCATTGTTTTTTCCTCAAGTTTTAATTTTATATCAAAATTTAAATTTCGCTTCTTTGTAATTTCAATTAATCAATAAAATTTATAGCTTGATGAGAGCGATTATCGAAGTTGTTCATATAAAATCAGCATATCAAAATTTTTAAATAAATGAGAGGAAATAAACTCTTACTGATATCATAAATCGATTTGTCTTCCGGCCATCTTAATTTATTTAAGAATTTCTGTTTTGATTGAAAAGTTAATATAACAAATGTTAGATTGTGCAGACAGGCAAAATATAGCAAAATATATTTATAATTTTTATGCTTGTTTATAAAGAAATTTAATTTTAGCTATTATTTGGAAATGTTCTAACCAGAGTGATATCTACAAACAACATTTTAATTAGGACAAAAAGCCTAATTTAGCTTTTTGTCCCAATTCATTTTGCCTTCTGCAAAAGTTATATTCATTTTACAGAATTATGTATTGATGAAACACCATGGTGCCGTAGCTGGATTGATACTAATTCGAATATTTGTCGAACAGCAGCAACTTATATGCAACAAAAGTGTGCTCTTTCATGTCGGTCATGTTAAATTTCAAAGTTTTTTCTTTGTTTTAAATAATCTATGTTTAAATAATCCATAGCAAAGAGACTACGGTAGGAAATGCAATTTCCTACCGTAGTCTCTTTGCAGCAATAAATCACTTTACAGTAAAACTTTCGTTATTTTTGTTTTTATTTGGTGGAAGAAGCAGGAAGAAGGGGCTATTTCGGTTATTTCGCTTAATTTTATTGCCATCATTGTTGTTCGTTATAATATCATATCTTATCTGTTCACTTCTTTTCTTTGTCAGCGATTATGGGATAAAATCAAAAGTAAACTATAATCGTAGAAACAAGTAATATTAGAAGGAAATTATAAACCCATCAGAAAACATTGATATATTTGTAAATTTATTTACATATAAGAAACAAGGAAAAGAATTGAATAATCAAACTTTTTTTATTATTCATTTTTTAATTGATTTTTTTCTTCAAAATAGTTAAATTAGTTTGAATAAAAATATAGGCTCAAGTCAAATAGCATTTGAAAAAAAAATCTCAAATTTTCTTACTACCAATGTTCTTTTCAGTATTAAAATTCATCCTATGTCAATGATTATATTCAAATTTTATTCATTCACGTTTAGAAAACTGTCGATTATTCTAATAAAAGGTATTAAATATATTAAGGTATATAAATTAATTAATCCAAATTTTATTGATATTACTATTCGAAGTTGCTAATTCAAATTAATTTTTCTTTGAAAAAAGTGGGATAAATGAAAAAATAGTATAAGAATTAGAAATAGGAGAAAAGAAATTTGAAATAATGATTTATCTTTTTAACGAAGTAACAGGAAATATAATTTTAATTATAAAATAAAATTTAATCGGAAAAGAGTGATTTTAATTGCGAATATAAAAAATTGTAATTTTATCTATAATGGATGAATTTAATCATATCATTCCAGTTTTATCGTTTTTTCCTTAAGAGACTTAGTTTCTTTTTTTGGATACTTCTTATATTAACTATTAGAAAAACATAAATTAAAAAAGCATACAAATAAATCCGTTGTTATATTCACTTCATTTATTTATTTATTTATCATATTCGATCGCACCCAAAAAAAAAAGAAGCATTATTGGATCATTATTTATTTACTTTATTCGATCTGTCTTCTTTGTATTCCAATTTTCCTATATTTTTTGATTATTTTATTGCTATAAAATTACATAAATTATAATGACTTTCTAAACTTTATTAATTTTTAATTAAGTAAGTAAGAAGCATACAAATAAATTATTAACAAAAGCAAATTGCTAACAATTGCTGTCAGATTTTGATAATTTATGAAACAAACGAAAAAATTTGTTGACAAGTGTTGGTTTGATTTTCAAGAAAAAGAATTAAATAATTATGATATAAATATATATCTCTTGATAGTAATATTATTAATATTTAGGATTCATTTGACATTTATTAATATTATATTTAACGTAAGATGTGTTTTTTTCTTTTTGGATCCATCTTATGTTAACTATTAGGAAAGCAAAAATAAATATCAATCAATCAAAATTAAAATAAGAAATTAATTCTATTACAATAAAATTTCAATCATCTTTTATTACATAAAATTAATTTTTTAATCTGTATGTGTAGAAAATGTTTTATTCACAATATCATTATTTTATCATTTGCTACAATCGATTTCTTCTGTAGGACTTGGCCAATTTTCCATAAAAAATGCATATAAAGTTTAACATGGTATGGTCAAAGTTATGCAATATTTAGCAATATCGTACACAATCTCATTATACATTCTATAACCTTCAACTTTATCCTCTCTTGCTTATTTCCCCATCTACTATAATATTCATTATGATTGCTAAATGGTTAGGTAGAGATGATTCTAAATTCAACATTCTAATTTAATTAGATTTTGGCTTCAGTAAAGTTCTTTTAGATTCCATCATACATCTGGACAGTATCATCCTAGTTCTCCGATACTGAAATCCAGAAATTTTGATGTAAATAACAAGCATATTAGACTGATAAGATGAATTTAAAATAGATCCGTGGCTTATTTCTGTATTTACAGAGAGCTGTAAACGAGTTTATGATGCTTTATCGTCAAAACAGTGACAACCAAAATTGACCAAGTACTATCTCTAGTAAAAAAATATGAGAATATAAAATAAAAACTCAACTTTATATTTTTATCAAAGCAAACAATGCAATATATGGAATGATTATCATAACAGCATTTATGATAATATTATAAATAAAAATACTGCCAACTTGATGATGAGTAAAATCTAAACTTTTTTTTGAAATTAAATTATTACATACGATCAAATAACATAAATAAATAAATGAAGTGAATATAACAACAGATTGCGTTGTATGTAAAATATTTCGTTTAAAAAAGTTAAGATTGATTATAGTAATTAATCATTGATAGGTAATAATTTTCTTGATGCTTTATCATATTTTCGAGACTAATCACAATATAGCAAACCAAATCATTGTAAAATTAAAAGGCTTTTTCGCTTTAATTATTTGTTTTTCCCACCGTTGTCTGAATTATTGAATTTCTGCCATTTTAATCATTTATTTTTCAAAATGGAAATGCTTGTAAATATTCCGAATATAGATAATGGAATTATGAATTATAAATAGTAAGTCGATAAATCAATTATTACTACCATCAGTTGACAAAATTTAATAATCGATAAAACTTGAACTAATTATACAATTCCATTCAATTCGAGTATTTCGTTAGTTTCCTTTTTGAGTATTATTTTCTGTGCTTTCATCACACATCGTCTGCTCTTCAGTCTTGTCTTTTGCGGACTAAAAAAATGTAAACAACTCAAATAACACAGCTATTTATTTGTTTATTTATCTTATGATATATTTGCTACTTCATCATTACCAGTCACTGTGAACAAGAATAAATAATGTCTACCGATTAATTACTACTGAACATTCATTTACATTTGATTTATCTATTACGACATGGAAATTATATTCTAATCAGTATGTGAAAGTGAGTCGGAATACAAAAATATAATTGACATCATTTTTAAAATTTGATAATTTAAAATCAAACAAATATGCATAATAAATATTCCATGCTAATTATGCTATAAAAAATATCGCTTCTTTATTTTTTATTATCAAAACAGTAATATAAATGAAAATATCAAAGGATAAATAAATTGAAGGATACAGAGAAAACTATGTAATAAATTTAGAAAGCAGGCAATATTTTTTAAAATCATCGACAAACGGTTGATGATGTAACACCAAGTAAGCTTGCAGGTATCGAAAAATCCGTTGATATATGGAAAGCATGATCGATGATAGTAAATTTTGGTTTTATCAAATGAAACGGTAATTTTATTTCTCCTAATTCAATATCATATTCTTTCGATAGCCGACTGTTAGCAATCTGAAGATGAAATTTAATTTTACACGAATTTCATTAAAGTATTTTGAATATAAATTTTTTAAATAAAATTTTTGAAATTGTTGAAGTTAATTTCTAAATTATCAAAAATTTCAAATAAATATTAGTTTTATAACTTTATACATATTAAAGAGAAGAAATGTAAATGGAACTGACCTGGGAAATGAAGTCCTTAGCTAAATGAGCTAAATTATCCAATGCATCCGATGATAATCCAAAAGTTTGTTCTTTATCGATAAATTTCAACGATTGGATTTTAATTACGACACTAATTCGTTTACCTGATATTTGAACATTTCCATCAATTATAGTACTGACAATCATTGTACCAATTTTATCATTACTGTCATCAATATAGAATGCAGCTTCAAGTTCCAAATTCGCTCTTACTGTACCTGTAAAAAAAGAATCAATAATATATCCATATTAATGATATTCGAAGGCGAGAGAGAGGAACGGAGAAAAGTAATAGAAAAAACGAAATATATAATCGATCAATAGTATCATTCGTTTTGAACAAATTAATTGAAATTGAAAAGACAATTATTCAAGAAATAATACAAATATTTCTCTTTTACAAAGAAAAAAACTTTTCATTTTTATCATTTTATAAATTTAATGGTATCATTTGTGATGAAAAATAGATGATAATTGATTAATTATTTTATATGAGAAATAAAGAATCATTGATCTCTGCTACTTAACTTTTCCGTATGAGAATTTTGAATTAAATTTTGAGTTATCCCGTTTTTTGTATTTATTTTCGGGTATATTGATTATAAGCATTCCGTAACTAATAAAATATCAGCTAACCATTATTTTTAGCCAACAATATTATCGACGGTGCATAACTGGTGTAAATTTTCATATTTATTAATTTTTTCGGATATTTTTCTCGAACAGCAGGCATAATATCACCTATGCATATTCCTAAATCACCGAAAAGATTATCCTCTTTTTTATCGCTATTGCTATCACTATCGTCGTCAATATTTGTATTATCATTAACAGTGCTTCGTTTTCTTCGACGTTTCGCAAATTTCGCAAATGTTGCTGTTGAATTTTTTTCACTCCCATCAAGATCTTCATCATCCTGAAAGCAAAAAAATGAAATATTCAATATTTTATTCAAATTTTTGAAAGTATAGCATAAAAAAGAGAGAAAATAATAAAATAAGTTGTTGAGATTTTATTTTCGATTGAAAATATCATATAATTTATAATAATATAATTAACTTTGTACTATTAAATAATATTCCGTAAAATTCAAATATCTAATATTTCATTTAAGTGTATAGTACATAACAAAATTAATTATTTTATTGTTGTTATGACTGACAAATATAGTGACAAAATAAATATGCAATATTTTTAGCATAAATTTCAAATGAATATTTCGATGATTTGTAAATTTCGAATTGAATTGAATTTAAGTGGGAAAAAAAGAAAAGTATTACATTGATATCGAAATCATCAAATTCATCATAATCTTCACTACAAGTCGTCTTCAATAATGCACCTATTTTAGGTGTTTCAGGACCAATACGAAACGTGATAATTCCACGTCTGAAATTAATTTTATTTGTTTATCTTTTTTTCATTGATGGGTTTATCATTTTTAATTAATATAATTATTTTTTATAAATTTGAAAAAAGAATTATTACTATTTTAAAATTAATTTTCATTAATATATTTATATGTATAAATGCTTTTTCCTTATAAACACAGATTTTTATTAATTCATTTGAAAAATTTTTGAGTAAATTAAGTATTAAAAAATGAGAATTATTATATTTAAGTGATTATTAAATCTAATAAATAATAACTTATGAAAATAATATAGAAGCGAATTAGCTGTGTAATCGCTGATTAATACATCCAACATTCGTTCATTACTTTACCAGCAAAATGTTGTGGAAAATTCATTGGAAATGGATAAAATGGTATTTTATCCATTTCTCGGTACCAAATGCTGCTAGAAATCCAACTTGAAAATGGTCAGGTGTTGCAAATACCTTCGTTAAATGCATATTTAGTCTCATGTCTGATAAAATCTGCAACAAAATGCTTAATAATTTTAATTCAATAAATTACTTCTTAAAAAAATTCCAATAAATATCATTTTAAAAAAATCACTAATTTCGCAATAAAATAAATCATACATAAAATCGATAAAATAATACTTAGCAAATCAAAAATCAATATTTTTAATAAAATTTGAATAAATATCATTACAGAAAAATTTTTCATTTAGTAATAAGAAAGAAAAAATACACGAAATTAAATTTTGATTTTTCCTTAGTTATTAATTTGAACTTCTCCTTGAATTTACCCAAAAATGTTGAATAGAAAAATTCAGACAAACATCATAAATCATGCATATTCATTTTCTTTTTAAAATTTTCTCCAAAAACCTACCGCGCCAAAGTAATTGTTCAAATTGCTGACATTTGAACAGAAATCAATCTATTATTTGGATCACAATGAATACAAGAATCTAAATTTGACATTTCCATTTTCTTGTATGTCTGTATCTGATGTAGATGAAACTGATGATAAGTTAACATGCTGTAATTTTTCAGTATGTGATGCTGATGATAATTGATGAATCGATGAATTATCACTTGCTTTATGTATATTCTGAAAGCATAATACCAATTAAATCCTTTAGTTCATTTATTATTAATGATCACTGCTTGATAATTTTATTCCATAAATTCTTTTCCCCTTATTTTTTAAATTATTTTATAAATTTATCGATTTTTTTCGTAGAACTTTCAGACTTTTATCAATTATTTCTATTTTTTATTGCATTTGTTAATTAATTATTCAATTTTTGGGAATAATATTTTCAAGTTTTTCGTTTTTTTACGAAATTTTTTTGTGATTAAAAAGAAGAAAGCTCACATTATGCCTTTTTTATTAACCCTTTTTTTATTAACATTATATATATATATATATATTTCTTTCGTTTCTTAATGATTTCAATTCCGAATTTTGAAATAGTTCACTTCATAATTACAGCAAGAATTTTATTATCATTAAACTAACCGTTTTATTATCAGCTTTCAATAATTACTCTTTTTATTGTTATCATTTATATTAATAATACTAGATCTTATTTTGTAAAGTATATTTATGTTTCTCATTTACATCATTTTATATTTTCCGACCGATACTTTTATATATTATCATATCCGATAAATATATCACTAATATCGGATTAGGATACTAAAAATTTCCAAACTTGTTATTAAAACGAAGGATTGGTAGTTGTTTGATAATTTTGAATTTTTTAAAAAAAGAATCTTAATATTAACCTTTTTTTTGTTTACCACTTCTCTTTCGAATGATATTCTATATTTTTACAGTATTAATTTACATATACAATTACTGAATAAATTAAATTATAATATATAATAAAACTTACATCATTAATTAAATCATCCAATTTGAATACAATGATGCACTTGTCAAGCGAAATTGATTTTGATACGGTACGAAGCGGTGCATTTATCTTTTTTTCGATAACATTTCGTATTATTTTACAAAATCTCGATGGCAACTGCTTTCGGATTTGTTGTGCCACAATACCCTATAACAATAACAATTAAGTAATCAATTATATGATGTAACTTTGAGCAAAAGAATACATTCTTAATTTTACGAAAAATATTTTCTCAATAAATTAACACTTTACTTAATATTAATAAAAAAATTTCGTTTAAAAAAATTTTCATTCGTCTTTGTGTAATTATTCGATAAACATAATTTTATTTAAAAATTTGTTTCTTTGTTTGTCATTTAGGATGAATCCTTTTAATAGTTCATAATTTCATTTAATAGTTCATTCCAGCAATTTTTCAAGTTTTTAAGTAAAAGACATGTAGAACAACTTTATCTGGAATTATTTCGATTTCGAATATTTAATGTAAACAAAAAAACCGAATGTATTAATTATCATAAACAAAATTATCAGAAATTTTTTTTGATATTCGATTATTATAATATAAATAATCATCAATGGATGAAAAAATTTTATACATCCGTACAGTGGAATAACGAGTATTATGCAAGAAATAATAATAATGATTACCTAAGATATGGTAACTAATATCTAATTTAATTAAATTAGAAAATATAATTAAATTAAATTAGAAAGATCGAGATTTTTTTTTTCAATTTCAGTCTAATCAATGATGATGTTTTTGGAATCAAAACATATATGAATTTAAATTTCAGTTTAATCTGAATAATATATTTCATTCATTTCAAGAATTTTTATTTGAAAAAATTATGATAAGAAATTATTATTTTCTACATAATATCTAACTGCTGTAATTAATTACATATTAAGGGATAAATCATATTTCAATATTTTAAATATAATGTTGGCTTACTATAAATAACTTATCAACTTACCCGAAAGTTAGAATTAAAAATATTCCCTAAAAGGCTACCATTTTTGAAAAAAACATCGGTAAAACCGATAGATGTATAACATCGAATAATACGAACATACGACGATCCGTTTAATGTACGATGAACGGTTAATTGAACTGTTGAAGAAGTCTATAATTATTCTGATCTTTAACTTCATTATAAAAAATTTTATACCTCGCAAAAAACAGAACATCATATATAACCAATCAAAGATAACGTAATTGGCAATATAAGCCTAAGAGGCCAGTTTCCATTCAATGGATGGCCTAGATCATGAGAAATATAACAATATATCTTAAAGCTGGAATTGTCACGAGTGATCAAGGAGGAAAAAAGAATCATATTACAATTTGTATAAGTATCGACTTGAAAATATTTCAGAAATTTTAGACAGTTAAATTTTATGATCAACACAATGAACAACTTTAACCTGATAGAAACGAGTAAATATGGTGTTATTAAGTGTAACAGGTAATATTGCTCCAATTTCTCCTTCAAGATTTGCTTTTATCCTGAAAACTCGATATTTCGTACATAACAACTAATCGAATGATTTCCCTTCCTGCAGAAATTATAGCAAAAAAAATTATATATTATTTAAATATCAATACAATTCTTTTGAAAACATTGATTATTTTACATTTTTATATTTTATTGACAGCTAATAATTATTATCACGATTCTTTCAATTCTAGCTGTACAAAAATCACAAATGTTTTAAGTAACATAGATTACCTTTACAATACTTACTCAAAATCGAGATTTCGAATGGCGAGAATGAGACGATTAGGAGGTGCAGGACGAAGTGATACCAATTGTGGGCATCTATATCTTGAAATGGTCAGATTCGAAATTCTAATACAACCGTTAAGCTGAAATGAAATTTTTCTTGAAAAAATTATTATTTATGAAATTATTTTACTATTAATTCTCTTTTTTCGAATGAATTTTTTTTTTGATTTGAAAACAGAAAGTATTTTATAAAAAAAAATTAGTTACTTGTTGAAAACATTTTTTTGATGATGATATTTGAAGACGTCTAATTTCATCGTTGATAATTGGGCCAGCAAGAAGACTAGCATATGAGAAGCCTTTTGGATTAATCCGAAATTCTAGACCAGGTGAACCACGTGTACCATTTAATAAACGTGGATTAATATCATCAACATTTCTATAAAATAACATATATCATGTGAAGTTAGAAAATTATCTGTTAAGTTTTTTTTTCACTTTAATTAAGTTAATTTTCGAAATGAAACTTTGATAAAAAAAGTACCATTGTTTTGACGAGTATGCTAATTCAATTATATGCTGATTACTTCTTAAACTATAGCTTTTTTAATATTCGTTAAAATTATAATTACATTTTAATTGCTGCTTGCAATTTCCTTGACTTGAAACATTTTAAATCAAAACTAAATTAATTAAAGTTGTTCAGCAGTTACCCGTAATTTTTTCATGTCATTTATATTATTCTTATGTGTAAAAACATATCAATTTTATTCTAATCACCTAATTTTGATAATAATTTTATGACAATTTAGTAATTATGCTGAGAATATATTTCTAACTTCTCTATTTTCGAAATCCTGTTTTTTTTTAATTTCTTATTATATCCATTCTTAAATTATAACATGTCATGAGTTATTTTTTCAGGCTTAATCCAATCATTTTGCTGTCTATGTAATTATATGAATTAATTATATGAATCTCATATTATTAACAATTCAGTTGCAATTTATAAAATAGAAGAAAGATTTTTCAAATTGAAAAATAAATCAAAAATGCATTATTTTGAAAAAGAAAGGAGTAAGAAAGTAAATATGAATAATGATTAATTACAAACAAAATGGATATAATAAGAAATTAAAAAAAGGAAAAAGAACAAAAATTGAAAAATATATACGAAATTCACGAAATAAATTTCATGAATTTATTCAAAAACCAATTTATTCATATTGGCTTTTAATTTCAAATACTACCTTTTCACCTCTTTTCCACATTATTCTTCATACATCTATCTTTACTCTTTATAATTTCAATTTTTTATGAAAAATTTGAATCCCATGTCTAAAATAATGAAAATTCTGAAAAACCAAGAGAAGCAAATTTCCTAAATATACCAACTATTTCATTGGTCAGTACTGTTTTCATCATGTCATCAAAAATGAAATTAATAAAATGAAAAGTTTACTTCAATTGATCAGATTTTCGCGGTTGAATTCTTTTTATTTGATCAGTGGCTGATGTTATTGGTTGTAATTGAACATCACCATCCAAATATTTTGTTTTGAAACCAAAGCAACCAATAATGAGTGGGAAAAGCTGAAAATTTTTGAAACTAAAATTGTAAACTTTTAAAATATAAGAAATTTTTTTCAATACATATTCGATATTGTATTTAAATAATAACGATACTATAAATATAAATAATGATTTTGATAATATTTTCTTAATATTAAAATCAGTTATGAATCAATTTGAAGGGTAATGATTAATTTTATGTTCATTCATAAAAATAATACAAACATTATAAATATTGTATTGTAACGGTTAATTATAAAATTAAAAAGTTTTAAAAAATTCAGTAAAATTATTCATTTAACAAATTAACTTGTTTTACAAAACTATTAACAGAGAAGACAATGAAATGATAACATTTTTTTTCTTTGCATTATTAAATTATTTTTGCAAAATTGGAAATTTAATCATACTGTGAAAAAAAGAATAAATCTGTTAATTGCGTACAAATAGTTCATAAATATCGATAGACAATCGATAATTTGTATTTCTTTTTTGATAGGAAAAAATCACTGCTTTCAAATGAAGTTCCAAGTGGAATTGACGAAGCGATAAATTACAAAGAACTCGTCCTGTCAGGCCTTATTGATATTCATGTGCATTTCCATGAACTAGGTCAAGAACATAATGAGACTATATATATAGGCAAAATTGAAGCTGCGGAAGGTGTGAAAACTGTAGTTTGCCAGCCTAATACTGTTTCAGCAATAAATCGTAGAGCACTTGAAACTTCACATCTGAACGTTGGGTTCTACGCTAAAACCACCACCTTGGAGAAAAGGTTGACTGAAATGGCATTCTTGGAAGAAGAAGGGACAAAAATTATCTGAGGATTTTGGATTTCAAATTAGTAAAACTGATAAAGTTTGGAAGTTGGACTTGAAAGCACCTTTGATCAAATGAAAGCAAAATGAATGAATAAAAAATAAAGCTGATTTAGCCGAGAAGCTTCTTTTTTGTGTGAATGATCCTAGAGATGATAATAGACGATGACTTACAATATTTAATCAAAAGATTAGTTATCAGAAATAGGACAAGAGGACTTTCAGATTTTGAAATATTTCAGACAATACACATAATAAGCTTTAATCTCTTCTAACACTTCAAACGATTAACATTGATTTCAAACATATACAACAAACTTTATTAGCAGATAGAAAGATGTAGGAACAAAGGCTCTTTGTACTACGATTTTGATAAATGATTCATTTATCTGATAAATATTACAAATTTATGCTATGCCAAACATTTTGATATAATTTGATTATATTTATATCATAAAATATTTCTGTTCTATCGACACATAAAATAAAAATAGTTTTTTTTTAAATTTCCTTTTCTTTTTTAAATGAAATAAAAAAATCATTGAGCGAATTATCAGTAAGCATCACACACTAATTTCATCATTTTCTATAAAAAGTAATTTAAGAAATATTTTCTATTATGGAATTATTTGATTGTATATTTGCTATCATTATCACCATCATCATTTTTAGCAAATATAATATAAAACGAAAAGAATATTGTTATATAATTATTATCGTTATTATTATTATTATTATTATTATTATTATTATTATTATTATTAATATTACTATTATTACTATTACTGTTATTATTACTGTTATTATTATGATTATTATTATTGATATCGTGTATTGTCATTATTTTTGATACATGAATTTTTGAATGATTATTCAAACAAAGGACAACATCACTATCATTGCTATTATTTTCATTATTTATTTATTCACCATTATTATTATTGGTATTGCCGTTATTATTAATTATTACCGTTATTATTATCACTATAAGGTCATCATTATTCCTAATGGATAATTATATAAATGAAAGTTAATACTATCATTCTTGTTATCAGTATCATTATCTTTGGTGGATAAATTCATAGATAATTAAGTAAGAGAAAAACAATGCTATTATTATAATTATTACTGTGGATATTAGTTATGGTAAATCAAATTGCTCTCCGTTCAGCTAGTTCAATTTTAGCTATTATTTAATAATTATCATTGGAATAAACAGTATTTCATGATTTAATTTTAATAATTTTAGATTTGAAAAAAAACAAAAAAGCTGTTGATATAGTCTTAATAGATAAAAAATTTGAGCTTTGCAATTTCTAATCAATGCAACAATTAATCGAGAAATGAAGCATTTTAATTAATCAGTTTAAATATAAATCTCTTGAATATTTCTTAAATAATTTTTGTTACCATAATTTTACCACAATTCATAAAATCCTGCAATATTTTCATCCATTTTTATTTTAATCTGTAGCATTTCTTTGACTGATTTACTCATTAAATTTCATATATTATTTCTTGCTATTTCAAATGTCACTAATATTTAACTGTTATTTATAATTCACTCTGATTTACGTTGATGCTTATCCGACAATTTTCAAATATCAAAAATAATAATTGATAATATTAATGCATTAATTATTAAATATTAATGCCTAACAACATTAAAAATATCAATTAAGTACTGATGATTAGCGAACATCAATGCTATTAATTATCAAATACTAATAACTAAAAAATTCTAAGAATTTTAATTATAGTGATTAACAAAGATCGATAATATCAATTATGAAGCATCATTACATGAATATTACCGATTAACAATATTATCATTTATTAAATATCAGATGTCAATAATCAAATTTCATTCTATCATTTCTTATATTTTAATTATTTAAAATAGATAACTATTAACTCTTACTTCTTCATTTCATCTATTACACTTTTATTCCAGTATTAAATTTCTTCAGTAATTTAGAATTACTGAAATTTTAACAATCCTAATTCTAAACTCTAAATAATGGGAAGAACAATAGACCGCATATATTCAATTATTCTAAATGGTACCAAAGGTGGAGCAGTTTAAGGACCACGTGTACAGGTAGACGAAAGTTATAAAAGAAACAATGCAGGGAATTATTCTGAATTACAACAATTTTGCAATAAAAGATTTTTAATAAAAGAGATGATTGTACTGCAACAGAATAACAAAAACAAACAAAAATCCAAGTAGGTACCCTTCTAAGAATAAATTTAGCTTAGGTTTAAGGATTATCCATTAGTTGATGACTACTTTCATATTGGTACTATTATCATATCACATTCTAAAATTTTTCATGCTTCAAATTCTTCTCAAATTGATATTTCGAAACCTAGGTGAAGAAATTTTCTGATATTCTTAAATATCTCTAAAAAGTTTCGCTACCGTATAAATCTAAATGCATGTATTTACATATATGTTTATGTCTATGAAATTATATGTTTGTTTTACAACTTATTAATGTCATGTGTTTATTATTTGCTTATATCATATTTCATATTAATGTTTTATCAATAAATAGATAATTTTATGATCTCGAACATGAACAACTTATATTACACTTATATTACATACATTTTATGAATAATTATGCATTTAAAAAAATGTAAACAAATTGTCTTACTAGCATAGCTAAACATTATTAATTCATTGATTCAATATGTAGATTTGAAATTAAAATTTATAACTTTTGTTTATATCTCCCAGAATTGTTTTTAATTTCTATCATTTTTATTGCATAAATTTCAAATAATTTCCGGTAATTCAAAGCTTCATTTTATGTCTTTTATTTTATTTTAATTCAGTTAGAAATTAGATTGAATTTCCTAAAATAAGTTAGGAATTTTAAATATCGCATATGTATTCGACGGTTTATTTTCATTTCAAAAATATATTATGGTCCTGATAGTAGTACAACTTTATTATTTTTTAACGTTGAACTTTATTAATTTATAATTTCATACAGTAATTCGTAATCTTTATTTTGATTGATATTTTTGATTATATAATTAATTCGTTCTATTATCATATATTATTCAAAATATTTATATCTAAATTATCACTTACCGTTATTATTTCCATCATTTTATATCACTTCAATTATTATTTTTTGTCCTTTAATTGAATCGTCTAATATTCTTCTTCCAATCAATCATGTGTTTCCATTTTAAATAACATCCAATCGAATGATACCACTTTCCTTTAAAGATAATAATACTTAACATTAAATTTTTAATCCATTTTTTTCTTTGTATTTATTTCATTATATTATTTTATAATCTATTTTGTCTCTCATTAAATTTAAATCAATCTAATTTATATATTTCAATTTATCTGAACCAAATATGAATATTTCCCTTTCAATGCTCTATCTCAAGTGTCAGTAGCAACAGTAATTTTCTTTATAACATTTCCTTCATCAAACTTACATTTATCATGGATCATCCATATAGTATTCCTTAATTTTTTTTACATAAATTTAATAAAATTTAAATTCCATTACTAATTTTATTAATCAATCCATCCTATATACTTAAATTGAATCGTCTAATATTCTTGAATCAAAGTAATATTTGAAATTTTTCCGTATCTCCCTTAACTGATTGTTATTTCATAATCGTCATACTTTTATGACGGCCCACTAGCATACCGTTTCCTCCTGTCTTATTTTCTGTTGTTTCAATTGCTATGTCATTTCTCATGATTCATAATTGCGATTACTGTTTTGATTACTGTACCGTCTCCTCACGAAACATAATTTTGACTATTATTCTAATTAGTTCAATACACGGCACTAAAATATCATAACTAAAATCCGATTACTTTCAGCTGACATAACGTTTTCTTATGATATACAACTCTGATTACTGTCCTAGCTAGCATACCGTTTTATCATGATTCATAATTCTGATTACTGTTTCAGCAGACGTATCGTTTCCTCATAACTTGTATTTCTAGTTACTATTTCAGTCAATATATTGCTTTCTGATAATTTATATCTAATCACTGTTTCAAATGGCAACCAATTCGTAGTATTTATTGTAATATATAAATAACAATAATAATCCTATTTCCTCTCTTTCTTGAAATTATTTTCATATTGATCATTCAAGATGTAGTAATTTTTAATTGCTTTATAAAATTAGATTTGAACAAATTACCATTTTCATTTGTTTAATAATCGTTTTTCAAGTTTTAATGCTTTAATTTTTTTACTTAAACTATTACCATTTTATGTTAAGTAAATCTAATAATTTTGTATTCGTTTTTACTTTCCTCTCTTTAATGCTTTTTTGTTTCAGTTACTTTAAATTTTGCTGCCGATAATTCGAATCGAAATATTAGCAATCTGGAAATTTAAAAATCAATTATAAATTAAGTTTGACAATGTATAATAAATATTGTGTATAAATAAGCAAAAACAATCAACACATTAATATACAGCAATCAAAAAACTGAGGACTACATACCGTATCTGTTGAAAGTTGTTAAAAATCATTTTATCTTAATCTTTATAATAACAATTTATGTTGCTATTATCATAAATAATAATCACTTATGAACAACTAAATTGATCAGTTATTTGAATTTTATGGAGAGCTCCTTTTTTGGAAATATTTGAATGATCGATTTGATTTTTTCAAAAAAAGATCTATCTCATAAAATGTTTATTCAATTTTCATTCATTTTTCAAACCGGATATTATATATATTTGTTTATTGGACTAATCCAGTAGCTATATTATTTTAAATTCTGATTTATAAACAAATTTTGCCTTCAATTGATTTTAAGGAATTCCAATAACTGATTTGTTTTTAGATAATTAATTTGTAGATGAATGATCTAGAGTTCTGATGGGAAATTTTACACTAACTTCAAAGATGATACGAATTAATGAAATTGGTATATTCATCAAAACCAATTATTCTGATATATAGAATCCCTAAAGTTATTATTATCAAATATTTTATGCCATAGAAATTGTGATTGGATATGTTTATCATGGATATAATTATTATTCATGTTTTCGAACTAATGTTTTGTGGTTATACTTTAAGAAGTAGAATTAATCTCATATTACTATTGTCGTATTTATATTACTATTGTCATGATATTCAAAATTTCAAAACTTGTCCTTAACTATTACTAAAGATTAATAGCAAATTAATATAGGAATGTTTTCTTCAAAGATTCAGTTTTCGGTAAAATGAATGAATATAAAAATTCATCATATAGCAAAAAATTTTTTGAAAGTTACTATTTCCTACTGATTAAAATTTGCAATCTCATTTTGTATTCCTTTTGAATTTTTGTCGAATACTGAAAGATCAAAAGTAAGCAAAAGAATCAAAAAAAAAACGAGAGAGAAAAAGACTAATTTTTCTTTTGAAAAACGGAATACATTATCTATTCAAATGAATTATCCAATATGAAAAAACATGAACAGTATGAATAAAATGTGACTACGGTAGATAATAGTAAAAAATATGGTGTTGCTTAATAAAAAGGAATAAATGTTATTTGATTAAGAAGTATATATTACTGACTGTGCTAAATGATTTTTTGTAAAATTTTCAAATCAAAATATTCAAATCATTAATTTTAGCATTTGTCAAATTTCGTATTATATTTGTTAATTATTTTTTTCCTAAATTCCCTCTTCTTTTTCATCTTAATATTATAAAATTTGCAATAGATAGCAAAATTTTAACACAAATAACAATTCAAATTTTCAATTATTCTGAATTGTTTTAAAGGATAGGAGAGAATAAAGTATCGGGAATATTTAAACCTAAAAGCTAAGATAATTAGAAAGTAAAATTTGAAAATGAAGATTAGTTAATGAGGACAAATACATGATTTTCAGAAATTGAAAATGAAAGGTTATATTTTATAGACTAAATATTTGATCACTTCAGATGTAAGAATAAATAAATGGCAACTGGTCAATTCAGGTTATTATCAATGATTAGAACAAATGACCATTCTTTTATCATTCTGATTTCTTCGCCATTCATTTCTCTTTTGCCCGCCTTTCCCCGATAAATATCTGATACAGAAAAGGCGATAAAATAATGGAAGAAAATTGGTATAACAAATGGGAAGGATATTTGAAAGAAATGCTAAAAATTACTGCCACTATATATATATACATAATCACAAAAGAATATTAAGAGAAAGATAAAGAAAAAGAAAAAGAGAACTTAAATGAATAATTAAATTTTGATGAATAAAAACTGGTTTTCAATCTTTTCGCTTGACTGGAACAAAATACTTCTTCGTTTCCATAAACATTAAATTTATTTTAAAAAGAAACTTTGCCATTTATGAAATTTACAAAAAAGAGAGAAAGAGAAATTTTTCAATTTATCACTGCAACAAATGTAAACATTACTGATTCCAATCTTTTCAATTTCTTTCTTCCTTAAAATTTACAAAATTAAACTATAGCTAATTTCCTTTCGGCTTAAATTGACGTGAATTTTTTTCATAAATAATTATTGCATTTAAGATGAAAGATGAAAAAAGGGAATCATCTATTTAAAATTCTATAAAATTAAGCAAAATTGTCGTATAAATTGTTGCTTTTAAAATTTTAATAGAAGATTTTTTTGTTCTTTCACAAATAATCACAATAGTTGAAATTAATTATTTCTTTATAAAATGGATTATTTTTTTTCAAATATAATTTTTTTCGCTTAATATTTTTGGGCATGAAATTCTTATCTTTTCGGTGACATAACAAAAAGGAACAAGATCCATTTGGTATATTTTTAAACGAACAGTTAAAAAGAAACAAAGAAAGAAACATTAAATTTAGTATCATGAAATTATAATAGGAATTATTACTTACTGAGATTACCAACACCTGTTTAGAATATTGTTATTATATTTATTTATGAAATACAATAATATTTCATCGGATAAATGATAAACGTTTTGGTTCTTAAATGATAAATAAAATTATAATGGACTTATGCTTAGGGGTTGGGATAAAATCAGGCTCTTATTTTGTTGTTGAATCAGACAGAATACAAAAAAAAATGGTTTATCTCGAATCCGATAGATTTAAAAATCGTTTATTATTAGATAAATTTAATTTATGTACAAAAGATTTTGCAAAAATTAAATGATAAATTTTAACAATACCAGACGAATTAGCAGTAAATAAAAATTAATAACTTGAAAAAAAAGAAACTTTAGATAATTTTCAATTTTTTCTAAAAATAAAAAAAGATCATTAAAAGCAATTGACATTGATTGTTAAGAAAAAAAAGGAGAAAGTGTATAATTCTTGCAGAAGTTATTAATTTATGTACAAAACACAATAACTTAGTGACAGTAAGTCTATTAATGAAGAGATAAAAAATTGTTTCATTTAGCACTTAGTCATCAATGACATAATTAATAATAAACTACAAATTAAGAATAAATAATAATAAACTATAAATTAAGAATCTTAATTACTAATTATCGAAAACTAATATTAGTGACGTGAAGAACACATGTGGAAGATATCTGTTACCACATTTGTAACGCAAAAAAGCTTAATATTCGTAATTATTCATTAAATAAATTAAAGTTTAATGAGACCTCTTGTCATCAAAAAACTCTACGACGATTATGATCCACTGTTCTGAAATTTCAAGTTTTTTCTTGAAAATCTATTTTCGCTCATCTAATGATAATCTATATCTTTAAAACTTTTTCTCGACCATATTTCTCCTCTAGTTGTCAAAATGAAACATTGAACGATGTATTGCAGTAGCAAAGTTATATAGTAATATTTAGAATTGTAAATCAATAACAATTAACACAAACTATAGTTAGTATTTTGTAGCTAGAACGTTCTATAAATTAGCAACTTTGAAAATAAATATGGAAAAAAATCACATGTTTTATTTTGATTGTTTTCAAAATAATAACAATTGATAATAATATTTGAAAATAAGTAATGCAGATATTTCCAAATCGTTATCTCTCAGTTTTTTTCTAATAACTGAATAACTTTCTGATTTTCTACGTAATTATAGAAAATTGTTGGAAAAAAAAACAAATTTCTCGGAATATTTTATAACTGTTAAGACAAAATCATTTTCAATCTTCAATCAGAAATTAGCATTAAGAATATTTTGAACAGACTGCAATCATCATAACATTTTTACCGTTATCAAGAACTCTGAAACTGAATTTTGCAAACAGATTGTGCTAAAATACATGATTCAATATTGTAGCAATAGAACATTGAAAGTTTGATTATTATTAAAAGAAAACGATTCGTAACATGAAAATAATTTCGCAATGAATGTTGAATTTACATAGCATAATGAAACGATGCATTACTCTATAAACAGATAAGAACATAAATAAACATAACAATAAAAGATTAAAAGTTCAGTCTTCTTGATATTATTACTTAAACAAATAAAAATAATTTCTATTATCTGTGAAATAGTAACCTGACTATCTGACCAAAAGACAAATCTATTATTTGCAAGAAATTAATGCACCATTATGTCCAGACCGACATTACTTTTGCTCAATTAAACCTTGACTGAAATAAACCTCAAAATCTGCAAAATAACTAATTCATACAATTTTTAGATAAACAATGAAAAAACTCTAAAAATATGATTTTAAATTATCAAAAACATGAGGATAAATTTAGCAACGATTATTATGAATGCAACGTATCTAAATTTACTAACCAATCATAAAATGAATTATTGAGAAATGAACAAAAGATGGATTACAGCAAAAAGAAATAACAATATGGCGATGAATGCAATAAACTCTAATGCTTGCAAATACGATAATGCGGAAATAATCCTAAACAATCAAGTTAATGATAACGGAAATCCATGCATGTCAATATAGTGGAGTACCACTTGCGTAGTGACATCTAAAAAAAGATTTTGAAGTCTAAAAAATCAGTAAAGTAAAGCCTCAGAATTGAACGCATTAGCAAACTTAGATCTCATTATTCTGCATCAGAGGTTATGCCTAAAGTATTATATCAAAATTATGTTTCAATAATAAGAAAAAGTCCTAAACAAAGTTGTAATCAAGTTATCAATGTATTATTTATAGCAATTTCCATTATTGTAACTTAACAAAATTTCCACCTATTGCCGCATTCGCGGCAAAAAACGAATGTAGTCATAGGTTCATCTGCACTTCGCGTCTGGACTTGTGTATACGTACAATTTTTCTTACCACATTTACCACATTTAAACATATCGGATGGAGTTCCCTCCTGTACTGCCATTTGATACTCTTCAATTGCCTGACAAATTATTTTTTATTAATAATTGGAATTTTAATTTCTTATTAAAATTTCGGCAAATCGCATAATGTATTTCATAGCAGTAATGCTACTCACGAGTAACGGATCTAAGGCAAACAGTCCAATTTTCAAGTTAATCGGTATAGTATTTCTAACCACCATAATAAATCGAATAAACAAACAGAAAAGTTCCACCAAAGAAATTACTGGTATCAGCAGATAAATCAATTCTGTGTAATATGTCTGTCCATTAGAAATAATAATCAATTTCATTTCTTTTTCATATTCTATTTAGATAAAACATAACGTTCCAATAGATTATGGTGAACATTCATTATCCCAGTGTTTGAAAAAAATTTCGAAAACTAATTCAGTTATTCAAACCTGTTTCGTGAATTTTTCTCGCTGCGCTTTCATTTCATCTGATGCCATTTCATCAGCTGTCATTACTGCAAATCTGCAATCAAAAAACAGGTAAAATGTGGAAGTTGCTAATTAACACTAACATACATGAAAAGTTTGACAAATAATTCAAAAAAAGGCAAAATGAGAGAAAAAGATGAAGAATTAAAAAAATGTTTCTTCTAAAATTTCAAAACAACATACAGCATAAATATGAAAATGTAAAACGAGTTTTAGAAAAAATACAAGACTAAAGCGAGATAGATTATCACTTCCATAACAGTTTCGTCATTAAGTGTAAAGATGGTGAACAAATATAAGCAAAACAAATTCAACCGTTCATATTCTTGGATGCATTTTACAAATTATTATACCTGCTAGGAAACTTTTTTCAAATTGTAATATTGCTGTGAAATAACATCTGCTACATTTTTGAAATATATTCAACTTTCTATGCTTCACAGAACAACTGATATCGGAAAATCCCAAAGATACTTTTTTTTTCCGCCAAGAACAGAACCATATAAACGCAACTTCTATTACTCGTAGTATTAATTTTTAAATTACTATTCTACGAATTGGAATTAGATATGAAACATTGATTAGTCAATTTATAGAACGCTATAAAAAGCTTTTGCAACCCTTTTACTTAGAAATAAAATTCTGAATGCCAAAAGTAATGATATAATCACTATCGCAACCAAGTGGTAATTTCAAAATAAAAATTTCATTTAACTGCAGAGATTTCCTACTTCATTCTAAGTTAATGAATCATAAATGAACTAGAAATGAACCAACCTGAATTACATTGATAACAGTGTAAAATAAACCCGTATCAAATCTCATTTTAAAAATAAATGAACTGATGCAGTCTCAAACATTCTCAGATTCTTTCATACCATATATACATACAAATTTTGTCTTTCTTTGTCCGTTCTCTTTTTCTAACTTTTTTTGTTCCAGTTCATTACCAGTGGTAGCCTAGCATCAAATTATATATTTTTTTTCAAATTTTCTGTTATTAATTATAAAAATGACTATGCAGAAATCAACAAATACTTTTCAGGAGTTACAGCACCAATCAATAAATTTTCACGGAGAGCCAAATTCTTTTTATCACGGAGATTGAACACTCTACTTCGGAGAGCTGCTTTATATTTCTCCGAAGTACCACGATGCACCTGAACATACATGCAATTACTTCTTCTTAATGCAGGCGTTCTACTTTTTGAAGATTTTAATAGCCGAGAATCTATAAATTCATTCAATTTCATCACGATAATTATTCTGATACATAAAATATTCCACATTTCCTGCACCACTATTTAAATATGTAAAATAATTCGTTTACCTGAAAAAAATATAATGCTGATTCTGCTAGTATAGTTTTGAAATAACAAAAAAAGGTTTTACCTCAGTTTTAGTACATAGTATTTAGATATCACGGCTTAATGTCACTAAATATCAGTTGATAAAAATCATTTCATTTTCTATGAACTAAGTTCATCTGAATAAATATCAATTCACATTTTAAAAATTAAGCGCGTTATATTTTTTAAAATATATTTTATTTTTTAAAATATGACGTAACTGAATGCTATTGAAGAGTTTTTTTTTTTTTTTTTTTTTTTTCACATGCACATATAAATCAGATGCTATACTTTTAGATCGGCCATTATCAAGAAATTGAACTTAGTATTCACAAATTCAAAAACCTTCTACCTCAAATAATTTTCTTTCAGTTCGAATTGCTAATTCTTCAGGATCAAGAGTTCCATTGGGCAATTCTTTCGAAAGCAGAGCATCAAGAATCATTGTAGCGCACTTATTTCTGACCTGTAAAGATAACATAAGTAAAAAATAATCAAAGAAAATAATGAAAACACATTTAAGAACTGCAAAAATTTGATCTGAAAAAACTTTTCAAAAAATAAAAGTAGCGAAACTAATAAGGTATTTATCTTATTCCATTATATGCATTAATAGATTAATGGGATTAAATTAATCAAGACCTCATCACTCCACTATTTAACAAAAATTCGAAATAATTACTGGCATACCTCATCAGGAAGTAGCTGTTTTCTGGCTGTATGTGAGGATGTTAAAGAATTTGTCGCATCGGAAGCAATAATCTTTTGCGGTACTGAAGACTGTGATAAATTTTTGGAATTTCCATTAAATGCAGTTGAAGAAACCGATCCTGATGAACTGCTCTTTGTTATCGCATCTTTCACATCACTCTTATTATTACTTGTTTTATTCGCCAATAAAACTTTCCACTCCTGAAAAATAAGCTAGTACAGAAATTACAAAATTCGAATGAGAAACAAAGTAAAAGTAAAAAAAAATACAATGTCAGAACAAACTGAACAATCTACTAAAAGATAGAAAAACTAAGGCATCAACAACATTATCAAATTACTTAAATGGAATGACTGCTGAATGATATAAACAATGTAAACTGTTGTCCATTTGCTAAACAAGGAACAACGAATAGCAAACAGAAATTGAGCATATTTTCCAATAGTTAGGAATTTTTTTATTTTGTGCAATGTCGATCAATTTACTGTACTTGAAACATTCTGCGTCATTATTTATGTAATAATTTGACATCTTAGATTAATCATTTGCCAACGCAAAAGCATTATGTGCTTATTAATGCTGCATAATTGACATTTATCGATTTCTTTATTCCAATAATATATCCCATAAACATCACTTTTTACAATTTCTTCACAAATAAAGCATTTCGGAAACAAAAAAAAGAAAAAATGAATACTGTTTAATTACATGTTACTGTACAAACCAATCATATCCATAACTTAGATGACTTTTACTTGATTGGTAATACATGTGCAAAAAAGAAGGACTGAAAAGAAGAGCAGAACTTTATGTTAAAGGATTTAAAAAGTTATGTCCAGTACGAAGCATGTATCGTTTCTTTTTTTGCCATTAATCATCACTTTTTACAAAGAATATCAACTAACATGTATAAAAATATGAATTGATAAACATTGTTATATAGTGAAATGATAGTATATCACTCTTGCACTTGTCGCTATGAATAAAAAAAACAACTCTTAACAAAAATAAAATTAGAATAAGTCGTTCCAAAAAATAAAACAGTTAACTGAACGAACATTAGATACCTTAATCAAAGCTTTGGCTCTTTTGGCAATATGTTCGTCGCTAGTTTTCTTTCGTAAATCATTGATTGTCATACCGATACGAGTCTTCTAAAATTATTGTTAGTAATAATATTTGAATTTTCGTAGTTTTAACATTTTCTGGTAGTATATAAGAGGTGTAGAGCATAAAAATGAACCTACAGTAAGGATGTTTATATCGACAGGTAATGCCGATAACGCATCTAGCAATTCCATTGCATCATCCATCTAAAAATGACAGATAAGCATGAAGTTTAATCTTTTTTCGATAATTCTATTAATGTTACTTTCATAGATAACACAATTATTATCTGTAATAGATACATATCAGTAAGGATACGACTTATGCCTCTTATAATACTGATAATTCGACTCTTACTTCGACACTTAAAGAATTTAGAGAATTGTACCTAATATTTTCATTAAAACTGAAATTTAGCATACTATTTTTGATTATAAATATCATATCTACATTTACACGTCAACAGAAAATTTGCACCGAATGAATGAAACATATTAACCTATCAAATTAAATCAAAATTCCATATTTATCATATAATGCGGTATAATGTGAGAAAATGAAAACGATATTTAAATCAAAACTATGCAACAAAGAAAAACCTGCCGAAATGAAATTATATATAAAAGTGAGTAATGCAGTGAGGAAAAATTATGTCATTAAAAGTATCAATCGTAATAGAATAATCCGGAAGAATTTAACGTTTTTATTTTATTCTGATAAAAAAATAATAGAAATTCTGTGCGACTAACTGTCTTAGTTCCCTGTATCATTCGTTCAAATTTCCTGCCAATTCGTAGCACTTCTTCTTCACAAGATGCCATCTCGAAATCACGCAAAATACAACCACATTAGAAGCTGACTGAAAATCCAACTTAAAGGATTAACAAAAACGCAGCCCGCATTTTTACAGACAGCCATTATGCAATACGGCTATTCTGGTTGAAAAAATTTTAGTACGAATTCCCGCAGAATGATGTTTCGAGCACTTCGAATTGATGATTAGTCTGATAAGAACGTCATGAACCTTAATATTCAGCCTGTTTCAAGAAAATGAAATTATTTAACACTAACTGGACCAGCTGTGGTGGTGATATTAATTAGTCGCTAATTGGCAATCTTTTAAAGCTGCAGAAAACGTTATCAGTGATATGCTATTCATCTTGATTATGAAAGTCATCAATGGTAATACCAAAATGGTTAATTAGAATTTGATCCACTTCGAGTAAAAAAGCAAAGCTTGATTATTCGGGAGAAGTAAGCAAATTCTAAGCCTCAGCACCGAACTGAAAATCAGAGGGTTTTTCCTCTCTTTAATTTTACGCACAGTTATGTGACATATTAAGCATCAACAAAAAATTTTTTATTTCATAAACAATAAATAAATCTTTTTAATTCACTGCAAAATTATCACGAGAGAATTAGACCGGCAGTTAATGTCTTTTTTTTTATTTCCCATTAACATTTGTGTAATATAAGAGCAAATCAATAAAGTATTTTACTTTGTCAATGAAAAAACTGGTACAGGAAAGCATAAGAATAATTTTATCAATGCGACGGAGATATTTCAAATGATATTCAACCTAGGAAACGGACAATAAGTATCATATTTAAGAAATGCAAGCTAATACTAAATCTGTTACAAAATAATTTGAAATAATAATTAATGAAGAATTATTGGAAAGTGAATTTGCTTATATTTTCTCCCTGTAAAATCGGTTATGCAACCTGAAAACAAACTGATCACATGAGAAGTTGAAAACATAAGAATTTTCAAAATTACTGCTTTCAATATCAAAGTAAGGAGATAGATGAAGTAATAAAATTACTTGCTGATGAAAAAAAAACATGTTAAAACAAAAAAATTATCAGCTGTTATCATGGATCAAATGATTATTTTATTAGCTGGGAAATAGTTCTTTTCTACTGCATAGATATATATATATATATTTGAGGTGGCTGCTGTAGTTGCTGCATGTGATTCGCAGCGGTAAGCTGACTCTGCTGCAGTAATGCCGTCAAGTGTGGTTGATAATAGGCGAACGGATTGAGCAACTGCGCCAATGCTGCTTGCACCTGTTACTGCATATATATATATATATATGATTATGACTACAATCCAACAACTTGTCTGGACAGAATTTCGTAATGAAATTTAAAGTGCTCTTCAATAAATGATGCTATAAAGAAGTAGGAATGATCATAGCCTTCTCGATACCTTATTCCAATTTGAACCTAAAGAAATATTAGTCTTTTATGATGAAAAGAAACACAAGAAAAATAATACATCAAAATATAAAGTAAAGCCTAATTGTAATCCTAATTGTAATTTTAAACTGCATTATTCCGCATACAGAATAATATGTATGCGCCTGTACTGATCTTAGGGATATTGCTTTTATAATGAACATAAAAAAAGTTCCTTAAAAAAAATTGACCCCATTCTTTAAATGATTGTGAGGACAACAAATCAAAGAATACCTTATCATTGTTGATGCTTTCCAATTTTTGTGGCAGCAACTGTTCCTGGGACAAAAAGTTATCTGCTGTACCTTGATCAATTAAGATTTTCCTTGATTCTCCATTATAACTTTTTATTACTTCCACAGAATCATAAATTTTCCAACTTTCTTTCGATGGACCGAGATAACCAAGGAATGCCTATAATTATCATTGTCACTTCACAATGCTACAAAAAATACAGATGAATGATCATTCGCCATTTTTCAATTTTATAATCAGTGCAAAAAGATTCAAAAAATGTTATTGTCTTTTATGGTTTGTAAATCTAAATACCATAGAGAATCTTAGAAAAAAAATTAAAGCCTTTATACATCTTCCTTCGTAAGGATGCAATTTTTTACATGTTTATATATTTGTATATGGCTGAGAACATTTTATCAATTAAATATTACTCATATTGACAACAAACCTTCGTTCCCCACTTGCAATTCATCGGGTTACAAATAGGGGCAAATGCTGAGATACTTAAAAATTTTTCTGGATTTCTGAGACCAATTACTATTGCGCCATGTCCGCCCATACTATGTCCCATTATTCCCCATTGATGCGATTTGAAAAACGTGAAATTCGATCGCAAAACATTAGGCAATTCATCTACGATGTATGTATACATTCGATAATGCTCACTCCATTTTGGTTCCGTCGCATCCACGTAAAAACCAGCACCTAGAAAAAAAGAACCCAGTCACCGGAAATGTCCTTTATTATTGGATATAAATTCCTAAAAGCAAAAAAAATTTCGTGTAATTTCTTTCATTTTAAAAAACTTTTGAAATTAAGAGAGAAAAATTAGATTTGATATGATCTGAAAATTTATTGAAAACAAAAACCAATTTATTAATTAGTGGTGGAAGTACTACAACAGAGTAAATAAGTTGTTGATGGATCAACGAAAATTTTGAGGAAAAAGAAAAAAATGAATCAACCTTTGCCGAAATCCCAACAATCGGAATCACCGGAAATGTCAACACCTCTTGGGCTGGTATCTGCATTAACGACTATCATTTTGTATATGGTCGCAAAACGCTGGAAGCCACTTTTCTCGATAAAATTTGCTTCGGTACATGTAAGACCTGATGAAATAACTTCTTTATTTATAATAAAAGCAAAACCCTTAATGCTATTATCAGAATTTTAACTTCGGAGTTTTTTAGTTGCAAATAATATGGACCTTAACCATAATTAAATATCTTTCTCTTTTTTTTAACTGTAGCTGAACGAATTTTCCAATCAAAATTCAAGCTCTACGTTAACAAATCTCTAAAGTATCTGATATATCATAAATAGAAGTATATTATTTGCAAGGTAGAACAAACGAACTCTTCATAATTACAAAAAAAAAAAAAAAATCCCAAAAATATTCTTTTTTCAGTGTTCGATTTAGATTATTATAACATATCTCATATATTATTATGATGACTTACCTGAAAGATATATCAAAACTGGTGCTGCATTTGTATGCTTATCTGGTATGTAAATACCAAATTTCATCGTACATTTCAGCGTGTAGCTATAAATATTGCGTTTAACAGGATGTCCAAATAGATATCTGATAACGTTGAAAAAACACATTCATAATGAAATCTGATAATGTTAACTCTGGATTTTTTTAATCAATTTTAAAATTTGAAAAAAAAAGTCGAATTTATTACTATAAAATCATAAAATTTCAAGTAAATAAGCAAAAAAAAATTGTGCTATTGTTATTTTTTAAATATAAATTCATGCTACGAAATGAATACTTCCCGTGCATAAATTTCAGATTATGATAAGTAATAACTACTATTTTCCTAATATTATTAACCAATAATATACCTGTAATGAGAGTAGATTCGTTGATATCCACTAAAACAACGAACAGATGTCAGTTCCGTTAGTTTAAAATCCATTCACTGTTGCAGTAGACTCATATCTAAGAATCATTTACATACATAATTAAGATGAAGTTGAATATAATAGTAAATTCATACATTTATATATAATAATCAGAAGAAAAAAAAGTTTTAATTATTTACAATTCTTATCAATATTTGCATCGCTTCATTTAGAATTATCTTTTCGTCCACGTTCCATAATTCTTATTAACCTCCATATCTCTTCATTCATAACTGTCCGTTTTGATTTTCAAACAAAGAGTTTTACTTACAGTTACTTAACTATTTTCCTAATTCCGGACAACACATACATAATTCATGTTAATCTCCACATTCTCTACATCCCGAAAATACTTCCTCAACTCTCATTCTCTTAGTCAATCAAGGCCTTACCCACTACTATCACCGTATTATTTCCCCTCTTAATTTCTAACACTACTTCATTCCGCAATTCTTATCAATCTCTATATCTCTTCACATGCAAATATTTTCTCGCCTACTAACCCAATTTCCTATATGACAATCATCCCAAATTTCTATCAAACCTTGCATCTCTTATTGACAAATACTCTTCCAATTCTCGGGAATTATTTGCCCAGAAATATGATGATGTTATTATGAATTACTACTGATTTATATTCATTTTCAATTTCTAACTTTCTCAAATTCTCTCAGTCAACTAAAAACATTACCCGTGACTATTACCCAACTCTCTCCTCTTAATCCCCAACAATAATTCATTCCGCAAATCTTATCAATCTCTATATCTCATCACTAGCAAATACTTTTTTTGATCTTTTTTCGTCTTCATTCTCTTTCCTACTCATACATTCCATAAAACTGCAAAAACGAAAACATACATTGAAAAGAAATAAAAAAATTTTATGAAATTGAAAAGATTGTGAATTATTAGTTGATATTTTACTAATATTGGTAATAATTGAGTATTATCAATAATGACAACAACTGATGTGTAAAAATAATCGAAATTTGAAACCAAAATGTTTAAAAATTTAAAATTTTCAGATCCCTCCAAAAAAAAAAAAAATTCGAACTATCCAATGTTTCCAATGTCTGAAAGAAATATCAAAATTAAATTCCATTGATATCTTCTTCTCTTAATCTTTAACAGTACTTCATTCTGCAAATCTTATCAGTTTCTGTATCTCATCACTAACAAGTATTCTTTTCATTTTTTTCATACTTTTTTCATTATTTTTTTTGATCAATTTTCTGAAAAGTCTGCAAGATATTGCTGATTAGCTTATTAATTAATTCAACATCTCTTAAAATCTCGTAAATTTCCAGCGATAGATAATATATTCCAATTTCTTGGTGTATTTCAAAAATTCCAATTACTCATTTCATCCAAAATGTGTAAGGGACATATTAATCATAATTACAATACTTATGAAAATTAAACGTCAAGTTAATTAACAAGCTATTTAGCAACATTTTACGGAATTTTTCGAAGATTGATTGTAAAAAAAACGACAAAAAAAGTATTGAAAGAATACTTGTTAGTGATGATATACAGCGTAATCCTAAATATATATACTAAAAAGAATTCGGCGTTTTTTTTATGACACTTTGAATAACAATTCAATATAATCCTAAAATGTAATCTTCAATATATTATTATTAAGCCTTATGATATATTAGTATCATGTTTACTTAACTAATAACTCACAAACTTTGGAAAATGCTAATTTAATTTTATATTTTTACTTAAGCAATGAATTGAATGGTGAATCAATCGCGGTGAATCAATTTCTAATACGATGTTTACTTTCGAAAGAGGGTGTTAAATTGGGAGTATTAAATATAATGGTTAAGAAGTTTACCCAAGCATACTATCTTCTCCCATATTTTCATTTATGTCACTTCAAATTTCAACTTTAACCAATTACTTTTATCTTTCTAGTTTGAAATGATGGTGAAAATTGTTTTTACGCACTATCTTAGACTTCTTATAGTTTTCTTTACAATCCTTATAATAATTTACAGCAATTATTTAAGTTCATCCTGGTTAATATACGGTTATGGTATTTTATATTCGCAGTTATTCATTTGGAATTTCAGCTATAACCAATTTTTTCCGCATTTTTATTTCGAAATGATTGTGCAAATTTTGCAATTTTACGCATTCTTAAACTTATTGTTCTTATAATTTCCTTTACCGTCTTCATAATAATTTACAGTAATTGAAGTTTATTTACGGTGTTATATTTGCGTTTATTCATTTGAAATTTCAACTTCCTCGTACCTTTATATTTGTTTTCTGATATTATAACCAAAAATTGTATGTAGAAATTTTAGTTTAAAGAGAATCAAAAAAGATTTGATCAATTTAAACTTAATTTTGTAATCGATATGAGTGGCATATTAAATGGATAAACAATACATTGTTTTGAACATTGGTGGACGTTTGTTTAAAACTAAAATAACAACGCTCACTTCAATCGATGACTCGTATTTTCAACAATTATTTGCAACAGAATGGGATCGTTTGTTGGATTCGGTCGGTAATTTATTTTTTTTGCAAAATTAAATTTGATATCGCATTGATAATTGCTAAAACAAATGATAATAACTTAGATAGTTTAATGCAAAAGCCAAAAAAAACTAATTCTGATCAAAAATTAATTAAAACTTTTCAATCAGTTAAAGTATCTTCAAAATCTTAAAATCGCTAGCTATTTAGCGTTTTCAATTTCTAGTAACTATTTCATCCATGATATATTCATTTAATATTTTAGCATTTCTGAAATTCATTCCAAAATGATATAACTTATCAATATTCTAATGTTAAATAAAATCTTATTCATATCTTAATTTCAAAGCTAAAGAAAGATGCGAAAACTGAATTATCCGAAATTTAATTTCTTAATCAATCTTTATATTAAATATTATCAATTAATCGTCAAATTTTGGAAAATAAATCATAAAAAAATTTCCACGGTTAATTTCATGATGAATAATGAATTGGTTTATAATTAATCGTAATAAAATTAAATATTGATTTTCAGAACGGCCATCTATTTATCGATCGCGATGGCGACATATTTCCCATAATTCTCGGTTATTTACGTCATGGAAAAAGCTATCCGTTGCCAGTTGATGATTATAAGCTAAACTTAATTATTTATGAATCTCAGTTTTATAAACTTCCTGAACTAATTAAGACAGCTGAGAAAGTTCAATCTTATATAAAACGAAATTTCATTCCATTGAAAGCACCAGTCATACTAGGTAACCCAATAAGTAAGCATTATTCGAGACAAAGATTTAAGAATATGTTATTAATGAAAGGAATAACACCAACACCAGTTTTATCCATTCGTAAGATTTCTTATAAAATTAATTATTTTAATTTTTAATTTTCAAAATCGTATACTTATTCAATAGATTCATTCAAATTTATATATTATTACAGCATTCATAAGATTCTAATTTTCGTTTACGATTGAGAAAAAAATGGAAGGAAAACTGTCGAATAATTAATTTAAATTGAATACTTAATTTGTTACTACTATTATTATCAATAATAATGAAAAAATGGACAAATAATGATTATTAATGTATAATTTGGAATCTGAAGAAAGGAAATCACTAACAATTAGAATAAAATAATCTGAATTTAATTTTCCTTATAAATTTTTATTTCATTTTTCTTTTCTTTTTTCTCATTTATTTTGCAAAATTTATAAATTATGCGATGATTGCAAATTTTAAAGCGACAATATCACCATCACTTCCACGAAAATCAAATACTGATGGTGAAACATTGTTGCGACAATTCTCGAGAAAACTGCCAAGAAAGCATGATAAGGGTAAAATTGAAATTGGCGCACCCAATGAATTCAAGTAATTTTAGATTTTAATGAAAAGATGATAAAATTATGACAAAAATTATTTTGCTGAAATTCATTTACTATAATGATATCATGATCATTAATTTGGAGAATACCATTGCTTAACTATATCAATTTCAGTTTCAAACAACATTTCTGCACTTAGTAATTCAGTTCCCAATAGTCTTGAAAGCGGTATAACGTAGTATTCTGAGATATTCTAAACTAAACTTTTTTTGTTTCAAATAATTCTTTGCATTTTTAACATCTTTGTCATATTTTAAATTATGAAATAACCAAGTAAGCTAACGTTAATATTTTATTCAAATGTTAATTTAATAACTATTTTTCAAAAATTATTTTTCTTTATATAAATTATAAAATAATTTAAAATTATTTAGCTAATCATAAATTTCATAATAGCTTAGTGTCGCATATTTGCTAACTGGAAAAGTTTATTAATTCATTGTAAATTTGATAAATTTCATATTAAAAATATTTGAAATTAATTTAATCAACACTGACAAATTTTCATAATCCACATTCATAATATGACGAGAATTTTGAGAAAAAATCGAATAACGTCCTCAAAGTTTGATCAAATAATTGTTATTTGATCAAACTAATTTAATTTAAACTAAAATAAGAATATTTCAGAGATCAAACAATTGTTATTTATAAGTTGTAGTTTTGTCATATAAAATTTTGGTAATTAAGTAAATTAATTGAAGTGAAACTAAATGAAAATATTTAAATTAAAAACAGGCATATCATACACATTGGACGAGCTGACAATGGTCATAAAATTATTGTTGACAATAGTAACCAACAAACGACGCTAAAAGCTATTGTGCAAACTATTTGCGATGAAATTTCAACATTACCGGTACTTGAATTTTGATTTGAAATTAATTTTCGAGTATGCGAATAATTTTCGGCCTTTATTTTTTAATAATATATTAAGTTTTATTCTAGCTTAGTGGAGTAAATTAGTTCTAATTTAATGGTGAGAAAAAATCAGATTTGACTAAACTTGCGAAATATGTAGATTAACAAGTAATTAGTTCTTATCCTGATAATTATCATGAAAATATTTAAGTTAAAAACCGGCATATCATACGCTATGTATTGAAATTAAAAAATTTTATAAATATTGAAATTTGAAATTATCAAATTTTAACATTCTATTCAAAATTTAATTTTGAGCATTTAATGTTCGGGCGATTTATTGAATTGATTTGTTTAATGGTTATCAATTAGTAAATTGATTAATTTCACTGATAAGGTACGATAAATTATGTAAAACTTAATCATTTGAAATTTCTGCGTAATTTCAATTTAACTGCTATTAAAAATTTCCAATTTTTTTATTTTACTATCACTCTTACATGATTTTCTGCAATAATATTTATACTAAATTCATCCACACCTATCAATATAATTTAATTAATTCACCTATTGTTAATTATTAAATAATTAATTCATCACCCATCATCTATCATTGCAGGCAATATATAGTTTGATAGATGCGGATGAAAATGAAAAATCAAGTGACTCAGTCGAAATTTTTTTTGCTGGATCAACTATTCAAGCATATCAAAAGAATCTACCATTATCAGCTTCTCAGAAAATATTAACTAATTTACAAACCGGTTTATATGATAATTGTTGTTTTGAAATATCACGAAGTGATGTAATAGAAAAGTCTCACGCAATAAAGATAAAAAATAGTCCAGTCGTTACTGATATATAAGCAATGATTATTGACTCATCATTGATAAAATAGATGAATTTTACATAAAAGAGGTTACATATGAATAATAATTGGCTGACTTATTTGTTATACCTTTTATCATTGATAAAACCAGAAAAATTAATAAGTAATATAATTGTCATTTAATTCATAAATAATGATTAATTGACATGTTTATTCTACTTTCCATCATATTATAAGTATAGCCTTATTGCTACTTAATACTAAAACAATAAGATATTGCTATTCAATCGCCAGAACAATAAAGTTTCAATCGATCAATTTGCTGACTTAAAGTTTCAATTGATCAATTTGCTGACTTAAATATATATAAATATGAGTATCCCAATTTCTAAGAATATTGTTGCCATTATTGTTGCTATCAGTTCCATTGTATTTATACGAATAATCTTCAACTTTTTTTTATTCTTTTTTTGAGTTTTTCAATTAAATTTTAAATCATTAATTTTTGTATGTGTAGATACTGATTTTCGAATAAATTGCTAATCATCAAGGAATGCGACAAATTGTTTTGATAATTTACAATTAAAATATTTCTGAAGTTTCTGGAATTTTCGATCAGCGATATTTTATTGATGCATTAATCATATTTTAGAACAATATTTTTTCAGGATAAAAATTACTAAATTTATTTGCATTTATAATCTTGTTGATTCAATAAGTTATTACATGTGAAATTGACTTAAACAAATTTTAATCCATTTATTGGATAAATTTGTACATGAAACAATTGAAACAAATATGAGAAAAGTTTTATTCAAAAAGTTCAAAAAATGCTCCAAAATTTTAAATGTATAATCGAAAAGAAACGAAATATTAAAAATGCTTTAAAATTCGAAATGTATAATTTAAAAGAATTAAATAGTTAAACATTACTACAAAAAAAATGAGAGAAATATGAAAAAAGTTTTATTCAAAAAGTTCGAAAAATGATGAAAAAGTTCGAAATTATAATCAAAAAAGAATAAAATATTAAAAACGTTTTAAAATTCGAAATATATAAATGAAAAGAAATGAAATATTACGCTTTGCAAATTTGTGAAATATACGCGAATATCTGAAAAGTTTCGCGAAAAAGAAAATTTATTAAATAATAGCAAAGCGTATTTTTTATAATATCTTTTTTTTTTCAAATATTAAATTATTATCTATTGGAAATCGGAATTAAATAAAATTGCTATAAATATTGAAAAATTTTTTGCTAAATTTCTAAATCACGAATTTATGTTAATGAATTGGAACTTTTTGGTGAAAATTTTGGAAGAAATAAAATATTAAAAATAATTTAAAATTTGATATGCATAACTGAAATTGAAAAATACATAACTGGAATTAAAAAAAATTCTTATACATATTGAAAAGGATTTGCTAAATTTCCAAATTGCAATTTTGTTTTAATAAATCAAAATTTTTTGATAAAAACTTTTCGCATAAGTAAAATTGAAAGAAATATTTTTTTCATTTTGCTGAAATATTCAAAAAAAATTTCTTAAAAATTGGCTAAATTTTTTAAAATTAAAATTTTCCAGCGTTGCAGTATAAACTGATTCCGAATAAATTACTTTGATTTGCGCCTGCAAGAATAAATGAATATTTAAATTGGATGAAATTATGAAAAATGTTGAAATACCTTTTTTTTTTTAATAAATTTTTTTTAATTGAATGATAACAATTCAAGGATTTAATTTGACAAAAAATTCGTGGTTATTAATAGAAATAATATCAAAAATTGATTAATATTAAAATTAACTTACCTGAGCTCGCTTCTATTGATGATTTGTTTGTATAGTTGTTAGAATATTTTAAATAATTATACACATATATATTATTTTAAAAAATGATCGTAAAACTTACATTTTCTTAATTTTCTCTTAATCAATTGCTTCATGTCATATCTTAGCATACCAGTAGTTCAAATTATCTCGTCTAATCAATGTTAACTATTTCTAACTGATATCGCTATGATATCACCAATTAGATTTCACTATTTGCCGAAATATCTTCGAATAATGATCTATCCATATCTTCTTATCTAAACCCTAATAATTCGCACACTTACTCAAATGCCTTATTCACGATTACGTACGTACCAGCTGAATTCACTCTTATTTAAATTCCACTATTTCACACTCTCACGTCAAATATTTTATCTAACATGATCGACCACTTTTCAACTATATACTTGTTACAGAAATAATAATTCCTAATCTTACATTAAATGCTTTATCTTTCTATCATTATCACTGATTCAGTTGTTTCAATTTTGATGCAATCACTGTCCATGCTACAGTTGAACGTCAAAATTTAATAATCCATACTCTCACGTCAAACGTTATATCCAAACGTGACTGTCCATGTTTATATCTTCAACTGCATCTATCTAAGCTCAAACTCTGTCAATTTACACTTCCATGTATATTTTATCAACTAAGCGTAACAGTCCATCGAGACCGCCAGGTTAACGTTTGATCCAAGCGTGGCCGTCTATCGATTAAACTAAGCTTGTTCGAATTCACATACAGACAATTTTCGTCTACAAGTTTTCCACTCATACGTTTAAATGGTTGCTCACGTTGCTCAACGACCTATCCGTTAAATTAACTAAATTTCTACAGATGTGAAATCTATACACCACAGGTCACGCTCAATCTGCCAACATATTCTTTCAGACACATTCGCTTTTCGGTCTTAATTAATTAGACTTCAATTTTCAACTTCTGCATTTCTATTCTATCTCTTTCTAGAGTAGTTCATGTAAACTTAGAAAGAAGAATGTTTGCTATTGCATTAATATTATTTTCATCTTGAAAAAAATCCTGCATATTGGATACGGTAAGAAGCAGATACGGTATTCGAACAAGAAGATTTGGCCAATGCAATAAATCGATCGTATCATCATCATGCACTTCGCTTATGCTTTGCAAACATTTCCATAATTCCACATGTATTTTATCAATTTTTTCTTTCTAAATTGATTCTTTAAAATATGAAATAAAAATATTAAAATAATGCAAAAAGTTTAGAAAATTTTTCATTGACAAAGACAAATTACAAAATATTTGCTTAAGTTTTAACGATGAAAAAAAAAATTTTACGGAATTTAAAATATTTTTCTCTTTGTTATCAGTTTTTTTTCGACTAGGGTTGATAAGAAAAGAAAAAAACCTATCAATTGTAATTTTAATTATGACTTAATATCTTTATCAAAATTAAAAAAAAGTAACACCAATTAATCGAAATGACAATTTATAGTGATTAATCAAAATGTTAATTTCAGTAATTTACAGTGATTAGTGATTAGTCAAAGTAAGTTAATCTTAATAATTTGCATTCATAATTACAATGATAAGTGCAATAAGAATTGTTAAAAATAAGCAAATTAACTTACGCATTTTTTGACATTTTCAGGATTATAAATGAGTAAAGCCGATAACAAAGCCAGCTGTCGATTATCCAACTGCATGTGATTAAAACTTCTGGCCAAATTTATTAAATTTTCAAAAATTTTTGTCGTATGATCTAATTCCGAATAATCACCTTTAGCAGCTATATAAGTTGTATTATTTGCTAACATTAGACAACATTCTGCAGGATTGAATTCATGGATAATTTGTAAAATTTTTACTACTAGCCAACTTTTCGTAATTATTTCTTCTTGTTCCAAAGGATTTAACTGAAAAAAAACTTGTCAAAATCTTCAATTATTTATTATTAATTAGTACATAAATTATGCTCATTTATAATAATCATTCTATTACATAATAATAAATTAAGAAAAGACAAATAAAAATGGAAATTTTTTATTTTTAAGTAAATAAAAATATTTCAAACATTTATTTGACCAATAGCTGATAATCAATTTAACAAACAGTGTCGTAGATTTCGATTGTTTCAGCAAACTGTCGTACTTGTTGAATAATTAATGCAGTTAATTCAAACAAACGGTCTGATTTTACATCTGATTTGAATTTATACTAAATGATTGAAAAAGTTGTCAATTAAAATTAAAAAAAATGCATTTGATAGAATAATAATAAAATAATTATTAAATGCCAGAAATTTCACCATCACATTGATAAATCATAGTAATTTTGATATGATTTCAATGCATGATAAATCTGAAATCTCAGGTAAGTTGGAAAAAAATAATAAATTAGAAATTTTTAAGATTGACAATATGAATGATGACAAATCGAGAGCTTATACTGATATATACTTTTATATTATTTGAGATTTTTCGAAATTATTAATTAACTGGTAATCATGATTAAGTCATAAAGATAAATAAATATTTTCTACTATTTAATCAAGAAATTTCAAGAGAATAATGCAAAAAAGTAACAAAGATTACATTAAAAAATGGACAAACATATTTCTAAAGTAAATGCTGAAAATTATCATAAAGCTACGATATCAATGGTTAAGATTAGAAATGGAACTAACGATATCAATCTGAAAATTTTTATGAAATCATGACATTTTTGAATTTTAAACTCTTACCTCTAATGAGGTATCTAGGATTTTGCAGTAATTTGCAGTTACTTCATCAATTCGTGCTTGAAATTCATCCTGCTTCTCAGCTAATGAATTAGACTTTAATAATGTTCTTAATTGTTCTAGTTTACGTCGTTCACGATTATCATTTATCATCTTCCGTTTTGCTATCCGTTCTGTTTCATTTAACACTACTGAAAAAAAAAAAGTGGAAAATACATCTATTTTATGTTATTAAAATATGCATAAGCTTGTATTATCCTTATCCTCATTTGCATCGAATGAAATTAAACTTAGAAATTCAATGAAATCATATTTGTAAAATTTAACAATTATTTGTCGAAAGTTTAAATGAGATTTATTTAATTAATAAATCAAATAAAAACAATGGAATGAAATTAAATTGAATGAATAGTATAAGAAAATACTACAAAAATAAAGTGAAAAAGTCGAAGCAAAAAATCAAATAATATAAATGATTTAAATAAGTTAGCACCAAGGTACTAAATTACAAAAAAAAATGCTAAGTAATTAAAAGAAATTAATGTTCTAGCAAGACGCTATATCAAAATTAAAAAAGAAAATTTGGTATTAGGATTTACAAAATAACACTAAATATGAAATATGATCAATTATTATTTCAAAAATTTTAATATCGTCTTTTTTAAATTTATTTTATTCCTTCAACATACCATAAAAACTTGGAAAATTTGTCATAGAATGTCCCATGAAAATATTATGTATATTAGGACATGCGATATTTAATATTTAAAACTTAATGAGTTTCCAGATAAAATTTCTAAAACTTGTCGGAAGATATAATGCCATCATTGTACTCATAAGAATATATTTCTTCTGTAATGACTTCGTCTTCAAAATTTATTGAAATATATGATACTTCTTGAAATTTACCAGAATTCTTAATATATCTAATACAAAAAAGCAATCAATTGTTCAAAATATTTGAAATTTCCTTTAAAATTGTAAAAAAATGAAATATGCAAAAAATTTATGAAATCGAAAAAATATCTAAAATATTTAAACAAACAATGTATTCAATTATTTCGGAATTTGAAACTGTCTAAAAAAAATGATTGATATTATCGACGCGTATGTAACAATACTGTGTATATACAAAGTGACACAAAAGTTTGCGAGCGATGATATTATGTCGACAGTAATCGAATAATATAAAACGATTTTAATTTAATTCATTTTATTTTATTCGACTTAAATAATTAAATTTAAATTAACGAATTTTGCTCTAGTTTATTCAATTTAAATTAAATAATCAAATTAATACAAACACGATTTCGTCATTCCATTACGTATGCATTTTTGAAATCGACAAAATTGGCAAATATTTCGTGAAGTTTTGCTAATTTCACATCGTTCAATACTTTTGCATTTGTACACTATTTTTTGCTGTAAAAAAAATTTTTATAATTATTAAATTTAAATTTTATTTTTAGAAATTATCTTGAAATTTGAAGATTTCTAAATTTAATTTGTTAAATTTTATTCACAATGATATTTAACTGTTTGCAATTATTTTTAATTCCAATGAAATATATGGCTAAAAAATTTCTTAATATTCAAATATTCTGATTTAAAAAGGTACTGTTGTTCCATTCTTATCTAATATTTAATGATATATTAAATATTCTAATCATTCATAATTCATCATCGAAAATATTAGAGAATAATTTTATGATAATAAGCTTATAATAGAATATTACCATAGAATACAGTACAGCAATAAGCTATTAATGAACTAATTATAAAAGGTAACAATAGTTAATAAATTACTAACGAATCAATCATAATTAACAATAATAATTATGAATAACATCTTAATCATTAGTTAATGAATTGTGAATAACGCCTTAATAATCAGTACTCAATTGATATTATAATATTCTATTATATTTTAATTACTTTTTAAAAATCATCCCCTGATACGCGGTCATATCCAATATAATTCAACCTGAATTACTAACTGGATAAAATATTTAAAATGAACATATCGAAGTATCAGTATCTATTTGTTCTTAATCATTTATTTATTATTGCATAATTAATTAAATTTTTAAATACTTAAATTTTAATATTTAATAAACTTTATCTATTTAATATTTACCTGAATTGTCCGTCGAAAAAAACCTTTGCAACCTTCACATGTTATCGCTCTCAAATAAATATGATTTAATCATTTCTTTTTTTATTAATGTTTTTAAGTCTATTTTTTTTTGGAAAAATTTTTGCTTTTTTTATATTTTTAAAATTTGATAAGGAAGAAATAAAAGATTTAGTCATTTATTCATTTTGATGATAAATAAACTGATAAAAATGATACCTATAATGCAATCCGGTAGCATCATCATTACATACGACACAAGGTTGGCCAGGTTTCATGTATCGTGGCAAATATGGAATCGCTGAAATTATTATTAGCATTACAAAATTTACCATTTGTAGTATAACCATAACTTCTAGTTTTTTATTTTAATTGTGCTAAATCAGGATTTAATGAACTAATTTATTTTAGTAATATTAACATTGAACTTTTAAGCTTACATTACGAATAGCAGATGTTAAAATAAATATATTTTAATAATAGCAGTTTATTTTGATTACTTTGTAAATAACACATATATCAGTTATAAATTTCATTTAAATGAACAATCCATTCTAAATTTCAAACTTTTTCATTTAAATTTTCATATTCTTCTGTCATTCCTAATATTACTTTTTTTTTATTAAATATTCATATTTATTGCATCAAATTAATGTAAATGTGTTATATAATTTTTTGTATTTTATTTCAAATTATTTGCTCTTAAAAAATTCGTATGTATTTTAAAATTTAATAAAAATTAAGTAAAATAATATGATAAGACGAGATATTTGAGGATGTAGAAAAATAACAAAATTTTTTTGTTAAAAGAATTGTAAGAAATAAAAATTCACCACATTTAGTTGCTCTATTTATAATTCGCATAACGATAGTATCATTTTTTAGGTTACAAATGATAAAGAGGTTTATAGGAAGATTTTATGCAACTAATAATTTTCCTTATTCAAATGACCTGAGCCTGTTTCTACGTTATGCAAATGACGCAATTCTTTGACCTCAACCCTTATCCAACCATCGACTCATCTTCAACATTTTTGAATTATACATTAAAGAAGGGAGAAGGAAATATTATTATTAGAAAAGTTTTAAAATGAAATAAAAAAGTTGCTAAATTTATTTGGAAATTTGTCAGTTCATTTGCTACTTATAATTAAATGATAATCATTTCGCTAGAATGTTATCAGGAAAAAAAGGTGAGAGAAAAAGTTGAATTAAATCGACGGAAAAAATATAACAAAAAATTGCAATTTTTGTCTTTAAAGATGAAATGGATTAGTGTCGTTTACGTTTTAACACAAATGGACGAAAGGAAGAAATCAAATAAAACGCTTATTTGATATTTCGGATAACGCAAGAAAGCGCAATAAAATGTTGTATTGAAATATTTTCTAAAAATATGATAACATCCAAGTTAGATCAATTGAATAGTTGTTATCAAATGAAGGGAAAACAAATAAAATCAATAGTTTTATTAGTTTTTGGGATTACTGAAACATATTGAAATAAATTTGAATTTAAGCTGTTGTATTGTTACATTTTACTATTCTATGACTTTATGCCCTCTATTCCAATGCTGATTTATGCAGTATTATTAGAAATTAATTAAAAAATAAATAAGTTTTATTGATGTTAGCAATTTGCTTCAAATGTTATCCAGCTTTTAAATCCCATCGATACTATTTATGAAAATTTTAAGGTATATTTTCAGTTTCAACCAACCTAAAAAAATCCTTTTTTTATTATTTAATAAAAAATATGGAAAATGAATTAATCAATGAATGATAATTATCTTATAAGAAATTACCATAATAATATTTACAACCGACGTTGTAAAATTATCCGAATTTTCGCTGCATAAAAGCTTTTCGGTTAGTTGCCGAAAAACATATCAGATGTCATTTTGTAGACATTTGCAGTATTACTTCAAAAAAAACAACTTTTCAGATAAAATTTATTAGTGTAGTCAATTAATTCTCTAATATACTTAAATATTGCTAACAATAAGATTATTCAAAATAATAAGTTCATAGTTGTACCAATGTTGATAAATCGCAGATCAGCAGAAATGAAAAAAAAAAATTGAAATTGATATTTCTGTTCCATTTCCAGAATTATTGACATATTATTTATTTGGGCATTGATCAGGATTCGATTGAAATTTCATTTGATTTAAATATTTACATTTTTTTATTAGATTTAATTCTATACTAAATTATGTTTAGCTTTTGTTTAGAAATTGTGAAACTCTTCTGGACATGAGTAAAAATTTCCTCAGAAAATGATAGAATTCGAAATTTCATAAATTAGCACATCCTTAATAACTTTAATTAATCCTAAAATTAATTCTTATTTTAAAATCAAGTAACTTTCCTTTGAGTTTTTCAATAAATTGCGAATTAGTCATTTCAATGACATAATAATCGAATAGTATTAACGTTGAAATTACACGGATATTTCATTTGCATGATATTGAATAAAAGAAAAAGAATTATGAGCATACTTTAATAATTCAAACAATCGAGTAGTCCTAGCTTTTCATGTGTGAATAAATGTAAATGTTACTTCTATAATTGAAATAAACCAACAGCATTAATGTTAAAACTAAAAGACTGATTAATTTCACTTACCTGTTCGAATGAACATAAACAATCAAATAATCCAGCAGCGTTAATATTGAAGTTACACGTACATTTTACTTACCTTTATTATGAGATCGTATATGAATATTTTGATTATTCGTCGTCGATTCTCTCAATTCCATCTTCGAGAAGATATCCGTTACTAAAATGAGAGTATTCATTGATTCCTTTACGGATAGCTAATTTCGAGGGAAATATTTATGTAAACCACGCCTTCGGTTTTTCAAAAAAAAAAAACAATTGGAAGATTCTCGTAATAACATCATTTGAGGTCAACGTTGCGCAAGCCTACTGCACCTGTTCCTATCTCTCAAGTTGGTATCACGCAACACGGTAGTATTCCAACCTATGATGGAAATGAAATCAAATATCATATCCCTCTAAACTCTAAACAGCTTCTGTGCATCTTCATCAATGAAAAAGACAAATAAAGGCAGATAGAATGAAATGTGGAAGATGGCGCAATTGTCATCAAGCATTTTCATCAAATTTTTTAGACCAACGATTGTAATGATGAAAAGAAAATTTGAAAAATTTTATAGCTAATAAAAATTCTTGAACAAAAGAAACGATAATGTCAAATATTTGTTGAAGAAATAGGTCAAATTTCCATCCATCAAATTAATCATTAAAATTTAAATTGAAACTGCATTTAATTTTATATTATTTGTTGAAATATGATTTAATTTATTTATCTATTAGAAAAATAAACATCTAAGCATATTTAACGCGTAATAATAAAATAAAAATTTATTTTAAAACAAAAAAGTCTGAATAAATTCAGTCAAAATTAAACAATCACTGTTGAATGTGAGATTTCAATCTTGGAAGATATATTCATAAATTCAGATTCTAATCATTTATCATTACTACTTAATTCATCAGCATTTATAGTCTCATTAGCAGACGATTGATATGATTTGTTTTAGATTACAATTAATGAAATTTTTTTTTTTGACATATTCAATTATTAAAGATGTAAATTTTATAAAATTGATTGAAATCATTAAATAGTATGGCCAATTTATTTTATTTGAGTTTTATTTATTTGAACTTATCAATGACGAAAAAAAAAACATGAGCTATATATAAAGAATGACTTAAATTTTCCAATTAAAAATTTCTTTCATTCTTGAAAATCTGAGGAGGAATGAAAAGACTCTAATGACATAAATGAAATTGCAGCATTCATTTTTGACTATAAAATTTTTAAAATAACTTAAGTTTGTGACTGATATGATGACAGATAAATTACTCAATTAGTGATGTTTTATCCAAATTTTTGAATTTAAAGTTTAACAAAAATTTGTTTTAGAGTTGAAACAAACAGAAGGAAAAATTGAATGTATAAAATATTGGAATACAGTAAGCGTAATATCAGTAGCATACTTTACCTGTATTTGAATATAGAGTTGATCTGTTTTTGTCAAAGAAGAAAAAAGTGTCATCCATGTAAATTCAATAAAAATTAATTATAATGCAAAAATTATGATTCCATGTAGCGAAGAAATTTATACATTCATTTGATCCTTTTTTCTTTTCCCGATATATAAGATAATAAATCATTTAACAAATTAGTTATACGGCACAGGTGCGTTTTCACGTTTAAATGTACACTAACTACAAGTGTATTTCCCAACTTGACAACTGTTATCCTTTTTGATATTGTCATTTATGAGATCATCATACGGTAAGTATCAGTAAGAGATTTTCTTCATCTATTACACTATTTTATATTTATCTCTCCGAAAAAACAATATTTGCCAAAAACAAAAAATATATATTTGTAAGTTCTTTTAGAAATAAAAAACTTTAATTAAATATCGATAATTTGAAATTTTAAAACTAGAATAAAAATTTTAATTTTTATAGAAGTGAAAAGCTAAAAAAGAAATAGCATTACACTTTTTCAATAAAACTGATAATTTTAAAGAAATGTTGCATCATAAATGTCGAAATGTTAACAATTGTAAAAATTTTTGTTCAAGTTCAAATTGAATCAATAAATGCATTTGTTTTAGGTTACCTACCATTTCCAGTAATTGATACAGGTATGATAAGGAATATTTATGTTACTTTCCATTTCTAGTTATCATCGAGTATCACCGAAACTCTCTATAAAAACATAGTTATTAAGTTATCATTTTCAATTATCTAAAATTTTAATATTTCTTTTTGTTTGCTTTCTAATTCTTTACAGGAGACTAACAGAAGAACCGAAAAAGTTGACAGCACAACAAAATATTATTTAAATTATTTACCTACATTTCTGTTACGAAGTTTTTTCAATGTCTTAAACTTTTTTCCATTTAAATGTTTATCATTAAAATTAAATATCATCTTGAAATTGTTGCAATGTAATCATTAAACTATTATTAATTTTAATAATGTGAAATTATTCAACAATTTTTATTACTTTATTTGTATTATTAATATTAAAAGTACAAAGCTAATGTTAGTTGAATATTATTAGCATTGTAAATGATATGTAACATGATAACAGCAAATAAAGTGGGGTCATGATCCGTCTTCGGATCATGACCCCACTTTAATCTTTCAAATAATTCAGAAAAGCATTCATCGTATATATTTATACTAATAATATCATAATAACTAAAAATATCGAAAATTTTCCAAACTAATTGATAATAAAATTGATACTGTTGCTGAAACCATACACATTTATTAGTATAAATATACATAAAGTGATCTCTATTCTTCAATTCAAGTTTATTATTAATGATAGAAATTTCAACTTTTCCTTTTTTATGATTTGAGAAGTATTTGTTTGCATTTAGTTTTATTCCTATTGCTTAATATTGCATATTTGTAAGTAGTCTATTAAGCGATAGATTACTTACAAATATGATTAGAATCTGCCTTCTTCGATTCTAAATCTCGAGAAACTTCCAATCTTATAAAAGGAAAAAAACGATGCAACAAAACTTCAAGGATATTCGATATAAAGCAAAAACTATTATTTACGAAAACAGTCCAAATCGATGATTGATTTAAACACTTTTAAATATTTCTCGTTCCATTTAAATTAGCTCAACTATTACTACGTTTTTTCCACTGCTGGTTACTCTTTGAATTTTAGATTTTATTTCCAATTTCTTTCTTCATTTATCAAATCTTCTCCTTAATCTTTTAGATTTCTGAATTTCTCGGATTTTCGCAACAAATTTTATTTTGATATTTGTTTATTTCAGCTATCTTCCGCAATTATTTTTTCTGCGTCCTTTTTGCAATGATATATATACACGGTGCGTCGGAAGAGACGGCAAAATGACGGATAAATATTGTATGAGAGGATGAGAAAAAGATGACTTGCTAAATAGACAAATTAAAAGATTTTATTTGGCTCAGTCTATTATCTCATATCATTATCATGCACTGGTCAGTGATGAGATCATAATATTACAATCAATTTCCAATAAAATAGATAATATTTAGCTAAACTAGTGATGTAAAAAGGACAAAAAAGGACAAATTATCTATTAAGCAACTTAAATTTAGCTAGAATTAAAGAAATCTTTTGTATCATATCTGCCCTTTTAATCACATTCATATCTCGAATTTCGTCAAATTATTCCTTTCGTGATTGTTGATGAAATCAAAGATATATTTGTCATTATTTTTGCTGTTTCTTAAATATTTGCACTCCATATATTTCTTCAATAAGCGAAAGAAATATAATTTTGCCAATACAATCAGTACAACACCATAAAATTTTTCTTTCGGCTATTTAGTGACAGTATCAAAAAAGAAACATTTAAATACAACTAATTTTGTATTAAACCTTTATGAAGGAATGAATAATTAAGTATCTATTAAATCATTAGTAATACAATATTTTTTCAAAATAAAGGATGTAGACGCATCTATATCAGCAAATTTTCTCAAATATTGCTATAGGGATAATAAAAAAGGGAAAAATTGCAGAATTTGTACGGACAATTTTTTTTGACGATTTATTTCTATACAAATCAATTGATAATATGATTTTAAAAAATTGAAACAATGACTTCGAATGTTTACAGCATACTAAATGAAGAAGTTTCATAAAGGAACAACGAAAATAAAATAAAATAAAATAAAAATTGACAATAATGCATTACGCAAAAAAATATATCACAAAGGAAAGGAATTAAAAATAAAATGAGATTAAAATAATGATACGGAACGACAGATTTTCTAAACATGCTATTAATCCCTTTCATCGATCCATAAATGTAAACTTTCCAACTTCAAGAATTGCTATACCTGCTTTAATTTTTCGAACGATAACTTCATTCAAAATGAATATATATTTAGATAACATTTGTTCCTGAAAAATTAATTATATTTTTGATAAAAAAGAAGTCACTACATCATTTCGAAAACATTTTTCATAATCAATTTTTGGAAAACTTCATATCCGGCTATACCAAAAATACAAAAATTTCTAAGAAAGTTAAATTTCGAAATGGAATTCAGAAAATGTAACTGCATTTATATAGGAATGTTTATTTTCTGATTCTCACATTTGCACCATTTATTCAATCAACATAACGGCAAAATGCAGTCTCGCAAATTTTTTCTTTTGATGAATGTACGGAAAAATCAGATGCAACCAAAATTTTAGCATAGGCTATTACTGAGATTTGACCATAAGAAAAATTTTTTTTTTCAACTTTTTAATAATTAAATTATTTTTTCAATTGCTTTTTAAATGAAAAACATTTTCGAATATGAGAATATAAACAATAAACCTGAATTGATGCAGCTAAAGCCTTCCTTTGATTATCAGAGACACCTTTCCTGTATTTGTGAGCAGCTTCTTGTGCATTTTCAGGAACGCCAACAAGAAAAAAAGCCTGAAATAACTGCTACCTAAAATATCTTTTGCAGAAACATTTTTTTTGTATTTTGTGTTATAGAAAGCAATCCAAAATTTGGAAAATAAGTAGTTAATTATAAATTTTTTTGCATGTGTTTCTATAAATTCTTGTAAAATCTTAAACGGTAGTTATAAAAAATTCAAGAAAATCTGAAAAATTGTTTCTCAGATTAATTGTGCAATTTCATTAGGATAAAAAATTTCTCCAAATTTCAATTATTTACCAATAACTGAATCGGGAACAGAAAGTAATGCTTTTTATTTTCGACTTCCTGAAAATGAAGGTTTTGGTAAGCAGTAAATGTAATTCATAATTTTATTTTAAGTTATTTCATTCTATCTATCTGCAAAATTAGAATGGATGTGGTTGCTTTTGAATTTATTCAAAATTATTCATAAAATAAAAATTCTCTCTATCGTCATAGACATCATGAATTTTTCCCTTTTTCACTTTTAAATATTCATCAGAAATCGATGATGTAATCTGCATGATAAATGAGAGGAAGTAAATAGTAAAGTAAAAATATAAGCCCTACATAGGAAAGACAACTTATTTGCATTTGACCATCATTATTATTTCAAATAATAGCCTCTGATGTTTCTTTTCTTTTTTTAGTTGAAGAATAATGAAAACAAAGAAATTTCTTCCATCATTTGAGATTTTCGCTCCATTTTAAATTTCAAAAATCATACCGTTTCATGTGGTGTCCCACTGAAAATAAAGTAACACTGCAAAAATAAGTGAGAGTCGGTAATGTCGCCTGAAATCGAAATATGCTTAAAATTAAGAGATTAAATAGTTCTGTGCATTTATTTATTTGTGAAATATATTAGAATATATGAAAAAATATAAAATCATAAAAAATAATTACCTTGAAGTTATAACAATAACACATTCAATATTCCTTGTTATAGCTAAACATTTATCGAAATTAGCAACTGAGTTGAAGAAAACGTACGTTTGAAGCAAACAGGACATAATGGAGTGATATCGAAATTTTTTGCTGATGTAGTGCACCACAGATTGCATGTATTACAGATTAATGCAAAAAATATTTTCGTATTTGCGTCATACGAAAAGTCAATTTGCCAACTAAAACAGAATGATGAACAGTAATAATTAATGATGGTAAAAATTAATAGGGATAATAACAACAATAATAATAGATAAGGAAATCAAATCAAAATATTTTTTACATTATTGATGTGAATAAAACTATGCAGTTCATAAGACATACTGGATCAGATATTGATATCACATAATTCTATGTAACCATATAATTAAATCTGTATTTGTGATATTATTAAGAATTACATGATAAGTATAATCATATAATTTTTTAAAACAATCTAATAATAAAAACTGAATTATTCCTCTTAACTCACCTAATTGATTTGATAATACAAAAGGATATACTAGAAATGCATTTTAATTATCAGAAGAAAAAGACAAACAAATCAAACCCTGATAATTTTAGAACTGTTCCAGGTAATAAACTACATAACAGACTCCATACAATATCATTTTTTAAGCTTTCATCTTCCTTTTCTTCGGAAGCTTTTGTCTGCTTACGTTTGTCATCCGATTGCTTATGTTGCTGAAATATTTTACGAATTCGATGAATGATAAAAATTGAGAAATATCAATCACTACATATAAAACGTTTTGCAGAAGATTCTATGACTAGAAGATCAAAGCAGACACCAATAAATTAGGCAGATTATTGCAATGGTTTTTTTTTTCAAATATAATATATATCTATATATAGCAGGAATCATACAGATAAAATTAGCACAAGTATGACGAACGCAAAGAATGAAAACGTTTAAAAAAGGAACTGCTATTTAATGATTAAATTTTGGTATCACATAATTTTAACTATAGAACAGATACAAATATTGAAATAAATAAATAAATAAATAAATAAAAGAGAAATATTTCTGGAATCCTCTATTCGAATAAAATTACACAACGTCTTACATCTGTTAGGTTCGAAGTTAATGCATCGCCGTATGTTCCTTCCATATATGTCAATAAGAAATTTATAAATAAGGTATTCCAGTGTCGTCGTGGTAGCTTTGCCAGATTTACAAATAGATCTTCAAAAAACTATAAATAATAATTTGGTTTTGTTTCCTAGAAAATCCGATATGCTTCCATACCAAAGTAATGAACAATTACATAATAGCATATGTAATTCCTAACAGTTTCGAAAGTTCGAGAGCAAGTCTCGACAATTCGAAACTTGAATCAAGAGATAAATTAGATTGAACTAAGACATAATTAATATCCTGGTCTACTTTCTATAGGTTGTTATATAACTACATTTTCAGGAAATTAAATGCATTATAATCAAAATACTAGTGAATCCCCATATTTCGATAACTGGTTATCATCACTTTGATTAATAAATGAAACTAAATTCAAATCTTTAAATAAAATTGATTGTTTTATTTTTTTTATCTTTCTCTAACATTTTAATTGTTTTTTACTTCAATTATTTCATCATAAATATTACTATTCATTTTATGATCTATTTCCTTCATAAATCACATTGGAATAACTGCTTAGATTTATGATTAATAAAGATTTAATATAATACAAAGACTCGATAAGAGTGATTAAAAAAGACTTGGCATAATAAAGATCTGATTCGACTAGTCAATGTGAATATACATCATACTAAAGCGGCAGTAATATAAATTATGGTAACAAAATTCACTTCCAATTTAATGAAGGAATTTATATTCATACAGAAATCGAGGGAAAATCTAAAAGAGAAATTAATATTAGAAATAAAAAAATAACATGCCTTTATTATAATCAAAGAGCCGCTGAAGAAATTGTCGGATAGTGAATTGTATTGCCATTCTTGCTAAACTGAATGATCGCTGAAGATGTACATTCGTTTTCTTGTTTTTTTTTCCAAACATAAGAACAAATCCATGCCAATTGTACAGCGTGTATATGTCGCATCCGTTCGGCAGCCCAACATTTCCATAATTCTGTCTGTTGATTCGTTAAATCATTCATTTCGTCAAATGATCGAGTTGAATCAATTTGCTAAAAATTCCCGCTTTCAAATGATTGATTACCACAATAACAACGAGAATAAAATAAATTAATCGATAAGCACACTGAACCAAAAAAATTTTTTTAATACTCTAATCGAAATGGATATTCCAGAATTAATATTATACCAGTTACTACTTTTTAGAAATATGGAACGAATTTATATTTTGGAGAAAACTACGGAAACTTTTTTATCATTGTCATTGTGGTAATTTATTTATCATTGACTATTCACTTATCCATTTATTCATTCATTTACAATAATTAAAAATAAAAAGTTATCTAATCTAAAAAAAGTCATTAATCGGATGACAACTGCTTAAGTTCAAAATGAAGATAAACCATTTGATAACATAAAAAAATAAATCTAATATAAAGAAAGAATAACTTGTACATCCATATATAAATGTTGTTCAACATCTTCGACATCTCTTTCTCGTTCAATTTCAGCTTGAACAACTGAGTAAAGCGAAACTTTGTTAGGATTGAATCCATCAATGTTACTATAAATTAAAGAATAAAAAATGTTTGCTTTCTGCTAAATACCTTATTTACACACAAAATAAAATTTCTTAGATATTTTTTTTTAATGCTTAGTACATTATTACTAATATAAGAATAAAACTTAACATTTTATAGAGAAAAACTCTTAAACAACACTTAGAAAAAAGAAAAAAATTGATCAGTGCTGAATAAAACCTAATATTCTTAATTTCATTAGTCATAATAAATCAATGTTACGATGGAAGAATTCCAACATTTATGTACATAAAATAAACATTCTAAGTTTAAAAATAAACAAATAACTAACCGCAACAGGTCGATTTTCAATTCGTTATTATCATCAAGAATGATAATTGATCTTTTGTAACATCGACCACCACCATGCATTGTTAAAGTAACACCAGTTTTTGAATGATATAAATGCATATTGATAAGTAACAAAATATCACCACACTATAAAATATTTTCGCTCTAACTAGGCAACAAAAAAAAATAGAAACTACTTGTCAGAATTCTAATTTTCATTGAAAATGAAAAAAAAAAAACTGTCATCATAAGAATAGCGTAAGCACAGTGAAAATATTTTTTGCGTATAAACAAAATTTTCTCACATAAAATTAGGAAAAAACATTCTAATTTGCATAATCAGTAACAAATCAAAAATTCTACGAGCCAAATTAATCAATGCAGTAAAAAAATATGTCGACCGATGATATGAGGTAAAATCATTTCATTTATTCTATTTTACTTATTCATACAAATCTAACACAAATAAATATTTTAATTTCATACCTTTACATTATTTCGAGCAAAATTAGCGTGCTCTTCGTACAGCACTATATCACACCAATAATTTGCCGCTGTTATTTCCATTTTTTCATTTCGACATATTACTTCATGAATGAATTCAGCATTAAGCGTAAATATTTTCCTTCAAACATTTTGATTATAACAAAGCAATTAACAATAACAATAATATAGACGAAAAGAAAAAAAATTGATGAAAAAACACAAATAAACAGATAAAACAAACAAATAAATTTATTATAAGTGTGTATAAATAAATAAATAAGCAAATAAATATTCTTTTTTAATATAATTATTTATTTTTTACAAGTGTCACAATCTCCAAAAAGATTTTCAAATATAAAAAAATAATTAAATGAAGCATAACTTGAATGAACCAATTCTGATTTCATATTTTGGTGATAGAATAACTTCTAACTGAATAATTTAAAGCATAATATTATTGATAAATTTCAATAAAGATAATCTTTTATAACAAAAGGCTAGTGCTCGTTACCGTGCAACCGTCACATTATTAGAGAATATTATGCATTTAATATCTGGAAAATTTTTATTCCTTGAATAAAATTCATTAGAAACAGAAATACTTCGGTGGTGAAGTGGTATCCCAACAACGTAATACCACATTGTTTCGATCACCAATAAATAGAGCTATTACCTAAAATATAAATATCTCTTTGATCTCTTTGATAAAAATCAAAATATTTATGCCGTAATATTAGAAATAATTATAATATTATTTCGACAATTCACAATTTCGGTAAAGGAAAAGATGAGAAAAAATGATTCACCATCATCTTAATTCCTCACTTTATTTTGAGTTCAGATAATTTAAGGAAAAATCAAATAAAAAAGATGTAAATGTCATTTTTAAAAACTAAACAATTAATAAGGAAATTACTTGTATGCAAATATCACTGTAACCACCAAGAACAAGTTCATTTAAGGGATGAATATTAGCGTTCTTGATTATTTCATTTATTTCCTCCTCGTTGACATACGTTACTATTTGGTTTGCTGGTGATCTCGATGTTGTAGCAATAAGCTGACCACCCGAAATTTCCGGATCATTCGAAGCTGTAGGCTGACCTTCCAGTATCAATGATTGATCTCTCATGAATAACTTGCGTAATGAAATTATCTGAAATGAAAGCAACTTATTCTCTGTTGTTCTGTGCTGCTATCTTTAACCACGAAAAATTTATTGAATGGTTTTAAATTTAATTCAAACATTATTTAAATTTATATGCTTCCTTTAATATCGTCAAAGAGTGACAATGGCCTTTATTATCATCAGGTGACAATGACCTTATAATATTTTAAAATTATTAAATTAACCCTTTTCTTGTAATCTGACTCTATGGTAAACTTTGCCGATGATTGATATAAAGGAGTAAGGCCATCATTAAGTTGACCACTAAAGAGAAGAATAGCAAAACCAGCTGCTTTAAGTTTTCCATAGATAAACAACTTCCCATTTGCCATTTCTTTAATCTGAAAAGATAAAAAGATTCAGAAATAACAAATAGCAAAAAATTCATTAGTTCTCTAATGAGAATTAACTTATGTCAAAAACATCAATAATACCATCCATCCATCTAGTATAAATATTTGTTTAATATTGACATAAGGCGTTCTTATTATTTTTGGAGGAAGATGTGCTAAAACTTTACGATGTTTCATTTATACTGAAATCCATATTTTTGATTTCAATCTAAATTTCTTGAATTAAATAGTTTATTGCATAATATCATCTCGAAATTATCATGAAAAAAATAAATAATCAAAGAAATTAATATTTAGAATGGAAATGAAATAAAAATAATACTAAACTAGAAAATATCTAAAATTAATCGAAAAAATGAATAAACTGAAATAAAAGTACTTTTGCGCGATGCATTCGAATAATTTGACCAGCTTGTATTTGATCCGAAAAACTTTCTAATGGATCACTATAAATGATACATGTTGTATCGACATTTGTGCTACCATCACGTAACTCCAATTGCGTAATAACAGAAACTGAATGAATAGAAAAAATCTTTATGTGATTGTCAACAATAAAACTATTAATTATTATTAATACAAATAATAATTAAACATATATTATAAAGTTACTATGCCTCTTTTTCACATATTTCAAAATAAATACTTTTACCATCTTCTGACATATCTGTCGGTTGTGAACGAGTTTTTGAATCAGTTACAAATGCATATATATTAATCTGTAACAAATAATTATATTATTCTGATAAAATAATCTAATTTGATTATAATTTCTATATTCATTTAAGCATACATACACATACATCATACATATACACGCATACATATATATAAGATTGTTATCTTGCAACATAATATTTTAATTAAAAAAATTCTATTTATTACTTTTATGGGTGTGTAAAAGGATTTAATGTGATCATTCATAAAAAAAAAAAACTTCACATAATTATTAATTCAATAAATATAAACAAACAAATAAACAAACACTTCTTACTTATTTTAAATGCAACACAAATTTTATTTTGAAAATTTTCATAAAAATCTAAAGATTCACAAATTTCTTGTTTGAACGATAATAAATTGATAAGGAATAATCAAATAAACATAAATAAACAAGCATTTTGAAAATTTTTGCAGAAATTTAAAAATCCATGTTCTTTTGTTTATATGATAATAAATGATCCGAAAATTAGTAGCTATTCTTGAATTTAATAAAAAAATTAGCAATTAGCAGTTACTATATATATATCATTTTATTATCCATTATTTTTCTAATATTGTTAAATATTCATATCGTTCATAAATTTACCTTCAAATTTTCATCAGCTGTATGTGATAAATCATCCAATTCTGCAAGCGTTATATATTGATATTCCTTCATGTTTGAGATACCTGGAAATAAGTAAACTTTCTTATTTTTGCCATCTTGTCTCTTCAAGAAAAAAAATTTATTCTCGAAAAACTATTTGCAAGCTATCACCAACACATTATTAAATTTAAATCAGAAATTCCCAAAATCCCTATATTTTTGTACTGCTAATTCAGAACTCATTTTCAAATCCTTTCATTTTGAACCTCACCCAATTATTTACCCAAAAATTACTTGCTGATATGCTTGCTTATTTATATTAATAAGCTATTTTTAAATGTCAACTATTCCTTGAAGAAAATAGTTAGTAGTTATTGTATTGCACAGATTTTTGGCTGTTAAGGAGCTCAAAATTATTCAACTAAGATGATTTATAATAATCAACCCCAACTGTCCTCCATTTCTATAAATAGTAAATATTAAAGGAAATGATAAAATCAGTATCAGAGCTATTTGTGATTCCAAAATACATTTTTCAAAATCTCATCAATTCAATATCTACAAGTGATTATTACCATTTTTCATTTACTCAGAAAATTAATTTCGATTCAATGATAACTTATTGTCACATATAAATGGAATGTGTTTTCAATTAGTAGTGAAATATATAGAATATTTTCAAATCCATAAATTTCATTGAAAACCATTGCAAAATATGAATAATTTATTCATTCCTTTTATAAAATTGAAATATTTCTTAGAGAATTTACAACAATATATGACGGTTTAAATCAGAAAAATTTAGCGAATATGAAACAAAAATCCTAGAAAAAAAATTTTATTATCTTTTTCTTCAATCCTAAGTTTCTTTTTTTTCTTTTTAATTCTCAGAAATTAAAGATTCTAACTCTTTTAACACATATGGATATAAGGCACAAAAACATTCAAACTTTAAATTACCAAACATTTTCATCACAGATTACTAAGTGTGTACAACAAAAAGAATGGATTTTCAATATCATCACATTATCATGAACAGTATTTATAAATAACCGTTTAAAGTAAATCGATGCCGATATTTTATTCATATTGTTGTAGCTGCCTAATTAATTGCAGATCTTCCGGATAAGGTTTATAAATTCGTCCAATAATTATACGATCTTTAAACGTCTAAAAATGTTCTAATTACACAAGATAAATTAAAAATGAATGTAAGCGGTTGAGAGCTAACAAAAACGTAATTTAACGGAGAATTTTAACACTCAAAAATCAAAATTTAATTACAACAAAGTAAAATATATTTCATATCCTATTTAAGTTAAGAAATATTATAGTTCCAACATAAAGTATATCTATATTTCATTATTAATAAGTAATCGTTGGCAATGCACTTAAGGGTGAATTAAACAGAGTTGTTTGATAAAAAGTATCAGGTTACCTACTTTTCAGAGATCCGATATTATCAAGCCTAGCTGTTAAGGAAAAGAAAGTGCATCGAAGAAAATAAATGAACAAGTACTGAAAAATAACTCAGTAAGATGATTTCAGTGATATTTGATTTTTCTGACAACTGGAATAAAAAATAGTTTTCAAAAAGTATAACAAATTGGTTTTCACAGTAACCTTTGCAAGTAAAAGGTAATTAGCAAATATAAGTAGTACGAGCGTAACGATATGTTGCCAATCTGTCGTTAATATCAACAACCAAAATTGGATAGCAATTAGAATCACTTGAAAAACTGCCATTGCACTGATCAGAGTAACCGGATCACTACCAATTCGCTAAATTAAAAACAAATAAAAAATTCAATATTTTATTCATTAAATCCAAATATTTTCAAATGATTTCTATGAATTATATTATTTATTAGTAATAGATGAATTGATAATAGCTGATCAATTAATAATAAAATAAAATAGATATGGTTTGACAACATCTCGCATTGTTGGAAATACTAGAATGTTCCGTTCTCCTATAGATATCTGCTGATGAATACCAAGAATTAGACGAAGTTTTTACGATACAAGTTTTTCGCATATAACTATAATATTATGTCTTGAGAATATACATATAATAACTTAAGAATATAACAAAATTGGCTTTTTTAAGAAAAAGTCATTTTAATACTGATGCCTAATCAATTTCTCATTTTTCAACAAAAAATATGCTTACATAAAAACGTGAATGATCTGAATCTCCAGGTTCAGCTGCAACACCTAACGTATCAGCGATAGCAACAGCTTTGTAAAGTTGTCCTTGATGACGAACAATGGAACCATCTGCATAAAGACCATCATGTTCAGACCATCTGAAACAATAATTTTAGAAATCCAACTGATACAGCTACAAAATTACGGTAGGATCAAGTAAAAAAATACAACAAAGCTTTAAAAAGTTTCGTTGAATTTTTTTGTGACAGAATTCATTCTTATAAAAAAAAATTCTTTCTAACCAAAAAAGAAGTAATAAACAACTTTTACTTATGATTCTCGAAAAATCAATGAAAAAAAATGGAAATTTGAAAATTAACGAAAGAGTCGAAAAAATCAATTTAATTATGCTATTTAATTTATTCAATACAATGAATAAAACTGCTAATCAATTTTACCTAAATTACTGAATTTAATCTATTTACCAATTATGATATTAATTAATTTCCCCGAATCTACTAGATAGAATCACAAAAAAAAGCAAATTGTACACTTACTCTGTACATGCAATATTTGTTATGACAGAATTTGTTGATTGCATCGAACCACCACCAACAGCACCACTACTATTAATACTACCACTACTTGTACTACTACAAGTACTAGTAGTCATACTACTACCATAATAATTGCTACTATTACTATTACTAGTACCGCTATTACTGCTTAATGTAGCTGTTGTTAATCGATCCAATCGTTCCCATTTTCCAAGATGTGTCGCACAACGATGTATCAAATCGCAGTACTGTAATGGTAGCAAATATGTCGCATAAAGTGAAAATGATGTTAAAAATACGACGCAAAACAGTTCAATAATCCATAAAATATCAATATACATCTGTTGTGGTAAACCAGATGGTGATCGTTGCTGAAATCATTTCGAATTCAATATTCCTTAAATTGTAATTTTTAGCTGTATATTTCAAGAATTACTAAGGAAAGCAGAAAATATTGTAAAACAATAAATCGTCAATTATAATAATAATTATTTCCAAATATATCGCTACATTAAATAGTTCCTCTTTTCGATACAATTAAAACTTCTATACTCAAAACTATTATTTATATATTTTTCAAAAATATTTATCTAATGTTAAACTACATAAATTAATATATATCTATAATTTAAAAAAAACAAAACAAAGAAAAAAATCTAAACTTACAGGTGTAAATACACATGGTACAAAAATTGAAAGATATGCCGTTGTTAAACCAGAAAAAAGCAATGTTTAATTCGTAAACCAAAGTCTCTCATTAAAATCGAAACTTCTTCACGTATTTGTACTAAAATTTGTACGTATTTGTACTTTTATTATAATTGAGTTATCTCCTTAAAGAAGAAACTGAATTAAAAAATTCAAACTTTGCTAATTTATATAAAAGAAGGAAAACTATGAAATTACATACATGCATCAGTGCTACACATATGCACGACAGTATCAACATCAATAAGTATAGGTGGATGCATAATATCACGATATATAGCAGTTACTTTTGATATTTCTGATGATGATCTTCCATTAAGAACAAACCATAACTTTGTAGAATAACAACGTATTTTATATAATACATTATCATGGAATAAATATAAGAAGAAAAGAATCCTGTAAATTAATTACTTTTTGAAAAATTAAATTGCAAATTATAATCAGAATTTAGATGAGATTAGCTAGAGTAATAGTAAAACATGAAAATTCAAAGTTATTATTACGAATACTCACTTTCTGAATACAAACTACTCTTAAATCCTTCTTCCATGAATTTTAAAATACAATTTATAACTGAAATAAAGACAGAATTACCTCAGTATCGCATGTAAAATTCTTAAGATTCTTTCAAAAATTAAAATTCCTCGTTATTTCAAAATTTTTGTTCATATTTATTACTGACTTATTTCTTTTCATTTTTATTACCTTTATTATTTTCTGTTGTTAATTTCTAATTTTTTTCTGAGCATATTTTAATTTTAATAATAAAACTTACGGATGACCGAAATATAGTAACGATTTAAAAGGAAAATCGAAATAAACACGTGAAAAACTGAATAAAAATGAAGTTGCAACCATCGTAAGCATCGGTGTTTTAACAGCTGCCCATTCAATAATATCCCAAAATAAACATTGAGCTTTGATGCATCTTGCCTAGCATTTGCTGCTAATTCAGTCATCTATAAATATTGGCGTCTTAATTAAATTTAATTTTGAATTCAAATATTTCCCTTTCAGGAATAAAATTTAAAATAAGCGACAATAACCAATTTATTATGCTCTATTTACCGTTTTCCAGAAACACTTTGTCACTCGTATGCCAAGTAAAAGACCGACACATGATAGCAAATACGGATTAATCAAATGGAATTTCTGGAATAAATAATAAAATCGGAAAATAAGAGAAATAGTTTAATTCAGTAACATTTCAAATTGTATTCTGTTTTAAAATGATAATGTATGTGGAATATAAGAAATAACATTGCATTAAAAATAGGATAAACTCAATAGCATAGCTCGACGGCAAATATATTGAAATCCATGATAAAATTGAATCCTAGTTTATTTCCAAAAAGTAAATAACAATAAAATATTTGTCAAAAAATTACCACTGAATAATGCCAATAATTTTGGCAACCACCACATTGTCTTGTATAAATTTAGATATTGCAAGAATAGCGCTAAAACAGAATAAAGAAAATAGCGTACATTCGAAGAATAATTCACCTTGCCCTTGAGGCATTTCTGGCCAAATCGGATGAATTTGCATTCCATACTCTTCATTTCTGTAAATAAATTTTCATTACATTTTTAATTTACATTTAAATAGATAGGAACTTATTAATATTGTTAATAACTGAAGCGAACTTTATAACAAAAATAAGATAAGCTTAATGATGAATATAACTTAATAAAAAAAAGATTCAATTCGAATGTAATATGTAATATAAAGCCAAACTTGAAATTCATCTAATATTGTTTGTGTATTATTTTTCCAATTACCATGTGTTTATACGTTTTCTTAATGTGATACAGCCAAATTCTGAGATTTGATCTAATACTACGTATCAGTTTTACTTGGTTTTCCTTTTCAAAGTAGCACAAATCTAGCAAAATCCTTTATCAAGATTATATATAGTATCTGGTAAAATTCTTCAAATGTTGTTTATCTTTTTCATAGAAGTCATCATCTAATTTTCAAAAGAAATATGAATAATTTATGCCTTTTTCTATCATCGATTCGTGTAAGATTACCAGTTGTAGATGGTGCAACAGAAGCGCACGGCCGATTAACATGATGTCGATTACGTAATGTTGAACGGCCAACCATATTTACTAATCTTCAAAACTTCATTAAATCTTTTCAGTTGCTTTCCTCATTATGAACATATTTCCTATGAAAATCGCATATTTACGTAATCTCTCACAATAATATATACGTAACATAAAAGTTATAGACATATTACATGATACACATTCACGTGATGCGTATTATTACCAAAATATACGTAAAAAGTTATCAACATATTTAAACATCCGAACCGTAAAATCAACTTAACGAAATATTGACGGAATTTTTAAATAACAGAAAATTCGAAAATAATTATCCGGAAATTATCGATAATCCCAAAATTTAATATCAGGTATTGAATGTACTCACACCTAAATCTTTAATTCATAATGATCTGTCATATATGGATAATAGTGATATTCGCAGAGGTTAGTTAAGTTGCCATAAAAGATTTAATGAAAATAACAGCGATGCTCGTTGCAAATGCACTGCTTACTCTCGCTTTTGAAATAACATCTTCCCTAAATAAGCATAGTGATAAATGATAAGAAATCATAAAGGTAAGCGATGGGAACTACGAGAATGATAAGAGGACAGATTTTGAATATTGATACAGAATTCTCTAAATAAAAGAAATCCATTTATTAAAATGTATTTGCAGCCTCATATGAAATAGGGCGCTATAATGTGAGCTGCTAGAGAGCGTTACATAACTATGGATTAAATCTAGGGATTATTTTTCAAGCCAAGATGATACTGAAAATGATGAACAAAATAAGAAACTTTATGGCTATATATTCGGTAATAAAAGTAAAACAAAGAATATAGAGAAAATCCCTTTAAATAATTTGAGTGAGCTTCCAGATGAAACCAATTATTTATAAAATTTATTGAATCGTGTTAAAACGATGGTTGGGAAAATCATACTACAATTGCTTATTTCCATAGTAATAATTTTCACTTTAGCTCACTAACACAAATCCTTTGTAACCAGTGACCACAGATTTCAAATCCTGATTACTGATTACTTTTTATGTAATATCGTTACTAAATAAAATGCCCAGCTAAATTTACACAACACTATACACACTTGTCCAAATGTTTTCTGAAACAATAATTGCTGCATATAAATGACGCAAAATAATTGTAAATTCTTTCTAGTATAATAAAAGATTTCGGTAAAGTATTATCCTCATGTTCTCATATGCGGAATCTTCCTCATTTCACTCTTCAAAATTTATTGCAAAATTTATCAAATAGATAGAAATTTATAGTTTTATTCCCCAATAATTTATTCTCAATAATATGCAAATTTATATTTCTATCCTATTAATGAAACAGTTTTTATAAATTCGTTGTGATAGTGATAGATTTCGAAAATTACAAATGACTTTACGAAAAAATTTCAATTTTCCATTAAATTAACTCAGAATTTCCAAAATTTTCTTCTATTTTTTTTAAAAAAAAGGCATTGTGATAATTTCAAATATGAATTGCAATTGAATTTACACATATTTCATAATTAGGAAATTTCGATAAAAAAGAAATTTTTCAAATTATATATTGCAACTGCAAAAAAATTTATGCATACATAAAAAAAATGGGAAAAAACTTCAAAAAATACACTGATAGAAAAGATCAAATAAAGATTTTCAACAAATTCCTATACGAAAGAAAAAAATTCAAAATTCAAAAAACTGATAACAAAGAAAAATGAAAATATACAATGAAATAAACTATTGCAAAAAGTAAACATAGCAAATCACTGCAGACATAAGAAACAAATATAAATTTTACTATTAAATTGCGTGAAATTGAGTTCATTCCTTTTTTTTGCTGATCAAAACAAAAAAATAGTTAAATCAAGGAATAAAAGTAGGTAACGGGGAAAAATTTCTTCCTCTTAATTATAAAAATTTATTTACACAAAACTAAATGATTATTTATTTCTGAAAATATAAAACATTTCGCAAGTATAATGGTAATTTTTATAATGGAACTGTTATAATGGAACTTTCTAACATCACTTATTCATTATAAAATAATTTGGGATATTTTGAAACTATTATTTTCAAGTGAAAATTAAAACAAACATTATAATATTGTAACTATAGGAATTTTGCAAGAAACATAATTGGAAGAATTGGAAAAGCATCAAAAGCATCATTTACTAATATGAATTGAATTCAAAAATTAATAATCTAAATATCGTCTATCACACTAACATTCTTTTTCTGAAGATGAAACTAAATTAAGTCAGTATCACATGCGATACTGAAATATTTAATCAATAAATGAAATAATATACAATTATAAAATCCTGATAATACTAATACAGAAATATTAATAAATATTTAGGTAGCATAGCTGGAGAATAGCGCCACAATGGACAGAAAATGTTTCACTTAATTACAATAGTTTTTATGAAAAAGCCTTATAGCGAAATGCATGAAAAGTTTTCTTCAATTAAGAATTTGGGGCAATGTGATCAAACTGTTATTATGTTTACTTAATTCAAATTTCTTCGAATAATTTTGAACACAATTATTTTTATTTATGAAAAACTAACATAATTTAAGCCAATTTTTATTTTCACTTAATTTAAAGTTATTCTCATTTCTGCTTTTTTATAACTTTTCATGTTTGAAAAACTCGAAATATCATTACTTAAATAATTTCCTCAAATAATCGTATAAATTTAATTCAATATCAAATTGGAACCACCAATATTTATAAACTGTAGTGACAATGATGCAAAATTTTAAATATTTTCCTTTTTAATTTTATCCTAAATGGATAATCAAACTTCAAATATTAATAATAATTAAAAAAACAGCTATTAACATATAATAAAATCCATTTAGTTAAGAAATAAGAAGAAGATCCATTGCACAATTATATTATGAGAAAATTTTTCAAAATTGAGAACAGTATAAGAGAAAAAATTTTTTGTGAGATAAATTAACATAATATAAACTGGAAGTAATCCAGGAGGCAACATTCATATTTTACATTTTTTGAAAGGTAATACACAGAAAATGAGCAATGTATAATTGTATAAACATCATTTCACAAACTTGATATACATAGTCTTATATTATTTCTATTGAAAACTTCTTGAAATTTTTTCACAAAAAATTTTACATTCAAACAAAACTCCAGCAAAAGAGATTTATCCTTTATAGAATTTTCTCGAATATTTTATGCAATAATTTCAAATTAAACTTGAAAAACATTCCCTCTTAGATTATTCGCATTTTACTTGAAAAAGATATATACAATAAAATATAACTAATTAAAAAAAATTAAACTTTTTATCAAAAATGTCACAAAAATTAAACTTTTCTACCGAAAAAGACATACATAAATAAATAAATTTAAACATAAAATAATTTTCCTAAATAATAACCGAACACAAAGTTTACATTTTACTCATATTTTATCATTTTACTAGCAATTTCATAGTTATTTATTAATTCGGTTTAAATTTAATTTAAAATCAACCCTACATAGAAACTTCTTTTACATATTGTAAGCAACATAAATAGGATCAAGCATATCTTTAAGGAAAGCATCTCGTAAATGCATTCGTTGTTTTTCACCTCGACTATTTATTGGTACCACACCTGGATCGACAATTACCACAACACCAACAATTAAATGATGTTCTTCTAACACTGTAGATGTTACAGCTGGTATTAAATCTAAAGCTTCTGATTCCGCACTTTCCGTTTCAGCAACTACAACCAAAAGATGAGTCCACGTGAATACAGCACTAAAAATTTTTCTATTTAATATAATTAAAACAATTTTAAGTTAAAATTCTGATGGCATTAATAACTTATTCCTTTCCATTAATATCTAAAACTATCATCTTAAAATATATTGGTGGACCATAGTTATTTTAAAAGATTGATCATTCTATGCTATGGAACTACAGTAAAAACTCAGTTTAGATGATTACTAATAAGTAAATTTGTTTCTTATTGAACTCTCATAGAATATAAAACTTATCGTCAAATATATCGCCTACTCGTCCCCATTTTTCTTTCCTCATCAATTTTTAGCGATATAGAAGTGATGAAACAAAAGTTGCGTTTTAGAAATATAAGATCAAAATTTCTAAATTCTATGCAAATCTAGTATTCCTATAATAACAATTTTGATATTATCCGAAATAGTAAAACATCTACGTACAATTATATTTTCGAGTAAATATTCATCTCAAATAAGTATACTTGAGAAAAAAATTTGCGGAAATTCTCAAAGTGTTAAACAATGGTACTAACCATTCTGAAATTTTTCGATGTGCTCGTATTACAGTTGCTTCAATATCTACTGGATGATACCGCATTCCACGTAACATTAATGTTTCATCCAATGAGCCAACAACAAATATTGCATCATGCAAGTCTGTAACATACAGTTATGCCAGCATCAAATTAACGATTTCTAATGGAATTACGCTAACTTCAGAAATATGGAATTCAAATATAATAGGAATGCAGGAATATAGCATTTGAATGCATCATTAAGTCTGGAAATGGTTTAGTTTTTATAAGAATTCTTATTAAGTTGACTTGCTCAAATTTAAAACTTTGAAAAACTTTCCGATTAAGAAAAATTTTAAAACAATTAATTCTTTTCCTCACAATTACATTGAATTAGATGGATGAAATCTGAAATTGTAAACGATATATTTCAATTATTAAAAAATTACCAAGAAAAAATAAATACCTCCATCAGCTGTTATAGATTGCGTCCGTCGAAGAAAACCCAAATAACCTGTACGTGCAAAACGTTTAAGAGTATCACCCGTTGTTAATCTGAAAATGAACATATCTCAGCATTATGTAATTTTTACGTACTGAAAAATATGTAATATATATGAGCAGATATGCAAGTCTAATAGACTTAAAAAATGTTTATTAAATGAAAACGATGATAAAGTATCATTATTTCATTATCCCGCTAATATAACCTACATATATGTTTCCACTATTAACATTTCTACATCAAATTCGATTTAAATATTCTACTAATTTTGAACTGTATTAACTGATGCATTTATAATGCTAACTAAACTATTACTAAAGTCAGAATAGTTTTGAATGTTATATAACAATATGATTTGAAATATAAAATATAGAAATAATATAATAATAGGGAGATAATGTTATTCATTGAATACGTTCAAAAAGTTGCATCAGTATCACAACAACACATACATTTGAATTCAGTACGGAAATAGACGAGCTAACTTACGACAAGATAACAGATACAAATATAAGAGAACATAAATTATGGTTAAATAGTTACTGATTAATATATACATTTAATATATATGTAAATTAATAAATATTGCTTATTCATATTTCAATTTAAAATCATACAGATATACCTTGCATTAAAATGATCAGTATGTAACGATGTTTCATCACCATATAATGTGAAATAACCAATTGAATTATGTAAACATGCAACCCAAATTTCACCTAAGTGTGAATCAGCACACTGACCTCTCGTTTCTGGATTTGCAATTACCACTTCTACACCAGGTAGTAACTGGAATAAACTATTTTATTTTTTATTTATTCAGGGCTACTTTTTGCAGCTTGAATGATAAATGATTGAAATATAATATTGTTTAATGTCTAATCTAATTTTTTGAAAATAAATGAAAAGATACTTTTCCGCTTTCCATTAATGCAATACTATGAGGTGCACCCTTCTCAACAAGTGTTACACGATCATTACGAAGTGCTCGCGCATCAACGTATACGGTTGCCGGATCTGGACTCGCTGCTCCTTGCATACAAATTGCTGTGTTAACCTACAGATTAAAAATGATTTTTAAAAAAAAATGTTAAAGACTATAGATTGCAAATGAAAATGAAAAATGAAAAATTGAAAATGAAAAATTTTTTTGAGAAAAAATGTCAAAGCAAAGTTTGTTTCACCTTATTTTTAATCAAGCTTCAACTTATTTCAAATCACAAACTTCATTTATCCTAGAATAAATCTAAAATTGAATAAAAAAAGTATACTACCCGACAACCGAATGAAGTGGACACTGCACGTGAATTAAGACCCAAAGGTGCAAAAAGCTTAGAAAATGCTGAACATAAAGCAACTCGCGGCCGTTCCTCGGCAACCACAACACACGTACGTACGCTGTAACAAAAATCTCCCATATACACATATATTGCAGAAACTTTTTGTTTCGTTCGACAATGTGTTATTTATATAATAACACACTTCTCTCCCATAATTTTTGAAAAAAGGGTTAGACTTAGCTAGTAAAAATATAAGCACAATATTCCAGAGATTAAAGATTAATATGAATTTAATTAACTCAAAACCTATCTTTACCGCATGCTTGAGATATACAAAATTGAAAATGATTCAAGAAAACAGTTTTATAGAAGTAATTTTAGGCAATATCGAAATTTTTTCAAAAATCAAATAGTAATTGCAAAAAAAGATGCCTTATATTTACCATGAAAGTGAAACACCTTTCTCTTTCAGAAGCGAAATCTGAGGTGCTAACTCTCGAACACACAATTCCATTACACCATAAGAACAAAAGGTATCACGAACTGAAACATCAAATTATATTTAAATAATAAAAAAATATATTGATTAAAATATAAAATCAGCCTAATACAAATAATATAATTACAAGGGATAAGACAATTTCTAGCATCATGAATTTTCTAAAAGTAATACAAACATTATATTTCAATGCAAATAAATCTGAAAACGATTCATAATGCAGACTGCTAAACTATTCATTTCAATCTATCCGATATCAAATTAAAATTTTTTCTCCATAAATAATCAGCACCATGCACAAAAAAATATTTTTGAAAATTTAATTCATATCAATGAAAGAATAAGTAGTTAAAAAATAAATAAAAAAGTAAAAATTAATAGCTAAAAACCTTTTCGTTGTGAAACAGCTGTCAACCATAAAGCAGCATTTTGTTCAACTTCTGCTGGTGGAATTAACAATGAATGATGACCGGAATATACACTGAAATTAAAATTATGCAATTATACTTTCCTTTTACTATATTGAAATAAATTAAGAGCAAATTACATGAAATGATGAGCAGAATTATTATAGGTAATCCTTACGACAAAATTTGTAGGCTTTATTAATCCCTAAGATTTGCAACGACAGAATGATTACAATGAGCTTCACAAAGAGCTCGCATGGAGCGGCTACTTTTACAAATGAAATGAAACGAGATATTAACGAAAATCATCCGCGAAAAATGCGCTCACCCAGAAAGACACCAAAGCGTTAATCCCAAACCGCTATATGGATCAAGGCACAAAGTGATATGTCGGGAAGGATATAATTCGCAGGCCACTTTTAAGCTTCTGCATAATGCTGCAGCACCAGCAGTATTGATAACAATTCCGGCTAGTTGTCCTGTAGTACTTATCGAGAAATCCTGAAATTTTGAGAATAAACTTATCGTAATGTGAAGTGAATAAATTTATTTCCAGTAAACAAAACTGCAAAATCAATCTAATTCATTCAACAGAAAATAAAAATTCTTGAAATGATCAAAAAATTCATTAATTATTTCAACCGTGACATTTTTTTTACCAGATAACAAACATCGGTTGATTTTCTCTCAAAATATTCAGGCTCCCATTTTTTCCTTATTAAGTGACGGAAGGTCATCTACATCCAAAATCGTAGGCCATGCCTGAAAAATGTCCTTTTTATCTTCGCCTATAATATATTGGTTTTAAATTTACAATTGCGACATGTCTTCCTGCTATAGAATAAAATCAAGTAAATATTAAAAAGAAATTTACCTTTGCATCAACTTTCAGCGAAGCTTCTTTGCATTTAAGTAACTTGATTAGAGATGAAGTTGAGATCACTGCAACTGCTTTTGAGACATCCACAATCATCCGTACCGTTGGTAAGGTTATTTGCAGATTATGCGGATGTGGTGGTCGTATACAGACGGGTATCAATCCTTTAACATAATTTCTTAAAATTTAATGACAAATAACACCAGCTAGAATATTTAGTAGATTGTATTTTGAAATTTTTGGAAATTATCTTGAGCTTGTAAATAAAGCTTAATAGTTTTTACTAGAATTGATAGAATGATCCAAGTAAAGCTTGTATTTCGAAAGTCATTATACGGATTTCCAAAAAGAAATTCATAATTCCGATCACCAAAATATTTCATCAAATCAATCAAATCAACATGCTTAAATTTCAAGATCGATTTGTCATAAATATTTCGTCAAAAATTATGCACTTATATATATTATTCACTCAAATTTTCTCTAAATTTCCCCTAAAAATAAGTCTAAATATTGGGTTTGGTTTCATAAATGTTGAGTTTTACCGAATATCAAATAATAATAAAAGTTAATTTCGATGCTTCTGTGAAAAGTCAAATTCCACAATTAAATTACGCAATTTCAATGCAAATATTCAACATACCTGCTGCTTGACATCCATAAAAGGCTGCAATCAAATCAATACCAGGTGGAAAAATTAAAGCAACATGCTCGCCTGGATTCAATCTTCCCCTATCGGTTAACATCGAACCGATTCGTTCTGCTCTTTTTAGTAATTGTGCGCAAGTTATAGTTTCTGTCTCCGTTCCACGTGAATTAATTAATGTAAATAGTATGTGGTCTGGAGATGCTTGCGAGCGTTGCCGTAAGACTTCTATCAGACTAGTTACCTGCAAATAGCGCATTATTTAAGTGATATTATATTTTATAAATGAATTATACTGTGAAATAAGTGCAAGTTTTTAAAGAAATTTTCTAACTTCTAATAATTAAAATCCATGAATTATGAGTTATCGAATAAATAAAATCATAATATATTATTATAGTAAATAAAAGCAATTTGCAAATACTGACTGATTCTTTATGCACTACCTTTTCATCATCTGCATTAATATGTCGCCCTTTGGCAGTAGCAATTCGTACACCTTGCACAATGTTACCAACAAACATAGCTGCTGGTCCAACATCCGACTGCTGTTCTCGAGGTTTCGGTAAATTTATTACACAAGTATGTGGACACATCAAAAGTGTTGTTGGATGCAAAACACCGTCAATGAATCGTTGTCGTGTTTCTGACACATGGATACCACCCAATGGTGTCTGAAATATAGAAAATACTTCGAGACTTCCTTTGTAAATATTATTAAGAATTTTTTCTTAAAAAATGTGCAAATATTTATATTTATTCTAGAATTTTACTTTTGTTTCGAAATTTAATTTACAACATAGATTAGATTTAAATTTCGATTCCTACATTTTAATTATTCATAAATCACTTAAAAATAATCAAACAGTAACTATCATTACCATCGAACAGAAAAAGTCTGTTAGTTTAATTTTTTCGTTAATTTTTTTTTTTGTTAATTTTTTCCTGTAAAAATTTTATCTTCTAAGATATTAGAATTTAAGGCTCTCTGAAGAATAAGAAACGACTTATATATATATTTAATTATCAAAGCCTTTAAATCTTTTGATTTCTCAAAAAAAAAAAAAACTTTTGTTTCAAAAATGTCACCTTCGGTAACTGATTGGATGGTACAAGAGCTAAACAATAAATTCCCACTTGGTGAAACTATCAATGGCTTGTAGTACGCGACTCATCCACTGAAATTAGATTTAGAATGTATTTGAAATAAACATAATGCAAAAGGTAAAATAAAAACCGAAACTTTTCCTATAATAAATGACATAAATTTCGTAGCCATTCTCACAGTCATAATAACATTTTTAGAAATCTAAACATATTATTCATTACAGTTTTTATTAACGAGTAATAGAGAAAAAAACAAGATCAAACTAGCGAATGCTGACGACTTGTTTTGCTTTCCAAATTAAATCAATAGGTTATCTGACCTATCTTCATAATATCTCAACATGTAAATTCTAATATCTTAGAAGATAAAATTTTTACAGGAAAAAATTAACAAAAAATATTACAGTGAAGGAATCTTCCTCGGATATGCCAGGTTTCTGTTCAGCTACAATGCATATTCGTTCATCGCGCAGAACGTTCACAGAGAAAACAGCGATCCGCCCTGCAAACAACTGCGATCAATGTGTTCTAAGTTTTCAATCGAAATTATCACCTTATATATATTACCGTCAAAAAGTCAGAGTGAACATTTCTTGAAACTGATATTAATATTCATATCTATAAATACTAATTATTTTCGTTCGACTAATGGAGCCATCTCACAACTTTTATACATGACAAAAATTTTTTAAAAAAATGAAAACTTAACGTTAAAAAAGCGATCTGTCTTGCACGATCAAGCCTGATGAAATCTGTAGAAACAAGTCTACATGTTCGTTACAACATAATAGAAGAATGGAAAAACTTAAGCAGACTTTAAATTGAAATTTAAAAGTGACAATTATCCTAAATAACAAACCTCGATAAATAAATTTCATTGGTTCAACAGCCAGTGTTGTAGCAATCAGATCATCAGCACCATGTTGTCGACCTGATACATACATTTGTGAATTACGATTACCTACCACAAAAAGTGAACCGTTCTGAAATTTAATATTTCTGAATTCCAACGAAAATTTAATACTGTATGAAATATAAAAAATAATCCATCACTTCAGTTTATAAGAAATAGATATTACCGGTCCAAGAAATCCTAACAAGCCGCTACGAACATACGGTACTGGTCCCAATGGCCTATCATCGTTACCCAAAGGTTCCACCTAAAAAAGATTTGTTGACTCAAAAAATTAATTTTTCATAAAAACAATCTTAGGTCCGACAATAAGAACTAATAGAGAATAAATTTAAAAAGAAACTTAAATATTGAAAAAAATGTAATGTAATGTTTCATTCAAAATTTCCTTATAAAATAATTAGAAAAATAAAAATTAACTTAAGTATAATTCATCACATCGTAAATTTTGAAAAGTAAAGAGAATTTTTTGGACCTTGAAAGTACTGGCTGATAAACCATCCAAACCCCAATAAGCGGAACCTGTGCTATGTGCATACAAACAAATTTCACCAATTTCATCAGTCATACATAACCGTGGTGGTCCAGAAGGTTTAACAACAACAACAACACCACCAGTAATAACTTGACCTGCATCCTAGAATTAAATTCATATTAGAAGCAACTTTTCCAGTCTGAAAAGTCTGCCAAGTGAAATTTAAAAAACTGTTTTTCTTACCTGTAAAGTTAACGATGTTAATGAATTTTCCTGATCCATACGAACCACTGAATGGCTTAAAGCTAGCATCGATAGAACAGCACGGCCAGAGTTATGAAAACTTTCATCAGAACAAGGTCTACAACAAAAAACAGAAAATATCCTTTTTATATAATATATTAAGCAAACATAGCATTTGTTCAAGTTATTTTTTATAAACAAAGTCATTTTTATATAAGCATATATATGTTATTTCTATAGAAACAAAAATTAAAATAATTACATTATTTTATACTATGTTGTTTTATATAAACAAAAATTAAAATGATTGTGTAAAAGATGCTGAAAAAGTTGAAAATAGGTAGAGGTAAAATAATATATAAAACTTATGATACTTTCTTTTATACATTATCACATTAACAATATATCATTACTTATAATATATAAAAAAATAAAAAGAAAAAATAACAAAGAAATAAATTATACCTTCGTAACGATACTGTGCCAGTTTCAGAAGAACCTGCGCATGGGCAAACTGCATCAGCTCGTAAGCCTCGTGATTGAAAAATGGAAGCAAACTGATCACACGATGATAATGACCATGGATTTGCTCCATCGGCTACCAAAATTGAACGAAGCGATGATAAGTTGATTTCTTTATGATCACGAGTTGCCAATAAACCCCAGTGTAAATCACGTGATTTTACCAAAGCTGTTTTTGCTAAAATCAAAGCAAAAATGGACTATTGTTAATATTTACATATAAAAAATATTGTAACATAAAAGAAACATATAGAAGTAAACTGAATGAGATTCAACTTTTTTTTTTTGAATTTTTAATGAAATTGAAAAATCTGATTTAAAAAGAAACAATTTCTTCTGCATATTCTCTTATAAAATTGACGGTAATTTTTTTCTCTCTACCTTGATACTTTGTAACCATTAACATCCATGATGCCGGATTAATTTTCATCAATGAATATGGAATGAAAATAACACGTAAACCAGAAAACACACTCTGAAATTAATAATTTTAATAGTTTGCAAAAAAATCATATTTAATTTTATATTTATATAAGGAAACCAAAATAACTTAAACTACTAATAAACTTGAAATAGAAGAAAAACAAAAGTCATTAAGAAGAATGAAATGATACCGCTAAAATGGAATGCCATAAGCCTGCTTCACGTTTAAAATCAAGAACTGATACCATAGTATCTGATTCCGAATAATTCATTGCCATTGTCAACGATCTAAAATAAATAAGCGAAACTGAAAAGCATGCACGAAAATGCAAATTAAAAGAAAATGAATATTTATTTTGTAACATATAATTTCAATCAAGCATACCTGCAATGCGAAAGTAAAGCCTGACGAGTTATGCATACACCTTTCACACTACCTTCTTTATCTGTAGTATATTCAATATATGCAACAGAATCATCTGTTATTCGTGGTGGTACTGACCAATCTCTTGGTGGCTTACTCTGCAAAAAAAATATTGCAAATTGCACACATGCTACGATAGTAATGTCAAAAATTAAATACTATCTTGAGCCAGTCAATCAAAAATTACATATATAACTTAAATTTCTTTATAAACACTTCTAACTGACCAATCTCTTGGTGGCTATTAACCAACTTTTGGCTTTAAAGAATATTTCAATTCGGTATAAAATATAACAGAATTGAGGATTTAAAACAACTGCTGAATTCAAAAAAATAATTCACAAATTAAGCATGTAAATTTCCATAATGTATAATAATCACTAGTGCAAAAGGTCTTGAGAAAGTCGAGGTTAGTGTTGGATAACAGTTAGAACAAATGGAATTAATTTGCTTCTAAAGCTGCGAAAGATTCGACAATAATGTCAACACTGTAAAATTTGTCACATTTTAGAACTTTCTGATGACTTCTGAAGTCTTACACAAAATACGAAATGAATAAATATTATTTCTTTCAAATGATTACTAGACAGCAATGAAGTTAAAAGAATGTTTAATCTGCTATAAAATTTGGCACTCATGAGATGAATTTCAAAGTAATGAAACAAAAACAAATACTTGAGAATAATCTTTTGAAAGTTCACCAAAACACTATTGAAATTTAAAAGCAGTAAAAACTATGGTCACAAAACTTTTAAGCAATTATGAGAAATCAAATAAATCTCATAATATCTTACTAAATGTTCAGTTGTGAGCCATACAAGTCGTGGCCATCCCTTGAAATCAATAATTTCACTTCCAGATATTAATGAAGCATTAGAATTAGAATAGCTCTGACTGCTTGATGAACGTTTCGGTAAGCCCTTATAACATGTGTCAGATGTAAGAGCTATCTTTACACCACAACTTCCCAATAAAAAACCAAGTTGTTGGATACCCGCATCCTGAAATTAATAAAAACATACTTATAAGTCATTAAGATATAATTTAATTTATAAAATACAATTTAAACAAAAATGGGAAAAAATATATAAATAAATAAAATAACTATTCATTCAGAAAAATATGTTAATGATAAGTAGTATGTTATTTATCTTGTAAAAAGTATCAATAATAAGCAAAAAAATGAAGTATGAAAGAGAAGAGATAAAAATAAACTCGTCTAGTAAGTGGTACTTCGACCGGCACTGGAATAACTCCAGCTAGAATACACCCGTAGAAAGCGACCAAGAATGAAAGAGGCTCTGTATTCGGATAAACCTGAACAGAAAAAAAAAACATCAATTTCGAGTCTGATCAAATTTCAGAAATGCAATAATTTCTAATTTACTTCATTTTCATGATTTCTTTTTCCGTAAATTCTTTTATTTATTATACGAATACATTTGAACCACTAGATTTTTTAGTGCTTTGCAAATTTAAATACAATTTAAAACTATTCGATTTATTAATATAATTTATATAATTTAACTACAAATCTGCCTAGAAATACATATGAATTTTAAAGTGAAGAATAAAATAAATCAGCATAATATCGACTGCTTTTAATTTAATTTACCAAAGCTACTCGATCACCACTTTTACATAATTGAATCTTCTCTTTGCCAACTACACCAGGAGCAAGTTTTGTTAACAACATATGAGCAACTTTTGTAGCACGACTTAAAAGTTTGCCTGAAAATTAAATAAAAAATTTCTTAGTCTTATAAAAGCAAAAATAATAAATCAATCATATTGAGTAGTATTTTACAATGTATGATAATATTAATATCAATTATTTTTCATCGAGACTTTATTTCCAATGTTGCCATGTCGTACTAAGTGATATTAATAAACAATAATCTACCGTATGTAAGTGAATAAGCCGGTCGAGCAGAATGATCTAATACAACAGCAGCTACCATTCTCGGTTGTGACGTACCATACTTATGCAATGCGGAATCAAGAGAACGTGGTAAACTTGTAGAAACAGATGGATGATCACCACGTGTTGGACAAATCACAGAACCTTCTGGACGTGGTGCCAATGGATCAACAATCCTAGCTAATGCTGTAATTTCCTATCACACACTCTCATATTAGTTGCCCTTGCATCATAGAAATTCGAAAAATATTATTAAACGATAAATGCTAAATGCGATTGTTTGAGATTTTGGAAGTAAAGGTCAAAAGAGATTTTCTCTCAAAAAGTTTTGAAAAGTTTATTTGGAAATACATAAAAAATCAAAACATTTAAAAAATTTAAAAAAATTTATTTCGAAATGTAGATATAAAAAAAATTTCAAAATAACTATAATATTATTCACAATTTCATTTCTTTTTCATCCACTTTATTTAAAATCATTGAAAATAAAAACATTTTATGCAAAGTAAACCTTCTAATTCCGCATCATCATCGTTATAATATTCATGCAATGGCTTTTTCTTCGGTCTCTGCAAACTCATTAATCGGCATTCATGTAATATATGTAATTCATAGAAGTATTTATAACATTTCAGATCAGATATTTTAATAAATTTTCGACCTATATCCAAATTCGAAACTCTAGCAAATGTATTTAACTTCTGTTCCACAAAATTACGTTCATCTTTGAAACGTTTCAATGATAATTTCTTGTACGAATGTAATGGATCAAATTTTCGGATAGCTACCGAAACACCTTGTGTTAGAATAGCACGTCCACAAGTAATATTGCGTGGCTGATGCTTTTTCAATGAACGTCGTAATGATTCCAACATTGCTTCAAATGTTTCATTTAAAGATTCTGTAGACGTAAATTCAGCATTTATGCCACTCGATAATCGATATGTGGTATCAATATTATACATTGATGATTGATAGGAAAGCAACGAATCCGTACCATTTTGCATAATAAACAATCCCGGCTTTGTTTCGGTAGCCACATCAATTTTACCACGATCATTCAAACAGCTTACCACTTCCTCGATATCATTATTAATTGATATATTATCAGAATTATTTATCATATTTCTTTTAAATAAAGGCTGCAATTTTGATGGAAGCATTGCTGTTTTAATAGAATTTTGTGGTGATATCGTACGATCAATCGATTTCTCAGTATTATTTTCATTTGATGAAATTTTCAATTTTGAAATTTTTCGTTTCCAAATATCATTTATGCTTGATCGTTCAAATTTATTGCTATCTGCTGATAATACCGATTTTCGACGGATACTCTCTCGAATACTAGCTTCACGTGATCTTCTCGAACCTCTTGCTATAAACTTAATGACATTCCGTGGTAAGTATACGTGATGCGTGAATTGTAATGGAGAAGTAGACTGCTGCGCATATAATGAAGTTGACTGCTTTGGATGAAAAAGTTTCACCAATAGCAATGACATGTTGATAATTAACCAAACAATAATAATAATAATAGTAATAGTAATAATAATAGTAGCAGCAAGATAGCAAGAAATTGAATATGAGAAAAGTTGAGAAGGAATAGTCGTCGAAGAAAATTGAAAGCTTACCACTTTGTATCAATTAAATTCGACTTTTATGTCGTCTAGATATAAAATTAATAATTAAAAATAAAATCTTACGGCTCGAAACTAATGCACAATAACGAGCATTTTAAAAATGCATTAGATGAATTTTACTGTGTAATACACAGCAACTGAAAAATGCTTTAGGAAGGAAGGCGGAAAAAAATGAAATGACTAATGTGATATATCTGAATTATACAACAAATAATGTTATAAAAAAACAAAGACATATAATATAAAATAAGTGATCAAGCATATCAATTAGCCTTTCCTTTTTCACAAAAAAAAAATTCAAATTCAGCAAATTAATTATTCGAAAATAATTTCTTTTTTAAATTTATATCTGAATAATCTGCTACTTTTATTCTTCCATTTTTTGTTTTTTGTTTTTCCGAAAGTAATTTGCAAATGGATTTAAAAAATTTACACAAAATAGAAAAATCCCTTTCAGCGGTTCATATATATATGTTTCAAAAAATAAGAGATGAAAAAGCACAAAATAATTGACGAGCAAAAATTTGAAACACACTGAATTTATGAAACCATTTCGCAAATATAAAATTGAATTAGTTCACATTAGTAAAAAAATGATTAATTACATTTCTTGAAATTTTTGAAAAATATATTTCTTTAACCTTCCTTTCAAATTTATTTTTTTTAAAAACAAATTTCTAAAAATAGATTTCGCATATTTTCTAGTAAAAAAATCAATGCAATTATTAACGAAATATAAATTAATATTATTTAATAAAATCAAAAAAAATGAAAAAAAGGAGAGCAAAATAAATGATAAAATAATTATGCTCCAAATAAAAAAACCGAAAAACAAAAAAAAAATTCCTTTTAATAAAATGTAAAAATTGCAATTTATCTATTTTTCGGTTTTAAATAATTTCACTTAAACTGCATGTCAAGAAATAACAACCAATGCTATTTTATCCAATTTCTTTTATATAATTCACTCATTTATTGCAATTAGAATTTATCAGCTCAAATTTGTATACTTAAACGGAAAACTGATACTAATTACTTATCATACATACAGTATCCTAATAATTTATCATATGCATATGCATAATGTCATCATATTAATACTAATTATTTATAATATATACAATATCCTAATTATCTTTATATATACATATGTAATATAGAAATACTAATATTAATTGTCATATATTAATATCATAATACCAATACTAATTACTTATCGCAAGCGAATATTGTAATATATTCATTCCATATGGAATAAAATAAAATTAAAAAAGAAGTGAAACTGCATATAATTTCTGTAATTTATAATGAAACACTAAACATTTTTAAATACAAAGGCAAAATTCAAAGGAAAAAGACAAAAAAAAGTTAATAAATTTAAATTATCAATTCTTATTTTTAATTTATTTCTTCAATGTTATCTCTCAAATATTTGATAAATAAGATAAAATATGAAATATCCTCTCACTTTCAACTTTTTTTCAATCAAAAAAGCGCTAAGATCGTATGAAGAGAGAGAACTCATCAAGATAAATATCACAGCAGAAAATCGGCAGATAAAAACAAAGAAGCAAATGATCATCTGTTTTCAAAGCATCTAAAGATAAATAAATTGAGAAAAATCTTAGATTTTTTTTTTAAAAATTTTGTAAAAAATTTGATAAGAATTAACATAATATTAAACAGTAAACTGGAAAGTATTATGAATGTAATATCTTCTTTTTCTTTTAATTTTATGAATATTTCAACAAAAATTCAACAATTAGTAAGTAATGAATCGAAAAAACCATGAATATAATATCATTTTTTTAAGTTCCACAAATAATTCAACATGAATTTTAGTAATTTTAATTTTATGAACAATTCAACAGAAATTTTGCAGGTATTATATTAATAAACAGCAAACTAAAAAAATCTTGGACATAATTTCTTCTAAAATTTCCTGTATAATGATACGAAATCAACGTATTAACAGGTAAAAAATAATAAATAAAAAAATTTTCCGAATAATGAAAAAATCAATGTATTAATAAGTAAAAAATAAGAAAAATAAAAAAAATGATGAAAAAAATAATTTTATATTAGTGTTACTAAGTTTAAAAATATCAGTAATTTTTATATTTTAATTAAATTAATAGAAGCATTTCACACAAACTGGGAAGAAATGTTTCCAAATGTTTCTACGAGAGATGGATAAAACTAATTTGAAACAATGAAATTCAAACATAAAAATTAAAGATCAAAGAAAATCATGAAAAAAAGACGAAGAAATCGTAGAAATCATTGTTGGCTTGATAACAAACAGCTGACAAATGCTACAAATCAACAAAAACTGTCAATAATATAAAGTGCTTCAGTTTGTTTAAATGTGCAGCGAAAGATAAAGTCGCTAAGACAATATTATAATTACCAATTCATCACCCATCACCTATCAACTCTAATATTTAATTGTAAACAAAAATTCGTAGCATAAAATAATAACTCAAAACTTTAGCTGCATCATTCACAACTCTTAAATAGTTTATTATTAATTAAAATCCTTACAAATCTATACAATGACGTGCTATGATTTGGCAGTTATAAACTATTCCATATAACGCAATTTTTCATAAATGTATCTGTCATTAATACTATATGACAAAAGAAAAATTCAAAAGCATTCCATTAGTTAAAAAAAATGGAATAAGCATTTTACAGTTTTACATCATATAACTAAAGCTATTCTTCATCATTAAATTTTTTAATATGTGAATTCTAGTAAATTTTAAATAATATAACCGAGAAAAAATCAGCCAATTTTAGATGAAGAATTCTATTTTAGGTGAGCAAAAAATCTACTTCATAAAAATATACTAATTAAAACAAAGGAAAAAGAAAAAACGAACAAATGCTCAGCTGCTTTATAATCTTATAAATACACTGTTTTTTTTCTTGTCATCAAATTGAATAATTTGATGTCTAAGTTTTTAGACTTAAAAACTAACATTTGTCCAAGAAATGGACAGGCAAACAAAACTTTTTAAGGCAATAAAGTAAAGAAATAAGCAACTGCTCTGCTATTATATGTACACCAAATTATGAAATACAAAGTGCAAAAAATATATCTAAACCTTACCGAATCAATAATCAATATAGTTAACAAAAGTAATTTAACACCTCAATCAAGTTGAAAGCATTACACAATAATTTAGCAAAATGCCAATCAAATTTAGTAATTTAATAATATGTAACAAGTTGAATTCAATAGAGAGAAAAGTAATTTGAAGGAACAGAAGTCAATAAATAAAACGATAGTCTCTTTTCCATCCTATTTCGCTTTCATTTTATGTGAAATCATTGGTCAAAAAATAAAAGTGGAATCAAATTAAAAACTAGATCACCTGTAACGAATGTACTAATTGTTGAATTTTCAACGAAACTTTGACTGGTTTCAATGCTGACAACGACGAAACTAAATTAAAATCTTTTTATTAATTAAAGAAAGTCAAATCTATAAAATTCCTACGAAACATTTAGAAAGTTAAGGTCGGTTAATCAATATATTACAAACTGTTAATGATAGTAAAACCGTACGGCAGATTGAAAATGGTCTTTGGAAAAGTTTACATAATGATGAGTTTAATACAGATTACAAATATGAAATTCAGAGATAGAAACTGGAGTTGGTGAACTTAAAAAAGATTTATTTAATTTTTAAGGCTTACAAAGTTGGGTTTAAAATGATTTGTCAGTCAAAAATTAATGGAAATATAATCTACGCTAAATATCAATATAATAAAGAAACAGTGCTTCATGCAAGAAATAATAAAATACTTACGCACAACTGCATTTTGATAATCTTGACCAGTTATATTTGTTAAAGATATGTCATTTTCCGCTGCAACATTATTTGCATAAATGACATCAGTATTCAGTATGGTTTCCTCTATAGCCGTTACCTTTTTCATAGCATTTCGTTCATTTTCCTTTATAATCTTTCTATCTTCCAAGTTATCATCACTGATTCTCTGAAAATATAAAGTATCTTTGCACTAATAAATTGTTAAAAGTAAGTTGATAAACATACAGTATAGTTAACAAATAAAAGAAGTTCGGAATCTCATTATTATTCACTAAAATGTTGCAAAGTTTGAGGAACAAAAAAAAACAGATACAAAATATGATAAAGTTCCTAAAATTTACAGCGAATATAAGAAAATTGTTTCATTAATTAAAATAACAAACTACAAATCCTTTGTTCATAGCAAAACTAAATTATTTACGAAATAATAGAACAATCTTATTTCAAGCATTTTTTTAAAAGGAAACAAATACAATAGAAAAATTAAGTTAAATTGGTAATGTACTATTTGATTTGCAGATATTACCTGTTTTCGCCGATCTTGGAATACCTTTCGTACTATAGCTCCATTTATCACAGTAGCTGTTGTGATATCAGGCGATGTAGCAAAAGATAAAGCACCTAAAATTTAGAAACCAAAGATTCGATTCTCTACTTAAAAAACATCAGCTAAACCATACTAATGTCTTATGTCGCCAAATTATGTATCTTATATCTTATTGTGTCTTATGTTGTTTTTTCTTTGTTATTCAATTATTTTTTAACCAACAAAAAAACTTTTTCGTTTAAAATTCTCAATTTACTTCGCGATTATTTAAATTCAATAAGAAAAAATATGCTATGAATGAAAGCTTTACCTGAATTTTGAGAGCCATTAGTTAAATTCTTCTTTTGCAGTTCATTTAATGAAAACGTTGATGATGTATCTTTGCTACGATCAGTGCTACCAAACATGCTATCATCTTCGGAACTGCTATCTAAATAAACTTTATCATAATTCAATCTAATATTTAATATCTTCTTTTTCATACAACCAAAATCTTCAAAGTTATTAAGAAATATGGTATCACAAACTTGAAAGACTGTATTTCGATTAAGGATTAGAAATTCGAAAATATTACAAGCAGAGCATTGAAAATATATTTGTAGAATTACCAGACGCTCGATGCTTTTCTCGTTTCGTCTCAGCACCACGTCGTTTTACGGGTGGCAAAATATTCGGTTTTTCTTTTTTCCCTGCAAAAACAAATGTAAAATTAAACCACTGTTATGAAATTTTGAAATTAAAGTGTTCTTTTCGTTCTCTTTTTTCTATTTTAGTCTTGTTGTTGTTTTATCTACTTTGTTATTAATATATTAGTAGCGTCTATGACCCGTTTTTGTTTTTTATTCATGATCAAAAGTAAGAAAAAACAATAAGTATGGCGAGAAAAAACCTTCGGAATATTCAGCTAGTGCTTGCTGCACTGTTTCAGCATGTATTTCTGAAATTTGACAATTTTTTGTGCAAATTATTATTAATAAAAAAGAGTGACTTGAATACTCAAAGATCTAATGAAAAAATATCAATAGCATTATGAGACATCCAAAGCATTAATTATTCACCATTCAAGATGGCATATATTCTAAAATGACATCACTGCAAACCAGCATGACTTATGTGATAGTATTAAATAAACTCAAAAGCTAAAAATTTATCAGAATCTTCCACAGTAAATACTATGCAAAACTTCATTACTTCTTGTGTATAACTAAAAGAATTACCAGAATGAAAACGTGACTCATCACGTGTAAGACGCCGTTGATGTTTCCGTTGTGCCCTTGCACTTGGACTTGAAGCAACTTTATTACCTGTACGGAAATTTCCAATTTTTCTACGTTATTCAATAAATTTTCAAATGATTCTTGAACAAGCACTACTCGTATTAATACAGCTTCGAATTTATTTATATTCTTCATTTTATAATTATTATATTAGCATCGTTTATACTAATGTTGGCTGTCGCAAAAATAAATCTTCATTGAACTTCGATTCCCTTCTTTCTTCTATTTCTATTATTGCTCATTTTTTAAAAAACTTAAAAAAATTTTTTTTAATTAAAAAAATACCATCTTTTTGTATTCGCAAATAAGGTTCCAATAATAATTGTTTTTTTTTATCGTATCCTTTTTGTGTGATATCGCCTAAAAAAAAATGATTATCAAACATTTTAACAAATTATCAACAATCTAATTAACAAAATATATATTAAATGAAATGTTCCGGTTGCTCTCAATATAAGCAATGCATACATTCATTCACGCATTGCTTTTATAGAATATTAGTTCTGCAACCATAAAAAAATTGCACATTATCATTTCTTCTATCAACATCATCTCTCATTTTTTCTCATTCTCGTTTATTTAAAAAAGGAAATATAATGTTAATAGAATAATAACAATAATGAAATAATATGATTATGTTTCATAAATATATTTCTAAATACTTTACCTTCTGATAATTCTAAATCAAGTTGGGCGAGACGTTCCCGTATATTCGATGGAAGGCTCAATACATCAACTGCGTCAACCATAACAAAAACCCGACGGACCTAAAAAATACCGTCGTCGGACGCCTGCAATATCACTATTTAGAAATTAAGGTAAATCACAATTGAATGTATTCATTAAAATTTAATTCCAATGGAGGTAAATTATACATTCAAGAAACCGCAGCACATACAACAACATCACAAAAATTTAGCATACAAAATTTTGGAAAGTCTTGAAACAATAATTTTCCTTAATTTATATTAAATAAAAATATTTACGGCGGAATTATATCATCTAAATTATACTTGCGAAAATTTCAAATTATTTACGCGTAGTTTGGAAATCATTTACGCAAATGAAAACTATCATTTATCCAAGAATTTATGTATTAAATATTCGCTTATTCTAATATTGTTTATTATATTTAATAATTTGTCGTAATTATATTTAGCTATAGCAAAAGCTTGTAAAAACTGGTTAAAATAATGGAGAGAAGTAAGAAATAATGAAATTTCCTTCACCTTCGTTCTGTAGATTTGTGATATTTTAAAATGTTACAAACCATAAAAAATATGAATAAATCTTTAAACATTTCGTAGATATATATTAATCGGAAATATATATACAAAAATAGATTGTGTGATTAGCTTATGAAAACATTTAAATGACTTAAAATAAGAAAAAAAAAAGGAAAGAAAGCATTTGGAAATTACTCATACTTTTCTAAATTAAACTGAATGCCAACGATTCACTTCTTGAACTTAATTTTTAACATTTAGACAAGACAAAATCCTTGCTACTCTTCTACCTTGATTATTTGTCATCCTAAACAGAAAATTTGTCAAATATCCGAAAAATGTTTTACATTATTCACAATATCAACACATGTTCTAGATGATTTATCCTTGTTAATTATTTCATTTCGATATCTGGTACGCAAATAATTTATAGTAAACACTGCATATTAAACATAGAGGACTTTATTAACTTCCATGCTTCCTTTTCTTTTATGCGTCCAAATAAAACAGAAAAACTTACAGCTCTATTTTTCAGTACGAAATAATTCATAATTCCTTTTCAGTAAGATATAAGCACAGAAATATATACTAATAAACTATAGTTAATTCCATTATCTTCTAGAAAATATAAGAAAGCAGCGAAGTTTACGCATAAAATTTCATTAATTTTCTTACATCCTTTTCATTCTCGCTATCAAATGAAATCGAAAAAATCAAAACTACCAAATTTTCAGGAAAAATTAAGAAACTAAAAGTGGAAAAAACAGAAATTTCAATATGAATTCTTTCTGTTTATAAAACCATCAACTTATTGTTTTAATAATAAATAACGCGAAATAAAAACAAAAAAGAAAATGAATGAAGAATTAATTCGGTTAGAATAAAATTAAAGTACCGGTAATTTCATCAGATCATATCCAATTCTAAACAAAAATTTCAAAATTATATTAAATTCGAAATTATTTATAGAAGTTCAAAGTGTATCAAAGCTAAAATATTCCAAAGGTTTCACGTAAATTACAGATATATTGTACGAAATGTTAATATAGGTCAAATAAATAAAGGTAACATGCATATATCGACGAATTTTTCTAACAGCTCTTCTTATAAATCGATATGAGTTTGAGTAACTTCGTATAACATCTTTAGTTTATATCAGAAATGAAGCATTGGGCATTATAGTTTACATAACATTTTGCATATTTTGTTTTTCTTTTTGGGTTGTAATGATTGTTTTATTTAAATTTATAAACAGAAATACATACAAACAACTGTTGAGAAAAGTGAGCATTGTATGTTTATTGCTTTGAAAAGACTTTTTTTCTGAGCATCTACTCTTAATCAGCAAATTTCAGTGTTAATGATGATCAGCTACTTTTTTTATTACATATCTTTCAATCATTCTTTATGAAAAATACAAACTGATATTTTTTACATCATACGCATATTGTTTAATGATAATGATAATGACAATGATAATGATATTTGCGATATCATCAATTCTACATTATATCACTCTGTTAATTTTGATGTTGAAGTCGATATAGTCAGCGAACTATTTTGAATCTGTTCATCTATTAAGCTCAAACTCATATCGGCTTAACAGAAGTGCTGTTGGAAAGTTACTACTCATCGATATATGCGTATTATCTTTATTTATTTGAACTATATTAACATTTCATATGATATCCATAATTCATATGAAACTTTTGGAACATTATAGCTTGATATACTATGAACTTTCTATAAATAATTTCGAATTTGAAGATAATTCTGAAATTTTTTTCTGGAATTGAATATGATCTGATCGATCATCTATTAAGCTCAAAGTTTTATCTGTTTAAATAAATTATCCAATTAATTCATTCAATTATCATTATGTAGTCCCAATCTTATTCCGTAATGAAAAAAAAGAAATCTAAGACATCACACAGATTAAAAACTTAATATATATAAAATTAGATAAAATATGAATATATATTCATCTTGTATAAATTTCAATTCATTTCATAAATATTAAAAGTAACGTAAAATAGTAGGAAAATTGAAAATATGATAAATATAAAAGAATAAATTAAAAATACGATACATTCATTATTCCAAATGCATAATATCGCAAATTATTTATGATAATTTCGACATAAAAATATAATGATCTCTTTTCCATTTGCAGAATAAAATTATAAACAGAGACGAAATATATTTAATAGATATAAAAAAGTAAATAACAAATTGTTTATTTTTCGGTATGAATTTCGATACGAAAATATTAAAACTTTTTTCTATTTCTAAAATGAACTAAAAAGAAGAAAAGTAATGAACCAAATATATTTAATAAATAAAAGAGTGGATATAACAGAATACACAATACTGCAAATACTTTATGATAATTTAGATATAATTTTTAAAAAAATAAAAAAAAAATTTCCGCTTCTAAAATCAAATTATTAAAAGAAAAAAAATAGGTAACCAAATATACTGGCAAATATATTGCCAATAATATTCAGATCATCTAATCGGTCACTCCCTTTTTTTCCAATATGTAAGAAGTTAGAATCATTTTTGAAATTTAACAAACTTTTATTGCTTTCTATCTTTCATATTCGTCTTCTTTCTTTTGTCATTTGCTCTGAAACAAATGTAAGAATAGTTTCGAATATTTATCATTCAGAAAATACGTTACTGCTTTATTGTAGCAAAAAAAATTGCACTGAAATCATGTAATCCATAAAGCTATCATGTTCATTAAATTACGCTCAAAATGATGTAATAAGTCTCACACTCATTTTGTACCATTGCTAGTATGTAGAAATTTTTGATTAAATTAGATTTAAATAACAAAAAAATCGAATTTTACATTAGAAATATTAGCAAACAAAAATTTTAAAAAAAAATAAAACTAATAGGTAAATGAATAAATCAAATAATAGCAAGTAGTAACTGATATTCATATGGCACGACGTACATAATAGATGACTTTAAGAAATTGCAAATAACTAAAAACATCTAATAAATGTAAGTCAAACTCTCGTATATTCAAACTTAACTTTTCATACAGGGATTAATTTTTTTCCGAAGAAATTAAATAATTTTAACTGATACATACTGTTCGTAATTCGCATTACGAATTACGAAATAATTCATACTGAATGAAATATAAATTTTAAAATACAAATCGTATTTATCAAAATATGAATCACCCTATATTGACATAGAATCTTTTCTCTGCATTCTATATGAAATATAATACATTTTTCACGCGTTTTTTTTAACATTTCACATTCTCTTAAAAAATTTTTATTAATTTCTTTAACTTCATATACACTTTCCACGGTCTGGAATGATGCAAGCATTATAAGAAAAAATATTTTGTCCCATTATACGACAAAATTAGGCATAAAATATAGAAACAGTCCAGTAAATTTAATTGTTATCTTCACACCTAGGCCAGATAAGATAGAGTAAAATAGAAGTTGGTTAAAAAAAGATTTTTAAATTTAAGCAAATAACTTATAAAAGTCATATAATTTTGCACGCCCGTAAGTTAACTGAATCCAATACGTAAACAATTCACAACACAAAATGTTGCAACTGCAACATTTTGCATTTCCACTTGCTATAGATGCGTCATAAAATTTGTCACACACGAGATGGTTATGGATCAAATTGCGAAAGAAGGGTAATATGGTTAGACGAGGAAATTGTAAGAAAACGAGAAATTCTAGGACAGAAAATAGCGAAGAAAATTGAAAAGGGAAAATTTTAAATGAAGTAATCAATTAATCACTTTGGATCAGTGGTATATCAAAATCCAAAAGTCGAAGTGTCTTATTAAACAATCGTCACTAAATCGCTTAAAATCGATAGCATATCAAAATCAAAAATCGAAATATTCCATTAATTAAATGTTGTGAGACGAAATGAAATCGATAATACATCAAAAATCAAGAAATGAAATATTTCATTAACCAAATGTGTCAAAATTAATTAAAATCCATATTAAGCCCGTCAAAAATTCATGTATCATATATTATTAAGTCAATTAGAATCGATGACATATCAGAAACCAAAATACTTCATTAACCAAATACCTCTGAATCAGCTACAACTACAAAATAGAAGTGTTTAACTCATAAAACTTTTAATCGCATTCAAACAAAATAAAAAAAACTTCGATAATCAAAAAATAGATCAAAAACTAGTCAAAATATCAAAGTTCAAAAATATCTCATCAAAACTTTCCCCTTCCACCGTCATCTCATCTGCTATTCTATTTTCTCGAAATTTGCTAATTATCTCATTGTATCCTGAGATGTCCAAACATTCCATCTGTTTTGTATATTAGTCATATTTTATTAATTTAATTCCATTCCTATACTTTCATCATTTTACAAACTACTTTGTTTATATGATAATATCAATCATTCAAATGTATTTAATTATCGGATGAAATTTTTGATTGAAAGGAAAGAATGAATTCACTGAGAAATAAATGAAACAATTTCGTTTCTATACTTTCATTATTTTGTAAACTAATTTCATACTTCTATAATAATACTAATTCTTTAAATGTCCTTAATTATCAGGTGAAAAAAAAATAACTGAGAAGGAAAAAACGAAAAAGAAAAAATTTTAATAGCAAGAAAAAGAAATTGAATGTAAATAATGCTTGCTTATTTATTTATTTAATTTAAAAAATCAAGATTAAAAATCAAATTACTTAAAAATTAAAATATTTCAGTAACATAATTTTATCCCATTCAAAATAAGCTAAACGATCAAGCTGATATAATTAAGCTCGTTATCTAATCGAAACAGGAATTAAATTTCTCCTTCGAAATCAGTAAATTTAAAATTTTTCTTCTAAAATATAATAAATCATAGAAAAAGATGAAATATTATTGAGTAAAATTTTTTGCTTATCATTTTCATTAATGAACATCGGCAGCAATCACTTATTGCAATAATTACTTGTCATTTTTCTGTACACATAGTTATCATTTATAATCATTCAGACTATCATTAAAAAATATCAGTTAGACCTAATCATCATGCATGATGCTCCTGGCTAATCAAAAATAATAATTATTAATCGAATATAATTAATCAAATGCAAATAATTGTTATTTCAGAATAATAAATATATATAATGACCAGTAAATTGGCATATTATATAGTGAATACGATTTGAAGAATTCATTCAACAAAGTTGCCTTGCTTATTAGTTATCGATTTTGTCGATTTATGGTAATTTATGCTTCGCTTCATCATTTACCAAAAATATCATCTATGCTATATCTTTTATCTTTTATATCTCTGCCCTTCTCGCAACTCATGTTCACCGCTATCCCGATTCTCGACTGTCATCATACGATGAACAAATTTAGAATTATTGACATCAAAATGATACATATTATCCAATTAGTTAGCAAACAAATCGAATGAATAATTATTTATAGATTTATACAGTTGCATATGTTATATATGATATAAGCACACATATTTAGTAAAATATATCAGTATTTTGGGAATTACTTAGGGGAGGAAATTGGTTCAATTTTTTTTTTTACTAAATAAAAAATATGTTTTAGTAAAATATATTATTATCATTATTACTATCACTATTATCTTTTTTTATGCCACAAATTATTTAGTAACCATTATTAAAACATAAGATAATTTATAATCGATGAACTATTAATCTATAAGTGACTCACAAATCAAATAAATCTATAATTAGTTAAATTAATACAAATCTATATAACTATTATTACTGCTAAAAAATAAGGTAATTTATAATTAATGAACGTTAATACACAAATGATTCAAGAATCGATAAAACTATAATTAGTTATAATTATTATTTAAGTAATTGGTAATGAATAAATAATTAAAATTAATGAATAACCAAAACAGATAATTTTCCAATGCTAACAATGTAAACAAATGATACATTTAACGAAAGAATAGTTATATAATTCATAGAGAAATAAATTTATTCAATCAATAAGCTATTCAATGAATGAGGTAAATAAATTTATTCAATCAATAAGCTATTCAATGAATGAGGTAAATAAGGTGAAATTCACAAATAGATAAACAAAATATGATTAAATGCATACTGTATATTAAACATATCATGGGGCAGTGATATATATATTTAGATTCAATTTGCAATTTAATTGTCTCATCGAAAATATAGGAATAATGTAATCCAATAATTTGGTATATTATAATATATAGATTTATGAACATACACGCGTATATATATATATATATATATATTTATTTATATATATTTATATTTATATTTATATTTATATTATATTTATATTTATATTTATATTTATATTTATATTTATAAGCATATACGTGTGTGGACAGAGCTATCTATTTCTATACATATATTTCAATTCAAATTACTATTTAATTATTTCAGTTGAAATTGAAATCATCTTTAACTACCACAGTCAATAATTGGATGAATCCGATATTATTGGCAATAAATTTGATTTAGAAAAATATTCAAATATCAAATATTTAATCAAATATGATCGAGAAAATAAAAAAAAGAAATGAAAATAACGATGGAATGGAAAAAAAGAAATGCATTATAATTTAATGTGCAAGATAATAATAATTATTATTATATATTAATATTAGTTTTGGATAGAGAATAGTTAATTAAATTTTTGCTAATTATGCTTTATCACTAGTTAATCAGTTTAGTTTAAATATTTAAAACTCAAAAATCCGTTCGTCCATCATATCTGTTTCAATTTGTGATAAAAAAAAGATTTCTGAATTTTTGTAATTTGAAATACAAAAACCTTTCGTTACAATTATTATACATCCATTACTCTGCTATTATTAGTCATATTAATATCACTTTTGAGCATAAAATGTTTAGTTAAATTAAAAAAAAAGAAAGTAAAGAAAGAGGAAATATTTATTGTTAAAAGGCAAAAATAAGTTTTCGCACTCTTTTCCTTTCCCCCTCTTCTTTGTTTCATTTTTAAATGATAAATGAAATTTTCGTACATTTAACAAAAATTTTTGTGTATTTGAAATCAAAGAAATTTCCGAAATTTTTTTCTTCGTTTTCGTTCTTTTTTTTTTTTTATGATACAATGCAAATATGACACAGATGGAAAATTTTTAAATTTTAATTTTATTTAAATCAAATTAATTAACGAATGATGAATAATTAACGATGATTAATCAATTAAAAAAATAACGCCACTGACGAACACATTCGTCTGTGTATGAAAAATAGGTGCAAGAATATATAGTTGGAAATTTTAAACTTAAAAATTTATCATCCGTGTTAGCTAAATGTATATATATATAAGATCAAATAAATAAGTAAGAAATAAAATGATATGGAAATATGTTTTCGCAAGATATATTCACGTGGAAGAAATATATTTTGAATCACAACCATTAAATGCTAAATATAAATTTGGTAATCGAAGAACTAATGCTAATTATTTTAATCACACATTTAAATGTAAATGTGTTATTAAATTTAAGTGATTGAATAAACTGATAAAAATACGTAAATTGATAAAATAGACAAACTAAGTTATATAAAGAAAATATACATGCATCCATTAAGCGTATCACCTATCAAGTTAACAGTTACAAAGTTGTAATCTAATTAAATGAGTGATTTTACTTTAATATGCAATTTTAGAATAAAAATAAGCATTGAATAAAATTGAATTAGATTTGAATACATATGGAGAGAGAGAGAAAGAGAGAGTTCTTTAATTCGAAATAAGGAATTAAAAATTTAACTCATAATTATCATAAGAATTAGTGGAAAAATAAGTCAAATATATTTTAAAATTTTGCATATTCCGTCCTTAATAATAATAATTAACTGATAATTACTTACCTATTTATATAATAAAAACCAGTATAACCTAATTGAAAATTTGCCACTTTTTTTAAAAAAATGACTAAATATGAAATGATAATAGAAATTTTTGAAGATGAATTGATGAAAAATGATTGTTCCATTTTCAAAAAGTGATCTTTTTAACCTGTTTTTTTTTGCGACTTTCTTTACCTGTCTTTCTTCTCATTTCTACCTATTATCTACCTATCTGTATTATCACATCATCAATTCCTTTTTCTTTCAAATCCTTAAAATGTATGGTTTATCAAATAAAAAAAGCATTTCAAGTATATTGTACCACTTTTTAAATGAAACACTTGCCATATCTGATGAGTTAATTGGAAAGGAATAATTTAAATCTTTTCATTTTATTTTGTATCATTTCTTTATCAACCATACAATTTTTGTTTTATCTTTTTCAGTTCGATTTATCAGTGCTGTTACTGTTTTGAAACAAAATTGTCGAAACAAAAATCGATTAAATTTTTTTAAATAGAATGAAAAGAATTGATAAAATTTATTTTTTTTGAAATACATACATTGGCAATATTATAAATGAAGAATGGGCAAAAGTATTCAAATACCAACAAACATCAAAACTTCATCATTTCACTTTTTTACTTCAAATTTCAAATTTGAAATTAAGAATTCGTCAATGAAATTTTAGTTCGTTTTAAATTTATTTTATTTGAAAAATTTTTCACTAACTGAATTAGCTGTTGCTTTTGACAAAATTCTCTAATAGCATGCTAATAATAGAAATGAAATAATTGAATAATTTTTGAATCCTCGCGTGGTTTTACGTAATTCATACGAGCAACGTATTTCTAATCTTATTTGATCGGAAATATTCGTAGAATTCAATTTCATTCATTTATCATCAGCATTATTTTCATTCAGCAACAATTTCCGATAAGCATTCGGCTGATTTAAATGAAATCAAAATGAATAATTAAGAGGAGGAAAAGATCCACAGTGCGATGAGCAATACATATCGTTTGTATAATTTAACAATAATTATTGCAGCTATAAATACAATAATAATTACTGTTAAGATTGACATTTCAATCTCATAATTATCTCCAGAAATCATCAATTTTAATACATTTCATCAAAAGCATCGAATTCGAGAATAATGATGATGATGATGATGATGACGATGATGATGATGATGATGATAGGTAATTTTTCAATTTTAAAAACGTCAGATAGATTAGTTGCAAGACAATTTATTGAGCATTGTGTTCATAAAGATCAATGATAATGGCTCCTTGCCTCGTATTCTCCTTAAAATGTTTCCTCTCTTTTTAAATTCGTTCAAAATGATCGACCAATCAATCTATTTAGTTGTCATCTAACCTTAATTCAAAAATGATTTCATTTCATTTCATTTCAGTTCATTACTATTTTATCATTTTTTTGTTCCTCTCATATAAGTTATTAATTTCAAATATACTCATATACATATATGTACATTTTAAGATACTTGCACTTATTCAATTCCAATATTTTTGGTTGTAAATATCATATGATTAATTGGGATAATTAAAAAAAGACTGGAAATTATTAGGTGAAAATAGTATATTAAATTAATCAGTAATGATTTTGAGTAATGATTAAAAAAATGAAAAATAAAGACAAAAGAATGGGAATAAATTTGTTAAAAGACAAAACAATGCTAGCTAATACTTCTTCATACTTATTTCTAAATATATTAAATAATTTTACAAATATTATGAAAATTATTTACATTTGAAAGAATGAGGAAAAAAACAAAATTTTGCAAAAAAAGTTAAATTAAAAGAGAATAAATTAGCAATATCTATAAAAGATATGAGATAGCAGTTTGATAAACAAATTTTTGCATATAGTTAATCATATTGAATGATCTGACAATCGCTCCATTCCATTCTGATCATTTTGTGATAAATAATTAGACAGGTGACTAGCTGTTATTGCAAACGGATGAAATTTCATCTTATCAAAATTAATAGCTATTAAGGGAAATTAGTGTCTGAGAAATATAAATGAACTTAGTTACGGATGAATCTATTATTGTTTATCAATTTGATAGAATATATTATTAATGTGAAAGAAAAGAGAAAATGGCAAAATGATAAATGATAAAAAATGAAGAAATATTAAATTATTGGATAATTCAGATAAGATAGAAATAGTTATTCGTCGAATAGTTTTGCAAATAAATAAAATTTTTATATTAAAATTTAATAATATTAACATTGAAAATATTCGACTGAAGTTTTAAAAGAGGAAACAGACTAAATTAATTAATAATTGAGGTAAAAAATTCAGGTAAAAATATGTATAAATAATCAAATAAGAATTAAACGTTTTAATATAATACAATAAGGAATATTGATACATATATATATGATTAAATATTAACCTACTTAGTATTAAAATATGTTTGTTTTATGTCTCTTTTGTTTGTTTATTTGCTTTATTAATTTGCTTTCCTCTTTCATACCATAGCTATAAATAAATGAATAAATAAGTAAACAAACAAATAAATAAAGAAGTGAATAAGGAGATCTTTCTACAAAATTTATGAGTTTATTCGACATTATATTGATTAACACACAATTATTGTAATTGGTTTATCAATAGTTTAAATGCGAAAAGAGCTATTTTTTAATCACAAAAACTTGATCAGTTGTGTTACTTTTTAGTATGAACATGCGTAACGTTGAAATATTTTTTTCTAGATAGAGGAAGAAAACGAAATAAAGTTTCAGAATGTCAATTTTTTGTTTTAAATATAAAATACGGGAATTTAAAAAGATATATGTTGCATTAGGTAACTATTACAAAAGCAATTTAGAAGTCTACAAATTAATTAAATTTGTCTTTTGTTAAAATAACCGATTAAACTTAAAAACTTAAAATAATTGCTATTATTTACACAATAATTGAAAATGTATATAAATTAAACATTTCATCGAAAGTTTACATTTTATCATGACGTAAATGAAACATTTACTGAAATATTTTACGATAAAATGAAAAAAATAAACAAAAATTAAGCATAAAAAATTAGACATAAAAAAGCGAGCAAAGCAAATTGAAATAAAATAATGAAATAGACCAATTACGATAAATTTATAATGGTAAAAAAATCAATCGAGTAATGCGATTGATATCAAAAAGATACATATTATTCTCTAATTTATGAAGTGATGCGACAAAAGTTTACTTTTCAGCAAAAGTGAAAAGTTATATTTATTCCTGAAAAATATACAAATAATGAAATAATTTAATCTTTTAATTTATTATCCAAAAATGGCAAATATAACTTTGTAGTTGGTAAGCATAATTTTGAATTAAAGAATTGATAAGCGTAAGTTTAGACTAAAAATTAATATAGTAAACTTTGACTAAAGGTTAACAGATATAATTTAAACTAAAGTCTGCTAGTTTTAGACTAAAGATTGGATTAGTTGATTAGTTGGTTGCTAATCAATCTAACTATTCGTTTTAAATAAAAGAAAATTTTTTCTGATTTATAAAAAGTTTAGAAAAATGTGTAGATAAAGTTAAAAAATCAAGAATGGTAATTTCGTGATAAGAGAAAGATGAGTAATTTTACAAATTTTATGTCTATTACTAGTCATGTCAAGTACAACTTGAAGAATTTACTGCTGAAATTGCGATGTCATTAATATTAATTGAAATAATTTCAAGTATTCATTTATAAATCAAATAAAACACAACTTATATGAACCGAAATGTTAGCATTTGTAATTTCCAATGCTTAATTTAAATGCTATCAGCATTTATCGTCCAATAATTTTGATTATGAATCGTTAAAAGAATATAATCGTTTAGTATGAATATTGTGAGGATATGATAAACATATGAATTGATAATGATGATATGATGATATGATTGATGATAAAACTAATCATTTCACGAAACAATAATAATTTTTGCTTCCGCTACTTAATTTGTCATGTGGAAATATTTTCCGATTAGTTAAATGAATGAATTCGAATGCAATGAATTTAAATTTTTTAATTTTCTGTTTTCCTTTTGAAATAATTTTTCCTTAAATCAGTTTTTTTATAAAATATTTATTTGGAAAATTTTGGACAATAAAACGGTACGATATAATTTTTATTAAGCATTTTGCTATTTATTTTCATTATTTGATTAGAAGATTATCCCTAACTAATATCTGGAACAATAATACTTTTACTTGAAAAGTGTAAATAGTAAGCTTTGCTTTTTCAATGATAATGAATTTTAACGATTTTAACGATTAATAACATTGAAAATTCAAGCCATCATAATAATTTATGCTTAAAACAGACAATTATTTGATAGAGATAATACTTTATTGTCTTAATAATCGTTGCTAATTAAATGATAATTATTAGATTATGCCAAATTGCATTATTTTTTTCATTTACCTATTTTAACTAATTTATTCATTAGCTAAGAAAGAAAACAAAAAGCAACTCTTTTGTTATTTTATCTCATAATTTTATAATTTTATATTGATAATAATAATAATAATAATAATAATAATAATAATAATAATAATAATAATAATATAATAATAATAATAATAATAATAATGATAATAAACAATAATAATAGCAGTGAACTGTTATTATTATTATTAGTATTACGGAATATTTTGGCCATTATATTTCACATTTATTAAATATATTAAATAATGAAAACTTAGTGGCTATGAATAAATAACTAATTAAATCAATTATTTATTGGATAAAAAAAAGTGAATTTAAATGAAAATATTTGGTGTATAATTAGTTTTACATTAGTTTCATATTTAGAAAAAAAAAAACCTTTTCGATCTCAAAGGGTTTTAATTTCATTTCAAAATCTTAATTCCAACTCTTCTTATAGATAGGAAATTTAATTGATTTTACAGTTTTATTTTCTTATTTTTAATTCTCATCATTTATTTCGATAGAGAAGATTGTTTGCCTACTGTTAACGAATGACGCAAGGCCATGGTATCGCTTAATTTATATGTCTAATTTTAATTACAGTAGTTCAAGTCAGTTTAATTGTTACTATCAACGTCATTAATATCCATTTTGACTTATTCTATATTGATTTACTCAAGGATTCATTAATTAAAATTAAATAACTCAGAAATAATCAATAAATAATCTATGCTATTTATTCAATTATATCTTTTTGTTCATGATAGTATTGACGAATATTTAAGATTTTATAAAAATAAGACATACAGTAGACATATACAATAATATATTTAGTCTTATCCAACAAATATTTATAGTCGAATTACTTAATATTTATTACCATAACCATTTACCTTTACAATTATTATAATAAGTTAAAATTTTAAAAGTTTACTTTAAACAAAAAAATTGCCAATGCATTTAATAAGAAAGCTCTGTAATAATTTTTGCGCCTATTTCGTAATATTATAATATCTTTTCTGATACGCAACATTTTTATGCTTAATTATTCTTAAGACATTTGATATTATTAATGCATGCTGCTACTACAATAATCATTATTACTCCTGCTAGAATCAAACTTCGCTTTTTCTAAAGTGAAACATAATCAGGAAAAGGATCATTATTAATTTAGCATTCGAGCTCCATAAGCTAAATTTAAATATAATCAGATCATAAATATAACTGAGACAATAATGTTTGAAAGATTATGAAAATATATTTCGAATTGTTTAGAAAAGAAAAATGTGAAAATCTATTTTCAACTTTATCTCAATGAAATATCAGTTGTGCATTGAAGATGAGCAGTTGAAGACGACAAAGAACAATCTCGTTTTCCTCCATGACAATTTTCTGCATCACAATAAATTTTTCGCATATATAGAGAGTATGAGCTTCAACTGATAGCTTCAAAATTCAATCAGATTAACGTTTAACGATTCAAGAAATTTCAAAAATTCGAGATGGATGATTAATTTACAGATATTTGATATCAGCCAGATTTCTAAATCATTTCGTCGACTTCAAAGTCTCGAAACCCGTTCACCTGTCTAGCTTTTCATAATTTTGATCAATCTGATTTCTTATCACTTCATTTAATCTTTTGTTAATTTCAAATCATAGCGTAAAAAGTCCATACAGTTTTTACAGACAACATCAATAAACTTACCGCGTTTTGCTGTTAATGAATTCTTGAAGGGTTCTTTGTTTGTGAATTCTAGAAAAATTTATATCTGATATTCGAATTTCAAAATATAAATAGAAGATATCTTTCTGAAATTTGCCCTGTTGATTCTCAGCTTAAATGTTAAAGTCCTTTCTGACACTTCTATATATTTCTGTTTTCTAATCAATAGATCATAATTTGCTTTGTGCATCTCCAAAAATATTATAAGTTTTCCGTGAGACCGTTGAAATTTTGATTCACCAATAATGAATTAATTATAGACTATAAATAACGGAACGATTTCATCTACGGAAAAATTTCAACTGGGAGATAATCATGGAAGAAATCTATACACCTTGTTTTATACCACTTTTTCTTTCGTTCTTCGTTCTTCCAGAATTTGATACAATTAAAAATTTGGATGTTTGAAAAGAAATTTAAAAAATTCCGATTACTCACAAATATAATCAACTTCAGGTTGTCAATACTAATGCATCTGCTCAATACTTTTCTACTAATTATCTGTGCTTTTTTTGTGGTTCAAGTAAGTTTGCTTTTTTTGTGGTTCAAGTAAGTTTCCTAATGAATTATTTTCGGTGAAGAAGACACATTTGAAAGTAAGCTTTAAAGTATTTACAAATTTTAATTTCCAGGCTTGCGCTCCATCACAGACAATAGGACCGCCTGGGCCAGATGGACAGAATGGTAATAAAGGACGGGCAGGGCTGCCAGGAGCACCAGGACTTCGAGGAAAGATGGGACCGGTTGGGGATAGAGGAGAACCGGGACCGAGAGGTATAGTTGGAAGTCGAGGGCAATACGGACCGCAAGGTGATCAAGGACCCAAAGGAATGAAAGGACCACCAGGGATACAGATAGCAGGAAGATAAAAGTATTGATAGAATTTATCGGAAATATCGAAACAATTCTTTTCAGTCATATCAGTTTTTTAATCCGAATAACTTTCATTTCCATCATTTTTTAACTGACTTTTGAATTCAATAAAATTTTTGAAATATTTCAAACAAATGTTTTAAGGGGTGGAACACATTTGAGATTCAAATTATTTTGCTCTTTTCCGTTTCATATCTTTCATTTATTATTTTTATTCTTTTTTGATATGCAAAGAAATTATGTCATAAAATATTTTATTTCTAATTAAACGAAATTAAAATCATCTTCTTCAGAATTCCTACAAAAATCGTATTTAACAATGGTAAATGATAGTGATAGCAATATGTAGAGTTTTTTTTTTTATTTTCATAACTTAATTCCAGAAAATTTTCTTATTAGTTAAAAAAGAAAAGGAAAAGCTTATTTTTGTGTTACGTTAACAATAATAATGTTGATAATCACAATAAAAATAGTAATGATAATAATAATAGTGGGTGATAACTATATATTTCTAGGAAATCTGAAAATGACTTTAGTCTCGTCTGGATAGACTTACAATATCTTAGAGTAAAATTTAACTACATATCAGCTGAAGAAAAAAAAAAAATATAGAAGATGAATTGAAAATAATCAAAAAATAGTTTGCCATGCAAATATTCCATAGATTAAAATAGATTTCTGAAGTGCTTCAAATATTTTTTTGAGTTCAAGAAATAAATATTTGATTCATGAAATTTTATCAAAAATATTGAAATTAGAATGAGGCTGTAATTGAAAATATAATGAATCATACGCTTCATATTCTGTGTTTAATGACAAATGTAATTTGAAGCCCATGGATTTCACGACATAATAAGATCGACATATTTATGATACGATGATACAAACAAAAATAAGCTTAATAAAAGAACTGATACGGCTGATAATAACTGCTTTGTTATTTCCAACATTGATTATTTTCATCTTTCTCCTATGATTGCTTCCATTAATCCACTGTCCTTGATGCCAAGGGATTGCATGAATCGGATAGACGGAATGGTAACAAAGGACAGAAACACTGCTACCAGAAACACCAAGACTTGAGAGAAGATTAATCGATTGGGAATCTAGAAGAACTGTGACCAACCAGTGTAACTGGGATCGAAGAGAGTTAGTTGTTTGGTTTTTTTCGCAAATCTATAAATAAAATTTACAAATACTTTAAATATATGTTTCTCAGCTTAAAACTTATTTGGATCCAAAAAGAGCATGGTCAACCAGTAGAAAAGTACTAAAAAAAATGCATTAGTACTGATAATCACTTTGAATCGTTTAGAAATTCGGAAAGGAGGAAGAGAAAAGGAATATCAAATTTAGGTTTCTTCAAACACCATCTGTTGTGAAGAGAAAGGGTGGTCGGGAGATTTTTATTTTGTAAGTTCAACAAGAAAAAGATAGAGTCGCGCGTATGTTGTCACTCGATTGAAGGGAGCGAAATTTTTTATTAGAATGTCCTTTTCTATTTTAATCACGGGCATATATACGAATTTGGTTAGCACAAAAAAAATATTTAGTAGACGTGGTTTAAATTCAAATTTTAGTAAGTATTAAGTTATAGAAATTCAATTACAGCATATAAATTGTAACAAAGGAAAATTGAAACATTAACGTGGGAATTTTCCCTTATCGGGAGATAGTGTAGAATTTTTTCCCTTTGTTTAAAAAAAGAGATATGAATAGGATTAGACAACAATAAAGGATAAAGCATGAGAAATGAATGTATAAAACACAAATTTGGTTTAATGATTTATAATACTGCTAACATAATTTACCATTTGATTTGGGTAAATTTATTTTAATAAATTTAGGGGTTTCGCGATATTAAAATTCGCAACATTCCCCGAAGGAAAGAAATAATTTGAAACTTTGATTGAGAGATTTAAGTTACAAGCAAAGGTATTAAATTTAATAACTGGGAATTCTTCTTCGCTGTTTTGTAGCACTTCTAGTTCTTCGCGCAATTGGTTCTTGTTCAGTGTTTTGCTTTGATTGGTTTATAGAATTTTTTGGCATTTCCGTTTCATCCATAGCTTTTCTACCTGTTGAATTTCTTCCATTGGATATAACATATTTATCGGTCGATTCATTAATCTCCCTCATGGTAATTCTATTAGAGCACTTCTTGTCTTATTATCTTGCCCTTTGTGAGTTTATTTTTGCTAATTTCCATGTGCCGCGAGGAGCATTTGATTCATTTACATTACTATTTCTCCTTCAATAGGAGTTCGAACCTCTACGCTTCTCGGAGATTTATGTTCTACTTGTGTGCGTTCCCTTAAACTAGTTAAATATTCCTCCTTCCATATTCTCCAAAATGTTTCTAGAGTTTCGGTTGTACTTACCCAATATTTGATAAGTTCTTTGGGTATTTAACTTGTGGAAGGTATAATCATCTTGATCATCGGCATTATTAGTTGGTATCTTAGACATACTTCTGGTATAATAAAAGTCAATAGTCTTAGGATTGTGGAATCATCGAAATTTGCATAAGTTAGCGGGCGAGTGTTAAGAATGCTTTCTACTTCCACTATCAAAGTTATAAATTCCTTTTCCTTTAGCAATTTTCGACCTATAACCTTTCTTAATGTTCCTTTCGTTAACCGATTATCCGTTCATATATTCCTCCGCCATTTCATTCCATGCCTAGCTAGAATTCGGTCAGTTGTGTTTCTCTCTTCATTAAGGTTTGAAAAACTAACTGAAATTGGCTAGCGTTATCACTTAGAATTATTTCCGGATAGCCACGTCGTGCGACAAATCTTCTGAAAACATTTAAGAAACTTTCTGCAGATAAACTATCTGCTAATTCCAAATGCACTGCTCTGGTAGCGAAACATGTAAATAAGGCAACCCATTTTTTGCCTACTCCTATTTCTGTTTTGACAGAAACAGGGCCTGAATAATCCAATCCAACTCGTGCAAATGTTCGTGATCGTCTTACCTGAGATGCTGGATAATTAGGCATAGTTGGTAATTTGAACGGTTTTGCTTTCCATCGTTTGCATCCATGCATTTGTTCAAAACTCTTTTAACTTCTGTTCTTCCTTTAGGTATCCAAAACCGTTTCCTTAAATTTGATATTGTATGAGCCGTACCTGCATAGGACATTTCTTTATGTTGTTGCTGTATAAAGATTTCGGTTATGCGATTATGTCTAGAAGATATATAGGATGTAAACTTTGTTCGTCCAATTCTGAATTTTCTAGACGACTTTTTGATTTCCACACTCCTTTTTCACAGTATAGATTCCATTTAATTATCTCTTCTTCCGATAGTCCTTCTGATTGAGCTTGTTTAATTAATACATCTACTGCTAGTTTGTAATCGTCATCGTTGAGTCGATTCATTTCTGATGAAGTATTTAACCAAGGAATTCTTTGCTTGGATATTAAATTTAAGAATTTCAAAGTCCATGCAGTTGCTCTTATCAATCTCGTCCATTTGCTGAATCTTGTAGCGTCGATTAGTTTAAAGGTCTTATTAATAGTAATATACGCAATGATCTTCTGCTCCTGTTCGCTTTCACTTTCATTGTAATCTTCGATAATATTGTATTCCCAATGTGGCCAATTGACTCTTTCTTTGTTAACCAATCTGGTCCTTTCACCATAGTTCAAACCCTATAAGTTGAAGAGAGAGATTCCTCTTGTAGCTATATATGCTGGATTAAATTCGCTTGGAATATAGCGAAAGAAAACTTTGCTTCTCGTATCTCTCGAACTAAATTTTAAATGAATTTTGATAATAAGCGAGAATGATTTTATATCCAGTGCAATGTACATTTGGAATCCGACCATAAGGTAACGTTAATATTTTCTAGTTCCATCTGTTTAATAATAAATTGAGCAGCACGTACTCCTATGAGCACGGCTAATAACTCTAATCGTGGAATAGTCATACCTTTGACAGGAGCAATTCGTGACTTAGCGAAGATCAACGAAGCTCCATTATTCTGAATAACCTATGTTAAAGCAGCATATGCAACCGAGGATGCGTCTGAGAAAACATGAATTCTGTGGATTTTGATGGTTCAATTGCGACACGTGGTATATCTTTCACATATATTGGCCATGAGCACATGAGTCCTTCCATATTTCCTGGTCTTTTGCACTTATTAATTGGTCCCAACTCACTTTCTGTTTTCATAGATTTTGAACAAATAATTTGATCGGACAAATAATTTGATTGTACTTGGAATTAGAAATCCTAAGGGATCATATTGAGAGGTTAAGAACTGCAATATTATTTTTTTTGTTGGTTCTTGATTATTCCAAGGTTTTAAGGTTATTTGAATAGTATCCCTACCATAGTTTCAATTAATACCAAGATTTTTTTTAAACTCACTTGTCTCTACTCGATTTTGTTCAGGAATCTTTGAATTGAACTCCTTGTTATTTGATAAGAATTCCCTGACATTTATTGAGGCATTATTGAAGCTGGTTTTCATTTCTTGATATTTGAAAGGAGCTTCTTCGGTTATCGACACAAAGTTTTTTCTGATCTCATTAACGAATTTATTGTAATTTTCTAAGTGATAATTAAGTGTAGCCGATAATAAAAATGATGAAGATATTACTCCGAATGAGACTCGTTGAAATCGGTAGTGTTCAATATTATCTTCCGTTGCCTGTCCCTTTATGTCCTTTAATCAAAGAAACCGTGTACAGTTTCTTTCTGCTGCTAATAACTCCAATTGTAAAAAGGCCTTTTCAGTATCTGCTACTATCACGAATTTCATCATTCGGAAACGAAGCAGTACACCAACAAGATCGGGAAGAGTTATTGGTCCCGATATAATACATTGTTTAGACTCTTTTCTCCTCTTCATATGCGACGATGCATTATAAACAATTCTAAGTTTGGTCTTAGCCTTACTTGGAGTTATAATTTCATGATGGGAAAGATAATGAATAATACCAACCTGGTCCATTTCTGGATAACTTTCTCAAAATATTAGATTGTAACTGATCGCGAATCATTTCATGGTATTTGAGAAGTAAGTGTTCATTGTTCTGAAGTCGTTTAATTAAAAATTTCAACCGACCAAAGCATAACCCAAATTATCCGACCGAAGCATAACCCAAAATTATCGTTCAACTTGATCTTTGATTCTTTCCATGGCCAAGCAACTTGATATCTGCCATTATTTTTGGTAATATTTTCTTGAATTTTTCTAGAACTTGCTCGTCATCCTGTAGATTAGGTTGTTCTTGTATTCCTATAATTTCCAACTTCCAGAATCGATCACCTCTGGAATATCCATATTAATAGATGAAATGGTGGTTTGATCCACATTCTTAATGGAATTACATTTGGTATATGTTAACATCTTGTTAAAACCATTATCATGCTTGTCTATATATCCGCTTCAGCTATCATTGGACCGACTATTGTATCGATTAAAGAGAATCCCGAATTTATAATTTGAGTTTTTTCTAACATGATAAATTTAAAGAAATGATCAACTTCGATAATTAACTCGGGATATTTCCAGCTGCTAGTTTTCTCTTCAATGGAAACTGAGTTGAGATTTCTGATACATCGCTTTGATTTATAGACATTACCTTAATTTGTTTGTCAAATAGTCGACTACAGTAGCTGCGATGGGATAATATCTGATTCTATAGTTTTTATTCCTATTCGCACTTTGGCTGAAATGGATGATTGAGGGTTCTTATTACCAAATGTTGCAAACTTCACTTGCTCGTAGCCAATATCTTCTAAGTTTAATCTTTTTGCTAGTTTCTTCTTATGCACGTTGCTTGAGCACCACTATCGAATAATACTACGATTTATTTGAAATCTCTGGTATATCTAAGTTAATTACTTCAACCTCTTTGCAAAAAAGTAAAACTTCTCTGTCATTTCTTTTTGAATAATTTAGTACTGGATTGAATAATTGTGTCGAACTTGTTTCTTCTTTGCTTGATCCAACAGATTGTACTCGACTTTTATATTTAGTGTAACATAACGCGGTATTATGGCGATCTTTACAATGGAAAGTTTTCTTTTTTTGCAATTAATTGTCGTATGTCCGGGTTGAAGACAATTTAGGCAAGAATTATTTTCTTTCAACCGCTGCATTCTTTGTTAGACTAAAGTAAGTTTGGCATTCATTATCCCAATGATTCTTATCACAAAAAATGCAAGGCTTTTTACTTATCTCCTTCGTATACGTTTGCGGAGTTGTTACAATTAATGCCGAAGTTTCTTCCGAAAAATGTTGAGGATTAATCTTACTTTTCATTATCTTTTGTTGCTTGGTTATGTCGAGAGACGGCTTCTTGTAACTTCGTCATTTCTTTGAATCAGTTTCGCTAAAAATTGTCGTAATTTAGCTACTGACCATGTTTCTTGCTCCTTTTGTTGGTATACTTTGTCCAGAATCCAGGCGGGCAGCTTATTTTCAACAATAATTTCGATACTGGATTGTTCAAGATTTTTGTCCATTGCTTCAAGTTCGCGAAGTATTCTTTCGATACTTTCGATTGCTACTTTCCATTCTCGGTTATCCTTCTTGATGGAATGTAACTCACTGTAGAGCGATTTTTTAATGATGTGTGATTGCTCAAATTTTTCAATAAGGACCTTTCGTATCACACCATAATTTTCTGGGATTATGTCGTAACCCCTAATGGCCAATAATGCATCTCCCTTTAAACATGCGATTAAATAACTCAATTTTTGAATAGTTGATATATTTTGTAAATGGACTGCGGCTTCGAAACTACTCCAGAATCCTCTCCACAATTTAGGATTTCTACTGAAGGTAGGTGGTAGTTGAGGTAAGTTAATTGTTGAACAATAATTATTTTGAGGTTGCTCCTTTATTTCTCTCTGTTTAAGGCGTTGGAGTACTAACTCTGAGTCATTCATATGCATATTTAACGTTATAATAACTTCTCTACTTCGCTTATTAAATTTAAAATACCTTTTTTATCCTCGACCATTTGGGAGTATTTGTCTTCTTCTTGTTGTTTCTTCAGTGCTGGAACTTGCTGAATATACTGGATCCAATTGGTATTAATAGTTTCGAATGTCTCAATATGCAGCTTGAGACGCATTATTTTTTCTTCAATGATTCTTTTTCGAGCCTCGTGCTGTTGACGAGTCTCTGCTCTGGTCAGCATCTCATCCAGCGGCGTCAGTTCCATTGCTTTGACTTCGTCGAGAAGAGCTTCCAATTTTTCTTTTGCCGGTCGTGCGCTTAGAATTATAACTGCAGACATATCCCGGCTCGTGGCACCTTAAACTGTTGTGGAGAGAAAGGGTGGTCGGAGATTTTTATTTTGTAAGTTCAGCAAGAATAAGATAGAGTCGCGCGTATGTTGTCCACTCGATTGAAGGGAGCGAAATTTTTTATTAGAATGTCTTTTTGTATTTTAATCACGGGCATATATACGAATTTGGTTAGCACAAAAAAAATATTTAGTAGACGTGGTTTAAATTCAAATTTTAGTAAGTATTAAGTTATAGAAATTCAATTACAGCATATAAATTGTAACAAAGGAAAATTGAAACATTAACGTGGGAATTTTCCCTTATCGGGAGATAGTGTAGGAATTTTTTCCCTTTGTTTAAAAAAAGAGATATTAATAGGATTAGATAACAATAAAGGATAAAGCATGAGAAATGAATGTATAAAACACAAATTTGGTTTAATGATTTATAATACTGCTAACATAATTTACCATTTGATTTGGGTAAATTTATTTTAATAAATTTGGGGGTTTCGCAATATTAAAATTCGCAACACCATCCTCTAATAGAAATTATTCACGGATAGGACCATTTTCTTATTTATTGCCTATAATTTCTTAAAACAAATCGTAATTGACAGATCAAAGTTTAAATGTTGCGCCTGAATAGTTCTAATATTTTTGAAGATGTAAGACAAATTATAATCGATTGATCAGAACAGAGAAATTTCCCTGTACTATTGTAGTACATCGAAAATGTCAGGAATATTGATTTTAAAATTTAATTGAGGATCATCAATGGAACAATTTTAAAATTTATTTATAATTGGGATTTGAAATATCGGACACGAATCTTTCCAGAATGCAAAAAATATAGAAAGCATTTCAGGAATTCATCATGGACTGACTGTAGTGAATGCAGCAAAATAAGGTATTGAAAATAGCTGATAGTATCTGTAAAAGTTGTATGGATCTTCTGTGCGATGATTTAAAAGTAATCGGAAAAAGATTCGCTCAAGCGACAGATAAAGACACCAGAAGAAATTTCGAAACTTCCAGAAATGAAAGTGATTTAAGAATCTAAATAATATTGAATATCTGTAAGTTTATTATCTCGAATTTCTGAAATTATGTGAATCCTTCAACGTCAGTCTAATTGCATTTCGAAATTATTAATTGAAGCTCACGTTCAACTTTCTATATAAAATCTCAAACTTCGTTTCAATTTTATTTATGATCTTATAATCAAATTTTACTTATGGATGTTAAATACAAAATTCATAATAATCCTGTTTTTAATTATGTTTCCTCGGAGGAAAACCAATATTAACTCAGGCAGTAATGATAATGATAATAAAATACCAGTAGCAATAACTATAAGATTTTCAGATGTTTGCGTATTATGATGATAATAAAAGTATTAATTACTGCAGTTGTAAATAGCACAAGTAATTTGATTAAATAAAATTTCTCAGATAAGACAAATATACAAGTAATTGTGATGAATTACTAATTATTATTACTATTATTGTTATTATTATTATTATTGTTATTATTATTATTGTTATTATTACTGTTATTATTATTATTACTGTTATTATTATTATTATTATTATTATTATTATTATTATTATTATTACTGTTATTATTATTATTACTATTATTACTATTATTATTATTATTATTATTATTATTATTATTATTGTTATTATTATTATTATTGTTATTATCATTATTATTATATACATATGTATGTTTTATGTTTTACCTGCGAAAAATTTTAAATATTCAGTAATTATTTCGCCCACAATTGGGTTTATAATAAGATTATTCATTTGCTTGTTTGCATGCCATCTAAATTCAAAATGAAAATTTATTTTTCCACATTAGCAAAATTTGTCATCGTCTGCACGTGCCTACAAGGTAGAAATGATTGAATCAACTAATGAATTTTAGAAAGTATTGGTGACAATGATGACAGTAATCATAAGCTGATAATTATATCTTGGGCCATCATAAATAAAGTTAGACATAGATGGTGCTGCGTCATTAAGTTACCTGCTTCGTTAACAGTAGGCAAACAATCTTCTCTATCGAAATAAATGATGAGAATTAAAAATAAGAAAATAAAACTGTAAAATCAATTAAATTTCCTATCTATAAGAAGAGTTGGAATTAAGATTTTGAAATGAAATTAAAACCCTTTGAGATCGAAAAGGTTTTTTTTTTTCTAAATATGAAACTAATGTAAAACTAATTATACACCAAATATTTTCATTTAAATTCACTTTTTTTTTATCCAATAAATAATTGATTTAATTAGTTATTTATTCATAGCCACTAAGTTTTCATTATTTAATATATTTAATAAATGTGAAATATAATGGCCAAAATATTCCGTAATACTAATAATAATAATAACAGTATCATTATTATCACTGCTATTATTATTGTTTATTATCATTATTATTATTATTATTATTATTATTATTATTATTATTATTATTATTATTATTATTATTATTATTATTATCAATATAAAATTATAAAATTATGAGATAAAATAACAAAAGAGTTGCTTTTTGTTTTCTTTCTTAGCTAATGAATAAATTAGTTAAAATAGGTAAATGAAAAAAATAATGCAATTTGGCATAATCTAATAATTATCATTTAATTAGCAACGATTATTAAGACAATAAAGTATTATCTCTATCAAATAATTGTCTGTTTTAAGCATAAATTATTATGATGGCTTGAATTTTCAATGTTATTAATCGTTAAAATCGTTAAAATTCATTATCATTGAAAAAGCAAAGCTTACTATATACACTTTTCAAGTAAAAGTATTATTGTTCCAGATATTAGTTAGGGATAATCTTCTAATCAAATAATGAAAATAAATAGCAAAATGCTTAATAAAAATTATATCGTACCGTTTTATTGTCCAAAATTTTCCAAATAAATATTTTATAAAAAAACTGATTTAAGGAAAAATTATTTCAAAAGGAAAACAGAAAATTAAAAAATTTAAATTCATTGCATTCGAATTCATTCATTTAACTAATCGGAAAATATTTCCACATGACAAATTAAGTAGCGGAAGCAAAAATTATTATTGTTTCGTGAAATGATTAGTTTTATCATCAATCATATCATCATATCATCATTATCAATTCATATGTTTATCATATCCTCACAATATTCATACTAAACGATTATATTCTTTTAACGATTCATAATCAAAATTATTGGACGATAAATGCTGATAGCATTTAAATTAAGCATTGGAAATTACAAATGCTAACATTTCGGTTCATATAAGTTGTGTTTTATTTGATTTATAAATGAATACTTGAAATTATTTCAATTAATATTAATGACATCGCAATTTCAGCAGTAAATTCTTCAAGTTGTACTTGACATGACTAGTAATAGACATAAAATTTGTAAAATTACTCATCTTTCTCTTATCACGAAATTACCATTCTTGATTTTTTAACTTTATCTACACATTTTTCTAAACTTTTTATAAATCAGAAAAAATTTTCTTTTATTTAAAACGAATAGTTAGATTGATTAGCAACCAACTAATCAACTAATCCAATCTTTAGTCTAAAACTAGCAGACTTTAGTTTAAATTATATCTGTTAACCTTTAGTCAAAGTTTACTATATTAATTTTTAGTCTAAACTTACGCTTATCAATTCTTTAATTCAAAATTATGCTTACCAACTACAAAGTTATATTTGCCATTTTTGGATAATAAATTAAAAGATTAAATTATTTCATTATTTGTATATTTTTCAGGAATAAATATAACTTTTCACTTTTGCTGAAAAGTAAACTTTTGTCGCATCACTTCATAAATTAGAGAATAATATGTATCTTTTTGATATCAATCGCATTACTCGATTGATTTTTTTACCATTATAAATTTATCGTAATTGGTCTATTTCATTATTTTATTTCAATTTGCTTTGCTCGCTTTTTTATGTCTAATTTTTTATGCTTAATTTTTGTTTATTTTTTTCATTTTATCGTAAAATATTTCAGTAAATGTTTCATTTACGTCATGATAAAATGTAAACTTTCGATGAAATGTTTAATTTATATACATTTTCAATTATTGTGTAAATAATAGCAATTATTTTAAGTTTTTAAGTTTAATCGGTTATTTTAACAAAAGACAAATTTAATTAATTTGTAGACTTCTAAATTGCTTTTGTAATAGTTACCTAATGCAACATATATCTTTTTAAATTCCCGTATTTTATATTTAAAACAAAAAATTGACATTCTGAAACTTTATTTCGTTTTCTTCCTCTATCTAGAAAAAAATATTTCAACGTTACGCATGTTCATACTAAAAAGTAACACAACTGATCAAGTTTTTGTGATTAAAAAATAGCTCTTTTCGCATTTAAACTATTGATAAACCAATTACAATAATTGTGTGTTAATCAATATAATGTCGAATAAACTCATAAATTTTGTAGAAAGATCTCCTTATTCACTTCTTTATTTATTTGTTTGTTTACTTATTTATTCATTTATTTATAGCTATGGTATGAAAGAGGAAAGCAAATTAATAAAGCAAATAAACAAACAAAAAAGATCAACATTAGTTGTGCTTATTAATACTCTCATTTTTAATTGAATTAATCTTCTCTTTACTTAAAAACAACATAGAGAATATAATCTTAATTATTGCTAAACAATACTATTTTTCAAGTCTAATTCATTTAATTTTCTATTCTGATGTTTTAAATAAATATTTCAATACTGTTTTTAGAAGTTTTCAACATAAGATCTTATTTATAAAAAAACATTTCGCAAAACTATTCGAAGAATGTGTTATTCGTCTTTCATTTAAATTATCTACAATTATTTTTTTCCTCATCTCTCAAAATCCTTTTTCTTTTTTATTATATTGATCTAATATTTTGTAAATTATTTTTGAGATAAGTATAAAGAACGTTAACAAATTTATTATCATTGTTTTGTTTTGTTTTTTATCAATCGTTACTTAATATTTTTGGTAATTTTAATATCCAAGAAAAAAATTAGCTAATAATTTCTAGCTCATTAATGCAAAAATCTACTAATTATCGAAAAATAAGGCAAAAAAGTTCAGTTATATAAGAAAAAAAGTATTTTCGTACGAGAAGTAAAGCGAAAAAATATATATAATCATAAAGTAGCATAAGCATAGTCGAATCTTAAAAATAATTTGAACGAAATAATGATAAATTGATAAGATTCAATAACTAAAATAATGAACAAATAAGTTTTTTGGATAAATGGAAGATAATTTTGAATTATTATAAAAAAATGACACATAATTGTAAATTGTTTTGCTTTGTCTGCCTTCCTTCTTCCCTTTCGTTTTCTTTTACTAATCAAAATTCGTTACTCATATTATTTATTGTTTTCATTATGCGCTATCGGGAAAAACAAAAGCAATCGATATCGGAGTAATCGAAATATTTTATATTTTTCACAACTCATTATCTAACATAAATGAGTGTCACAATATCTAATGTAAGCAATGATTTATTTAATTCTCCTCTTTGTTCCGTATGACAAGGCGTATAAGCGGTATTTAAAGTGCTCAATTCTTTGCTAATTGTCTGAAATATTGTGACGCTTCAGCCATGCAAATAATTAAAAACTATAAGAATTATGAGTGTCTAGCTTTCGCATCAAATCCGTTCCATATAAAATATGTTAAAAAAATTTTACTCTAATATTTCAGCTAATTCAAGAGTAATATCCTCAATTCAATTAAATCGTTCTCATCACACATAGATAAATATAAACAGATATGTATAACAGATATGTATAAATATGTATATGCATTATAATATTTTCTTTAATTATTCTTATGAAATTAATTGTTGAGAAATGAAAGAGTTTGGAAACGCAAAACTTCATAATCCTGGTTAATTTAAAAAGGTAAGCAAGCAATGCTTGGTTTTTAACGAAATGGATCAGTTGGCGACGGATCAATTGTGTTAATTAATCTATCAGTTCAACTTCATTCATGATGGTCGAACATATAATTATCAGCTTATTGTTACTGTCATCATCATCATCAATACTTTTCTAATTATTTTTCGTTAATTCATTAGTTGATTCATTCCTTCCTACTTAGTGAGCATTGGTTGTGAAGGTTTTTTTATTAAGATTGCGAGATTGGTTTGATGGGACTTGAAGTCAGTGAAATTGTTGTTTGAGTCTTTATTATGGATATGACTAGTGGGTTTGTATCACTTGCGATAGGGTTTTTCTTGAGTTGTTGATTGTAATGAGTCATCGTTTGATCTGTGCTCAAATTTGGATAATTAAACAGACTCTTTATTTGACACGAATACGAATACGATCAGCGAAATCAATTATTAACGAAAAATGTAATGAATGAAAGGTGAAGAGCAATTGAACGAGATAATGATCCAAAAGGGAAATGAAGAAGCAAACTCTCTTGCTAAAATGTCTTATATATATGCTCTCATCATTGGGCGGTACAGCAAATCATTGAAACCAGTTATTGAGCAAAGATTAAGTATTCAATATATGACTTGACGTAACAAGAAACTCTGGATATAGCATAGATAGAGATAGGCGATGATAATTTTACAGCTCCTTTGAAGATGGTTAATACGGAGGGAATTATTTGATTTTTAGTCTTTCTATGGATAATGAATTGACAGATGTGAAAAATGATTGTCAAAAAATTTTCGGAGCAATAAAGACAAAAGGCAACTAATCATATAAGTGGCTGCTGCTTGCAACCGAATTACAATTCTTATATGCAAGATCACACTTAATTGTTAATTTATTAAAAAGATATTCTTTATCTTAACATTTTACATTGTAAGCAAAATTCGGATTTTCGAACATTCTCGGCGGAGGAAAGTTAAGAATGTTTTAAAGGAAGAACAGTGGTTCATACTTGAAAAAGTATACCGTGAGGAAAGTTATGATCCTCTAATTTAAATGAGGGGATTTATATTATTTACATAGGAATGTTTTCTCTTTGGTTTGAAAAGCAGAAAGGGGATTTAGTTTGATAAGGATTAATACAATTAATACTGCAAAAAACGATTATAACAATGATGATCAATTTCCAGTGTCCCATAACTCCTGTTAATTCTTCTTCTATTAGTTTAGTAGTTTTCTCGAACTGAGTTTCCAATTGTTTCACTAATTCTTTTCCTTATTATTCTATGTCTGTCTAGAGAGATTCTTTCTTTAGTTGATTAGCCAAAGAATTGATAGTTTCATGTTCTTGGGTTAATATCTCTAATTCCGCATTAATTCTTTCAATTTCAAATCTGCTTACTATATCTGTCTTGAATATTACAGTCTTCCAATCCGAGTTATTGGAATTACAAGAAGCGGCTAACATCTTATTACAAGGAATGCCAGATATCCATCTGCAATTCTTCGCTGTTATTGGCTGAATTGATACTATGAAAATCACAAAAATCAAAAAGAAACTGTTCGCGATCAAACGTGACTTACAAACTGTTTGCGTTGAATTCGGACTTCTTTTAGCACTTCTTGTCTTTGAAGCGACAGGTTCTTCTGATTCTTCTCGTATTGGTTCTACAGTTGCTGATTGAACCTTTGGAGTTCCACTGTTGTCAACTTCGAGAGGATACAACATGTTCACTGGTCTACTGAGTAATTTGCCTTGTGGTGTTTCTGTTATATCATTTTTAACTTTTCCCTCTCATCCCCTTTTGATTTCCTTTATTTTTGCTAATTTTCACATGCTTCGGAGAATTCCCGGTTCGTTGACCAGTACGATTTATTCCTCTTCGGGTTTTCTTATTTCTACAGTTTTTCGGGAAATATGTTCTCTTTGAGTTCATTCCTTAGGCTGTTTAGATATTCTCCCTTTCCATAGTTCCCAAAATATATCTAAGGCCTTGTTTGTATTTGACCAACATTTGACTAATTTTTCTTCAGTACTCATTCTTCTTCATCATTATCATAAAAAAATTGAGTTACTAAGGTGGTGTTTGGTGAAATGAAATCGATTGGGCGTAAAATTACGTAACCATAAAAATTTACATATAGTAGTGTGGTTTCAACATATCTTCTATTTCGACCATTAGTGTGATCAATTCCTTTTCCCACAATAATTTTCTACCAATAGCTCTCCTCATAGCTTTCTAGGTCAATCCAATTAGTCTTTCATACACTCCTCTACTTCATGCTGCTCTTGGTATTTTTCCAGGTCATTCCTCTAGTTGTTAGGAAGTTTCTTATTTTGGTAGTATATTTCATGACAGTACTGAAAACTAATTGAAATTGGCTAATATTGTTGGCCAGAACCAATTTAGGATATCCTCTCCATGCAATGAATCGTCTTAATACATGCATGAAGCTTTCGGCTGATATATCATCTGCCACTTCTAGGTATACAACTCTTGTTGTAAAACATGTAAATAGAGCTATCCACCTTTTAGTTAGTCCAGTTTCATTTTTAATGGAAAGAGGACCCATATAATCTAATCCAATATTTTCAAATGTTCTAGAACTGTTTATTCGTCTTCTGGAAGGTTAGGCATTTTTGGTAGCTTGAATGGCTTTTTGAATTCCATCTCTTACAGTTTCTGCATTTATTTACTACTCGCTTGATTCGGTTCTACATTTAGGTATCTAAAATTCCTTCCTCATTTCTGATGATGTATGAGCAACTCCTGCGTGATATAATTCTTCATGTGGTCCTAGTATAAGAAGTTCAGTGATAGGATTATGTCTTGGAAGATAGACTAGATTTGAACTACCTGCATCTAATTAGCTTCTTAATTTCCAATAACGATTAATATCTTTACTTAGAATTTTGCTTAATTATAATATCAAAAAGAATCATTCTTTTTCTTTATATGCAAAATGTTCGTTGTTGTATGCTTTTATTATATTTGATATTATTATTCTTATTACTGTTGCTATTTATTATTATTATTATTATTATTATTACTATTGATACTGCATTAATCACTATTACTATTATCAGAGATAACTCTAGACTTTTGACATAAAGGAAATCATAATGATTGAAAAACTTTAATGAATTATTTATTCCGACATGACTTTTTTTGTTATATCCATAAGTAAAGGTTGATTTTCATTCAGATTATACGTGAAACTGAGATAAATCAAGTTTAAAATTTTGTAAGGCCCATAATCCATTGCTTTATCCTGCTCCTATCACTTCCCCACTTGGTCCGTTCTTTCCTTTGGGTTCTTGATGGCCTTGCAGCCCGTACTGTCCTTGATCTCCAACTACACCACGTAATCCCGGCACTCGTCAATCTCCAATCGGTCCTCTCTTTCCTCTAGGTATTCCTGGTAACCCTGTCAATCCTTTATGACCATTCGATCCATCCGACCCAAGCAGTCCCATTACGCATGATGGACAGCAAGTCTGAAAATAAAATTTGCGAATACTTTGAAGCCTGTATTAAACATACCTTTTCTGATCTAAAGACGATTCGTTGGGGAATTACTTGGACCACGAAAAAGGAACAGATAAACAACAGAAAAATACGGGAAGGATGCATCGGAAATGGCAATCTGAAAATGATAGTTATTTAAAAAAGAACAAAAATTTTTTAAATTTCTTTTTAGATATCCAAAGTTTGAATCATTTGAAATTTGAAAAAAACGAGAAACAAAATTTCTTCGAAGATTATCTGCCAATAAAAATCTTTCATGGGTGCGACTGTCCTTTTATTTATAGAACATAATTCTTTAAGAAAAATCATAATTGTGGATCGGATTCAATAGTTTCACACAAAAAACCTAATGTTTCTGAAGGTATAAGAAACAAATTATAATCGACTGATTAGAACAAAGAAATTTCATAATATCATTAGAAATTCAGGAATGATTACAAGATTTAAATTAAAAACCAATGAATCTTACCTTCATTTATAATTAGAATTTAGAATATATGAACCTTGCCAGAATTCACATAACAAGGAACTTATTAAATGAAGCAAAATTTTGGCACGAAAATTATCTGATGGTATCAGTAAAAACTATATGGATCTTTTCATGTGATTATTTATAATTATCAGAAAAAATATTAAATCAAATGATAAAAAACTATGTTGATAGAGATTCAAAAAGTTAGGTGGGAAAGCAAATTACGAGAGACAAAAGTAAACTAAGGATCAGACAGATGTTGGCTATCTGTAAGTTTACCATCTCGAGTTTCTCAGATATTCGAATTTCTCGACTTTTTCAAATTTCATTTCTGATGTTACTAATTGAAGATTTTCTCAACTTTTTGAATAAAATTTTAAACTTGATTTATCTCAGTTTCACTTATAATTTGAATGAAAATCAACCTTTATTTATGGATATAACAAAAAAATCATGTCGGAATAAATAATTCATTTAAGTGTGGTCTTGCATATAAGAATTGTAATTCGGTTGCAAGCAGCAGCCACTTATATGATTAGTTGCCTTTTGTCTTTATTGCTCCGAAAATTTTTTGACAATCATTTTTCACATCTGTCAATTCATTATCCATAGAAAGACTAAAAATCAAATAATTCCCTCCGTATTAACCATCTTCAAAGGAGCTGTAAAATTATCATCGCCTATCTCTATCTATGCTATATCCAGAGTTTCTTGTTACGTCAAGTCATATATTGAATACTTAATCTTTGCTCAATAACTGGTTTCAATGATTTGCTGTACCGCCCAATGATGAGAGCATATATATAAGACATTTTAGCAAGAGAGTTTGCTTCTTCATTTCCCTTTTGGATCATTATCTCGTTCAATTGCTCTTCACCTTTCATTCATTACATTTTTCGTTAATAATTGATTTCGCTGATCGTATTCGTATTCGTGTCAAATAAAGAGTCTGTTTAATTATCCAAATTTGAGCACAGATCAAACGATGACTCATTACAATCAAACTCAACAACCTCAAGAAAAAACCATCGCAAGTGATACAAACCCACTAATCATATCCATAACAAAGACTCAAGCAACGATTATAAAAACGATTTCACTGACTTCGCAATCTAAACAAAAAACTTTAACAAAGATACTTCAATAATATAGAAATATTTTGATTATTTCGGCAAAAAATATTTCGGTTTACTCCGATAGGAAAAGTTATGTTGCGAATTTTTTAAACCTGATTGAGGAGAGTTTTAATCCAGACACATCAAATTTATTTCCCATTCTTCCATGGTTAGCTAAATTCACATCTTTGTCCAGATACGCATCTTTATCGACCAGCTGTCAATCATCTATTGTTATAATGCTTATACTAATGCTTGTACCGTAACTAGCTTTCTTTCTATATGTTAATTGACAACCCTTTTTATGCTTAATGAAGGCCACTCCCACTTCCTAATACTTATAAACCCTATTGTATCAGTCGGGGATCGACTGTTACAAAAAGGATTGAGAACAACTACTCCCACCGACTTCTTTTTTTGCTTGACTGGCTTTCCTTCCTTTACTTGCTTTACTCAACAATACAATTTTTGTTGTTCAACTTGTATCACCACGATAAAGATTAATAATACAAAATTCGCTGTGTCGCATCAAACCAACAAACATCGACTCAAATAAGCGATCGATCTTCCGTTCAGTCAAACTTACGCTGAGACCTTCAGAATCCCAAATACAAATAATTCTCTTCGCAACATCTATTCTATAAAACTCTCCTAGCTTTTTTTCCGATAATGAACGAATCTGTAAAAGAATACAAAATAATAATTTTAATTTTCTATAGTAAAAATCCACACATGAAAGGAATTTTTCGCGATCAATGAGCAATGTTTCCATCAATGGTTACGTAGTTAATTAAAGTCAGCCGTTTGGCTCACTCGACAACCGATACCTTTCAATTCAGTGTAATTCAGTTATGCCATATCCATCTATACTACAATCAATCGATCAACGGTACGGTGACATTATCGGACTTTATTTAATCTTATGACATAGACGAGGAAATAAATCCTTCGTCAAGTAACAGTGTCTTTCTTGTCAATATTTGTTTGCACCATAATACAAAAAAAAAGAAAACTTTCCCGATGGGGAGCATGTTATCTGTTGGATTAAAATTACCGAGCAAATTCCTATTCGTTATCCGATTATTCATTGATATCGTGGCAATTGGTAAGTTTATTAAAGCTTGAAAATTCTTCAGTTCCTTTTCTTTTCAATTCTAACTTGAATTTCCGATCGAAATCTTTTTGTTAAACTATCCGATTTTACCATACCATTAATCCAAAGAGCGAGAAAAATAACGCCGATAACGTGTACAGTATGCACGGTGTATTATCTGCATCCGAGAATCTCTTCTTTCAAGAACTTTGGTTTTTTTTTAATTACTTCGTTTTTCTAAATCAGCGACCGAAAGTCTTCCTTCTAGACATTTTATCTGACATTTTACGTATGTCATTCCAATTTTTAAATTGATTACTTGGATAATAATTGTCTTCTATCTAGCTAAGGCCGAGTTTTATCAGTTTCCCTGATATCATTTTTGCTTTGAGATATCGTTGAAATCGCGAGGGTTCATAATTCCTTTGTTGTGGATTTAATGCTGGGCAAATGTTGTACATGCAGATTCACTGTATAATGTAAAATATAATCTGAAATTATCCGTCACTGTGTCTATGAGGAATTCTAAAAAAGAATTCCGTTTCACATGCTCTAACAAAGACGTTATTTTTGTAGTCGAAGTCTATAATCTCCAATTACGAGAAAGAAGAGGGTCTCGGGCACCAAAAATATTTTAAATGATGTACTTCAACAAGATCGTTCTGATGAATATATCGGGCATCGTTAGTCTCTCCTTCCTTGTCTTTGAATTATGACGTCGTCATTAAGATTGTCTCTCATTGATATTATTGAATTTGTATTATTGGTATTATAATTACTGCGTTTGTTAATGTATTAAAAAATTCCGCAAATAAAAGCTTAATAGTTTGAGCTATAGAACTAGAAAATATTCGAAACCGCATGAACTTTCATTTCCACCATCGATGATGAATAGAGCCCTCAATCTTTGTTACGATTAAACGAGGCCGGCGACAGAGATCATCGAGTGTATTCTTCTGATAGCAGAAAGTTTCTTGAATCGTCAAATTCATATTGTTGGATTTCTTTTTCCATACATTAAACTATATGTTTAAAGTACTTCAGATATTATACTGAGTTCAAGAAATAAGTTTAGTTAGTGCATTCTAAGAAAAGTAATTTAAGAGAAGAGGTTTCAGGAAATGGAAATGCAAAATTAAGAAACTTGAATCCATTACAATGCAATAATTTTCATGTAATTTGTTTTTCACCTAACTATTAGATAATAATTCCACAAAGAATTAATTAAAGCAACTATTATTGTTTCAAAAAATGGTTTTATTGCTAATATAATCTCATTAGAATGATAAAACATGGGTTTGTGATAATTTCAATTTTTCAACAAATTTTATTGGCTCACAATCACATACGACTCTATTTCGTAAATGTTTTTTTTACGAAAAAATCGCAGGTAGTGGCGAAAAAATAATGAATTCTGAAGGTTGAATAGAAACTGAAACAATCACGAATAATGTTACGAGATATTTTAAAAAAATCATCAAATCATCATTATTGTCACTTCACTTTTTATCATATCATGATATTTGAATGGAATATCATGCTTTTCTATTAGATCATAATCAAAATTAATCAACAATAAATGTTGGTGACATTTAAATTAGGTATATTTTTGGAAATTGTTTTATGAATACTCACACTTGAAGTTATTTCAGTTAATATTAATGTTATTGCAATTTCAGCAGTAAATTCTCTGAGTTGTATTTGACACGATTAGTAACAGAATAAAATTTGTAAACTTTACTTATCTTACTCATATCACAAAATTATCATTTTTGCCTTTTTATTTTTTTACTTTATTATTTGTCAGTACTTTCTGAAATCAAATGAGAAAGCATTTCTTTCGAAACGAACAGTTAGGAACCAACTAATCACTAATCCAGTTTTTAATTAAAAGACTTTAGTTGACAGACCTTTGTTTTTATCACGTCTGTCAACCCTCAGCGAAAATCGTACTTTATACCAAAATTTAACGAATAACTCTTTGATCCACATTTATGCTTGCTAATTTATAATTTAAAATTATGCTTGCCAATTTTCTTAATCGTTATTTCTAAAATTATGCCATCCATCAATGCTTCAAATAACTTAAACCATCAAATTATCGTTTAATTTGTACTATGAACCCTCGCGATTTCAACGATATCTCAAAGCAAAAATGATATCAGGGAAACTGATAAAACTCGGCCTTAGCTAGATAGAAGACAATTATTATCCAAGTAATCAATTTAAAAATTGGAATGACATACGTAAAATGTCAGATAAAATGTCTAGAAGGAAGACTTTCGGTCGCTGATTTAGAAAAACGAAGTAATTAAAAAAAAACCAAAGTTCTTGAAAGAAGAGATTCTCGGATGCAGATAATACACCGTGCATACTGTACACGTTATCGGCGTTATTTTTCTCGCTCTTTGGATTAATGGTATGGTAAAATCGGATAGTTTAACAAAAGATTTCGATCGGAAATTCAAGTTAGAATTGAAAAGAAAAGGAACTGAAGAATTTTCAAGCTTTAATAAATTTACCAATTGCCACGATATCAATGAATTATCGGTAACGAATAGGAATTTGCTCGGTAATTTTAATCCAACAGATAACATGCTCCCCATCGGGAAAGTTTTCTTTTTTTTTGTATTATGGTGTATGGTAATTAAAATTGGTGTAGAAATGATAATAAGATTTTTTTTCATTTTTATTTCAATCTAATGTAATAAGATATCATCATAAAATTCTAATATATAAATATATACATATACCTATCTAATTATGTTCATAATGGTTTTCTATATCTTTTCTATGCTCTCGAAATCTCAAAACACGTTCTACCATCAACTTCCTATTAGTCTCTATCAAAGATTTTTTATCACTTGAATTAATCTTTCTACCGTTAATTTCATATCATTCATAAAGAAGATATACGTAGCTTTCAGAGATACCATCAAGGATGTTCGATGTTGAATTTTGCTGCATTCGATACAATCATTTCATAATGAATTCTTGAAATGATTCTTTGTTTCATGAATTTTGAAGAGATTTATATCTGATATCTCAATTTCAAACTATAAATAGAAGATTTCTTTTTGGATTTTGCTTCACTGATTTCCAATTTAAATCTTAAAATCCTTCTCGACATTTCCGACAATGTTATAATAGTTTAAGGAAACATCTATATTCTGACTGATTAATAATAATTTAATTTCCTTAAAAATACCAAAATTTTCTGATGGAACATTTAAATTCCAACCTACTAATCACATTTTCAGAAATTATAAGTTATAAACATGAGGAAAGTTCCATTCATGAAAAATTTCTATTGGCAGATGATTTTTTGACGAAATATTAATACTTTTTTTGATATCACTTTTTATTTATCGTTTTCCAAGTTTTAAACATTAGAAATTTGAAAAGAAATTTGAAAAATTCCTTGTATTTATGATTATAAATCAATTTCAGGTTATCAGTACCAATGCATCTTTTCAGTATTTTTCTATTGTTTACCTGCATTCTTTTCGTGGTCCAAGTAAGTTTCCCAGCGGACTGTTTTTAGATGAAAAATATATGTTTGAAATAAACTTTGAAACATTTACAAACTTTTATTTCCAGGCTTGCGCTCCATCACAGACAATAGGACCGCCTGGGCCAGATGGACAGAATGGTAATAAAGGACGGACAGGACTGCCAGGAGCACCAGGACTTCGAGGAAAGATGGGACCGGTTGGGGATAGAGGAGAACCGGGACCGAGAGGTATAGTTGGAAGTCGAGGGCAATACGGACCGCAAGGTGATCAAGGACCCAAAGGAATGAAAGGACCACCAGGAGCAATGATAGGAGGGAGATAAAAGTATTGATAGAATTTATCGGAAATATCGAAACAATTCTTCTCAGTCACATCAGTTTTTTAATCCGAATAATTTTCATTTCCATCATTTTTTAACTGACTTTTGAATTCAATAAAATTTTTGAAATATTTCAAACAAATGTTTTAAGGGGTGGAACACATTTGAGATTCAAATTATTTTGCTCTTTTCCGTTTCATATCTTTCATTTATTATTTTTATTCTTTTTTGATATGAAAAGAAATTATGTCATAAAATATTTTATTTCTAATTAAACGAAATTAAAGTCATTTTCTTCAGAATTTCTACAAAAATCATATTTAACAATAGTAAATGATAATGATAGCAATATGTAGAGAAAATGATAGATAGTAAAAATGATAACAATGATAGTAATATAATAATAATATTAATGATAATTATTTGTATAATGATTAAAATTATTATAGAAGAAGTAATACGACTTTTTTTACTTTTATTTCAGTTTGATGTAGCAAAATATCATCATAAAACTTGAATGTATACATGAGTAGTACAATTGCAGTACAATCTGTATGTATTTATGTTTATTATTTGCTGAAGATTTTGCTAAAACATAATCTATCGTCTCAACTACAATACGATATAATTATAAATGAAAATCGAGAATAAAATCGATAGCTTGAATGCTTTTTATTTATTTGTGGATAACAGGAAAATCTACTGCTGGTTTATTGGTTTGGACGTGTCGAAAATAATCGATAAGATTTGATAAAGAATTGAAACTGTGTTGAAAAGCATGATCACCAGATTATCAATGGCAGTAATGACCTTGGACAATAATCTTAACCGTTTTTAAAGTAAATGTGTTTACAATCTTTTGAATGCATTATTATATTAAAGATCAGATAATTGTTTCACTGGAAGAAGTTGCTTCCTTTACACATTAATGAAGAGATGATATAATTTGAGAACTACGTTGAAACGCAGATCAAAAGATTTCAAGAAAATAAAAAGAGCGATACTTCAGCGATAGATGAGTTTCCAAATATGATCTCTCGAAACTGATCCCGTGATGATTCAAATGAAGCTATTTCTTTAAAATTTGCGGAAGGAAAATAATTTTTCGAAACCAATTCCTTATGAAGACGATAAAGAAACATGAAAATTCTTGATAAAAGAATAGCCAACGGACGCTACCAAATTACCAGAACTAAAAACAAACTTCTCAGAGCAATGACAATTTCATATTTTCATTAAAGTCTGAAGGATTACATATTCAAAAGCGATATCAAAAGATTTTTTTTTTTGGATCAATAATTCGATGAAAAAGGAATAGTATAACGACATTGCTTTTCGTTAAATTAAGAATCGCTCCGATCAAAAGATATGAATATATCGTGTTTGAATTATTTACAATATTCATTATACAGTAATTAAACCTAAAAAAAATACCGGTTGTACTATGGTCAGATTCGAAGTGTGCATTGATTGAACTGGATACAAAATCGATCAAAATTATTACACAGATTCCTACGAAACAGGATAGAATCAAAGAACAAAAAAAAAAAAGAGTATACCGTTTAGGCTGATATATATGTTCTTTGCTTGATAGCAAAAGTTGATACTGTTATTTTCTCCAACAATCAAAGTGATTATTAAGTAGTTTTGATCGATTAGAAATGATGAATAGATGCTGACAATTCTTTTTTTAATGACTTAATTCATTTATAACTTAATGAGAAGTCATCAATCGATTTGCCAAAAATAGTAGAACATCGGATAACAGAATCTAAATGACATTTAGCAGAATGCTGTTCTGTTTTTTTTTTTTTTTTTTTTCATCTCATAGTGCATCGATTTTTGAGCCAAGCCAGAGCTGCAGCGTTCTTTTATCCTAAACATTTCTTCGGGGCAGGGTCCTCTAATGTCTCGGCAAGTTTGCTTTGGGGGTCATACGGTGCTTGCATTACTTTGAAAGAAATTTTAGAAAATATAGCGCTAGGAAATCAGTTCATTGAACTACATGAGATGAGATAATTTTCAGAATGAAAGCATATATAATGCTTTATTCCGAAAATTATACTGTTTAGGTGATTATGGTATCGTAATGATGACGATATTTACCATTTATTACCACTCACATATATCACATTATCACTTCAAATCAACAACTGGTTTTTATTTGTAATAGCGGGGCATCTAAGTTGATCCAATTCATTATCGATAATATTTCAGTTATTTTTGAAAGATTGTGTAAGATGAAATTCGTGGACATATGATCTAATATCTCAGGAAATTTATTTTTAATTAATCATGCCGGAGGAGAAGGTTGGTTTGATAAAAAAAGCGCGACGAATCTTTGAGCAATGTCGTAGTGTTACCGTAGAGAACAACAGAGAATCGAAAAGAATTTTACTGGTATTTTACACATTTCAAAACATTTCTACTTCAAAAGTATTTATAATTGTATACATTTTTTATACTAATCGATAGTGATACTACACTACTAGCATAATTTACGAAAAAGTGCTGATATGCTTATCAATTTTAAACATGAATTTTCAGAATTCACTTATCAGATGGAGAATTGGGAATTATTTGTGGATGATGATAGCGATTGGTATATTTCATCTCAAACTTCTACATGCTATCATCTATCCTCTGCATTCATTTCTCACTAAACGATTCAAAACTACCGTTTATTCCAATGGACAAATACGCTTGCCACTCTTTTTTCTATATAAAGTTCGTGTCGAGATCTTTGCAATACTTGTCAAATTCATAACACTTTTCTTTCGAATTTGCATCGCATCGCAAATTTGGGAAAAGAAAATGGCATATTGAAATAAGGCAGGATGATATAAAATCTGAAGGTCGTCACCAGCTAATTTTTACGTCATCTGTAACATCGATCATGTATAACAAAAGTAATGTCTATATTGCTTACTTATATAAAAGTATTAATTATTTTCTTACTCTTTCTTTCATTCAGTCATTCTGATCGAGTATTCTAGGCTACAATAGTAGTTTTCGCTTTGTCAGTAATTTGGCATTGTTTTACGTGGCCTAATTCGATGGGTATCCTGCAGTGGAATTTCAGTGTTCAACCACAGGTGAATTTCAAACTATAAATAGCATTTATTATTGTTAGTTATATTAAAATTAATTTCATTGATATTTTGTTGGTAAATACTTGTAGAATTGATAAAAACTTGACCTTCAATTAAACTTTCAAATTGGAAAGTTTCGGTGGAATTTTACAGTCTTTGATTGCAAAGAGTCAATCGACGTCACAGATTTCCTCAACATCTTGTTCGGATCAAATTGATACCCAATTTCAATCCGAAACAAAACAATGCAAAATGAATGGAGAAGTGAATTTGAACGTTGAATCAAATTCATCCTTTGAAAATATTATTCTGGATTCAGTTTTAGCCTTTTATGAAACCATTATCGATTTTCTATCGTTCGCCATTCAATTCGCTACCAGCATATTTGGATTTATTTGGATATAAATTTTGAAATCCATTAATATACGGCCCGCATTTTGGCTGTTTAACTTTTCGAAATCGTCAATAAAGCTTTTTAATTTCTTATTTTTATGTTCGTAAATCACTTATCTTCTGGTTTTTGACTGTTTCTTTTTAAAATTCTGTTTAGCAACAAAAATTATCAAACTAATCTCATTAATTCAAATAGCCAAATGTTTTCTAATTTTACATATAGCCAAAACATAACCGAAACTTTCAATAACATTCTACGATTACTGTTTCACTGATGATATTCATCAGATGGAAGTGAAAATCGAACGACAGAATATTTGAATGATATTAACTACGATATCTGCTTTATTTGAGGACAATCTATTTTATTTTTGATTTCAATGATGCCGAAATGCACCGCTGGATTTTGATAACAAATTTTTGCTGAGTCAACAACTTTGGAAGTTCTTTGTTCTTTCAATCTGTGATTAGAATTTTGCTGATAAATTTCTCAAATTTTAATTTGCTAAATATTTTATTCCAGCAAAATAACCTGAGGAGCTTAAAACCTAAAAGGAACATAATCAAATTGCTGACAACAAGTTTGTCAAGCCTATATCGCTAGCTCATTAAAAATTGCCAGAAAATTTTTTCAGCAATTAACGACTGACCAATAAGCCGTCGGTCATCTTAACTTTGTAAGCAATGATTCAGTTTAGCCAAGTGACAGGAACCAGAAATTCATGCATCAAAGCAAGCAGTCAGCGGAAATTTCCATGTCCATAGAAACATTAGTAATTTATCAGATAAGCTTACTGATTTGTAAACTTTGATATTCATTGAATTAAACAGGTATCAAAATTTTTTTAAGAATATGCTGATAAATGATACGATGTGTCCTCATAACTCTTTCTTACTCTGAGTGACATTTCCTTCTCGGCTTTCATTCTTTTGATATACTATCTTTTGACACAAATTAAGCGAAAAATGCGACATAAGAATGAGATATATTGTAGAAATACGGGAATGGAATAGAAAAGAACTTTATTGATACTGCTAAGCATGGCAAGATTCTCAAGATTCTGAACAGACAAATTCATAACTTCTTTTTTCCTGAGGAACAAACATTTTCATATTGTTCCTCATGGACAGCCATTTTCTTGCTAACGGCTAGTCTAGTGTTTATTATGAAATACGAAGGATTCTAAAGGTATGCAAGGAGGATGTTTATTTTGCTGATAGTGTAGTTGATAAAATGAGACTTACATGTTTTACGTTTGCTGTTTCTTCTCCATTCGCTTATCCTTAATGAATATTATCACAGATTCTTTATTTGGCTAAGCGAAAGAAATGAAAATAAAGTCAAATTCGAGCAATCGGTTCAAGGTTTCATTTTTCTTTTTGAATATATTAAATTTTATCATTATTTGTTTATCGTTTTTGTTATCTCTCTTTATTATTATCCTTGTTACAATTCTGCAGTCTAATCATGCATCTTTTCTGGTTTTCAATGAACTTATTAATGCATTTGAACTCACCATTTATGCATTTGGTTCTTCTGTATTATATATGCGTATTAGCGTTGGTGTCATTATTACAAAAGGTAGTGTAGGAATTTTTATCATGAAATCTACAAGAAATCTAGAAGGTCATATAGAAGAAAACATACACTGAGAAAATGTATACTGATTTTACACCGAAACGCTGATCTAGACTTCGTTATAAAAACTGTTAAAATAATAAAGAGGTTTTCATAACTCTTTTTATAAAATGGAAAATAAACATAACATAATTTTGTGTCAATGAATTAAGACTTGTAGTATGTGTCGTTTACGGATCAGATCTCTAAAGTGAGTGTAGATATTGCTCGGTGGCATCTCTCAGTAGCAGCTACTGTTTCAGTGGAAAATGAAACTCATTTTAATGATGCAATTACGAAATATCGAGATTTGGATTATGGCTCATATTTTGGTAAGGTTTTATCAAGGAAATTTTTGAGGACATGTCTTAAATACGATAGTTTTTGATGCTGTTATTAACCTTTTAGAAACAAAAGTTACGCAAGATGCAGATTTGTTTAACAATCTTACATATGTTTTATAAAAATAACTCTATGTTTTTTGAAAGATAATGTAAAAGAGTCGATTCGTTCATTTTTCTTATTGTTTTCAGAGAGTTTTTTGAATGATATTCCCTATTTTAATGGTGAACTGCGAACGTATGCACAGTTGCTTCATCAGAAAGATATTATAGCAAATGCTCTAATCAAACATTTGAATGTTCCAGAGAATACCTCATTGAAAACATTGCTGGAGTAGGTTATCAATTTAATTCATTGAATTATATTCATTTGGCAGAATGTTTTTTGATACTTTTGTGTTTTATGAAGTTAGAAGTAAAATTCCATAATAGCTTTTGAATTTGTTTAATGTTAATTCTTCATATTCTTGAATGAAGCATATTTATTGTCCATTTTACTTTTTTGATTGGAATTAGCGGAAACTATTTTAGATTGACGACCGCATTTGTACAAGACATAAGAGAAGACTTTCGAAATTATATATGGGAATTTTTAGAAGCTATAATAAATATATTGGAAAGGTCACACGAAGATAAAGAAATTCTCGAGATATCATTTTTTACATTAGCCAAGATTTTTTGGTTGCAGAGGCGACATCTTGTCCATGAATTATGTGAAGTTTTCAGGTTAGGTATTTTTACTGATGTTTGATGTTCCTGAAAATTAATGCTGCATGATAATTAGCTATCTACAACTAACTTTATATCTCCATTTTTAGGCACTTTAAGCGAATTTTTTGTTGTAAACGATCCTATTTACGACGATTCACTGCCGAAGCTCTAGCATTTTTGTTGCGCAAATCGAACGCAATCGGAAAACTTACTGTATTTTTGGCACAAGCAGCATACAATGTAAAAGTTTTTATTTTTTGTTAAGCAATAAACAGATTAGCTGGTCTGTGTTTTCGAAAAATCTGTTAGTTAAAACTAAAATATTATTAAATGCAGGAGATTGATAATTCGTTGCTCATTGATAGCATATCTCGACTGTATTTCAATGTTCTAAAAATTACCAAAGGACAGTTCCACAGTATGGCTTCTCAAGCAAGTTTTTTGTGTCGGCTTAATTATTTCTCTATTATTTTCGTGCGGGATTATGCGTTAAATTAATTTTGATTAAATTATTTTACAATGGAAAATGACCATCATCATGCTGAGATTGATTTTAAATTATAGTTTCTGTCCGAAATTTTACGAGCATCATTCGAAATTGAGGAAAACGATGTTCGAAATGTTGCAATTCAAATTCTAGTTAGCACAATGTGTCAATGTAGCATCTATACATCAAAGGAATATAGTGCATTGCTTGTGAATGTTATTCTGGTAAAACTTTCGTTATCTTCAATGAGCTCCTTAAATTTTTAATATATCAAATTATTTTTATTGGCTTTAACTTTTTAATTCGAATTTTGTGACTTGATGCAGTAAGTTTCCTCTGATTAAAAGAAGATTAGTAATACTCATGAAATTTGCATCATAAAGTCGAAATTGAAAAGATTAGATTTCACTGTTTTTTTTACAAATTCCCAAATTGCTATATTTAAAAAAAGCTTTTTAGGAAGAGTACAAGTCAGCTATGGTTTCGTTCAATATAGTGAAAAGTTCAGCACTAGCAAGGCTTTTAAATGCTTGGATAAGTCAAAAGACAGGAAAATCGCTACATAAACCATCATTTCTATTTCAAGTTATAATAGATGGCACAAAAAGCAGAGCTGGAAAAGTAGATACAGAAACTATTGAATTACTGCGCATTGCTATTAAAAGGTTAATTCGACAGCCTATCTTTTAAAATTTTTGGATCGTCAACCGTTTTTATTTTGAAGTTAAGTAGATAATGGAAAGATTATTTTGTAGATAGTAGAAATACTAAGGTTTTTTAATTCTGGTATCTTTCAGTTATTATTTCTGCATAAAATTTTGTTACATCAGCTTTGCTGTATTTTTTATATCTTGTTTGCAAAACCACTTCGAATTCCTTCATTGAATTTCCGAAAGTATATTTATAGTATTACTTGAAAAATCTTTTATAGTGTTATGTAATATTATGCTATGTATAACATTACAATACTCAAAATTATCGTGAAAATTTCGCGTATTCAAATTTTTTCGTAAAAACTTGAACTTTGAAAGGAGCATTTGAATATTTCAGATATCACGGTGATAATGAATTATATGCGTTGATTACTAAAGCAGTACGTCTAATTACGAATGGCGACCATAAGTTCGTTTTGATATTCTTTGTTTTCTTTAAATAAATGACAAGCTGATTTTTGCTACTCTATCTAAAATTTTTTACAAGTAACATTATCTTTCCTGCTTTTAAGATGCTTTGGATTTCAAATAAAACTTCCAGATATGGTGTCGATGTGATATTGGATTTTTTTTGTGAGATTTCTGATATTCCTTTGTTTGATATTTGGATAATGCCTATTGTCGGTACATTTATGTCACGGTTGGTAGTACAGGCGGAAACTCAGATCATAAGGAAAATTTTTAGATTTTATGCAGATATGTGCAATAAACGACGACCAGTTTGGAAGAACAAAGGTAAGAACAGGAAATCTGTAAGACTGAAATGTCGACATGAATACAATACTATCGTACGTAATATATTATTTTTCCAGGGGAGCGAAATTGTTTCTTCGATATATCCCATCACCTGGAAGTACGCAATAAACTTATTGATATTCTGAAAGCGGCAGATAAATTTGATGCAGAAATTCTGGGTTGCTGTCTGATGACATATCCTTGGCTGTGGAGTAAATCCGAAAATCCGAAAGGTATGGCTGAAAAATTCGTCGTGGGAAGAATGTTAATGACCGAACATCACATCATCTTTTTTACATTTCCTTATTCCTTTGCAAATTCGAACTTTAATATTCGATATATTAAGAGTGCTTATTTTTTAATAGCTCAAATGTATGTTCTATTTCAGAAATTGCTGCTGTATTCAGGATTCTCGTAAAGTCAATGAGCTGCTTAGACAGCATCGATGCTCGTTTATCACTTCTTGCTGCAAATGCTTGCTTCCTGTTTAACCCCAATTTATTCAGCCAGTTCACACTTGACACTGTACTGAACTATTACAAAAATATGGGAAATAATGAAGCAGCTCTCCGTACTTTGGCTTTGTTGTTGCCATTTGTTGAAGATACTGAGAAATTGAAAAATGTTTCTGCTATGAGCAAGGTTATAGAGTTTTGCTTTCAAATCTGTGAATTGAGGTAATAATTAATTAATAATTAGAGAAATTAATCGTAAAGGAGATTGCAATAATTTTATTTACAAAACATAAATAAAATTATGACAGAACGAACAAATAGTAGCTTCAGTCATTAATCAGTTAATGTTTTAAAAAAAATCTGCCCACTATTGCTCTTTTTTCGGCTGGAAAAATGACTTTTTTTTTGTATCACTAAGAAAATCTTGTTAATGATTTGTTTTTAATAGGATATTTAATCTGGAGAAGGATGTATTCTAAAAAGATGACAACTTCCATAGTAATTTATGTAATATATGTGATTAACTTTGTTGAGGACTTGTGGTGAGAAATATTATATCAACTGAAGAAAACGCAGATTTATATACGCATTAGAAGACGTAGCTACCATAATTAAATATAAACTCAAATTTTTTCAAAAATATACCATTTTTACATCTTTCTTGATGTTTGCAAATACTACAAATGCTTGGACATTAAAGCAGTTATTGAAGCAGTTATTTGCTGTTTTCTTGAATATATAGATTTCAGAGTGGTACTTTCCCTATTTTTATATTTGATTTTACATTAAAATTTATTGATTTTTAAAATTTTTATCAATTACTCTAGGTTGCTAATGAAATTTTGCCAATGTTTGGTCATTGGAGCAGTTACGTGCGACAAGTCGCTTTGGAAATATTGATTCATTTTAAGATTCCAGTGAATGGTAAAAGAAACGATGATGGAACAATTGTAAGTCCGTTTCGTACTCTTCTTCTTAGGTAGAATAATTCTTTAATCTTAAATTTCAATTAGACTTCAAAATTTTTGAAATGATTTGTCCAAAACTGATTTTTTTTTAATTTAGATCTTTGGGATATCTCTATACTTTCTATTTGGCAAGAAATTTTTCAGATTGAAGTAGAAAGTGCTTTTGATCTTCTTCTACGATCTGAAAGAACACCATGGACATTGGATGAATACAGAATGCGCTTGATGATTCAGCGTCAGCTGACTTATGGCGCTCATACAAAACATTTGCCACAGGGTTTCGATACAATAATTGAAACGGTAACTTACTTTCATTTAATCGGGTATCTTTTTGCAAAATTTGTAATTTCCATGTATATCTTCGCCGAAAGAGTGAAAGATAAAACCAAAAAGAGATATCTTTTGTAATTAGATGTTGTATTTCGTTTGAAAGATATATATTATTTAGATTCCTTTACGTATTATTATTGGGAATCTGTATGAACCATTCACGATAGCATGGAACGAGCTGAAAAATATTATTCAAGATTATGCTTACGGTTTAAATATTGATACTTTCTTTTCATTATTCTTGTCTTCTCTTGACCAAATGGGGTTAAAGAATCAGCATGGTATGTGGTTTCTGAATATTAATGATTTATCATCTTGATATTTTTTTATTATTTGTTTGATTGGTGTGCATGTTCCAATGATACTTGAATTGTGTTTTTGTTTTGATGACATTTTTATGTTCTGACTGCCTCTTATTATTCTGAGTTTTGTCAACAATTAGAAATGAGTTTGAAATGTAGTATCATATTTTCATTGCAGTTATATGTGAAAACAGTGACAGTTCAAATGATTGTGATGTTCTTGACAAAATGACAATTATCGCTGACAAAAATCCTCAAAATTATGGTGCATTTCGATTGGAAATGTTCAGGATTCTTAGTCGCATAAGTGATCTATGTGAGCGTCGAACAAAACTACTAAGTCCTCTTTTCATCCACTTTTTTAGGTGAGAATACAATTTTTTAAAATTAATACAAATTAAAAAAAAAGGAAAAAACAAATTTAATAGAAAAATTTTATTGACTTGTTTCAGTTTTGTTGATTTTGTGCATAGTAAATTTCTTGTATTTATTACGGGATGCATCGCTAGATTATATTTCAACTAATAATGCAACTATGAAAAATTAGTATTAGTAGGGAAATAGTGTTGAATGGTATTGACCAAATGTCATAAAATTGTTTGAAAGTCTTGGTGAAAACATTGCTTGAATTACCGAAAGTATTGCTGTGCTGATCAAATTTGGTAACAGTTTGAAACTAATCGGATAATATGTTTGATATGTATTATAATTTGTATTCCAGCACTTTCATTGCTGAATTCTTTTGGATTGCAGAAATGAATATCAACATGGAAATTTGTTAGAGAGGCGAGAAAATATCTTATCGATAGCTCCATCCACTTTTATTTGTTCTATAGATAAGGATGAAGAGAAGGATGGCTCTAACGACGACAATCTAGAAATGTTAGTTTATATGATAAATAAGCAAAGAAGAGACTGATCAATCATTTACTTTTTATTTTTTATACGTTAGATGTGAATTATTGGTATCCTCATAGATTTAGTATTGGAAAATCAGAAGATGATGACGAATTGATAGCAGAAGACAAATGTATTGAACGAAAACTGATTAGAAATAGTCTGATTGCTCTTCTGGAACTGTTTGCAAATTTTACTTCACCAAAAACTATTTTCATGGCCAATGAAATTCGAGATTTATATGATGAAGTAAGCAGCAATTGTTACCTATTTGTTTCTATTAATAATGTTAACTATTAATAATGGATTTAGCTGACTGTAATTTTCGATTCTTCTGAATAATCAACAAAAGAATTGCTTTTTTTAATTGAGATCAAATACGTGTTTACATGTTTTTATGTTGTGTTTTGTTAGCTTTTAATGGTCGGTGATGAAGCAGTGCAACAGCGGGCATTGAATTGTATATTTAGCTATAATTATAAATATCTTACTCCTTACAGGTTCCTTTTTAAACTTTTCTTATTCCTTATTTCTAAGCTTAGCATTACTATTTAAGCGAGTTCATAACTGGTACCAATGAATTAAAGATCGATTTTATTGAAGGATTTTAAGAAATTTAGATAGGCAGTTTTTATATTTGTGTTGCTTTGAAAAAGAATTTCGGTTAAAGTTTATTATCGCAGGGAATATCTGGAAGATTTGGTGCAAGATCGAACTTTAATCATTAGTTTGATGAAGTTTTCTATTGATGATCATAATTCTGTAGTTGACAGCAGTCATCGTGCTAATGTTATGCCGGTTGTATTGAGGTTGGTATTTTAGTAATACGGTGTGTTTCTTCCAATTTTAATATAGGATTTCATATTTTTCTTTCATTTATAGTTTTGGATAACTATAAATATTAAAGTTCTAGGTGTGAATAACAGTTTGTTTTGAATTTTACTATTCCAGGCTTTTATATGGAAAATGCAACGTGCACTGTAAGAAAGATATGACGGAACGACGTGCAGCTATATTTCGATTTCTTGCCGGCAGCACGTCAAATGAATTGGATTTCTTTTTGAAGCTGCTCTTTGCACCTTTGCTGAAAGTTATTGGTCGGTAATTGTATTCATGAGAATTTGAATTATTCGATTTGATAAGCATCAGTTTTAAACTTGCAGGTGAAGAGAAGCAATCGCTAGAGATATTTTGTAAGCGAACAATTTCAACTTTTGATGCTTCTTCAATGGTGCCTTTACAAATTATCAAAGGGTTTGCTTTCTTTTCATAAATTTTGATGCATGAGATAACATACGCGATAATACATTTGAAGTAAGGTTAGTGTATCTTTTGTAATTTCAAAGGCATGAGTAATTATTTTCCTTTTTAAAGAGCGAAATATCTATATTAGTTTTGTTTTTTTTTTGCGGAATTGAAAGTTCAGGTTTTATTATTAAAACCTTCATGAACAATATAAATAATTCAAAATTGTGAACAAAAGTGAAAATAAGAGAACAGGTGAGATGCGGATTGAATTACAACTTCCAGTAATACCGTATACTGTGCACACTACAGCATTTGTTGAAATGTAGGCATTATGAAGTGATAAACCGCCACCAGCTTGATCGGCACAATGAGTGTCATCGAGAGTTGTTCATAGGCTGCATTAACACTTTGATAATATTCAATCCACTCGTCAATCCAATTTAATCGACAATCGCATGATTGAATTACCCTGAAAATAACTGCAATTCTTCGTTTTACTTTAAAAAAAAAGATTAAAAGATTCATTTAACAGTATTTTTTTTTTCCTGTGACTTTTTCAAATTTCATACTCTTTTATCATTAATAATAATTCGCATAACTTCATAGGAGCGCTTTCAGTTTTTCACTGATTTGTTAATATTGTTTCCTTTTATTGAATCTGTTTTCCATTTCCTTTCGAGTTACATATTGGAGTTCCTTCTAAGCTCATTTCGCATCTCAAAGCTTATTGAGATTTAACTGAGTTTTGATAATGTGAAACTATGACATTTTTTGTCAAAATTTAATCAGTTCTTTTGATGATCAATATAGAAAATTATATACGATAATGATTTTTGGATGCTTACCGTTAGCTTTAGATTATATAATATAGTGCCATGCTGATTGAGTATTGGTGGTTTGGTATGTTGAAATGGTTCGAGAGTTTGTAAGTGATTGTTCTGTAGTGAAAGCGAAAGGAAATTAATAGCAGTTAAAGTATTGAATATCGATGATGGGAATACTTCTATTCCGGTATCACGTACTGTTAAATCTACTTTATAACCACGCAGCTGCGCAAAAGCGCCTGTATCGATCTGAAGAGTATCCATTCATTTATAATTTTAAATTTGATCTAAAAATATTAACTGAAATTGAAATCACACATTCTTTATTTTGAGAATCTTAACATTATGCTAGGAATTTAAATTTATCTTTTGAAGAACTTAGGAAGTTGAGTTTCGATACCAATAAATTCTAAGATTTGTGTAACACTACTATGTTCAGATTATGCAAAAATCTTCAGATTAGGATATAAAAATGTTCGGGAAATTTTTGATGACGTACTTTAAATAGCTGCTTTCCGGTGATTACAATCTTTCTCAGTAATCTAAAATCAGCACTGTACATTTGCGTTGTCAAACGTTTTTCCTTGATTTCAGCAGCGAGAATGCGTAATGGAGGTAGATGCTTGAGAATATCTGATATGTTGTAAGTCTGTACATTAGGAAGATTGTAAAGCTGAAAGTGAATCATAAGTTTTCAGGAAAAAAGATTTTTACTTACAGAGATAAACTGCAAAGTATAGTATGTGCATTAAGTAGAATAATTATTACATAAAAGTTGCGAAGATGACGTAAATTTCGAAATGAATGTGGTTCTGGTAGACGAAGTAATTCTTCCATATCGCATATTCTGAGCGTTTCAAGCTAAAAAATTAAGAAATGAACCAACTGGAATGAAAAAATCAGATAATGGCGATAGAATGCAAAGAAACTCTTCTGGTTTCCTACGCAGTAATTATAGAAATGCTTACATTATACAGATTTCGAAGATGCCTTTCAGTTATTTTGATGACTGGATTTCCGGTAATGTTTAAGTGTTTTAAATCAGCAAGCTCAGCAAATAATTCCGGATCAAGTTCTTTAAAATTATTGTATGAAATATCGAATGTTGCTAATTTTCGATTGTTGATTAATTGTGCCGTGTTCACTTCATAGATTTTATTGCTGTAATGAGTCTTTTTTTCTTTTTTCTTTTAGATTTCCAAGGCCAAGATGGATTCAATTAAACTGACAGTATATCTGTTGGAATTTTGAGTATTTAAATCAAATGCTTAATTAATCATCAGTTATAACATAGTGACGGAATGTAAAGGAAAAGCGACATGGAAATTAGGATTTAATTATAGGAGATTAACTGAATGATAAGGCATGCATTGAAATGAAGCGTACAGACTTCTAAAAAATTTCATAACCAAACATCTGTCATGATAAAATTTATTGAAATAATCTTACTAGCTGATATTTAGAAGTCGGAGTCCATGACCATCAATGTTTGGTAATGAAAATAAACCTGTATTTGCTAGATCAAGTGTTTCAATAGCATTACTGAGGTCCTGGAAAACTTTTCGGATTATACTTTTTCTTAAACGAATATTTTAAATTAAAGTCAAGTATATTTTATATCTGTTTAATATTTTCTTCAAATATATCAGTCTAAACAAATTTCGATGAGGGAACTATTGAAATAATCATGCGAAAATATTACTCGAAATGTGTGTGGATTCCATGACGTGATAGGGTTATGGCTAATATCCAATTTTATTAATTTTTGCATTTTCGAAAATGCCGCTTCCTCAATGATTTCGATATGGTTGTCGGCCAGGATCAATTCTGTTAAATTTTCCATACCGTCGAAATCATCTGCATTTATTGATCGCAGTCGATTTCCCTAAATTATACTATACTCGTATTGCCCAAAACATGTAAATCTTATAATCATCGTAAACAGTAGATGAAGTAATTCGTTTCCTACTCATTATTTATATCATAAAAAAAGAAATGCTAAGACATATTTTGTAGCAAAAAAAAAGATTTTAGCGTGGCATTCTGTAATGATGAGAAAAAGAAAGGGAGTAGCAACTGATATAGAAAGAGGTGAAATGATACAGTATTTTTTTTTTTGATAATTTGATTATTACGGAAAGGTTATTTGGAAAAGTGAAGTTTGATTAAAAATACCTTTAGATTCAGATAAGTAAGACTGTTTTGAATGGAACTGAATGCATATTGAGGTATTTTTTTGAGTTCATTATAAGCAAGGTCGAGTTTGTGAACATTATTTGCTCCAAACGTGTCTATGTCCAGGCTGATGATGGCATTATTTCGCAGGATAAGATTATTGTAGATATTCTGTAAATCTGTTTGCTAGAAATTTTTATTAATTGGAATTGATTTTTTAAAGGGGAAGATATTATGATTATTCTACTAATGAATCGGAAAATGCTTCTAAATATTTATATATAATCAAAAATTCCAATTTCTTTAATGGTGATGCATTTCCAAATTAGTTTTTTAAATGTAGTATTCCATCATTTCTCTTTTTAGGATTGCAGAAGTATTTATATTACGCTGCAATATGTAGAAAGATATAAAATTTGAAGCTTTTTATCTACCTGTTTTGTAAAAGTGCCTTTGTGCAATATCCTGAGATGATTATAGGATAAATTGAGTTCCGTAAGTTTTCTGCACATTGCGAAAGCATTGCTTTGTATCTCGATCAATTCGTTATGATCTAATTTGAGAATTTTCAGCTCATCGAAATCATATAGCATATTTTCCCGATTGATTGTAGTTTATTATATGCTAGATTCAGATACATCAAAGTTCGTTTAGTTGAATGCAAGTCAATCCTGTAAGTAATTGGAGAATTTTAGTAGAAATTAAATTAGAAAACTGGTGAAACTAATTCAAATTTCAAATTATTATGTAGTGGGAATAAATAGCTGCTTATAAGAGTGGTCGATGAAAGGGCGCACTTATTCCCGCATTATTTAGCACTTACTGACAATATATTGTTAAAATGAAATTGCAATCTTGAGAAAACTAACTGATGAAGTTATGCAAAGGTTTCTATTTGCGTTTTTCAAATCAGTTATATTGTATTTCTTGAAAATAACTTACGTAATAATATGATTGTGTGATAAGTCAAGATGTTTGACTTTCACGAAACTTTGAGCCAAAAACGTAAAGTCAAATATCCTAAGTTGATTGTGACTTAAATCCAGCTGCTCCAGATTATTTAAATTAACGAATGTTGCTTTATTTAGTTGCTGCAGACGATTCCAAGCTAACGATAAGTTCTCTAAAGTTGGTATATCACTTATCGATCGTTCCATCGTCATGTTGATTGCATTTCCCGCCAAACTGAGTTGACGTAGATTACGTAGCGACGAAAATGTCTGCACAGTTTTCTTGTATTTCAATGAATTATGAAATTTGATAAGAAAATTAATCTTTATTTTAAAGTTCCGCCGAAACAAATTGAAAATATTTGTATTTAATTTTTACTTTCAGTCATAAGTTACGAGAAAACTTTGCAAATCATAAAGTAGCTTTGCTCATTGTTTATCCCTGAACACTCCTGATTCACTATAAAGCAGTCTTCTTTCTTCATTTTCTTTTTGTTTCCAACTATCGGATGATTTGAAACTTACTAATGTCTGAATATTTGTCAGTTTATTATTATTAAGCGCCAGTTGTTCCAAACAGTCCATATTGTTGAATGCTGCAGTAGAAATATAGTTAATGCGGTTGAAAGCCAGATTCAGAGAACGTAAATTTGGCACAGAGTGCGCAGGAAATGTGCGATCTGAGATGCGCTGAAGTTTTGTACGGGTGAGTGACAGGCGTTGCAGATATCGGAGACGATGAAGAGCATAGTCAGGTAGAATCCTTATCGGATTATCATCCAAAAGCAAATAACGTAGCCGTTTCATATTACCAAGAGCAGTAATGGGAAATTGATCTAGTTGATTGCTCTAAAATGAAACAATTCTTAAATAATGAGAATAGTGCTGTATAGTTTTTAAAAAAAATAGATGATTATCAAACTATGTTTAATATAGACAAAGATTTCGATTAGTAATATAATGTTACAGTTCTACTAATGTTACCTGTAAAAACAGAGATTCGAGACCTTCTAGTCGTTCAAAAACATTATCATTAAGATAGCTGATACGATTATGGGATAAATCCAGATATGCTAATGAACTCATGTAGAGGAAAGCACCAGAATCAGTAATATTTTCGATCAGATTTCCAGCTAGATTCAGTTTTATTAGGTTTGTTCCAGTACCATCGAATTTTCCGAAAGCTAAGCGTTGCACATTTCGAATCCTATTCTTTGATAAATCGAGATGCCGTAATTGACTCATTCCATTCAATACATGAGTTGGTATTTCGGTCAGTCGATTAAATGCTAGGAGAAGCTCAATTAAAACTGGTTTTAAATTGTATATCGTGTTGTTATCCAATCTGTAAGTGGTAACTTATTTATATTTTTTTGAAGGAATTATGATACAGCTCAAGATTTTAAGATGGCATAATGAAATTGAAATATTTTAGGATATTTTTTTTTCATCATCAAGGAATTAAAGCTGATTATTTTTTACAACATATTATTTTGTATTTAGAGGATTATCAATTTAACTGACTTACTGTATGGTTATTTGATTTCCATATTTTTTGGCTTTTTGTTGGAAATTTATTCTTTGCACTTCGTAAATGAAAGAAGAAAATTAACGTACACAGTCAGATTGCCATTCAAATTTAAAATCTCGAGAGTCCGTAACGGCTGCAACGCATTTGGCAATTGATGTAGTTGATTCTCTTCTATATTCAACCATTTCAATGATTTGGCCATATTTCTAAATGTACCTAATGGAATGTGTACTATTTTGTTGTGCTTAAATCGATTTGTCGCATATGACTAATTGAATTAAAGGCAGCTCCAGAGATTGTTGAAATCTGAAAATTAAAATTCCGTACTTTTTTTTCATTTTATTTACTATCCACATTGTACTTCTAATTTAAATTTTCTGTTAAGGATCATTCAAACTAATGCTTTATTTTACTATTTATTAGGAAGTGATGTGCTTATTACTAAATTTGGTCCATTAAATTTCATTTCGAATTCGACTTTCCATTTCAATTTGATTTCTGAAATTACGATATTTAAATTTTACCTGATTGTAGCTTAAATCTAACCGACCAAACTTCTGGCTATCAAAAGCATTATCTTTAATATGTTTGATTCGATTATTGCCTAGTTTCAAATCGATTTCCAAAATAAATTTTACTTCAGGATTATTAGTAACTCAGTGATATTATTACTTTCCAAATCTAAAGCGCGTAATTGTTTCAATTCTCGTAGTGCAAGATATGGTATCTGAAATTTTTGAATATATTTCTATAACATATTTCATTATTGGTTTTTGTATTTATTGTTTCAATATTACTGTCATTTACACGAAAAGTTTATTTTTTGAACATACAAATATTATTATTACAGGAAAAAGCTGCAGCTTTTTAACTTATTCGTTTTTATGAAGTTTTTGAGTAAAATCGATGATCTCTAGTGAAAAATATGATAAATACCTCGGAGATGAGATTGTTTTTCAAATCCAGAACCAAACTGTTGTTGGTAATGCTAATTTTTCAATCTCAGTGATGCGGATTATTTGAAAGTGTCAACACTTGCAGTGGCAATCGTAGAAGCGATTTTTTTGGTAACATATTTATCTATAAAAAACGATTTTGGGTATGGTGAAATAAGTTGTCTTAGCTTTTAAAGTTCTGAAAATATCTCAGATTTTTGACTGAGCTCTTACAGATGTTGAAAATATCTTAAATTTTTTTTGACTGAGCTCTCGTCGATGTTGCACAACAATAGCAAGTATTGAAATCAAGCTTGATGACCTGATTATAATCGAGATGTAAGTAATGTAGATTTTTGAGTTGAGTTTCATCGAATGTATTCGATTTAATTTCGGATATCATATTATGAACCAAGTGTAGGTATCGAAGTTGATAAAGATATGTCATTGACCAGGATGGTACTGATGTTAAGCTATTCTGATTCAATGTTAGTTGATAAAGTTTGTTCTGAAAGATCTGATATGATTTGTGAGCATAAGAAACTTTTCCGATGTTTCAAAATTTCGAAATTTTTTTAGTTCTTGAAATCTATTCAAAAAGTATGAGATACGTCCATTCACCTCAAGACCGCGAAATGCGTTAACGTTAATTGTTGCGATATGATTATTGCTGAGATCGAGAATTTGAATATTATGATGCTTGAATGCATCTTGGTTAATAAACACCACACTACTTTGTATAACGGATAATGCGACAATATTGTAAGCTGTATCCTGAAATAACTTTACTTTTCTATTTTAGTCGTATCTTCAAATAACCTAATGATGAAGATTTTAGAATTAGACTAACATTATGAGAAAAAAATGATCGATTATCATAGGGAATAACTGGTATGACTGTCCACGGTTGACGGCGACATTTCACGTGGATGTTACCTTCACCGTCAAGATTTTCACAACTGCATACTTTCCACTTGGAATTTGGCGTTAAGTCGAATCTGTAAATATTCTAGCTTTGATTGCTGTGTCGATTTTTGCGATAAATTTGTTCATAAAGTGTTTTGTTGATTGTAATGAAAAAAATTAGCTAAGCTCAGTTTAGTAAAGTGAATCTATGGATGGGAAAAGTTTGAAACTTTTCTTACACAATGATTATTCATTAACTGTTATACAGTAATGATAAATTTATCGATAAAAAGTAAGACATTCTTAGTGAATAAAATTTACAAGCATTTTTCTTCGGTAAAAATTCCTGATGATTGGACGAAATTAGTTTGTGCAACAATAATGATATTGAATAGAGATAAGCATATTGGAAGCTTTCTCGGTTTTCTCAAATCTACTAAATTTATTATAGGCATGATTGGAATATACTTGACATGGAATAGCTGATTAAATTATGTTGAATTCTTCAGTCCATGACATCAAAAGCTGAAATGCATTGGTCTCATCTGAAAATGAATTTTAAAAGCTTAAAAAAGGTTAGGTTTGCTACGAACTAAAAAGTTAGGGAATAATGATGTCGCAAGCAATAGAAAATATATTGAGATAACACGGATCGGATCATTCGTTTAAAACTTCTAGGCTGAACTTGTAATATTGATTATTAAATCTGGTGATGAATCATATCATGGAAATAATTTAAGCAAGCCAAAAATAGAATTGAACTTAAAGTTCTAAAAAAGTCAATAAACTGTAATTATTTTAGCGAAGGATTATTCACTGAATTGCTAGTAGGATGATAAACAAGAATTAATCCGAGAAAGTTTGAATAGAAGCATTATAGTGATAATAGTTATAAAAGTTAGTATGATTCGATAATACAGCCGATGATAATATGTTCCTATTGCAGTTGTATTCGAAGTTATCTCTCCATTCTCCACCCTCATGATGAGTTTGGATATGCTACAGAGCAATTTTGCTGATTGAAATAAAGCGAACAGTTGTGTAGATGTATGCATATATATGTGTGTCCCTCTCTACACTATATAACTTGGATAACGTTATATATTAATGTATTTTCTTAAAATTTTCAATTTGTTCAGAACAATGTGGCGAGAGATGAGTCAGAGAGATGATATTTCGAACAGTCATAATGATTAATTAATAAGCAGATTGATTAATTTAGAACCAATCATGATAATTAAATTTTCAACTCATTAAAGGTGGGCTTTTATATTTTCAGTCATCTGTTACAGCCGATTCATCAATCATGTATAATTTTCTTTTTTAGGTAAAAAAAAATTTTCCTTTTTTAGGTAAAAATGAGGCTTGAATGATTTTAATATGCATATCTATTTACATATTATGTTATTTTAGTTAGTCGTTTTTCTTGAATCGCATATATAATATATATATATATATAAGAATTCTCGTAAAACTGATTAATTTCAATAGCTGAATGGTTCAAATAGAGATTTGATATTCAGGATTTGATATGCATTTTTTCTATGCATTAACATCTATTCCTGATCGTCCAAAGCTGAAATTATTTTCAATTTTAAGCAAACTGTGAATACTATAAAGAATCAACGATTTTTGATTTGAAAATGTTTTTCATTAACAGCGGAGAATAGTAATATTGATTATTTATGAAGAAAACTGCAAATTTTTTTCTAAAGAGAAAAAGATTTTCTAATGGAATCACTTGAAGTAAGTAACTGACCTTGACATAAAGAACTTTTTGCTTTTTCGACATCAGATGCATTTATTTGTCATCAGAGAAGAATTAAGTTGCGGAAAACATTGTATCTCCAAATTCGTGATTTTTTACACTCTAGTATTATTTTATTGGAGGAAAAACAATCTTAAAGATATCTCTCCTAAATATGTTAGAAAAAATAATGAAATCGTAGTTTTCGCGAATTTACGTAAATTTCTGGAATTGAAAAATTGCAACATAGAATGTGTATGAAAGAAATCATTTAAAATTTTATCTTTTCTCCTGAAATTTCTACTTTTCAGCGACAGATCATTACTGTTTATGTATCATGCTATACATAAAATTATTTGAGATTTTTAATTTGAAGCAAGCTAAAGTTATCCGGCTGAAAGGGAGAAAAAGCTTTTATGAGTGTCAAATATCAAATATATACATCATTTAACTATAAAGATCGACAATTCTTTTTATTATTTCATTCCATTTCTATTTGCCGTTTCAGGGTTTTTCAAAGGAAATAGATATTAAAGATAAAATTAATGAATTTTTTGATATTTAATATTAAAATCTTGTGCCCATATTTTTAAAATCTTAAACAAAGTGGCTACTTATTCTTTCAAAGTTATTGCTAAACTTTTTTGTTTTTGAATATCAACAAAAGTTTTTGAGGAATGCTGAGATTGAATGAATCAGGAAATAAATTTTTAATAATCTTTAATTTGGATGAAGATAGAGAGATAGTTTGCTAAATTTTGTAGATAAGGGAAAATGCAGTTCTAATGAAGCAATTTCTCTTGTTATATCATCATATCAAATATTTGGTTTAGCGATGATTAATTAATTATTACGGAAATATCGTGAAATAAATAGCAGATGTTCATTATAGTAAAACTGAATAAGAATACATTAGTAAGATCGAGAACACAGATTTTTAATCTCTCGTTTGTAATCGCTTTGATATAGCCAGACTGATTTTGTCAATTTTTTCAAAAATTTTTTTTTTTTTTTTTTTTTTTTTGAGATTCTTTACCAGTTCTTCAAAAATTAAAAAAATTTCTTGAACTTTTGGTCAAGTTTTCTTTTTTCCGCTTCAGCTAAACGAATTACTGAACATATATTCTGTAATTTACTCAAAATCAGTTATCGTTACTTGAATTTAAAGCAAAATGTTTGATACATTGAATTAACGATTTAACATTGGAACAGTTTGATGATTACTCTTACATATTTGAATGGAATAGATATTTGTATCCCAGATTAATTATCTAATAATCAAAATATCAAATTTATATTGCCACTTTGTTCTGGATAAAAACAAGTCAGCAAAAGTACATAAGCATCTTTTATTTTTGAAATGATTTGGATCTAAATTTGAACTTCATATATTATGTATTTTTATATGTTGTGTGATAGGCCTGCAATTTTTTATACCTAATTATAGACTTTTTTTATTTACTTACATATATATTAACTTGAAATTACTATATATATGTACCTCTAAATTAACATACATAATATTTATACATGTATATATTAATTAATTTATACATATATCTGTAAATTAATTATATCTATACAGTGGAAATACAATTTCATTTACAAATGAATAGCTATTCTAAATGTAGCTATCTTAGAAAAATTAATAACAGCTATCTTTTCCAATCAATATAAATATTTTTTTGTGCAGACAATGTAATAGTTATAACTTTTTTCGAAAAATGTTTTTAGAAGATGGAAGGAAGAGATTGAAATATCTATATAAAGAGGATGAAATTTTTAATCGTGCAAAGAAAAAAATTATTTAGCAAACTTTCCAAATGCGACAACTAAATGAAAGATTCGATTTGATGCATAATATTTGAAAGCTGTTAATGGAACAGATTTTATTTGTAAAAAATATAGAAATTAGGCGATAGCAGTTAAATTTAAAAAATTAGAATAAATCGAGAGCCGTACTAATTTTTTTTCTTATTTCACCGTTGTGATGTTCAAGAATAACGTTTGATGATGGCCAGAAAATGGGAATGGCGAAAATATGGAAGGCTGATGTGTTAATGCTTGAAGATGATGAAACTCGAGAGATAGCTACTGAAGAATTAAGTGAAATTTAATATCATTCCTGGAAATAAGAGATCCACTGGTGTGATTGTTTAAAATACATATATTACTAAGTGCCTCACCATAGCATTTTTCAATGTTTCAAATTGTTTGTCAACTAGCAAAAAAAACATTAAAATCCAATGTAGGGAATACTTATTCCTAAATATTTTAAAAAATGAATTACAAGTGATTAATGAAGCAGTTCATTTATAAACTCTATACATTCAAGAAAAAGCTTCTTTGTATCAAAAACTGTTTGTTTACTTTGAAGAATTGTCACTGTAAGCTTCTCTGATCGGCATTTTCAGTGCATATAGTCGCTGATAACAGAATCTTTTTTTCTGCATTTTTTTTTCTTTTTTTCGGCAAGCGTTTCAAATTTGGATCAAATGGCAAAGGTTGGAAAAAGTTGTTGGTCCAAACATGTCACATTCTTCCAAGCAAAAATTCGATCTATAGGATTAGATTAGTGTGGAACTTGATAAATCTTAATTATAGTCAAGTTTTCAATTTCAGATCATTTCGGAGTATCTCACTGATAGCAACCATACTTTCGCCAATACTAACAAATGCCCAAAGTCAGCTATTGTTTCGAGTTGCTTGGCTGGAGCGCTATTTTCTCGTTTGGCGATTCAAAATTTGGATTTGGTTCAACCGTATCTCGTGAAACGACTCAAAGAATTGCGTCGCTTCGCTTGTAGCGCTTTCAAAGAAGTTAGTTTAATTCTCATATCTCGTCTTTGTTGATATTTTTGTGTTAAGCTAGATAAAGTGTTAAGCTCTTTTTCTATTTCAGATTTGTTTGTTATATATTTTCTCTACTAATGATGAATTAATTTTGTTTCGTTTGAAATTATTGGTATGATGATTAATGCTTTTAAAATTCTAATTTAATGAGGACGAAGTTGCATTTCTTATGCTATGAGAAAACTTTCAAAAAAGTGCCGAAAAGTATAAGTAGCTTGTTACAGTCCATAACCTGAAATTTTTCTTGTAATTTCAGGTTTTCTATATATGTCAAAATCGTATGCTTGAAACCGATGAAATCAATGCATTCTTGATGTATATTATAGTCCCGCAATGCACGAATCATGGTGATGGTTCTCCAAAAGTTCCGTTTAATCTCCTGCGACTATTCCTTTCATGGACATCAATCCCGAGGTATTTCTTTAACTTTCATCTTTAAGCTATCTCTTGTTTTATATGATCGAATCGTACCGCGTGCTATTTTTACAGTTTTTACTGGGATATATTTAATTTTCCGGATCTAATTTTAATGATTGATTAAAAAAAATTCAAAAGCCTGATACTTTGCAGACTATTCTACCTCTTACGTCTCCAAGTGCCATTAGTCAATGGTACCGCGCCACATCCAATACTTTCTATCTTGTGCAGTATGCTCTCATCGAAAAGTATTAACAAGATAATGAAAGAGAAAATCATTGACGGCTTACTCAATTTGCTTACTTTGGCAGACGAGGAAATGCCTGGTCCAATTGCAAATATCAGTCTAGTTGAACTTTCCAAAATATCTGGTAAGTGGAACTACTGACATATTGTTCTTCCGAATTTTATGTTATGTATTGATAGTAAATCTAATTTTCCCGTATATAATATACTATCTGTATTTCGTGCTATTGGAGAATTTTTATGTCAATATCAACTGAGAGAGTTTCTGTTAAATTTCTTGCAGTGAAACTGCTTCTAAATTAATAGTGAAAAAAGATTCTATTAATCTACATCATATCCTATATTCACATTCTCATCTATAATCAAAGTATACGTATGCAATATCATTCTTTTTTTTTTGTTATACTTTGATTTTGTATGCTATGCTCTTTCAGATTTAAACAGTGGAACTTCTATGGTTCTTTCTGAATTGCCGAAGGTGTTGGAATTTATTTTTGATTCCTTATCGCTGCAAGGTGAAAATCGTAAACTTAATATGAAACATTTGGAAGTACTGAACAGGTTAGTATCCTTTGTTCTGATTTAGATAATTTTCGGTTTTTAAAATGCATGGTTTCTTCTTCATTATTTTAATGTGAATTAATATTTTTATATTATCCACAGAGGGGTACAAGAATTTAAAATAACTGCGGTGTTTTATGAAGAATTGCTGCAATTTATTTTTGCTCAAGAATATTTTCATTTATTTCATAATACTGAGTTCTGGTATCGGTCTAGCTTCGAGCAGTAAAATTTTTTTGCCATATATAAACACGATCCTAGCTGCATGTGGACCATTTATATATTTCATTTACTGAAAGATATTTTAATTTCTAAAGTGTGATCTATATTTCAGGATAAGTGAATTTATTCAAGATGAAGAAATGATTAAACGATATGTTTCAATTCTACTTACATTTCTGGAATCAGGAATTCTACGTTCTGATGATGCTGTTCAGTCCTCGCTTCAAACTGTTTTACGGATGGTTGCTGTAGCAGCAGATGCCTCTCAGTTTTTGAAGTATTTGTTTAGAACTAGAAATGTTCACATAAAGTTGTAATTTTCAAACCATAAGCAAAATTTGCTAAAAAGTAATAATTTCTAATAAGTTGAATATGTATAATTTCAAAGTATATTTATCTGCTTTAAAAAAGTGCGTTATTTATTGCAAAACTTCTGTCCTAAAAATCTGAAAAACATTGCTGCACATAATTAAACTGTTTGAAGCAAAAACATCTGAAGAATTTTTTTTAATGGTTCGGTACGTGATCCTATTATATACATTATATACAGTCTAGTACTATTTCTATTATAATCTGTTATATTGAATTTCGGTATTAATTAGTTGCAAATCTGATTACATTAGTCAGAATTCTTGAATCATCAAACGTAAAGAGTTTTTAGAAATCTGATACATGTGCAATCTTTACTAAAAGAGCGGTCGCATCGCGAAATTCTGCAAAAAATTGAAGAAGCCATAGCAGTGAAGCTGAAGGTAAGCGATAAGAGGAAAGCAGAATTATTGAACCATGTGGCAAGTTTAGATGCATGGGATGGAAGACGAATTAATGAGCCAGATTATGATAAACGGCATAATGCTTATTTAAGTCTCCTTAAGGTTCGTTTTTTTTTTATTACTTAATCTTTCGAATTTTTTCTGAAGCGCTGATTGATTGTCCAGAATGTTTACTTTGAAATTTGCAGGTTTTAACAACAACTGAAGTAATTGATCCTTTATTACTCTATCTACTATTGCATAATGATTATTACGTTATTGTTGAGGTACTTATGATTTTTTTTCCAAGGAATGTTTTATAAATATGGAGAGTTAAAAATTTAACGCAGAAATATCACTGATACACTTCATTTTTTTCTGGAAATTCCAGAAATTTAATTTCTAAAAAAAAGGAATATATTTGGTGATAATTTCAATAATTATTTTAATATTTGTCATAGATGAGCGATATTTCATTACGCTCAGCGGCAGTCAAAAATTTTCGTAGTATTATTGAATACTTTGGAAAATGTAATATGAATGAATGCGAGAAACGAAATGGCGTCGATTCTCACATGTTACATCTTATTCTGAAGGGCTTGCATGATCCAAAAGAGGTATTTTTTAATTTCCTTTGTATTGAAATTTGATGTAAATTTTATCAATATAAAAAGCAAACTTAATTTTAAAACTAATTTATAATCAGTTATGTAAATGAATTAGTTAATAAATCCTAAACATTAGGTAATGCGCCATGATTTTGCGAATCTTCTGGTTTCGATGATTGCATGTTTTCCGACACACAGACATCTTCGTCATCTCCAGTCGCTCAGAAATACGGAAGAAGTTGATTTGGATTTCTTCGAGAACGTCACTCACATGCAAATTCATCGTCGGCAACGTGATTTTATAAGCTTACTCAAGGCTTGCAATTAGAGAAAGTTAGTAGTTATTGTTTGTATCGACTGTGCGCAAAGTTTTGAAGTTTCAGGGATTTTAAAGTTTGTTATAATATATTTTTAAAATGTGAATTATCTATCAACAATGTACATTATAGGTCCGTATTCCAAATGGGGTGTTACTTCGCTTTGTGTTGCCGCTGTTACAACCTTACTTGGTGAATTTATCCAGTAGTACTTCGGCCCTCAGTGACGCTGCTTTGACACTTTTTACTCAAATAATGCATAGTGCACCATGGAAAAAGTAGTTAATGAAGTATATAATTTTTTTTTTTTGCGCTTGTGTTCATTTATTTCTATTATAAACTTATCTGTTCTTATCTTTCAAGGTTATGAAGTGATACTTCTAGAGAATAAATAAATGTATTCTTAAATTTTCCATTCCACATCTATGATCCAGAACTATTTGGCCCAAACAACTTGAAAAGACTTTTGATACTGCCATCAGGAATATATCGTTTAAATTTCAGTAAATATAATTATTTTTTCCTTCAGATATTTCCCGATGTTGGATTTTTATTTGAAGCGTTTGAGAAAAGAAAATATTAACGTTAATAGTAGAGCAATTATAAGGTTCGTTTTTAAATTCATTTTTTGAATGACTTTTTTTTTAATTTAATTCAGGAAAATATAATTCAAATGTTTTTATCTTCAAGTGATTAAGATGATAATTTTCTTTCAAAGTAAATTGATGGAAATATCACATATTTGTCTTCTCTCAGAAATCAGAATATAATAAATTTGTTTTTTAGAAATTTTCGAATTAGTTTAGATTTATGGAATCAGACTTTATTAGGTTGGAAACAATCCATTTTTATAATTTACTGAAGGCGGCAACCCTTATTTTCGCGTTTCAGTCTAATCTTTTTAAAAATTATAATGCACTAAATTATGCAGAAATATTAGCTCTATGAGATGCCGAACTAGAACTGGAATTGAAGCATATAAAATTTTTCATTGCATTTGCATCTAAAAATTTAATTGCAATAATTTCTCCTAATAATTTCTGCCAAATGATTATTTATATCGTTATTATAAACATTTCTTCACAATCTAAATTCTCTGTACGACTTTACTCTTTCAAGTTGTTTGTTGTCTCTTATTTTCAAACCATATTGTTCCTTGTGTTTTACACTTGTTTTAAATCCATAATTTGTAAACCCCTCTTGATCATTATTAACCATATTAATTAGATTTTCTCACTCCACTTTTCAGTTGATATTATTCCAATTCTTCCCTTTTTAGTTATATTTGGAAATTCATGTTAAAAGCCGTCTCACAATATCAGATTATGTTTTTTTTTTTTTTTTTTTTTTTTTTTTTCTTATGTATCAAACGATCTTATGAGAATCTACACTATTATAACCTATGAATATTTTATGTGGTTAGAAACTTCTCATGTCGTTCTTATTAGTATCGAAGACAAGTTTGAAGCAACTAGATTTCCTACAACAAGATAAGTTATCTTAATGTTATTTGAGCAATTTGTAACACTCTTGAGTCGAATCATGATGTGATTGTGGACATGATATCCATCACAATCATTGTTTGGAGATCTTATCAAGACAGAATTACAACTTTACCATTCGCAACGTTGGCGATCTTTCTATGATTAGAAGAGATTGAATTATCCTGAACATTTAACCTTCCTGTTCTATAAAATTCCAAAACTTTTTAATTCTCCAGCTTTTAAATCCTGTCTAAATTATCTATGGTAATGGCTTATGTTACAAGTTGATTTTATCTGCTTTAGTAGATAATGATTTGTTTGAATTCTTATGATAAAATTAAGTACATGATAATTGAGTTTCATCGTATTTTTTATTATTGTGTATTATATGAATAACATGATTTGGAATATTTATATTGTTCAGTTTTTCATTAAAGAAATTATGATTTCAGAGTTATTGTTGCCATTGTGGACGCTTTTCATTTCGATGTTTCCGAAGAAGAACATTATGAACCTGTTATAAAGCAGAAAAAAACAAATAACGAGTTGGAAATTGAAACAAGTGAAAGATCTGAACGGATAGAAGTTGAGATGGATGAGATCGCAGCTAAAGTTAACACTAGAGATACATTAAAAGAAAGCACTTCAATGGTGCATCAGAAAGTGGTCAGATATTTGATTCCACGACTGAAGGATTGTGCCACTGGGAGAGTAAGCAATTAATGATTTCAAATACAACATATGATGATTAATTCATCCAACAAAGCATGCTAAGTTGGTGTAAACTAGGGCGTGAACAGAAAAATGGAAAAATTAAAATGATAGAGAAAAGTAATCATTATTCAGTTTTATTAACAAGTTCTAAAATTCAATTTTTAACGTTTTTGCTAATCGATTCTGATGAAAGATTTCTAGTTCTTATTGAAAAATTTATTTCAGCAATAAGAAAAAAAAAAGATAAGGGAAAAACTAGTATTTTTAACTGTATAAGTACAATAGGATATAGTAAGATAAGTTTTGAAAAAAAATATTTCTTTTACTTCATTTAATATTTCGGTTTTATTTCATTTCAAATAAATTGTTTTAATGATAAAAATTTATAGGATTTAGTATTTCATAGAAAAGCCCAGTCTGGAAAGTACTACAAAGAAGATGATGATATACAAAGGGCTCCTGTCGCGTTAGCTACCGTCAAATTACTTCAGAAAATGCCACAAAAAATTATGGACCACAATTTACCTGGGTAATTTGTATATATAATTTATCAGTCTTGAAATTAATACATTATGTGACCAATAGCAATATTTCTTTTTTTAATTAGATATTTAATAATTGCATATTCTTTCCATATATGACATCATTTATCTTAAACTCTGATTTCCTGTTTGATGAAACATTTGTTTATAGTGTGATAATCAAGATGTGCTCTTTGTTGATGTCGCGATCAACTGATGTACGAGAGGCTGCAGGTAAAACTGTTATCGAAATTGCTAAAATTTTGGGTCCCAAATATATTCGTTTTATAGTGCAAGAAATGAAGCAAACTATGAGAAAAGGATATCAGGTATAATTTTGATCATCGTAACTCATTATTTCTAGATAACATTTTTCGTTTTTTTTTTTACTCGAGACATAAGTATTATTAATCCAAATTATAAAAAAACTTTCATGTCACTTTATTATTAATTTGGTAATAACATTTTTAATTGCATAGAAATATTTTAAATAAGGTTAAGTTGATTCTATTCCCATGACCATCGTGGTATCCTCCATCCATTTTCTTCATGTGATTGCATATTTAATGGTTTTTGTTTTCGTTATTATAAAGTTTGAAATTTCATATCTTAAATTTTAATTTTAATTCATTTCATTATTTAGATAAATAAAGTAAATAAATTAATTTATTAAATAAATCAATTGCCTCATTTTCTCGTTTATTTTCCATACTGATTTACAGATTAATAAAAATCTAAATCTTTGATCTGAAATATGTGTTGGTTAGTGAGAATAATCGGTATTCAACATATATTCTGGGCGTTATGAAAACTATCGTTTTTCAAAGTCAGAACGAATTTTTTATTCAAATGAGTGAAGTATATACTCATTTTAGCTTCATGTGATGATTTTTTATGTACACAAATTATTGTCAGCTATGGAAGAACAACTTCATTCTGGTGATTTAGATTCATGCTTAATGGATATCGTTGATGTAAGTATCTTGTTCTAAATTTTTTTGAATTTAATAAATATTTTGATTAATATGTAGAATATTGTCATTTTGATAAAATTACTTTGAAAGAGTGGAAAATGTGAAAGGCTCTTGTGTTTTTCAAAATTCTACTGAGATTTCATAAAAACTTTAGGTGTGTATAATGGATTTGTTTGGCAGCACAGCTGAAGAAAAGACTATAACTGGTATTACTAAAAATGTGCCGGAAGCAAAGACGCAACGAGCATATGAGACCTACAGATTACTCGGTCGATATATAAGCTCTCAGTGTCTTGGTAGTGTTCTAATAGTCTTGAAAAAGGTCTCAATTTCATTAAGTTTTGAAAGCTTGAGATATTATCTTTTTATCGAAAAAGCGTATTTGGGTTGTGATATCTGCAATCACTGATGTCCTGTCTTCTCCAATTTTTTTGTTTCTGTAAGAGCGAATGTTTTGTAATTTTAGGTTTAATAATAAATAAACATCTGTTTAGTGCTTAACTATGTGTTCATATTTTAGGTCGTAGAATCTACACCAGACGCAAAAACAATGCGAAAGATAAGTCGTTTGTTGTGGCAATATTCACTGGGAATATCGACTAATGAGGGGATTGAACCTGCAGTTGCACTGGTATTCGCATATCAACTTTTAAAAGATCAAGTGGCAGAAGTTTTGAAGGAGAAAAACAGTGTTCAATTAGATGAACAAGAAACAGAGAAAGAAAAATGTCGAGAAAGTTGTTTAATATTAGAAAAAGAACCTAATCGGTTATTTATTTTCATACTATAAAAAACATCATGGAGTTTCAAAAATCAACTTTTGCTATGTAAATATGAAATTTTCAGTGTAGTATAAGTTGCAAAGTTATTATGTAAATAGAAAATATATTTATTTTCAGTAAAATTTTATTTTTTCGTAATAATATTTGAAAGCTGATTATAATCATACAGCTTAAAAGATTTAATGGAAATGTCGTTTTTTCATTATCAAAAATATCAGTAGAGATGATAAAGAGAAGGCTAACAGAGCTTTTTTATTTTTAAAAGTAAAAAATTGTTAATTTGAAATAGATTTACTATTTTAGCATAATATTCAATCATAATTTCTTTTATTAATATACTAATGTTCATTGAATGAAGAATTTAGATAATTTCAGTATAGGAGCGATTGTCAAGGTGTCCACAAAAAGTAAAACGCACATTTTTGTTGAATTCGGCCTTTCCGAGTTGTATTTGGTGCTGAAAAAGAAGGTTTTTGATGTGGAATCTAAGAATGATGTCGCACGATTGGACCCATTTGTTGATATTATTTCCCGGTGTCTAAAGCTGAAATATGATAAGGTACAAACATTGATCGTAATGAATTCAATAGCATTGGACGATTCGGTTTATATATACTGTGCTATTCGCTATCTTTTCTTGATTTTCGTTCTAAAATCAGAGTACAAGGATTATTTAGACATTTTATATTATTTATTGAATATTGATGATAAAGTGAAATTAATATTTAATATAGTGTGCCTGGAATTTTGAGATAATAGAATTTTTTGTTAATTATTCGAAATTATGAAATTATATTCATTTAATTTTATCCTCAAAAAATTTAGATTCTTGTGAATTCCTTGCGATGCTTCTTAATATTACTCAGGTTTCCTCTCCCTTCATTGCGGTCGACTATGACCCAATTTTTGAATCGTTTATTCATCCTGTTATCTGATTATGTAACATCTGATACAACTAGTAACACTCAAGGATATGTCCGAAAATCTGTAGAAGTTTCTCAGCTGGTGTTTAAGGTAAGCTTGTTTTTCGCAGCATCTGATTCGTGTTGCTGGTGAATAATAACCTCAAAAAATTTCATGGAAATTCATGGCAAATTTTCGTCATTGTTTTTTTTTACCTATAGATTCTTTTTTTTTTTTTTTTAAGAATTCTTTAAATTGAGAAGAATCCTTGCTTAAAGTTTTAATAATTTTTTCATGAATTTTTGTAGGCTATTACACAGATTATAAAGGATGCGCCTTCTCTCGTGCTTACATCGAAACGTTTGCAATTATTGCTAACATATGTTGAAACTGATATTGCTGATAGCCAGAAACAGGCAGTAGCATTCCCACTTATCAAATCGATCATCACCCGCAAACTTCAAGATCCAAAGGTTAATTCCTTTAGAATAAAACTATTGTATATCAAAAGGCAATCACAATCATGCAATAATTTTTTGATGAAGTCGATTTGACACAGCGAGATCCGCAAATCAATTTAGCTATGTGAATCAAAGAATAAAGCGCCTTCCTTTTATATGAACAAGCAGTTCTTAACATAATTATTGAAAAAACATTAATGTTGTGTACTATATTTAGATTAAGTTTGAAAGAAGTTAGCATAAATTTATTTAGATTATTGAAATCATTCAATATCTCGCGGAAACTGCCATTATATCAGAAGTTTCACATATTCGAGAGCAGTGCCGACAGGTCAACCTATGTTTAAATCATGAAATTTTTTTTTATTTTTTAGATTTCAAACGTAATTTTTTTCTCATGAAATTACACTTAAAACAAAAAAAATATTTGTTTAGAATTTAATTCCGTAGGGAGTAACAACTAATCATTTGCAAGGCCGAAAGCTTATTTTGATTCAAATTAAAATAGTTGCTTTTATTAATTTAAGAGGGTTTAAGATTTAAACTTGTGTTCCAAACATTGTAGTAAAAGTTTTCTTGTACGAAGAAATTATGTTTTAAATCAGGATATTAGGAAGCACATTATATTATTATTCAAGCCTCACATTTTTGTTTGGTTAGATTTGCACCAAATTGCTTCATTTTGAAACAATTTCCGAGAATTTCTATATTCAAATATTTGATTTTATTTGAAAAAAACTATTAATTTTTATGAAAAATAATTAAAATTAAAATTATACAAAAAATTAAATTATTATCATTTTTTTGATCAGTGCTGACATAAATTTTAAATTTACTAGAATAACATATTTCTCATATCGATGAATTAAGTATATTTTTGTGCTTCATCTTTTTAAAACTTTAGTAATTCTTATGCCTTTTAATGTGACATCATTTGAGTTGAATATATTTAGCTATATTATGAAAATACAGGTTATAAATGTTCTAATATTTATACAAACTAAAAATATATTGACTACGAATGAAGATAATTCGAAAAAGCAACACATTAACTTTTATTATAGTTTATGAGCATAAGAGCATACATCAGAATGACTTTCTTTCATTTAAAATTAACAGAAATTTCTGAGATTTTTTATAATATAACCAATACATGGATCTATCATTTAACTTTTTAAAAGAAAAGCATTTCTGGAAATTGAATAGGTGTTAACTCTATTTGTTGGCAATCATCCGCAGTGTAAGAAGCCGTCAAAATATGTTGAATTCTTCTTGGAGCAACTTGATTATCAGTACGAAGATGGTCGAAAGTCTGCAACTGAAATGCTGAACATATTTTTTGAGAAACTTACAAAGGTTTGTCAGTTATTTTTGAATTTTTAAAAATGAAATAATTTAAGATTAATTTATGATCAGGGCTTTGTTATTGGATAGCGATATTGTTGTTGATCAGTAAAAAAAAATTAACCTATCCGTTTGCTCCGAAAAAAATCAATGAGATTGTTTTCTAACATTATTTCTCGTAAAAGCGCAAAAACTCTAAGTGATGCTTACTTGCAGGAAATTAATGATGATTATGCTCTGTTAGCGTTTGTGAAATTAGCAGCTCGATTAATGAACGATGAAAGTATGGAATGTCGTCAAATGGTTATGTTGGCTATACAGAAATTATTGGTTTCTATATCGGAATCTAAACGAAATGACCTTTATTTGGCAACAAAGGATTGGTTGGAAAGTAAAAGGTCAAGAATTTGTTCATGTAACCGCCATGAAAATGACTAAAAAATGTGCTTTCTTACTTAGGAAGTAATTAGTATAATTGAAAAATAGCGATCTGGAGAGACTGAACATTGAATAAATTATTTTCAGGAAGTATATATCTGCATTGCTATACAGGTGCTAGTAATATTTAGCAAGTTGGGAAGCGAAAAATTGGAAATAATCTCTGGGAATTATTACCTATGCTGTCAAAAATTGTTCGTGCTGATATTTTATATTCATTTGCTGAAGAGAGTATTGGTATTATCATTGATAACCTTAATTTATTGATGAGCGAGCACAAGAACCAAACGATGCGGTTTAGTGAAAAAGGATTGCTAGATTCTTTTTTAAGTAAATTTTTATGAATTCGATCGATTATATTGTTAAATTAGTTCGTGAAATAAGTTTGAAATTAAAGGTGTAGGTAGGATGGACGGAATATAAAATCCATACCATAAGATTTGAATTTCAGACTCAATTTCGAGTTTTAATTTCCAAATTTTATTCTAGTTTAATTTTCTCACTTTGAAAGAATAAAACGATGCATAATGTAACATTCTTGAGCTGTATATATTTTTACTTGTTATTGTAGAAGTTTGTAAATCCGAACTCTATTTCTGTTTTATCTTTTAAATCCAAAGATTTATTTATGACCAATTATTTTTTAGAAGAAATGGGTCCATTAGCACAATGCAGCAAATCACCTACTGTTCAGCTATCTGCAGCTCGATTTCTTGGTTCATTGTTTTCCATTCTTACTAAAGAATACTTATTGTCACAAAGCAATCCTTCTCCTCGCATGCTTATGCAATGGACGTTGGCACAGATGAAAACTTACAAACTATCCGATGAACTAGCTGAACAGGTAGAATTTCTAAAAAATCAGAAATTTATTTTTGTTACTTCAATTTAAGTGACGAGTCGTTATCTTTTTATTCAATAATTTCAGCTTATTGATAGTAGCAGCATTTGACATTATTTGTTTTCTTTCAGATAGCCAAAAATTTGGTGTATCTTTTCAATATAGTTTCACAATCAGATGAAGATCTTCGATGGCTCTGTCACAGATTAAGTGTGCTGTGTAACTTTGAATTGGTTAAGTTGCCAAATGAAACCGTTCGAGTGAGCTGCTTCTCTTAACACTTTTTATTTTTTTTGTGGAATTTGATTTTTTTCTTTTAATTTGAAAATATTTCAAGATTTTCCGACTTCATCAATTTTTCTTTTGAGCCAAGGAAAGCAGTGTATTCTTTTATTAAGTTGATTATTAAATTTAGCTCAGCTTCTAATTTGTCTTTTTCAAGGCCTGTTAGACGCTGCAGTTTCATTTCAAGAATGGCTTTTGCCTGCAGTCCAGTGAATTATCTATATACTCTATCTTTCAAAAAGATCATACTATCTGCAATTAGTTCAATAATTGTGTTTATCTTTTTTCGTAAATGACGGATCTTTGTAATAACTCTTATTAATCTTTTTCCTCATTGGATTTCTTCAGTAAATGACAGATCTTTGTAATAACTCTTTTTTTCATTGTATGATTTGGCGTTGCAGAGGATCACTATTTTCAAAGTGATGGCAGCTATTGTATTAAAAATTGATCAAAAACGAACAGATGTTGTGATACAATCGTTATTACCTTCTCTCTATCGTGAAATGCAAGGCAGATCAAAACAAAGTATATTTTTTGAATTTATTATTAATTTAACAGAAAAAAAATGTGATGCGAAACACCCATTTCTATTCAAAACTATTTATGTTCAAATATTGCAAGTGAAGTATCATTATATAGGATATCGTCATCAGTGATATTTATTCCAGATACTGAAATATTGCAAAAAATTGCGATAGAAGTAGCGGAAGCAATAAAAAGAAAGATTGGTGATGAGGAATTTACAAAGCGAATAGTTGAATGCAGTAAATTATATGCCGCTAAACTTGAAGGAAGGAAACGAAAACAAAAGGTTCATTGGTTGTTTTGGAATTAAATCCTTAAAATTCTCGTTCGAAACTGCCAACCACTTCGAAATAGGAATCATCCCTTAGCTTTATCCATTTATCATTTGTATAAGCTATTTCAAATTTTCAGGAGGAAGTTGTTTTGGATCCAACTAGCGCGGCTCGAAAAAAACTTCGAAAAAATAAACTGAAACGAAGAATAAAAAAAAGATGAGCATGTTGAGAAATTTGTTGATTTGATTAGGTTTATAAGATTTATGTTTATGAAAGATTAAAGAATTTCTTCTCTCTGATTATTTGAATTTGGTAGCAGAGAAGTTTTTTCTTGCTTGAATTGAATCGTTGATTTGAGTTATCGCTATTTATTGTAGCGATAAAGAATTATTAGGTTGATTAACAACAGGTTGACTGTTGGTTGCATTAAGAAATAATTTTTATTGGGACTTGTCAAGACGATATAAGCAATTTGATGAGAATAATAAAACGATACCAACCTGTCTCAAAATTGAGACTGACTTATATAGTCATTTAAAATCAAATATTATACTGATAAATGCTTTAAATATTGTCAAAAGTTGTGGAACATAATTAAGATAATCATACCAAAAATTTATGGTCCTTATTCAAATTTAGAATAACTATAGTAAATGAATTATCATTAAATCTATTACCGTAATCATTTATTCATATATTTCTAAAAATTTCATTGTAAACATGAGGATAAATCCTTAAATTAACCATCTAAGATTATAACATTTGTTAATGAATAAATTTTACGAATATACGATTATATTGGGAATAAATTTATCCATGTTGTATTAGAAAAATTAATTTCTGATTTCTAATATATAAGGATTGAATGAATGGTTTTTCTCTTCCGATTTCTATCAGGAGATGTTTGTGCTATATTTTCTAGCTTTATTTTAGCATTTTTTATGTGGGTAGGATTTTCAAAAAAAAATCTGCTACATAGAAAATTATATATTAGATGGATTAGAGATATTTTCAAAAAAAAAAGCTTTGTATATTTTAAGACCTTATCTTCTATGTTGCAGTTTGCCATTCCTGTCGATTATTGTTTTTTTTCTCTACTATAGAGGAATTGTATTGATATTCATTATTTTATAATTTAATGAATTGAACTCACACGTGTTTCTGCATTGGATCAGTCAACCTGCATAAAGTTGTGCATAATCAACAACAGCGAAAAGATATAAGTAACGAACGTAAATGAATTTTGTTAACATTTAAATTTTGAAATATTTGAGGATACGAAATTTCCCGTGAGGAAATTTTGGTTTGTCATCTTGCTTAATTCATATTCATTCTTGCTTAATTCTTAATTCATATGATAGTGATAAAGTTATAAACAATGTTAATGAAATGGCAAAGCAAAATAATTGCAAGAAGCAGAGCATGGCGCTACTGTTCTCTTGGTTTGTCACAGCGGGATGGAATGAAATGTGTTCTCGTTTTGATATTACTATTTTCAACAGAGTTATGGAATTAATCATCTCAATTGATCATTGTGAGCAATTTAATTATTATTGTGTTTTATTAAAATCATCAGGGAAAATGATAAAGACGAATGGGTTGGTGCAAAGCTAACTGAAATGCTCCAAGTTGAATATCAATACTATAAAAATCGAGTTTCTCTTCAAGATCAACTCATAGTAGTAGCTTTTTCCTAATGTAATCAAGGATATTCTAATTTAATTGTCACAAGGAAGATAAAGCATACGAAATCTTCTGTTTTGTTTTTCTCTTTCTTTGCTATTGTTGATTTGTTACAAATATTGATTATTAATGCTTGGAATTTGAATATTTTTTGTCATCTTACAGTATATTATATTTTTTTGTGCATTTAAATAGGTGACGTAAAAATTAGTTAGGATATTAAAAGCAAATAAAAAACGTTATAAATAATAAATTAGGAATATACAGTATGTATTATTTGTATGAGAAATTTAGGTATTATGTTTGCTTTATTTCTTATCAAAATATGTTCATATTTATTTGATCAATAATTTATTTATTTGCACTTTTTTTTTTTTTTCTTTTTTCAGCGATGTATAAATGAATAAATAAGTAAACAAATGAATAAAAGATCTTTCGATAAAATTAATGAACTTATTTGATACTAACTGCCATAAATTACTGTTTACGTTTATTAATAATTCAAAACACATTATAAATCAGTCAATCATGTCATGCACTTTGGTATAGGCACACACAATGTTGAAATTTCTTTTCAAATGCAATATAGCTTAGTTAATTTTTTCATTAGAGTTAATTTACAGCAATTTGGATAAATAAATATATACATTATGGAGTAAAAAAATAACTGAAAACTTTACAATTCGGTTAAATTTTACAATAGCCGATTAAATGTATGATAAAAATAATTGCTATCAACTGTATAGAAATTAAGTGATACATTAAATGACATGCTATGCAAAGACTTACTCTCTTTATCATTATGTAAGTGAAACATTTATTGAAATATTTCATAGCAAAATGAATAAAAATTAATCATGAAAAAAAAAACGAATAAAGCAAAAAGAAATGGCAAAATAATAGATCAATTGTGATAAATTCATAATGATAATAAAATCAATCGAATAGTATGATTGATCACAAGAAAAGATACATATTGTTTTACAATTTATAAACTGATATGATGAAACATATCAAGCGGCAAATTATTATATCTATTCCTGAAAAAATAAGCAAATTAAGCAATAATTCAATGTTTTAAATTATCATCCGAAACATTAAGGAATATAATCTTAAAATCTAGAAATCCTAAAATCGGCAAGAATAATTTTTGATTGAAGAATTTATAAGCGTGGTTTTAGACAAAAAATTAAAAGAATAAATTTCGATTGGTGAAGAATAGACACAATTATGAGCTGAAGTCGTTTAATTTTAGACAAAGTCTTGGATTAGTGGTTGATTGTTTGCCGTCAATTTAATATTCATATTAAATTAAAAAAAATTGAAAATTTTCTTCAATCTTTTTTTTTTTTTTTTTTTTTCACTTTTCTGATGCTAAGTAATATTTTATTATTGTTCATTTATAAATTAAACAAATTACAATTTATATAAAAACGAAATGTTGTCATTTGCAAATTTTAAAAATACGCTTAATTTAAGTATCAACAGCATTTATTGCTGAATAATTTTGACAGAATTATTCCATGAAAATAAATTATGATAATATGACAAATACTTATCAAAATTAATGATTATCTTAATAACATTTAATTATTTTTTATAATGTGATAAGTAATTTGTTTCTATTTTCCTTTCAAATTTTTATTCTGGAAATTTAGAATAATAAATAAACACGGGAATAAAATTTTTGTTGAAGATTTCGCTATTTATTTTCAGTATTTGATTAGAACGACTATCTTTAGCTAGCTTTCGCGAAATATCAATGCTTTCACTCGATAACTTCAAACATTTTTCCAATAATGAGTGAAGAAAATTTTGCGCGATCTTTGTCGATATATGACTAAATATTAAAAAATGAAAATTAATAATTTAATTTTCAGACAGAAGCTTATTTGTTAGATACTTTGTTGTCCTAATAATTGGCACTAATTTCATGTTAATTATTAAATTCTAATAATCATATTTACTGTGTTCTTTTTCATCAAATATTAAAAAAAAGGAAACAAAAAGGCTATTCACATATGACCTTATAATAATAATATTATTATTAATTAGTAGCAATAATAATAATAAATGATACACTAATATATTGTTATTATTAATGAATAGCTATATTATTATTATTAATAAATATCAATAAAATTTTTTGTTGTTTTATTTATCATCGAGCATCTTCGCAGTTATACTTCACACTATTAAATACGCAATGAAAACTTGACAATACGAATAAATAAATAATTATTAAGTTAATTAACTGGCAAATAGATATAAAACAGTTAGATTTAATTGAAGATATTTGAAATATGGTTAATCAAGTTTTAACATCAAATCTCCTCGATTTTAAATTCTTAATTTCAATTCAAAAAACTTTTTTCTAATGTTCAAAATTTTGAAATGATATTTTCATATTCTTTCAATCTTTCTCATATATATCAATGAATTAAACAGACATATAAGCATTATGATCTTTCCATAATTAATATTATAAAACTTTTCTTATTACTATTGTGCTACTGTATTAATGTTACCACTATTAATAGAATAAAACTCAGATTTTCCTCCAAAACGGAACAAAAAAAACAATGGTTGTGAATTTCGTATTTCAATACCCGTGAGCAGAGTTTAATCACAGTCACATCATGAATAGAACTGAGACTAAACCAAAAAAAAACAAATCAGCAGATTTGTTTTGTAATGTTTTGAAACACAAAAATCCGGAAACTTAATTTCGTACTTTATCCCAACGAAATGCTCTATGTCATCAATGGTGCATTGAAGATGGACAATTAAAGATCGAAAACAATAATTTCGTTTTTCTCTGTGACGATTTTCTACATCAAGTTTTCGCATATACAGAAAGTTGAACATGAGCTTTAATTAAGAATTCTAAAATGCGATTAACATTGAATGATACAAGGAAATTTAAAAATTTCAGATTTAATAGATATCCGGTAGCAGTCAGATTCCTAAACCACTTCACTTTCTGGAAGTTTCGCAATCTACTCCTCACCTAATTTTCCGGAGTCTTGGACAACCTGGTTTTTTATCACCAAATTTAATCTTTTTTCCATTAATTTTAAATTATCGCATAAAAAGACAAAAGTAACTCTTACAGATATCATCAATAATCTCCGGTTTTTTCCGGCATTCGATACAGTTATAATAAATCCGTGAAGTGGTCCCGTATTTTATGAATTCTGGAAAAATCAGATGATCCAATTTCCAACTATAAATAGAAAATTTCTTTTTCAAAATTGCTCCAATAGTTTTCATTTTAAGTCCTTTTTGACATTTCTGACGATATCATAACATTTCTATATTATAAAAAATGTTGAAAATAGTAATATCAAAACGAGAACACATTTCATTCCATCCCGCTGTGACAAACCAAGAGAACAGTAGCGCCATGCTCTGCTTCTTGCAATTATTTTGCTTTGCCATTTCATTAACATTGTTTATAACTTTATCACTATCATATGAATTAAGAATTAAGCAAGAATGAATATGAATTAAGCAAGATGACAAACCAAAATTTCCTCACGGGAAATTTCGTATCCTCAAATATTTCAAAATTTAAATGTTAACAAAATTCATTTACGTTCGTTACTTATATCTTTTCGCTGTTGTTGATTATGCACAACTTTATGCAGGTTGACTGATCCAATGCAGAAACACGTGTGAGTTCAATTCATTAAATTATAAAATAATGAATATCAATACAATTCCTCTATAGTAGAGAAAAAAAACAATAATCGACAGGAATGGCAAACTGCAACATAGAAGATAAGGTCTTAAAATATACAAAGCTTTTTTTTTGAAATATCTCTAATCCATCTAATATATAATTTTCTATGTAGCAGATTTTTTTTTGAAAATCCTACCCACATAAAAAATGCTAAAATAAAGCTAGAAAATATAGCACAAACATCTCCTGATAGAAATCGGAGAGAAAAACCATTCATTCAATCCTTATATATTAGAAATCAGAAATTAATTTTTCTAATACAACATGGATAAATTTATTCCCAATATAATCGTATATTCGTAAAATTTATTCATTAACAAATGTTATAATCTTAGATGGTTAATTTAAGGATTTATCCTCATGTTTACAATGAAATTTTTAGAAATATATGAATAAATGATTACGGTAATAGATTTAATGATAATTCATTTACTATAGTTATTCTAAATTTGAATAAGGACCATAAATTTTTGGTATGATTATCTTAATTATGTTCCACAACTTTTGACAATATTTAAAGCATTTATCAGTATAATATTTGATTTTAAATGACTATATAAGTCAGTCTCAATTTTGAGACAGGTTGGTATCGTTTTATTATTCTCATCAAATTGCTTATATCGTCTTGACAAGTCCCAATAAAAATTATTTCTTAATGCAACCAACAGTCAACCTGTTGTTAATCAACCTAATAATTCTTTATCGCTACAATAAATAGCGATAACTCAAATCAACGATTCAATTCAAGCAAGAAAAAACTTCTCTGCTACCAAATTCAAATAATCAGAGAGAAGAAATTCTTTAATCTTTCATAAACATAAATCTTATAAACCTAATCAAATCAACAAATTTCTCAACATGCTCATCTTTTTTTTATTCTTCGTTTCAGTTTATTTTTTCGAAGTTTTTTTCGAGCCGCGCTAGTTGGATCCAAAACAACTTCCTCCTGAAAATTTGAAATAGCTTATACAAATGATAAATGGATAAAGCTAAGGGATGATTCCTATTTCGAAGTGGTTGGCAGTTTCGAACGAGAATTTTAAGGATTTAATTCCAAAACAACCAATGAACCTTTTGTTTTCGTTTCCTTCCTTCAAGTTTAGCGGCATATAATTTACTGCATTCAACTATTCGCTTTGTAAATTCCTCATCACCAATCTTTCTTTTTATTGCTTCCGCTACTTCTATCGCAATTTTTTGCAATATTTCAGTATCTGGAATAAATATCACTGATGACGATATCCTATATAATGATACTTCACTTGCAATATTTGAACATAAATAGTTTTGAATAGAAATGGGTGTTTCGCATCACATTTTTTTTCTGTTAAATTAATAATAAATTCAAAAAATATACTTTGTTTTGATCTGCCTTGCATTTCACGATAGAGAGAAGGTAATAACGATTGTATCACAACATCTGTTCGTTTTTGATCAATTTTTAATACAATAGCTGCCATCACTTTGAAAATAGTGATCCTCTGCAACGCCAAATCATACAATGAAAAAAAGAGTTATTACAAAGATCTGTCATTTACTGAAGAAATCCAATGAGGAAAAAGATTAATAAGAGTTATTACAAAGATCCGTCATTTACGAAAAAAGATAAACACAATTATTGAACTAATTGCAGATAGTATGATCTTTTTGAAAGATAGAGTATATAGATAATTCACTGGACTACAGGCAAAAGCCATTCTTGAAATGAAACTGCAGCGTCTAACAGGCCTTGAAAAAGACAAATTAGAAGCTGAGCTAAATTTAATAATCAACTTAATAAAAGAATACACTGCTTTCCTTGGCTCAAAAGAAAAATTGATGAAGTCGGAAAATCTTGAAATATTTTCAAATTAAAAGAAAAAAATCAAATTCCACAAAAAAAATAAAAAGTGTTAAGAGAAGCAGCTCACTCGAACGGTTTCATTTGGCAACTTAACCAATTCAAAGTTACACAGCACACTTAATCTGTGACAGAGCCATCGAAGATCTTCATCTGATTGTGAAACTATATTGAAAAGATACACCAAATTTTTGGCTATCTGAAAGAAAACAAATAATGTCAAATGCTGCTACTATCAATAAGCTGAAATTATTGAATAAAAAGATAACGACTCGTCACTTAAATTGAAGTAACAAAAATAAATTTCTGATTTTTTAGAAATTCTACCTGTTCAGCTAGTTCATCGGATAGTTTGTAAGTTTTCATCTGTGCCAACGTCCATTGCATAAGCATGCGAGGAGAAGGATTGCTTTGTGACAATAAGTATTCTTTAGTAAGAATGGAAAACAATGAACCAAGAAATCGAGCTGCAGATAGCTGAACAGTAGGTGATTTGCTGCATTGTGCTAATGGACCCATTTCTTCTAAAAAATAATTGGTCATAAATAAATCTTTGGATTTAAAAGATAAAACAGAAATAGAGTTCGGATTTACAAACTTCTACAATAACAAGTAAAAATATATACAGCTCAAGAATGTTACATTATGCATCGTTTTATTCTTTCAAAGTGAGAAAATTAAACTAGAATAAAATTTGGAAATTAAAACTCGAAATTGAGTCTGAAATTCAAATCTTATGGTATGGATTTTATATTCCGTCCATCCTACCTACACCTTTAATTTCAAACTTATTTCACGAACTAATTTAACAATATAATCGATCGAATTCATAAAAATTTACTTAAAAAAGAATCTAGCAATCCTTTTTCACTAAACCGCATCGTTTGGTTCTTGTGCTCGCTCATCAATAAATTAAGGTTATCAATGATAATACCAATACTCTCTTCAGCAAATGAATATAAAATATCAGCACGAACAATTTTTGACAGCATAGGTAATAATTCCCAGAGATTATTTCCAATTTTTTCGCTTCCCAACTTGCTAAATATTACTAGCACCTGTATAGCAATGCAGATATATACTTCCTGAAAATAATTTATTCAATGTTCAGTCTCTCCAGATCGCTATTTTTCAATTATACTAATTACTTCCTAAGTAAGAAAGCACATTTTTTAGTCATTTTCATGGCGGTTACATGAACAAATTCTTGACCTTTTTACTTTCCAACCAATCCTTTGTTGCCAAATAAAGGTCATTTCGTTTAGATTCCGATATAGAAACCAATAATTTCTGTATAGCCAACATAACCATTTGACGACATTCCATACTTTCATCGTTCATTAATCGAGCTGCTAATTTCACAAACGCTAACAGAGCATAATCATCATTAATTTCCTGCAAGTAAGCATCACTTAGAGTTTTTGCGCTTTTACGAGAAATAATGTTAGAAAACAATCTCATTGATTTTTTTCGGAGCAAACGGATAGGTTAATTTTTTTTACTGATCAACAACAATATCGCTATCCAATAACAAAGCCCTGATCATAAATTAATCTTAAATTATTTCATTTTTAAAAATTCAAAAATAACTGACAAACCTTTGTAAGTTTCTCAAAAAATATGTTCAGCATTTCAGTTGCAGACTTTCGACCATCTTCATACTGATAAATTTTATAGTACAGTTACTGATAAATTTAAGATATTGGATTTCATGACATAATTAGATGGAAACATCTGTGATATGATGATGACAACTGATATAGAAAAGTTGATATGACTGATAGAAATTGCTTCATTATTTCCAACAAATACCATCATTTATTTCTTTTATCTGTTTGCTTTCTTATTTTCCACTAATCCTTTCTTTATTTTCCCTCTTTTATCTTCACACAGTCAATAGCATCTTTGTTTTTCGGTTATACTGCTTAGTCCTGGTTCTCCTCGGATTCCAACCGCTCCTGTCTTTCCTCGAAGTCCTGTTGCTCTGGAAACTCTTCCATTCTTTTTTACCGGTCTATCCATCGACTCAGGCGGTCCTATTGTTTGTAATGGAGAGCAAGCCTGAAAACTAAAATTTGTAAATACTTTAAAGCTTGTATTTATGCATATCTTTTTCACTGAAAACAATTCATTGAGAAAATTACTTGGACCAGAAAAAAGCACTGCTAATTAAAAGTAAAGTATTGAGCAAATGCATTAGTACTAGCAACCTGAAATTGACTATATTCATAAATTGTAGGATTTAATTTTTAAAATTTTTTACAGAAAAAGAAATTTTGAATTTTTTGAAGTGCTGGAAAAGACAGAAGGAAATGACATGTTAAACTTAGATATATAGATTTTTTAAAAGATCATCGAAAAAAATCTTCCAGGGATGGCTTAAATGTTAATTTTGTAAAGTACATTTTTCTTGAGATGCAAAAAAAATTCTAATATTTTGAAGATATAAAAACAAATTATATCAATTGATTGGGACATAAAAATTTCCCTTGAATTATCATGATATTGTTAAGAATATCAGAAAGTTTAAATTGAAAATCATGGGCAAACTTAAAAAAAATTTTTTTAGTTTAAAAATGGAATATCAGATAAGAACCTTTACAAAATTCGTAAAATAAAGAACCATTTTAAGTATTCATTGGAATGACTGCGTCTAATGTAATAAAATGCGACAACTAAGATTGTTAACGATATTTATGAAAGCTATATTGACCTTTTTTCCGATAATTTGAAATTAATGGAGAAGAGAATAAAAGTTATAAAAGATCAGGTTGATCGAAACTCAGAAAAGTTTCATGGGTTAGCAATTTTGAGTTCCAAAAACAGAAATGATTTAGGAATGTAACCATTGCCAGATATCATAAATTAGTCATCCATCTCGAATTTTTGAATAATCAAATTGCATCTTGGAAATATCAGTTGAGGCTTATGTTCATTATCCATTTATGCGAAACAATTTATTGTAATGTAGATGCTATAGTAGAAAATGAGATTACTTTTTGTCAACATTAATCATCCATCTTCAATATGTCATTGATAGCACCAAGCATTTCATTGAGATAAAGTAGGAATTTACATTTTCCGATTTTTCTTTTACAAACTATTATAAAACAAATCTATTAATTCCTCAAGCTTAGCTCCAATTCTATTTATGATTTAAATGCAATTTAAATATCTCTTGTGGATACTGGAATGCAAAATACATGACCATCCTTTTTCCGATTATGTTTTTCTTGAAGGAAAAGCCGAGATTTATGCTAACAGTAGTGATAATGTCAGTATTGATGTAATAGCAACAATTATAACAATGATAATATAGCTCAAGGAAATATTATAATGCCTATGTGTTCTTTTTATTTTCTTACTGTATATGAGAAAGACTAAATGAATTGAAAATATCAGTCTTAAATTTCATATAACATTAGAATAAAATTTTTGAATCGAAATAAAAATACTTGAAATTGAAAAAATCTAATATGGAAATATACTTTTGAAAATTATGTAGGAAGTTGAAACGAACTTCAGTTGATTCCAGGGTGTAACTAGATTAAAGCTGAAAGACACAAGGAATTTCTAGAATTCGGAATGATGATTAATAGATATTTACCATCAATCAGATTCCTTAATCATTTTTGCTTTTGGAAGTCTCATAATCTACTCTTCCATTCAGCTTCCTGGATTTGATTGACCCGATTTTTTATCACTTGATGTGATCTTTTCTTTGTTAATTTTGAACAAACGTGTAAAAAGGTGTAGCTTTATAGATATCATCAGTAATCTACGTTGCCGTATTTTGCTGCATTCGATATAATCATTCCATAAAGAATCGTGAAATGATCCTTATTTTATGAATTTAGAAAGATTCATATCAGATAATCTAATTTCCAATTATAAATAGATTTCTTTTTGAAAGATGGTCCAATAATTTTCAATTTAAATCTTAAAACCCTTCCTGACATTCTCAATGATATTATAAAATTTTTATTTTCTAATCAATCGATTACAGTCTCTTATATCTCTAAAAATATTATAATTTTTCCGATCAAACAGTTAAAATTTTAATGTGTCAATTATGAATTGTCTTAAGGAATTACAGACTATAAATAACGGAACGATTTCATCTACGGAAAAATTTCAACTGGGAGATAATCGTGGAAGAAATCTATACACCTTGTTTTATACCACTTTTTCTTTCGTTCTTCGTTCTTCCAGAATTTGATACAATTAAAAATTTGGATGTTTGAAAAGAAATTTAAAAAATTCCGATTACCCACAAATATAATCAACTTCAGGTTGTCAATACTAATGCATCTGCTCAATACTCTTCTACTAATTATCTGTGCTTTTTTTGTGGTTCAAGTAAGTTTCCTAATGAATTGTTTTCGGTGAAAAAGACACGTTTGAAAGTAAGCTTTAAAGTATTTACAAATTTTAATTTCCAGGCTTGCTCTCCATCACAGACAATAGGACCGCCTGGGCCGGATGGCCCGAATGGCGATAAAGGACCGACAGGGTTACCAGGAACAGCGGGACTTCGAGGAAAGAGGGGACCGACTGGAGATCGAGGAGTGCCGGGATTACGTGGTATAATTGGGGATCAAGGACACTACGGACCGCAAGGCGATCAAGGACCCAAAGGAAGGAAGGACCAATGGGAGCAGTAATAGCAGGAGGATAAAAGCAATGAATTATGGAATCTGCTAAAAGTAACGAAGCAATTGATTTAGCTATTCTAGTTTGCATCATCGTATAATAGATGTTTTCATCTCATTATGTCACGAAATCATATCGATATATTAAATTTATCTATAAATTTTTATATATAAAAATTTGTATATAAAATATTTGACATTTCTTACATATATAAGTAGTGTAGTAATTCTTATATATATAAGTAGTAATTTTTTTAGTAAGTAGTAATTATTATTGTCTATTATTATGCTATGATAATAGTATAATTCTAGTAGTAGCTATTGTAGCAGCAATAGATGTTCAATAAAAATAGATGTTGTACTAGTAATGGCATTATTGTTAAATTGTTGTTAGCATAATATTTGTTGTTGCAGGTTAAGCTACTAAAAAGCATATGTCGTATGTGCTAACTAATCTCAAATGTTTGACAATTTGAAGAAATGAAAAATGAAAAGTTAAATGAATTAAAAAAACTGAAAGTCAAATTAACTTATTATTGCATATTTATGCAAAAAGGACGAAAAATCAAATCAAAAAATATAGTCAATTAAATATATTTAGTCAATTAAAAAGAAAATTTCGTGTGATTATATATATTGTGTTTAATTTAAAAATTTCATGTTTGGTAACATTCCTCTATCAATCTGTTATTAAATCTTGGTTTGAAATATCTCAGATTAAAAATCAATTCATAAAGATTGAAGCAAAATTTTTAACTATCGAAATCTTTATTCGTAGATATTAGCATATGCATATTTCTCTCATAACCACATATATTTTTTCATTTCATTTCTAAATTTCTATTTTATCCATTACTTTAATTCATATATAAAGTGAAGCTAACTACAAATATTTCCTTTTCTCTGTTTGCTCAATTTTTTTTATTCTAATTATTGAATATTCTGTTCTAATTTGTCAAGTGTTTTGTTCTAATTTTCGAATATTTTATTCCAGTGATTCTTGATTAACTTCATTGAAAAAATGATTTCTTTAAAAAATCCTTTTTTGGAAAAATATTCTATCTGATATCGGCTGCCTTTTCTGCTGCTTTTATTGATGTATATTATTTTAAAATTATTGCAATTGACAAATCGTTAATCCTTCCAATTCTCTCTAATAAACAGCTGAAATAAATATTTGTGTAAGTTGCTATAAATTTTGTTTTAGTTGTAATGAAAGTGAAAAAGACATATAGATAAAATAGATGTTAGTGCGTTGTAATTTTTTTTTGTTAGTAGCAAAATCAAAAAACAAAAAAAGTTAATTGAGTTAAATTGGTTGGATTCCGTTTTGTAGCAATTCATAACTTGAATATCCAGGATTGAAAGTAATAATGTTGATTTTCCACAAATGTTTGAGTATTATATATACTTGAAAAATCGTTTTCTTTGAGATGAATATATATGCAATTTGTTCTTGTCCAACACATTAGAAATGGAAATGAATATATACAATTTTTGCTTCCAAACGAATGGATTCGAAGGCAAGCCGCATATATAATATATCTAATCCATAAATTTGTAAATACAACAACACAATAAATACTCGTATTCCAGCAATCATTTTCATTATTATCACTTTTTGAATTAAATCCATTATTCTAAAATAATTTTTAGAGGTTGCGATTTATCTTGATAATTTATATTAATACTTAAATTTTGAAATTTTTTTAAAAATTACTCATAAATGGATAACGATGATGACTTGCATAGGTGACTTTTTTTCATTTCATTTATTAAACCATTATTTCAATATTTTTGGTAGTTTTCTCCTCGTTGCCAAACCTTATAATAAAGTTAAAATAGTTTCAAATTAACAGAACGTGGAAACAGTTCATTTACTTATTTATTCATTTATTTGTTTCCAATTTAAAAGTTGAAAATGACTTTTTTCTCTTACGTATGCCGGACATATTGCTGTTTCAATTTAATTAATTTCGGATAAGTAATAAGTTCTTAAATAATTAATATACAAAGATATTAATATGCGTATAGAGTATTAAATTCATTTTTTAAAATAAGAAAAAAATCTTGGCTATATTTTTTGCATTTTAACTTGAATCTAATTCTGATTTTGTCATTGGCTTGCTTTTTATCAAATTCTTTATAAAATCACTTATTTTAATGATAACAATTTTCTACTAAATTACTATTCCTACAAAAATAACTGATGAAAATTTGAAGAAGCTATTATAAGAAACTATGAATCGTACAGCTTGAACACTATGAAAATCAGATGCATTCTAATGTAAAGAAATTAAATGCCTGAGTCGAGTCTCCTGTAAATTGAATTAAGTATTATTATAATAAATCAATTCAATTTAGTAGATTTTCTCTTGAATAATATGTATTTCATAGTTGATCTTATGCTACTTTTTCTGATTTATTTGCGTCATTATAAAGTTGGAAGTATGAATAGTTTTCCACAATTGTTATTTGGTTTATATGAACTGTTTAATATACATTTTCTAATAATATCATGATTATCTTTTGCTATTATTGATATTAATTTATCTATCACTATCCAAAGGTAGATGTTCTGTTAAGTAAAACAATTATTAAATTATAATTTAATAAACTTTTTGATAAAAATGAAATATACAAACACTAAATATTTACTTATCTCACTATATAACTGAAATATTAACCTGCAAATTTACTACTCTGCTTAATACTAAATATCTAATAAGTTTATTTATTATATATATTACTTTTTGTTTCAGTAAGCTATATTTATTTTATATTTTACTTGACTTGTTTTTGTTTAAAAAATAAATGCTTTTCTTATCACATTCTTTCTTATCATATATTTGCAATTTATTTTTCATGGTTTCCAGTTGAAATAAAAATCAATTTATAAATTATTAAAAAAATCTACCAACATTAAGAAGACACTGAAAAGGGATATAACATTTCCAAACCGGAGAAATGGCATTTATCGGGAAATGCAAAGAAATTCTGTGATCCGTAATTGACATTCAGCTTTAAAAGTTGCTTTTCATAGTCTTTAGTTGATGTTAAATTTAATTTCTGTCATATATGCATTGCCAGAATATATTGATTCTCATCATTTTTTGCCACCATTATATGAATTTCGCTCCTTCTTAAATATATAAACCATTTTAGCTAAATGTGGAAATGTGGAAAAATCGATCAGTTTCACCTTTTCTATGTGGTATGATACACTATTGATTTATTCCATGCATCGTAGATAATCTCATCCTTTTCTCATGTATTCTTTTATTAAGGAAGTGGTCAATATCCTTTTGACAGTTAGTTGCCTAAGGCTATAGCTGCCCCTACTTTGTTAGTTGATTAGTTCATAGTAGTACTTTGGTTACTGCTGAGGTTATATTGATGGATTGTTGTTTATATGTTTCTATTAATTCTGATGTATTGTCTTTTGTTTTTATGTGATATTTTTATGTTACGTTAGTTTTTTCTGGTTTTTGTGCTTTGGTTGAAAATGATGCTAAAAGATGATTAAAAGATGATCTTTCAGTGATTACTTTTTCCCCATATATTGATTGCCCGACGAAAAATAGTGATAATACTTTACTAATCAAAGAGTTTTTGAGGATCGTTTCAGTAGGTTCTAGGGGATAAATTGTCGGTCCACAGTCTAGTTGTCACAACCAGAAAAACGAAATCTTTCCGTCTTCCCGGAACAAGCGAAAACAATCTATCCCCAAGTGATGTAAAACAGCTTTTCCTGTTAACATTGCCACTTCTGATTCAATAATTGTCTATAAAGTATCAATTCGCTCTCCCATATAAAAATACAAAGTTCTTGTGTTTTTACGATAGCATTATATATAATTCATTAATAGTGCTGCTTGCCAGATAGCAACAAATTATTCACAGTGATTCTTTTCCTGATTTTTTATTAGAGGAAAAGTCCAGAGTTAATTCAACAATAGCAAATAACAGTTATATTGATTAATGTAACAGTAGCAATAACAATAACAAAATCAGATATATTAAAACTAACAAAGCATAAGCAAACTTTTGCATATTAAAAAGAATGTTTTTTTTGGTACAATTATATATCAAAATTCTGATGAAATGTGGTATATGAATGAAGAACTGTAAGAGTTAACTCGGGACTATTCTTCTAATAAAAAATCAGGAAAAGAATCATTATGAATAATATCATTTATTGCTATCTGACATATGAATTGTGATATATGAATAACGAACTTGTTGATTTTAATGTTTTGTACTTGCACATTGAAGGGAATTAGGAGTATAGTTATGATGAATTAAGAATAATCGAAATTAATTAATAGTATTCGAAGTAAATTGACAATGACCAAAGTGAATTTATGATATTCAGAAATTAAATTTTCTTATATACAATTGCTTAGTAATTTTTGCAAAAATTATACAATTATCTGAAATACATAAAAGTTCAAAATTGTGAAAAATTTGAAAGAACTTGAATGAATTGCTTATCGCATATACATATATAAACTGTTTATTAATGAATTGCTTATCACATCTCATATTTTTATTTTATTATCGAGTAGTAATTGGTAATGCCTGAAATAAAGCTTAATTTTATTTTTCATTAATGTCTGACATTTTAAGGCTAAATCATCTTTGCAAGTAACAAAGTAATTCATACTGTTACTGTTTTTTACTAGTGACAAAGACTGTGGGTTCTTTCTGCCTTTCAATGATAGCAACTCAAACTTAAGTAATTAAACTTTTATAACAATAAACGATAAACTAGATAATACACTAACAAGCGCAGCGATTATAATATCAATAATACAAATTCAATATCAATGAGACAATCTTAATGACGACGTCATAATTCAAAGACAAGGAAGGAAAGACTAACGATGCCCGATATATTCATTCAAGCGATCTTGTTGAAGTACATCTTTTAAAATGTTTTTGGTGCCCGAGACCCTCTTCTTTCTCATAACTGGAGGATTCTGATGCAGTTCTTCGACTTCGACTACAAAAATAACGTCTTTGTAGAGTATTTGAAACGGAATTCTTTTTTAGAATTCCTCATAGACACAGTGACGGATAATTTCAGATTATATTTTACATTACATAGTGAATCAGTATATACAACATTTGCCCAGCAATATTAAATCTTGAATAAAGGAATTACTAATTCTTTGATTCTCCGTGATTTCAATGAAATATAATGCAGTTTGTTCAAGAAATTTGCATTAATAGAAGATGTGCTTCATTTTTCAATTTTAAGACAATGCATGATTGCATCGTTCTGATCCTTTTATTCATTTTAATTGAAATTCTCGTATGAGACATATAATTTTGCGTACGCTTCATAATCAGAATTATATGAAATTATCTTTATGAGAATAAAAAATATAATTTATTTCAATTTAGTAAAAGGCAAGCTTTGCATGCTACATAAGCATCAAGAAAGATGCATGATGAAAGAATCAAAGATACAATAGTAATAATGTAAAAACAGTTTGATGACTACAGTAATCCGCTGTTGTCCATTCGACCAGTTCTCGAAATACTGTATAGAAATTTTCAAAGCAAGAAAATTTAATATTAGAAAAAAATATTAAAAATAAGTACGTCGATTTTATTCTGATGTATTTATGAAATTTAAACAATAAATTATTGTGATAATGAGAATGAATTGCCAACTATAATTCAAATTCTATTAAAATATGGAAATTGTAGAAGTATTCTACCGCTACTCGGATATTTTATTTGCCAGAGTTTGATAATGTACAATAATAAAAACAACATTTCATGGTCTACCAGAATATATTTAATAAAAGACACCGGATTGTTTGACAAAAAAATTTTTGAGATCAAATTTTATCATGCGATATTACTGTTCTCTGATATTTGTGTTACCAAGCTTTGATTAAACTAATTGTTTCTCAAATACAAAATGATGATAAGCAGAGATAATTTGATGGGAAGTTTGATTTATTAATTTTCTATTGGCTGACTCAAGTATACAGTGAGTAAAAACCAAATAAATTGTTTAAAACGATAATCAATTCATTTTTATTACTTTGGATGCAATATTATATATGAAGCATGAAAACAAAGCAAAATATAATTATAGAAATTACTTCAAATTAAAAATAAAACATGCCGAAAGATAAAACGATAACTTCAGCATCTTTTACAGCAGCATACTTTCCATTAATATTAGGTAAGAAGATAATTCACTTTAAGATGTATGTATTTAAAATGAATACATCAGCATCTACTTGATTTCAATAATTAAAAAGAAACATAATTTTTGCTTGTACAATTTTAATCATTATTAATTACTTCAATATTTTTTACAAAAGTGGATTTATGAAAAGTTTTCACATCTTTTTATAAGAAATGTAGGATTTCACTTTCATAGCAGTTTATGGTAAATGAATTGTTACTATAATAAATTCGAGTTTGAAACTAAGTTCGGGTCCTTATTTATAAATGAATATTCTCTCCGATTAGTTACACTAGAAAATATATCATGACAGTCTCGATAGATCTACCAAACATGAATCGATACCTAATTTCCAATGATGCGAATTTTATTACCATTCCAAAAATAATTAATTGCATTCAGTATATAACAATAAATTATATAAATTTGACAAATATATGTTCCATTGTATCTTCTAAACCAAATATTCTCTTTGGCCCTGTTTTGTAAGCCTGGAACAATTTTGCAAATACGGCATCTCCCTTTGGATGATGTTTTACGTGTCCGATCATGTCTTCTGCCATTGCTCTATAAAGGAAAAAGACCATTATCCAGCCACTAAATCCACGAAATTTTTTAACAAAACACAATCCACGAAATTTAACAAAATTCTTACTATCCATTAAGCTGAAAAGTTTTTTACCATGTCAACACAAAAAATTGGTCAAAGGTTGTAGATTCGAGTGTAGGTGCATCTTTTTTGTTATATTAGAAAATGAGATTAAAAATTGTGCGTTTAAAAAAGAAAATATTTCGATAAAATAAGCAGAAAAAATTTATTTTCAGTGGTTATTATATGTCATTTGCTAAAATTAACGATTTTGTTTCTTTTTTTTATAAATGATTGTTCTTCTTTCTTGATTAATTGTTCTTCTTTCTTGATTAAGTTAATATAAGTTATATTAGAATAATGCATTAATTACGGAAAAGAGAACGAAAAATTAAAAATTAGGGGTGGTTTTTTTTTTTCAAATAAAATAAAATCTAATAAATACTACCATATGTAAAGAAGTACGAATGCATAAGCTGTTATTGAAAACAATGAATGTTTTGTTTAGAAAAATTGAAAAACTAAGATAAAATTCTAGTATAGTTTAATTTGATAGCATAACAAATTTCAGTTTTTCTACAAATACAAATTCTCTTTTCTTCGAATTTCATAGAAAGCAAGTTTCAAAAAAACATTCCAGAATGACATTTTTAACAATTTTAAATCTTAATTAAAACCTGCAAAATCTAATATATTTCTAAAACTAAAACCAACAATCTGAAAATCTAATATATTTCGGCATATTATGAAATAACAGTCAGAAATATTTTGCATGAACTATTCAAGAAATTGCAATAAAGTGGAATTGAAATCAAAGAAAAACGGTAAGGACTGGAAATATAATAATTAATAGAAGCAGAAGCATTTGATATAATGAAATAAGTTTTATTCCGTCAAGCTGAATTGATATTACAATCACTTTGAAATCATTAACTCTAATAAAAGCAGTATTTTAAATTATTAAAGTAAAATAGCATTTTAAAAAACGCATCATAGTGAGAAACTGCGATGGAGCCGTAATTTGTAAGATGACAATATCTGCAATTTTGCATGACTAAAAATATTTTAAAAAATATCTCGGAATAATTTAAATGACGTAAAATAGTTTCTAATAATATTATAAACTTTGCATAAATTCGTAAGCTAAATAACTTCAAAATGCAATCAAAAAAGGAATTATAAAGAATGTAACTACGACATCAATCATTTAAAATTTTAAATTAGAAAGAATATAGAAAAGACAAGGAGGATGCGAAACGAATGAAAGAGGGGATACATTTGGAAAAAAACCAAAATTTCTGTCCCAAGAAAAATGTCACTATTTCAAAAATCAAAAGTGTAATAATTTACCTTGCTTCTACACGTCCCATATCTTCACGAGTTTGTATTAAGGCGCTAAGAAGTTCCACGTGCATATCGGGAAATTTGCGAACTAATGTTGTTGTCTCGAGAGCTAATAAGCTTTTATCTCGAAGACTAAGTACGTCTGACATGGCTGTGAGAATGACTGTTAAGTCAGTAAACTGCAATAAGCAATTTTAATTGCAATGAATCAATTTTAAAAGTGATGCGAATTACTACTAAGTTATTCGTCATTTCAATTAAACTTCCTAATAACTTGCAATTTTCATCGCTCGTAACTGCATCCACAGCGATAGCGAATGGTGCATGCGGTATTAATTGATACATTTATTGGTAGCAAAATCCCGAAATATCTTGTGAAAAAAAAGAAGAAAACTAAGGACCGTTACATCAACACCATCCAAAAGTTTTGAAAAGAGCTGCGCTATTCGCTCGCCATCACCTTTTAATAATTTGGATGCCACATAACGATCATCATAATTTGCAAGTGATAATCGCCTAAAAAAACATTATTTAGGAAATTGCAACAGAATCAATGATACGTATAACAGAATTTTCTACTAAAAGAACAAAGATACTGCAACATATAAGGAACGAAATCCATTAAATGTAGAGAAAGGTGATATTATGAATTGTTTCTTCAAAAAAAAAAACGATTCCAGTGGATTTGTGGATCATTTTTCAAAATACAAAAATTTCATTCCACTTACCATAAAAATTTTGAAATGTAATAACTTCTGCTTTGAAGAACTGCTTGCTTGGATTTTACAATTAAAAAAATCTCACCTATTATCTATCCCAATCATATATTCACCAATAATTTTGTATTGTATTTCATTAGTAGGGCACATCGAATATGTGGTCGCAGGTGTTTATGATCACTGTAATAATCCGCGATTGTCATACAGATCGTTTCTAAAGCTGATGAGCCGCCAAGCCTTAAATTTCGAAAATTGGAAAATAGCAACTCCCACTTGAAGGATATATTAAATTAACAAAGCAGAAAAAATTCATCTATTCCAATGTCATAACATTTATGGCACCAGGTGAAGTTTCACCAGGTTAAAAAATCGATTAGGACAAAGTAACACATTACTTTGCCTAATCGATTTTTTTTCCTTCGTCCCAAAATTTCCTAATCTCAATATTTCCATGTCTTTTAATGTTATGAACTATTTTATATCCTAATGACATATACCATAATGAATTCGGATAAATGGAAATATGATTTGTTGCAATTTTTTATCTAACTATTTATCATCATATGCATTTAATGTTATGTAGCACCAAAACATGGAAAATCATATATAGCTTCAAGCATAATTATTTAATTCGTAAACGGTTCAAACAATAATACTTAATAGTAGGATTAAGTTAGACAATAGCGCAGCTAGGACTGGACTTTTTTAAGGAATTTTTAACTTATTAGTGAATGAAAGTTCAGCAAAGCACCAAACCACTAGCAGAAAGCTCGCTGTGTGAACAATTACTATTTTCGAAAGACATAAACAAGATACCATCTTTTTGTTAAGATTTCAGGAAGATGTGGAGCAATATCTTCACTGACTTCATCAAGCAAGGTGCCAACACTGAAAACAGGTTCAATTTTGGTCTGAAATAGAAAAAAGTATTAAAAAATGAAAGTTGTGAAGTTGTGAATTTACAGAGTTCTAACAACTGCGTGATCAAAATGAAAAAAAAATTTAATAAAAAAATATAAAGCATACTGCTGATTCACCTATACATCTTATAACATAAAAAAAATTAAAAGACTCACGCCGATTGCATCCCAATATTCCATCGCTTCTTCAGCTGATCAATTTTATCAAGTAATGCTTGTCTCGAAACTATCATTATGGATGAACTTCTGTTGAATTGCGCTGAACTAGGAGAGTCAACATTCGATAAATTCGATGGTGAAACATCCGCTTCCATTGTTAGTCTAATATGTTGCTTTAATTTTTCCGTTGATTCTGTACATATATCCAAATTATTTGCCACCGCAATCTGTGAATCAAAAATTTTTTGTGATTTGAAAAAAATTTTCTTAATTACTACTAAATCTTAATCAGATTTTCAAAGTATCAAATATTAGAAAATATCAGAAAAACCACCTTAATGCAATTTATTAGCATTAAAAAAAGAAACATTATGTAATAATACTGAAAACGTAATATATTGTGAAGGAATTATAATTTTATTTCGGAAATTTACCAATGTAGCTGTGAATTCTTTGAAACGACTGCGATTTTCGAAATGTTTAGTTTTGTAAGCTGTAGCAGCACTGGAAACTTTCGTTTCAAGAATTTCTGCAGAATTGTATATAAATATAAATGTTAGCCTTATAAAAGAAATTAAAACCATTATATTCGGTCGTCAGATAAATAGGTGGATGGTTAAAATAATCTGAGCAGACAAGCATTACTTGATAAAATTGCAAAATATATTACGTCGAAATTTTGTACCTTTATATATGTTTGCAAAATTAAGGAATTCATCGACACTAACTTCGACAACATTTGGTATGATATCGTAGGAAACTTCTTTTGTTAATGAAATCTGAAAAAAGAATTAAGAATAAATTTCTTAAGCAAAATAATATATTCATTCAAATTAAAACAGAAGAAAACGCACCGTATCCTCAATCATTCCAAACAGAATGCTTGGCAGTTGTGTATAAAAATATCCCAATCTTTCCTCTTCTGGATGTACATCTTGTACCAATCCTAGAATGCAATTATAAAAAAGGCACCATCTGTTTATTTAAAAGAAAAAGGGACAAATTCTTTAAATTCAAGGAGTGAAAGTTAAAAAAACTGAAGTTTGATTCAAGCAGCATAATAATCATATTTATATTCACTAGCATAAATTGATGAGAACTAACATCCTTCTCTTGCATTAAAGTTTTTTCTAGCCATTCATGCATATCTCGCCGAGTTAATTCAATGAATCTGAATAGGAAATACTGTCACTAGATTTGACTGGTTTTTTATGCTATAATTATTGAACTGCTAACATAACATACAATTCGAAAGAAAAATTATTTTAAAAAAAATTTATTTCCGTTTCGAGTCAAATAACAAAAAGCAACAGTTTAAAAAAATAGAACTTCATTCCAATTTGACTGTGTGTTAAAATAATCTAAATTTTGAACAGCTAACCTATCACAAAGTTCAGTAATGGTGGATTTTGATAAAAGAGGATGATCAGCTAATAATGCAGCTGTGTTGATTTGGAGCTGTGGATTTCCCAAAATTTGTTTTTGTTCGCTGCTGAAATACGTCAATATGAGTTTAAAATTCACAGAAAGTGAGTAATGAAAAAATTTTTGAAACCCACCCATAAGAATTAATCCAATTAAGCAATTGGACGAGCTCATTTTTTTCCAGTTTATCTGAAGCGATTTCACGAAGCTGAAAAAAGAAAAACAAAACTCGCCGATTTAAAATGAATCTCTTCCTTTCTAAAAAAATGATCAAATTATTTGGATTAAAGCTATATGATTAAGCATCCTATAAATCCTATCGTATTTTTCATTTTTGACAATAATGTAAAATAAAATTCATCTGTACAGAAACTGGAAAAAAGATAATCTTGAAAAATAGAATTCAAAAAAAAAATTAAAAACAAAGTAAAAAAAAAACGTCCTGATAAGAGACTGTGATACATGGATACAAAACGATCATATATTCCGTAGGATGGTGGAAAACATGGTGAGGCTGCGCTTTTCGCCACCATCAAATCATCCACTAATACGAGGCGACAAACTTCCAAATATCTAGAAGTAGCAATAGGACAACTGTCCATGTTTAAAATACTGCATGAAGTTAATTCAACGCTCATGAAGTTAAAATCAATCGAAACATTAATCAAATTGTATACATTGTTTTTGAGATATTAAAAAGAATGGTGTCATTTGGCCCTAAAAGCTAATAATATAATGAGTAAAATTTAAAAGAACACAAATTTTCCATGGCTTAGCATAAAATCTTAAATAGCATCTAGAATAACACTCATTTTAATCTCAAATCATTCAGTATGTTAAATCCAAAAATTACCTAGCAAGCCATTGTCTATTAAGCGATCGATCTTCCAACTGATTACCTTCGATTCGTTGTTTTACCGTGCTAGCAATTACTTCCAAACATTTCTGACGCCATTTACGAGGTCTACCGGGTGGCATGAAATCACTGGTAGATGATCGCCGATTCAAATAGTATTGATCGATTCTGAACTCAGTTTAGAAAAATGCAAATCAGCGAAAATATAATGAAAGAATAAATCATAATAAAAACTATTGCTATCGTTAGTAATGATAAGTTAGATAGAGATTACGAGTTTATATCAAACTTGGTTATATCATCATCAATAGATGCACTGCATTTGAATTATCGGATAAAGTCTGTTGAAAATGACTGATGAATTCAAATAAAAATTCAAATTAGGGATAAATGCAAACGTTCTTAAATACCTCTCTTCACGTTCAATGATACGAAGGGCAGTAACTAGCTGCATTGGACCCTGTTCAGTACTTCGTACTGCTTCCAGACAACGAGAACAGATATACCACAACTGTTTTGCAAGTTCCTGGATAACTTTGTCAAGATCCGAAAAATATGTCTTCAGCAACTGAAAAAAATATTTGATTTTCATTTTTGTTAGAATGAAAATGAAAATAGAAAAAAATACGAATCTGAAACAAATACAAATATCATCCTTATGTGTAAATAAAAATTATTTGCGCAAAAACATGCATTTTTCTCGTAATTAACATTACTTTGCCGCAATTTATGCACTTCGTACATCAAATCATCACGTGCATGCTCCATTTCCATAATACTGTAAAAAAAAATAGGATATGTTATAATTTTTTTCCCGAATAATGTTACTATCATTACTATCATTAGTAACGATAGGTTAAATATTATAAGGTACCGCCCATATATTTAGAAAAAGTGAGAAAGGCAAAAAAAAGAAAGAAAAATAGGTGGTGCGCTATCTAATGTAAATATCTCCATAAGTCTCAGAAAACTGAAGCAGAATATTTTCATTAATCTACCAACTTTTTATGCGCCAGAAGGAGTTTACCATCCTGGATATACTCGCGCGTCTTTTCGATTGTCTCATTAATTTCGTAAATATGCTGTAAATGTCCTAACGAAGTTGCATATTGACTATTTTTCATGTTCGCTTCTCGTAATTTTGCCATTTTCTGCTTCAACTCAGGAAATGCCAGCAATGTTGAGTAAATTTCCTGTAAACTACAAAAAAAAGAAAGAAATTTCAGTAGAAATATGTGCACAGAATAAGGATCAGGATAAACTCAAGCTATAAAACTGCAAAGTGAATTCAAACATAACAACACATTTTTCAAATATTCATCAGTGTGCTATAAAATGGCTGGAAAATATATAACTAAGTGCTGAATTCAAGAATGCAAAACTAAAAAATGAATTCTTGACTTTCAACATAAATTAATAGTCATAAACTGGATGAAATAAATAAATCTAATGATGATAATTTTTAAATAGAAATAAACGTAGAAAAATCATCTAATATCAAACACTTTTTCCCGGAAAAATAGTTGGGCTTAATACTTGCTAACAAAAACTACTGTAATGTGAAACAACTGCTAATTTAGTGAATATTTCTTACCTAGTTTCAACTCCTTTAATATCATCAACAGCTGTAGATAAATGTCCTATAGCTGTTCGAATTCCTTCTAGTTGGGATTGTACGCCGGTTCGAAGCATTGCCTCCACAGCAGTCTGAAACACATTGCATTTTAATTAATTTTCTTCATCCTCTTGAAAGAAAAAGAAGACAATTAAAACTGCCTACAAAATTGCTTGAGAAAAGTCTTCCTATCATTGCTCAAAAATCAAGCAGTAGCTTAACAAATCTTTCCAATTTTGCAGCAAAATAAATAGGCAATTCCAAAATAATCAAGATTTGCTTGAAAAAAAAAAAAACAAAATTAATGATATATACCTTTTTCCTATCAGCTCGTTTCTTAAATATATCCAATTTCTCTAGCTGATCTGGCCTCTGAAACATTTGCGCCACTTGTACCAATGCTGCTGCATGTGCTTCTTTTTCTATTGCATCTACATCCATACTGCATTTATTGATCTGAAAATAAATAAATTATGCAAAACTTTTTTAAAATTTCGCAAGAAACTTTCAATTATTTCTTATTAATATATCGTTACTTTTTTTTTGTCCACGCTTTCAGTGATTTAAGTGTGAAATGATCCCATTCTTTTCATTTCATTTCATCATATTTTCTGGGCATATTTGAAGATATTAAACTTTTTAAACTACTTAAAAATAAGGCCTAATTCTATTGCTAACTGAATATAAACTTTAACCTAAGTCACACATATTTCTGTCTTTCTCTCTTTTCTTTATCATAACTAGCATTCTCCATTACAACTCATAACTGTTCTCAATCTATACTGTATTCTTAGTTAGTTTTAACATTTAACACAGTGGCGCAAATGTTTCAGAGGCCAGATCAGCTAGAGAAATTCTTTGTTAATTTATAACTCCTTCATCTTCCCACATAACCATCAGAAATCAAACATGCAAAAAACAAATCATTAATTAGCGTCACCGAAAATTAGACATGAAAGAAAGAGTCATTAATAAAACTACTTCATGCACCTTAGCATGCATACCTTCCTATAATCGCCATTATCTTTTCTGAAGCAAGTAATTGATATACAGCTTTTTGCAAACATAAACAATATGTAACAAATAGCAAAAAGATTATTGAAAAGACCAAATAAATTATATGCAAGTTCCCAACTCCGTGATTTACTCATATGCACCTGACTGATAGCTATATCAACACATTATGTTTTGTACTAATTAAGAATCTGTACTAATTAACCTATGTGATAAATCACATGCATATCATCCACTTACTTCACTACATTTATCAGTTTAGTCTGACAATATGTTCGCGATTCTCTCGCAGTACATTATTTCACACTTCACATCAATCACTATTTTCTCTCAAAACAATGCACTCTCTGCTATAGATATACTTTCTGTTACTCTCGCATTTATATAACATATTTCTACAATTTTTTTGTTGCTTGAGATGGCTACAGGATTAAATCAATTATTTCAAAATATTATATCAGTATTAATTATTAAAAACAGAACTGGAATTTGAAAATTCAAATTTAATATTCTATTTCAAATCCGTAATTTAATCGTATGTAATTGATTGATATTTAATCACTTGCTAAGATTCCATTTTCTGAATTTGTGGATATAAAGTTTCATTTGATATATTTCATATTTAATTCGATTATTCACCAAAATTTATGCATATCAGTGTGATAATTATAAAAATAAGTGGAAAATGATGATTTGTTATATAAATATATTTAATTGAGTTTAAACTTTATATTTCTTTTTTTGGAAATTTGAAAGTAAATTTTTGTGGTAGAAGGAGTTAAATAAAAAAATATGTGGAAAATAAATCGGAATGATTGCTCTGTGTTTTAGTAACAGCTGATATAGGAATATCATCGTTGGAAAATGCTTTCTGAATTCCAACGATTTCATTTGTTGGACATCAGAATTTAGTTATCCTTTTTTTAAGATTTTTTTGTCAACATATTTATAAATTTTCATATATTCCATATTCTCTTAATGATATTAGGCCATGCTTTAATGGAAACTAATATAAATTGAAGATATTAGGTTCCTTCTTTATAATGTTACTTCCAAGTCTTTTTTTTCGATTTTTTTTCATTTTTTTTTTCACCACAATGATGAAAGAAAACATTTGTTAAAAGGATATTACAGAAAAATAAAATTTTCATAAATTTTAATTTCCATTCATTCAAAATAGATCCTTCAGAATATCTTGATTTTTCAAAAGCTTCCGCAACGTTTTCAGATTTCTTCCGAAATACAAAGCGAGAAAAAAAAATGTCATCGTTCGTAAATTTATTAATATTCTGTTAAATAAATTCGATTAGCTAATCTTCCTGATTACAGATCATTGTTTACTTCTAAATTTTCAAGTTTTTTCCTTTTTTTTCGCCCATCTGTTTTTCTGCTCGTTATATGGAGAAATTTTTATTGCAATAAATAAAAAATTTCTTATTTTAAAAAGTGGAATTCAATTTGTCAGATCAAAATTTTAATTAGCATTTCAGATTTTATTGTAAATGTGCGAAATTCGTCGTAAAAATCAATCTTCTCTGTAATTTTTTTTTCGAAGTTACTGTTGAGGATTGATGAATTATGTAAAATTAGAATTTGTTCGAGAAAATTTATTTATTCCAAATATCATCTATTTTTTATTTTTTTGATTTTCGTTTTTGTTTATAGAGAAGTTTCAGACTTTCAACATTGTAATAACTTAATGTATCAAAAGCATGTACAGACATTGTTTATTATGTAATAATTATTATCTGCTTCCAGAGGGTTTCCCGAAATTCAGGATATCAATTCTCGAAGTTCTTGAGACAAAAATATGTAAACCGAAGGAGAAATCAAGAGAAAAGCTTCCAAAAAATGGTTATTAATTGCTTAATTGTCTTGTTTTTATAGTAATATTCAATTATTTTCACATACAATTCGATTACATCGAGCCACAATAAAAAGTCTCAAAAGATGCGCAAATATTTATGCTAAAATTTCACAAATAAAAATCATCAACAAGGTAAATGAACTAATCAACAAATGAGATATTTAATCATTTGATTTACTGATATATTCCTTCCTAATATCACTTTGATAAATTATTATTATTTTCTAATTTTCGCAAATCTATCCGTTTTTAAATTGCATCTGCGTATCATTCCATCACAGTAGTATTGCGTCGAATGCTGCAACTTATACATGAGTTTAGATTTTTCGATTTCGGCAAGAGAAGGAAGAAAAGAGTAAATATATAATTTAAATTAGAAATATGAAATGTAGATTTTACAGTAGGGTGGTGTTTGGTTACTATTACAAAGTGTCGCTCAGTATCACGTTATTTCTAACATTTATGAAAATGTATTCTCGGCGTCGACTAGAAAATGCAATCAAGATAGATAAAAAATATGACTTTTTTTGGTTCAATGAATAGTCCCATATTCCTCTGATATTATAAATTCGCTGTCGTCCTTTTACTGTTGTTCTATAGAATCTGCATAAGAATTTATTTTTTATCAGATGTGATCTTTGCAAACAAAATTATATTCACTGATATGTAACACGCATGAGCAAAGATTGGTTTTTAATAAATGTGGTACGGATTTTTAAAACTTTTCATCTCTATGCTTCATGCATGACATTTATAGTGCAAGCAGAAAACTTGTCCGTTCAATTAATAAAATTCTTCAAAACAGTTAAAATAGTAACAAAATATGAATAAAGCCCTCGATATTTATTGGGGATTCTGTAAAAATGCTTTGAAAATATTTATATTCTTGTCGACCTCATTCGATTGTATCGCTTTCAAATACAAATATATGTCTTTCACTTCGTTGTAAGTTATTGATATTTGGATTCATTCAAATCTGCATTTAACACAGTTTATTTTGAAATTATTGAAACTGTCATTTACAACTTACTATAAGTTTCAAAGTATGCGACAGTCTAAAGCTAATTCATGTTTGGATAGAATTGTTTGTACTTATTAAAATTCCACTTGTTATATATCCATTGGAGATGGGAGCAGTTTAAAATTTAGCAAAGACGAACAAAGGAATGTATGAAAAGAAAAATTTTGATCTGTTTCATACATTATCGTAGAGAAACGCTTACAGTAATCACATTTAGGTCTAGCAAAAAAAGTTTGTTCTAATTCTTGAATATATTTTTTAAAAAAATTTAGGATATTTCAATATCCGAATTAATTTAAAACAATATTACTTACACGGACATAATTCTCTTACACGGATATAATTCTCGAAGATCGGACTGTAGTTGTATACGGTTGTTGCGAATACAAAAAGCATTTCAGAGGTGTAGATGTTACAATTAAATGTCATATAAAATATGTTGCAGTATGTTTATTTGAAGTGATAAGAATTTTTACTACAGAACAACGCATTACTGTCCTTCAAGAATCGTAGCAGTCCATATAGAGTAATTAGTCGAACTTATTTTCGCCTCCTTCCTCCAAAACTGTTATCAGGTGATAATAGAGTAAAATGACTTACATGAGAAATGTTTCGGTTCTTATTCAATAGAATCTACTTCATTAACATTGGTAATTGTTCCATTGATAATTCTATAAAATTTCCACTAACAATTTGCTTGGAAGCGATATACTTCTTCTGTACCAGTGCTCTCATATTGCTTGTATATCATGAAAATATATCTGATGAAAAAAGCGGTTTTTGGCAATTATCATAGATGCTTATTTAAAGCATACTAAGATTAGGGTTCAAAGGAAACGAGAGAAATCTCTCAAAATATGTATTAAAGATATGTAAAAATAAAATTTGCCCAGAATTCACCAAATGGATTGAAATGAGGTGAAATATTTATTCTGCAACTTCTATTTCGACTTTTAGCTTCATATTAATTTGTCTATATTTATTCATAACTAATTCCTGACTTTCAGATTATACCATAAATTTTGTCAATATGAACTGTTGCTTCTATTTTATGGCAAATTTCATTAGATTTTCAGAGTTTAAGCAAATAATTGGTAAAAGTAAACAATGAAAAAATAAAATAGTAGATACCAAGTAGTTCTCAATTCAACTCTGATATTCACATATCTTCATAGAAATATCTATGGTACAATTATTCCTGTTAGTTATCGGAGAACATAGCAGCGGTATCAACCATTAAATAAATACAAATTGTATTTATTTAGATAGTTTCAGTTTCTAACAAAAAAAAAAGAAACCATGTTAATGCTTTTTCGATTTCTTATGTGGAGTATTCAGGATTATACATATGAATTTGCTATCTTAATTTTGCTTTCAAGATGAAACAAAAGTAGTTATCATTTTTACTTAATTTAAATAACTTCAAATGGATCAAAGATCTTAAAATTTTATGATCTGCACAATGTTCATTCATAAATCAAAGATCCTAACCTGTTATAGTTCATAAAGTTTTAACAGTCATTATTACGTCCTGTTACCAATAAACATTAATACATCCAATCACAACACATCTTGGTTTTTTTCCTATCAATTTTTACCCAAATATTCTCGATTTTTTTTTAATCAGTTACTTTGTCTTAATGTAGTCTTTCATGTAGTGACTTTTAGCTGATAATTTGCCTCAACTTAATGTACTGATATCGATGTTTGTTTCTGATGAATTAATAAAAAAACTATATGCGAAATAAAAAAAAATAATTTCGGTGACTAATCCGTTTTAATTTACTAAATATATTTTAATTTCACTGATAAAAGAGCATTATTAATCAAATTCTGAAATATTCGTGTTCATAAATTATGATAGCATCAATTATCTTACTCTGATTATCATTGTCATCGCATCGAAGCAGCAGTAATTCGTTCTTCTTATTATAATAATACCACTGTACTTTTATTATCAACTCATTAACACTGTATCAAAGCACGGTTCTATTATTGCAACCAGTCCACTTCTAACTGGTTCCTCATCTTTAGCTGCTGCATGCATAATTGAGGCAGAGCCAATACCTGCTTCACTAGCAAAAATTGCCCTTTGAATTCCAGCAACAAATGCTCCTACTACTCCTTCACCAGCAGCTGGATTAATTTAATTAAATACTGAAACATGAGCAATCTGAACCGAATTATGCAAATCCTATGATACGAGTGATCTAAAACTGAATTTAATTAATACCTGTATATGAGTGATTTAAAACCAGATTATGTAATCAACTGTCAGAATATGAAATGATTATTAAAAAAATCATTGATCAAATTATCCTATCAAATCCCATCTGTATTTATGCATTTATTCGTGATATTTTTGAAGTATTAAAGAGTGTATCAAGATTGTCGTGAAAAGTTTATCCTATGATATTAAGGAGCAAAGTTTTTTAGTTGATAAATATCGATAATACAATCAGCAGCTTAAATTTTCTTTTAAATGTAAGAAGTTATCTGAGACTTTTTTTATTGATTTTGAAGCTATAGAGATGAATTTGAGAATGCGGTAAGGCATGATTAGGGCAAAGTCGTAGGATCAAAAGGAGATGTGTGTGAATAGATGAATGTGACCTCTTAACCGATAACTTCATTTATTTTCATAGTTTACAATAATTTAAGCAAAACTCTATGACCTAAAGGATGGTAGGTCAGAATCTGATTGGCTATAATACTTTAAACAACATCCTTCAATAATTATAAGGTTAACCTTTAACCTTATAGATTAACCTTTAAAGAGATGAATTTTTTGAGGAACATGAGAACAATTTTATATTGCAAAATTCCTTATTCATACCAGTGCATTTAATAATACAAATATCCTGATTATTTTCAATATGTATGTATAATAAGTACTTCGGTTATTCGGTAAAGCATAGCCTATTATTCAAACAATTTTTTTTTATGTTAGCAATAAATTCATTTCCAATATAGGTTAGGAAATCAATACATTACATTTTCTTTCTAACCTAATTAATTTTGTGAAATCATTTAACATTGTGATGTACCGCCATTTTTCGATGATTGCCGAAAGATGAAAATTGAAAAGTTTTATCGATATGGAAGGATTATAAATTAGGAGAGGATTGCACTGATCAGAGACGCAAAACACAAAAAACTGTTAATTTTAGGAAATTTTCAAAAATTTCTAATAAAGCTTATTTTGAAACGATTACATGACAATAAAAATTTAGAAAGAAGAAAGAGGAAAAGGTTCATTTCAATTGTACATTTATTTGATGAGATTTTTTCTCAGAACTATGCTTATTTTTATCAATCATTCTAGTAATTGATTAATTTAAAGAAATCAATATTGATGATTTCAAGAAAAATAATTTAATTGTTTTTATTATTTTGGAAAATCTTCTACCAAATCTAATATTTCAAAAACACTTTATAATTTTTAATTTTGAAATCATGATGTTGGAGATTTATCATTCTAAATTTTAGGTTGACAATTTATTCATTGATGTAACGAGCAATGGCATTTGATCGGGTGCCATTGTTTCTCGAAAATGCTTCTGCTAATGTGAAAAGAATGTTTCGAATTATCATATGTAATAAAACAATGAATCTCGATATGAAGAAGCAAGAATTAAGGTTTAATTTTTATTTTATAAGTTTAAGAATGTTTCACAATATTTAAAAACGAAGAAATCGATAAATAACGTGTTAAGATTAAAACGGAGGATTGCAAGTTCTAGTTTTTTTAATTTAAACATAAATAAATCCAACTGATAATCAATACTATCTAGTATTGATTAATAACGAATAGTTAAATTTTTTATGAATAAAAATTAATTAAATGCAAAAAAATGATAGTTAAATAAAGAAGGATGCTACCAAAATTTCTCGACAGATATTTAAATTCTTTCTTTCTGTTTTTTTTTTTTGGCAAATATGCAAGTTGAAATGTCATCAATTTGGAAATAAAAAGACCAGTTTAAATCTGTGATTCTTCTTTTTTAGAGATTACCTGGTCATTAGAATTATTTAAAATGCTAGAGTTAAATACTGAATTAAATAATGAATTTAGGAATTAAGTATTGAATCAATTGTTCTATTTGAAAATTTGCAGCAAATTAGCAGAAGAGATTTTGAATAAAAAACAGCTCGCCGGGTTTAATTAATATTTGGTATAAAATGATTGTCAAAAAAGAGAATTTGAGAAGAAGCAAATATTTCAATATTTATTACTATAAATTTTTATATTTTTTCAAAAATTTTGAATGAATATTAATTAATTTTTTTTGATTACTAGCGATACTATGATAACATTATTCTAATTGGTATGATAGTATTATCCCAAAGTAATCTATCTATGAAAGAAGTGATTAGCATAGATGTATTTAAAATCGTTATGAAATCTAATCGAATTTGATCGACACTATATTCTACAGATTCTTTGTTGTTGGTAATATAATCTTATAAAAATTGATCAATATTAAATACATTTTAGGTGAACAACTTTTCATCAGCAATTACGAATGTTTGAAAACCGAGTGAATTAAATTGATGGAAGAGATGAGTGATGATATACAGAAGAAAATTCATCAAATACTTCCCAACTGTCGAAGACTTAATTATTGAAGCAGTGAAAAGTTATAATTGCAAGTGATATTTTCTGGTTGTCATAGTACACTCGACCTATTTTGAACTTTATTATTTTCCTCTTCCTCAATCATTTTTCATACACTGTATTTGTTTAATTTTTCGTAATTAAATATCAAAATTGAATCTCTTTAAATCTTGGCTAGTTTTTTAACAATCCCTTTTTTGTCAAAAATTATATTTTATGTAGTTTTCAGTAATTATTGCAAATAAAAGACTTAATGTTGCAACACTAACAAAAAAGAGATTCAAAAAATCTCAAGAATCCAATAAAAAAATAAGTCCAGAAAAAATTTGAGATTTTAAAACTCTAACGAAGAAATTACAGTATCAGTGTTGTTTGATATTTATAGATTGAATTTTAACTCGTAATTCAAAAAGTTGAAAAGGGAATTATATTGAAATGCTTGATAACAATGATGTACTTTGATATGAAGTTAAAATTTAATGATAGCTAAATGAACAATAAGGCTAATATGAATAATCTTGTCAATATACTAACCAATTCAATGAAATCATCTTTCCATTGATATAAATTAAAGATTAGTCTTTTTCTATTTACAGAAATATGCAAATTTTCCGAGCATTCAATGTTTATTCCAAAAGTTTCATGTGCAATTTCGAAGATTACTAAAAAAATTTACATGTTATAGCTTTTGTATAATATTAAGTATCATTTCTTAATCATCTTATCCATTATTCCATTTTACCAGTGAATAATTCGGTTCATTCCTTTTAGCTCGATTTCTCTGAGGTTCGAAATTGGAATTTAGAGAAGGGAAGATCTTTTTTTTTTTTTTTTTTTTATATTCCCTTCCTTTAATCTACTTGTTATATTATGGAATATTATTAGTGTAAGCCAAAATATCAGTCCACCAAAGTATTTGTCTCATCTTATGATTCATCTATCTCTTGTTTTATGAAATGAAGTGAAAAAAATTAACTTTTTGATTAATATAACTTTGAATTCATTCTATTTATTTGCGAATAATTCCTCGAAAAATTCTAATTTAAAGATTAAAATTTTATTATATTGCTAAGGAGACTATAGTTGATAATATCGATTGAAATACATCGAGATCATTGGATGATTACACCGAGATAATTTGTTAATTTTTGTTCATTGATTCTTCAAAATTATATTGTACAGGCAGAATAGTTTCTCATCGCAATGTGATGCAACTTAAAAAAAATCTGATATATTCAGAATACAAAACAAAAACATTTTTTTTTTTAATGAAACCTCGAGAAATTTTTAAAAAAAGTGAAACCTCAAAATTTATCCCAAATCATTGTAAGAAGTCATAAGTGAGATTATAAGAAAATATATGTTTATAAAGAATGTTTTTTGATAGTGGCAGTTATCATTATTCGAATTATCAAAACACTACGTCAAAATGAGCAAGCCAAAGATTGGAATTAATGGGTAAATTCCATTTTAATTTCGGCTTTTTTTGCATTCTTAAACGAAAATTTTACTTTGGATTTATTCTAATTTTTTCTATTGGAAATTTCTTCCGAATCTGAAAACATTTTTATTTAAAACTTTTCTTCAAATCCTAGATTTGGTCGTATCGGTCGACTTGTTCTAAGAGCGGCAATTGAAAAGGATACTGTTGATGTAGTGGCTGTCAATGATCCCTTCATCAATGTCGATTATATGGCTCGTTTTTTATTTCTTTAATATCAACTTAATTTATTCATTTAAAATATCCACGCTTTATAGATATGCAATTTTGTACTTTGAACGTAAATTATGAACGCATACATAAATTAATATTTTTATATAAAATAAAGAATTTATAAGAATAAGAAATTTTTTCATAGAAATATCATTTAACAAGCTGATATATGCATAAATATGAATTCTACATTTCATGATTATATAATTTCGCATACTTAAGATGAAAATGAAATGTAAGTTAAATATATATGGAAGATTTGCTTCACGAATATTTAATGAGGATGCATGCATATATGCATATGATTTAACATATGTCTGTAATGCAAGTATGCAAGATATAACAAGCAATTTTCCTTGCATAACGAAAAGAACTATGCAAATGAGTAATTTCGCTTCTTGAAATTGATAATTATATATTATCGGAGAAATATAATAATTTTATTTCAGGTGTACCTGTTTAAATATGATTCAACCCATGGCCGTTTCAAAGGTACAGTAATTGCTGAAGGTGGCAAGCTAGTCGTTTCATTGGATGGCAAAAGCTCTCATACAATTTTGGTTCATAATAGGTCAGAATATTTTTGCATTTATTTTACTATCAGTGATATTTTGCAATTTTACAATTTTTATTTCTTATTTTGAAAAATTATAGCAAAGATCCGAAAGAAATTCCATGGGGAACAGATGGCGCAGAATACATTGTCGAATCTACTGGCGTTTTTACAACAACGGAAAAAGCAAGTGCTCATCTGAAGGGTGGTGCCAAGAAAGTTATCATTTCCGCTCCATCTGCTGATGCACCGATGTTCGTCATGGGTGTTAACAATGATAAATATGATAAAGCTAACAATCACATTATTTCTAATGCTTCTTGCACTACCAATTGTTTGGCACCATTGGCGAAGGTTACAATTTTCTTAATCGTTAATGCATAGATTAATAACTTAAGCAAATTGTTTGGAAATTTTTCGACGAATGATTTAAAGAACTAAAGTAAGATATTGATTATAATTGATAACAAACTGTTCCAATATCATAATTTTTTTCGAAAGAAATAAAATCATACTTTTTTGATTCATCTTATTATCATTAAAGTTTGTGAAAAAATCGACAAATACGAAATCGCCAGCATTTGTTAATTTTGTTATTATTAAAAATTTCCATTTAAATGCTTCAAACATGTAATTTACCAATTCTTAATTTCAGGTTATCCATGATAAATTTGGTATCATCGAAGGTCTCATGACTACTGTACATGCAACAACGGCTACTCAGAAGACTGTCGATGGACCATCTGGAAAGCTATGGCGAGACGGTCGTGGTGCTGGCCAAAACATCATTCCAGCAAGCACTGGTGCAGCGAAAGCTGTAGGAAAAGTAAGACTTAATTTGAAAAATTTCTAGCAGTCCTAGTTTTAGATCTTATAAAATTGAATTAAACTTATGCGTCATAAAAACCGTAATAGTGTCTGCAAATTTTAGGTCATTCCGGATCTGAATGGAAAATTGACTGGAATGGCTTTCCGTGTGCCAATTCCGGATGTATCAGTCGTTGATCTCACTTGTCGATTGGAAAAAGGTGCAACAATGGATGAGATTAAAGCCGCTGTAAAGGAAGCAGCTGATGGACCGATGAAGGGAATCCTTGACTATACTGAAGATCAAGTTAATCATCAAAACTTTTATATTATTCCGTGTGCAAAACTTACATTTTTTTTTCTTGCAAAGAAGAAAAGAAACAAACAAAAATTTTAGAAAAGAACCAGAAAACAAAAGTATATATTGGGAATTCGCAAATTTATAAGATCCATATTCATCAGCAAAAATTCCTTATATGTTGCCATATTAAATGTTATATTTAAATTCCATTCAGTAGTCTTATCACGTGATAAGACTTGAAGTGATAAAAGTTCAACATCAATTTTATTTTCATTAATTAATTTTCAATAATTTTAATAGCTTTTTTAAAGCTTTTCAATTAAATGTCATTCATAATCAAAGCTAACGATTTGAATTAAACTTGCAATTAACAGGTCGTCTCGACGGATTTCATTGGTGATTCACACTCGTCAATTTTTGATGCTAAAGCTTGTATTTCGCTCAATGCAAATTTCGTAAAACTGATCTCATGGTATGACAATGAATATGGTTACAGTAGCCGCGTCGTTGATCTCATTTCGTATATTGCTAGCAAATGAACTACTGTATATCCGAAATGATTCAATGCTTAATAATGTCTCCCTACCTTCGCCTGTGACTCTCTCCTAAATAAAAAATAAATACGAAAGTGTATGTGTGATCTGGAAATTTCAAAATAAATATTATTAAATGCGCTTACTGTAACGGGCGCTATAGACTATGAATCGCATCATAAAATGCTTTATTTTAATTTATCAAAAATGATAAATCTTTAAAAAGCAATTAATACTAACTTATATTATCGCTGCAATATATCAATGTAAAAGAAACTAAGATATTAAGGAGTTTAATTTATAAAAAACGAATATATAACTTCGCTTTAAATGATTTGATTAATTCATTTGCTAAACTATTCTCGACAATAACTTTATTTAATTGAAAGGAAAGATTTTTTTTTAAGCGGATAAAAGATTTAATGAATGCTTATCGAAATATTTATTGCCCAGTAAAATATGTGATTATTTAATTCGGCAATAAATATTAAATAAATTCTATAAATTTGTTAACAAATATTTTTCAAAAAATTTTGTATGCATTGTAATGGCGCAGTGGGATAAGGGTTTAGAATTTTCGTTTTGTTTTTTGGAACTTTGCATTTGTTCGGAATCATTAATCATTATTTTAGTTTTTATCATCTTCTAAAGCATGTCAATTTCAGATTTTTGGAGTGGCCATTAAATTTTCTTGGTTTTAATTCCTTGGTTTTTTCAAATCCTTGATTTCATAAATTTTATGAGATTTAAATCTGATCTTTTTATTTTTTTGAAGTTCTCATTTTTTTCAATTCTGTTTCGAGGATTTTCACTTTTTGGATGCCTGGAGATTTTGTATTTTTTGTTTGCTTTCTTAAAAATTCGAGATTTATTTGAATTTTTGGACTCATTAAATTGTTTTCTGTGCCAAAATGATTGCTCTGAATTGTCGAACTTTTTTGAACTTCAGTTCTTTCGGTTTTTAATTTCCCGAATTTCGACTTTATGAATTTTTTGAGTCTCAGATTTTTTGCTTAGTTTTTGAAATTTTAGATTACTACTTTATATTGCCTTCAATTTTTTAATTTTCTTGAATGTTGAATTGGCAATTTTTTTGCATCGCTCTGGATTTCTTGCTTCATTCTTCTAAATTATCGAATTATTTTTGATCTGCGCAGTCTTTTTAAATTTCCTGAATAACATGGATGACATTTAATGTATGATGGATGTTTTGCGACAAATCCAATTTCTTTGCTATCTTTTCGCATCGACGCTGCAGAAAATGCAATGTCTTCGGCATATGTAATCACGTACGAGAAAATATGGTACATACGTAATCACGTATAAGAAAATTTATTTTCTATGAATTTCAGTATTTTATTTTCTTTTTTTTTGTTCTGTGTTATTTTATGCATGCAATTTCATATTTGTTTTTTAGTTTCCTTGTATAACAGTATAAAATATGGGATGAAATTCGTATAGTATTTGGTAATTATCATACGTATGACAAAAAAGCGATTTGATAATCAATTAAATTTATCGTTTGTTAGCATTCTTTGATTTAATAAAGGTTTTTGCCTCTTCATCTATCTTTCGACCTACCTTTAACGAAGCAAATTTGACGGCGAATATTTAAAGCATTCGTTCCATATATTCAATAATAAAAACAGTTGTAGGAAAAAATATGCAAAAAAATGACGATCAATTATTCTAGCATTTCCTCGGTATATCACCTTGCAACTGAGCATAGTTTCTGCACGATTGCTGATAAATAATACAAATAATTCTAAATTAAAAATATTGAATGAGAAAGGTAAAAATAAACGAAACAGATAAAAGTATGGTTCCATTTTAGTTTTATTTTTGCTAAATGTATGACATGTTAATGTCGAATTGATTAAGCAAAGCACAATGATATGCTATTCATAATTTATATTGTCAAACAGTGGCACAAAGAAAGAAAACAAACAAAAGAAAATCAATGAAGAAAAAATAAAAATGAAAAAAGGAGGTTAGAAAGAATTAAAATTTCGTATAATATTCTGGGAATTTTGAAACTCAATTTGAATTATGTGCTGAATTTCGTCATTTAATTATGGTACTTGTCTATGAATAATTATAGTTGCAATTGTTAAATATTGTTAAGATGAAATTCAATTTCTAATGGAGAAATATGAGAGATGGGAAGACAAATTTAAGAGAAAATAAGCAACTAATCAAATTAGTATTTATATTCCAGTTTATTTGCAGAATTAATTATATAAAAAAAGGGAAAGCGGGAATAAAGTATCATCTTCATTAATGAAATGTGAATTATATATTTCCATCACCATGATTTTAATTATTTATTGTTATTTGTATGTAAAATATTTTTTGATGAAATTGTCATCTATCGTATATTCGTACAACATATATTTTTTAATAATGAACATAAGTTACATGGCAATATTATTGATCGTATAAATTTCAAATTTCTAGAAAATAATTTTTTTTATTCAGTAATGTGAATAAATAAATAATTAATAAAATAAATAATTTATATTGGAATAATACAAATGCATAAATCTTGCTTTAATAATGGAAATGAATGATTCACAGATCGGAATGAAGATGAATAAATTATACTTCAATAATATTCATCTCAAAATTAAGCGTGATGAAAACATATCTTCGAATAGATGCTGCTTTTTGTATCAATACATTGTGAATGTTATGCTTTAAAAGTAATACTTATCAAATTCTAGCGAATCTTTATCACTTAATTAATCAATTTGATCGTAATGATAATTTTGAAATGATAAAAAAAGCGGTAAAATGAAAAAAAATTGAATAGACGAAAATGATCGATAATATAGTTGGGTGATTATTACATTCATTCAAACTTTGTTCAAGCAATTAATTAGCATATAATAATTACAGTAGAGATCATTAGCAACACAATTTTAAATGATAAACAAACACTTAAAACAATCAATGGTTAATTAGCTAATGCGATGTGTAAAAATATTTAACGTATAATGTTATGCAAAATAAATAAATATTTGAAAAAAATAAGATATCGTTGAAAATATAAATGCAGATAAACTTCTTTTTAAGTAATTAATAATTTGTATAAATCTATTTAATTAACTGTTCTTAGACTACAAATTAGGCATAATTTAAAGGTAATTAAATTATTGCGTAGAAATATCCATTAATTATGCAAAATTTGTTAAAAATAGATTTTTCACAATCTTTTGCAAAATTTTTCAATTTTTTGTAATTTTGCTTGTAAAATTTTTGAAAATGATGTGATAATAGTAATAATTGATAATAATAACAATAATAATAATAGTAATAATAATAAGATTTTGATCTGTCTTGTTCAACTCATAAGATAAATTCCAACAATTATATATTACAAGGTGAAATTTCAAATTAATTATTAATATATTTTTAATAAACATTTATTGTGTTCCATAATTCGTATATATATGCATATATACACATATATGCTAAGCTTCTTTTTAAAATTTCTCTCTTAATGATTTTTTTTATAGTGGAATCGATGTAGGAAGAAATGAAAGACAGGGTGATAGAATGAGATTGAAGTAAAATTTAAAGAATAAATATCTGATAATATTGAAGTTCATATGATCAGAAAAATATTTAGGATATCGATGATGGTGGAATTGATTTCATACTACTGCTATTATATTAGTAATTAATACTATTTTTAGAGCTAATTCCGAACTTTTCCTCCGAAAGAACGCATTATGAAGAAAAAGATATTGTGAATTTTTTTTCCAACATCCATAGGCGAAGTTTAATTACAGTCATTAATAGAACTGAAACAAATTAAGCTTAAAGAAATTAACAAGCCTGTTTTGTAATAATTTGTAGAAGAAGGATCTGAAAACTTATCTCCCTACTTTATTTAATGAAATGTGTTACGTAATCAATGGTACATTGAATACTAATAGTTGAAGATTTTCCGATCACAGTAAATTTCTTCACATGTACAGAAAGCTGAATATAAGCTTTAATTAAAATTTCAGGATGAAATTAGGTTAAAATTATAAAAAGCAAGAATTTTCAGAAATTCAAGATTATGGTTAAGGGAATCAGTTAAATTCTTTAATTATTTCTTCTTTCGATGTCTTAAAATCTGCCTTTCTATCTAATTTCTCGGAGTCTCGATCAACCTACTTTTTATAATTTGATTTAGTCTTCCTTCCATCAATTTTAAATCATTCAAAAAAATTTGGGTAATTCTTACAGATACCATCAAAAATCTTCGATGACGAACTTTGTTCGTTCATTATAATCTTTCCATAATGAATTTCGGAATATTTCTTTGTTTTATGCATTCTGGAAAGATTCATATCTGCTATTCTAATTCCCAATTATAAATAGAAAATTTGTTAAATTTGCTCTACCAATTTTTGAATTTAATCTTGAAATCCATCGTGATATTTTCAACGATAATATAATATTTAGAGAAAATCGTTTTTCATATGATTAAACAATTATAACTTGTTTATTGCATTTCCAGAATTTCAAGTGGAGCATTTAAATTCTGATCTACAATTACAACCTCTCTTAAAGAATTATGGACTATAAATAAAGGAATGATCCCATCCTTGGAATATTTTTATTGATGATTTCGAAAAAATCTGAATATCTTGTTTGACATTTCTTTTTCTTTTTTCTTTTCCGAAATCTCGAACGATTCAAAATCTGAATATCTGGAAATTGAAAATTAAAAGATTCCTATCACTTATAAATACAATTAATATCAGATTGCCATTACCGATGCATCTTTTCACTCCTATTCTTTTGGTTATCTGTGCTTTTTTCGTAATCCAAGTAAGTTTTCCGATGAATTATTTTCAGGTGAGAAAAAGTATATTTAAAAGCAAGTTTTCAAGTACTCGCAAATTTTATTTTCAGGCTTGCGGTCCACTCCAACAAACGGGACCGCCTGGACCGGATGGAAAGGATGGCAATAAAGGACCAGTAGGACCACCAGGAGTACCAGGACCTCGAGGAAAGGCTGGACCAACTGGGAAACAAGGAGAGAAGGGACCAACAGGTGCACCTGGAAGACGAGGATGGTATGGGTTACTCAGTGAACTAGGGTCCAAAGCAAAGAAGGGATCAGAAAGAACACAGATAAGATAAACAATCATATTAATTTACTGATTCAGATTATTTTCTATATATATATCGTAGATATGTTCATCTCACTATGTTGTGAAATCCATAAACTGAAATCATAATTGATGTTTTAATAGAATTTGTCTGTGTTGGAATATAAAATCAAGATTTTCTGAAAGGGATGATTTATTATATTTTCAAATTGCAATTTCATTATATTTTAATATTTTTGGTAAAATTTTATAATTTTCAAGCATTTTATAATTTCCAAGCATTAAATTGGTCTTTTGAACCAACAAAATGCTTAAAACATTCTAGACAACTCTGTTATTGTATAAAACGTTTACAGTTTCAAAAGATTTTATGATCATATTTGTTATTCTTCCACGATTTTACTACATATTTAAATCTTACCTTTGTATAATTTATTTTCAGTCAAATGAAATTGAAATCATTATATTCAGAATTCCTTCTAGCAATGGTAATAGCACTGAAGGAAGAATATATATTTGCGAATCTTATCGTCAAGTTATAAATTTTCAAAAATGATTTTTAAAATGATGTCTTATGATATAATGATATTTAGAGTAAGAAGGATTCAAGAATATTGATAGCTTAGGATAATTTATCTTTTTATTAGTTGATCGATTACATTCTATCTATATCTGATCTTGTATTTTAATATCTATTATTTTATTTTTTATTTTTTTGTTTCTTCTTAAGAGAAGCTTTACTAAGTCAAACTTGAGACAAACTAAGTTTGAAAGATTGATAAGTTTGTTCTGCAATGGTTTGCAAAAGAAAAATCTGAAATCTAATTTCCTATTCATGATGATTATCATTTGATTTAATCCTTCTTCCGTTTATTTCAAATTATCCCATAAAAAAAATTATCACATATTTCAGCGATACCATCAATAATCTTTGTCGTAATGTTTTGCTGCACTCAATGCAATCATTTCATAATTAATTTTAAACTAATTTTTTTGTTTTATGAATTTTAGAATTATTCATATTTCATCCTATTGGTTTTCAATTTAGATATATTTCCGATGTTTTTAGGGAAGGCTTTTATTAGCCGATCATAATTTTTTTTGCGTCTCCGAAAATATTAGAACTTTTGAGATAGAGCATTTGAATTATTATTTACTAATTGCAATTTATCTTAAGGATTTATGAACTATAAACAGGAAGACAATCATATCTGTAAAAGATTTTTTTTTTTGAAAATGATATCCGAAGAAATTTGATTATCTTGTTTGAAATGTCTGCTTTTTTCATCCTTTCTAATATTTCAAAAGATCAAAAATTTGGTATCTAAAAAAATTTGAAAAATCCTTACCACCTACGAATACAATCAATTTCAGATTGTTAGTTAATAATGCATCCTCTCATTACTTTCCTGTTGGTTTATCTATGTTCTTTTCATAGTTTAAGTTTTCGAACGAATTGTTTTTAGATGAGAAGGGACATATTTGAAGGTAGCGATCGCAAATTTTATTTTCAGGCTTGCAGTCTACTATAGAGAACGGTCGCGCTTGAGCCAGGTGGACGGAATGGTAGCAAAGGACCGGTAGAACCGTCAGAAATACCAGAACGTCGAAGAAATGCAGAACCAACTGGGAAACAAAGAGGAAAGAAATCAACAGGTGTACGTAGAAGTCAAGAATAATATGGAAAGCCTAACAAGCAAGCATCCAAAAGACTGTCAGGAATGATGATAAAAAAATGATAAAAGCAATGAATGATGGAATTTGTTGGAAATAACGAAGTAGTTCGTATCAACCGTATCAGTAATATCAGTAATATTAAAGGAATCTTTCTTTTTTTTGATGTGCGAAATATTTATTGTTGTATGGTTATTTACTCTTAGTACATTTAATAATTAGTCATGAAATCAATTTATGAATATAACTGCGAGACAAGAGAAACATAGTATTTATATTCGATAAATAAATCTAACTGTTCCTTTTGTTAAAATTGCTTTTGATTAATTCTGTACAAAAATTTGATTGTCATCATGTAAAGAATTGGAATGGCTTATTTTTGATAATAATGCAATGACTTATTTCGTTATGATAAAATTCTAAGAACTACAATTTATATTTAAATTCATTTAAAAATGGCCTATTCATTTTAAAATGGCCTTGCTATTTGTACTTTCCTCTGAATATGATTTTTACAATTAACTATTCGCATATTTAATAAATTAATTTAAAAATAAAAATAATAATGAATAATGCAGGTGAAGTGAAGATATTGTTTATATGTTAAATGATATTCTAAAAAAATTGTGTTTTATGATAAACAAATAATTTGCTTGCATATGCTTAAAAAATTTTTGAAAATTTAGAAATTTATTTCAGTAGATGAGAAATTAGTCAAATGTTGCAATTTGATAAAAATCTAATTTTTTTAAACCTTTTAAAATTTTGTTGTAAGAATTCTAAAAGAATATTTTAGAAGCAAGAAAAATATTAAGCTCCGTAATTTGTATTGTTGTATCAAATGCGTTCTCGGAATATCAAAAATATGATTAGTAATCAGTGGGAATGAAAGATTTTATCAGGAAAATTGTAATATTAACTAGAAAGTCAAACAAATGTGCAAATTATTTATCAGTAAGGAAAATGATTTTTTTATTAGATAATTCTTCACTTTAAGAACTTTACAAACATATCATTTACAGTTTCCCGACAATATTTTAAAGCTATTGTTTATCAAAGGAGAAACTAACCTTATCAACACAATGGAATTTTGAAAAATATTATTTTCTCAATTATTAAGCAGTTTTTATTTTCAAAAAAAAAAAAGATCAATTATTTTTTTAGCAACATTTGCATGAAATTTATTGCAAAGATTTTCACATGCGGCAGTTATTTATATGTACTACTTTTAAATGATTTTTACTTATTTTTTTTAAATTTCACTGCAATAAAAACAGCAAACCTATCAATAATAGTAGAAAAACCTAAAGAAATTGTTTGTGTTTTTAAAATTATCTATAAAGAAATGTGAAATAAGCAAGAATAAGAATAATCTGCTGTGTTAATAACATAAATTAAAATATCTGATAAAACTAAGCATGAATATTGTTGATATTAAAACAAATTAGATTCACATATAACAAAAAGAAAAGAAGAAAAAAGCAAAAATCATTTCACAAATAATTTTTTCTGAAGCAAATAAATTATTTGTCATTAATATTAAATTCTATATTATCTCTTAGTCTTTTCTTTAAATAATAAATTCTGGAAAAAAAATTAAGTAAACATATTTGCTAACAATGTTATCTAATAGCATTTAAATGATAGTACAATGATGTAAAGGAGAATTAGTATCAGTTTTCATCAGCCGTTTACAATGAAAAGTTCTTTCGTTCTACTTCATATTATTTTAGTTTTGTGTATTACGGCCATTTCAACAATTATTAGACCGGAAATACGGTACGTTATATTTAGCCTATTACTTGTTTTTATTATAAAAGAAATGGGACCAAAATTTTTTGCTTTATGATTAAAAATTTTTTCACGATAATATGATTATGATTGGTTTTGCAGCATGATAATACGAATTAGTTAAAAATTTATTCAATTTCATCAAGATTTGACGCATAAAATAAATAATAGTTGTTTTAAACTCCTTTTATTGATTTAAACTATTTATTGCTTGATGGATAATTGAAATGTTGTATGGTACGATTTGCCTGGTGTTTGACAAATTAGTTATCATTGGCTTCTTCAAATATTTTTTTAGCGTTAACATTACAACCGATCAAAAATTTGGCATTAATCAAATTAAGAAGCATGAAGCTTATACGCTGTACAAACAGCAATTTAGTAAGTTTATGGATTACCAAATAAAAATTACAAACTTTAACAACGGAAAAGTTTCAGTATGATATAATGGATTTTATAAAATAATCTGGAAATTAGGGCAATAAATTACGTGCAAAAAGTAGAAAATAAGTAATTAATTAGTGAATAATGTCTGATATGAAACTGATTAGTTGAAATCAAACTTTTCCCTAGGATCTTTTTTCTAAAAACTTTGAAAACAAAATTTAACCCTAAATAATCCAAACTAATAAATTGATCTTTGTTTATATCAAGTTTCTTTGTTGATTTAAATTCAAATTTTAAATCTTTATAATTCAACTTTTCATATTTTGAAATCTAAATTTTCGTCTATAAATAATGATGATAAATTAATGTTTGGATAATTAAAAATAGTCTTGATATAAATTTTTTACTGTATCACAAATTTATATAGCAAATCAAAATGATATATTCATTCCACTCCCTCACTTATAATACTTTTTATACAGTATGCTTTTAAAGATAAGCCTAATAGTGAATCGAACTTGGAATATCGTCGATATACAACATTTCATCAAAATGTTGAAAAAATTCGTCAACATAATGAACGTTACGAACGTGGTGAAGAGACATTTAAAATGGGCATTAATAAATTCGCAGACATGGTTATTAACTTTATTTTTTTCATCCTAATATCTTACAATAACAAAGTTTCTTTTTACTCTCAATTCTGCTTTTAATATATGCTAGAAAGAAGCATATCTGAAAATACAACTAAGGAAAAGAAAAGAAAAAGAAAAACTAATTAATATAATTTAATATCTAAGGATTTCTCTTTATTCATACTTTTGGCTTTATCTCAAAGAAGTTCAGTTAAACAAATATTTAAAATTAATAATTCATCTGTTCTGGTATAACAAATAGTTTGTGTGAAAATAAGTTAAACGATAAACTTTCAGAGTTTCTTCTTCTACTTTTTATAAATTAGTATTCTATTTCTATCCAACACTTTCATAGATAAAAGTTTTTAAAAAGTTCATACCATAAATTAATCAAGATACAAGTTTAACTAATTGTAGCAATAACACTTTTAGCTACCTGAAGAATCAAAAAAGGTAAATGGTTATCGATATGAAAAGAAACAGTTATTCAGAAAAAGAAATATAATTCTAATGTCAGCCAATAGCAGATTACCAGAAAAAATTGATTGGCGTATTAAAGGTGCTGTTACGCCAGTGAAAGATCAGGTTATAGTTGAAAATTTTTTTTTGAAATTAATAATCAAAATGTTTAAATAAACTGATTTAAAATTAAAAATCATGCATAAAATTACCTTTTGCAACCAAACTTATTAAATAATAATGCTTATAAAATTAGAGCAGACGTATATTATGTATTTTTTTCTGTTTTTTGGAAATTAACATTTTATAGGGCAATTGCGGAAGTTGTTGGGCATTTAGTTCAACAGGAGCACTAGAAGGACAATATCATCGACGAACCGGTCATTTGGTTTCACTTTCAGAACAAAATTTATTGGACTGTAGCGAGAGTTACGGTAATTTCGGTTGTGGTGGTGGCCTTATGGATTATGTATGTTTTGACTATTCTAATCACTTCAAATTATGATAAATGAATTTTTGAATAAATTAAGACAATTATAAAATTATAAATTTTGACAATTTGACAAATTTAATGAATTGTTAGTATGATCAACTATTCAATTAGTTAAGCTTAGAAAAGAATAAATTTTATCATTTCTCTACTTCGATTAATTAATTAACGGATAAATGTAATTAACTTAAAATTATCCAAATTTCTTGACAGGCATTTGATTATATAAAAGAGAATGATGGAATTGATTCGGAAGCGTCATATCCATATGAAGCAAAGAAGGAAAATGTCGTTATTCGAATCGAACTCGTGTATTAACTGATAATGGTGAAGTTGATTTACCGGAGGGTGATGAAGAAGCACTTCAAAAAGCGGTAGCTAAAATTGGACCAATATCAGTTGCAATAAATGCAAGATATTTAAGCTTATATGAGGAAGGTTTGTTATTACTTCAATTGAAATATGATATTTATGGAATTTTTTTATTTCTTGTTTATTTCATATAAATGAAAGTTTCAATCAGATGATAAATAATAATATAATAAATCAATTGGATGCTAAATGACGAATGATAAGCAATGATAAATAATTTAGGTATTTTCTCGCATGCTAATTGCTCTATGGAAGAACTTGATCATGGTGTTCTAGTAGTAGGTTATGGAAGTGAAAAAATATCAGGAATGAATAACACCATAAAACATCTTGATTATTGGATAATTAAAAACAGGTATGAAATTTTTTTAGATCATTTATTTGTTTCAACTGGGAAAAGAAATTCGAATGATTGCAATTCGATATAAAAATTTCATCAATAAGTTATATTATTGAGATTATTACTAATCACTAATTAATAATTCGTAATTTTAGCTGGGGTGATGATTGGGGTGAAAATGGATATTTCCGATTAGTACGAAATAAAAATAATATGTGTGGAATAGCAAGTGCAGCAAGTTATCCGCTAGTATCAAAAAAAATGATAAAGACATGGATGAATCAAGTGAAAATAAAATAAAATGGTATCGATTAATATAATTCTGTCCATAGAAAAGAAAAAGAATTATTACCTCAATATTTCAATATAATTAACATTTATTAGTATTAAATTTTCGAATTTTAATTAGCATTTGTTTTTCATATTAAAATTTCGCATTGCATTAGTTTAAATCCAATATGGCTTTATTCTATTACATAATGGTAATTAAATTTCATATTATGAAATAGGAAATACAAATAGTTAAAATGTTATATTATTTTTCCACACATGCAAATATTTCGCTAATTCCTTTGACTGTTTTTTTCATTTATAAAAATAAATATTTTTAATTCATTTTTTTGAATATCAAAAAAAATACAATCGATTAATGATATTGTGGTTTTTTTAATTGAAATTTATGTTATTTACATTTTGTAATAGTCAGATAATATTAGTAATTACTAAATAAACTAATTTGAAATTTAAAAACAATTGTTAATTTTATTTCAAATAGTCAAAAGAAGTAATCGTTAGAAATAATTCAAAACTGAATTAGTATTCAAGATGAAATGCGACCGATTCGAAATTTGAATTAAAATATTTTTATCGAAAGATCTGAAAAATTTATAAGATATGATATATAGTATAGGAATAATGTTTTTTAAAAAAATCTTTGCAATCTCATCTTTCAATCTCATAGTTAAAATATTGAAACTTAATATAATTTTTGAAATGTCAAAAAAGCCAAAACTTGTGCGCATTATTTGAGATGTTAAAACTTATATATTATCTCAAATATCATAATAATCATGGTTTATTATCATTAATAAATGATAAATTTTGTATAGTGAAAGGTTCCTTCTTAGAGAAGATTTGGAAATTGTTGGTAAAAACTTTGTTAAAGTCATGACAACGAGGATACACAAAATTGTAGAATATCGATGAACAGTTGAAATACATCGAGTGGGTAAATATTTTACGGTTTCAAGGAAGTTATCTGACGTTTGTTGATATTGGAAATTGATAGTTGAGTTGGAATTCCACGCTCGTTGTCGGAATAACAGAAATATTTTATGATATAAGCATATCGAGATAACTAAGATATTTTATGTTATAAATATTTCGCAAATAAAAAGTAATCTGTAATATAAAACTGCCTTCATTTATGTTTCTCTTAAAAAAGTAATAAATCATCTAATTGTTGATTTGCAATCATATAAATTATCTTGAACACTTTGATCATCGATAATCTTGTCAGTTCAAACCTTTGGCAATATTAGCTGTAACATGGTATAAAATTCAGGAAAATTGTAGGTATTTATCAACTAAAAGTATTATTCTGGTTTTTGAGATCATAAATGTTGCAAACATCTTCACTATAAAAAGAACTCCTTTATTATCGAGCCAATCTTTTTACTTTATTTCTTTCCATTCTACTAATCGCTACGTCGCGACCCTCAGTACTAATTTTAAAATTATCATAACACTACTGTTAGCATATTGCGCGTTAGTTAATAAACATTATCGCAGCGTGCATCGTATCGCACTAAAGAATACCAATAATAGTCGCAAAGCGTTTCTTTACGCTATCGTGTTACCATATTAAAGTTTCCCATCTTTCAAAAAAGGAGAAAATCTTCTTTCTTAAAAAATTACTGATGGATCTCAACATTCATAGTTAACGATTAGAGCAAAGTAAAAAAAGAAAAAAATTGCAAAGGAGAAAGGGAATAGAATCTTTTTACCAAATAATATCTCTTTTATAATGGGAGTTACTTTATAACATATCAAATATTGCACAAAATTGTTTGTCATATGGAAGAACTTTATAATATTCCAGACATTACACATAGGCTAAGTCATCAGATTGTGTCGAAATGACCGAAATATTTTATAATATAATTATATTGAGATATTCAAATATTTTTATATCCTATGAATACTTCGAAAACATCAAGGAATATGATATCAAATTCTAAAAAATAGTAAACATTTTTTACACTAAAATTTTATTTTTATCGAGATCATAAATGTTGCTAAAAGACTGTAAACAACTTCAGTATAAAAGGAACATGTCGTGAAATAATTTTTCTCCTTATGAAAAAATAGAAGTTATGGACAAAGTTACAAACTTTATTCGCCTAGTAGAAAAAATTTGTGCGAAGTCGTAGAATATTGAATTGAAACATCGTGTCATTTCAGAAGCAAAGCAATAACTCTGTGAAAAACGGTTTTTTTACAATAATATTCTTTTTATAATGGAAGTTATTTTACAACACATCAATGATTTCATATGTTTGTTATCATGCGGCAAGGTTTTTGCAATATCCCAGATACTGCAGTATCTGGAATGCACATGAGCTAATTATTAGATCGGAAACAGCTATTAAAAAATTAGTTGACAGTAATTTATCACTGACGTTAAGCAGTAATTACAAAGAGAGATAAGAGAACAAAGGAATTTACCATTAACTTTATTTTCAATTATTGATGTTAGTAATGATCTTGAGAACAGAATTTATTCTAAAAATTTATTTCGTTTTTTCTGGCATAAAAAAAAAATTTACTCATTAAAGAAACTTTCTTCACATCGTCTATTTCTCCATTCACTCCATTTTCTCTACCTTGATTCTTCGTGAGCAGTTTCGTCAACGATATGTTGATTTTGATTTACTTCAATTGTATTGTATTATTATACTCATCGAATTGTCTACATCCTCTCGATAAATCGCAATGAAATAAACCATTTATTTTCTTGATGCAATCAACAATTAAACCTGACAATCCCCATCGCTATAATGAATAGCGATAACTCAAATCAACGAATTTCGCAACAGACTGGAATCATTTATTAGCGAATTAATTTTTGGTATTTTACTTTTGAAGATAAAGTTCGATAATAGGAGACAAAGAGAGAATAAGACAAATGTTTCATTACATTAAGTATAATATCTAGTCGTTTAGAAAATATTCTAAAATATAAACTTTGGTTATTTAAACATATCTATGCTAAAATTACTTCGATTTTTTGTGTGGCATAAGTTAATTGTCAGAAGTGTCGCAATGATCAAAGCATGTGCACTATCCATCTCTTATCCATTCTTCTGATTACTAAATCCTTTCCTTTTGTGTAATCAACTGTTTAAATCATTGCTCACTACAAGGATCAAGGATCATTTATGTAAAAAGGAGCTTTTCATGATTATCAGATGATGAATCTTTGAACAGTATTCCTACTCAATGTTTCAATCTGTGGCTAATCATTTAATTTGTTATTCAGTTTTTTTTTTTTTTTTCTCAGTTAATCAGCTCAATAATCAATCAACTCATTCGTTAACCAATACTGTCCAATTCAATCTAACGAGAGAGTTGGATTGAACTGGAAGACATTGGTTGTTTTTTGTATTGAATATTTTATAAATCTATAAAGCTTAACAAATCTGTAAATTTTAATGGTCTTTTTATTTACAAAAGATGTCAAACACTAAATTTTTAGTGAAACCAATCGTACAGTTATAAATTTAATTGAAAAAGCTCATCGCATGATATCTATTGTCAAAATAACCGAAATATTTTATGGTCTAAATATATCAAGATAATAAAGATTTTGTTATTATGTAAATAAATATTTCGCTAGAAACAAGTAATTTCATAATATAAAGTATTGTCATCCATTTCCAAAACTAAAAAATTTCAAGTATAATATAACTATGGGAATTGCCTTAAATTGTATAAACAACTTAACTACCAGTCATCTAAGCATATGAAGTGGTAGTATGACAAATATTTTTTCTTTCTAAATATTTATCTAAATGTTTTTTTCCGATTAATTGATTTGTAATATTTCCAAAGTCTTCTGCATTAAGCTATTAGAAACTTGTAAATACTTGCCATCTAATATTCATAAGATGTTGATATTTTAAACATCATCATCATAAAAAAAGTTATCCATTGGGAGAAGAGTAACTCGACAAGCAGTATGCTTCAGGTCAATTCTATCATTCTTTACCAAAAATATTTTATTCTGCTGTTAACAACGAAGAAGAACTGATCTTCCGATGATGCTGATAGCAACTTTCATTAATCTATACAATTCTGATAAGCCTTCATCAAAGAATAAAACTTTTCAAACAATTATTCACTGTAGCATCTATTTACAAAGAAAAAACTATCACAATGTCTATCAAAACGTTTGTTTTAACAAGTTTTAACATATTAAATTTGTTCTTAATGTCACTTTTTAAATGTAGAGTATGAATAATATTATGTTTGAACTTTGATAATGTATAGTGTAAAAATGAAATAATTGAAGGAGATAGTTGCAAACTTATTGAAAGCGCGAGCAAATAGCTTGAGATGAAAAAAAAGCTTTGTTTATTGGTGCTATTTCGTGCATGGTTTTTGCATAAAAAAATTAATCAGGATGTTAGCTGTGAAATGAAATCATAATTATTGAGCTGGACAAGATATAATTATCAGTTACCTAGACCAGTTTTATGATTTGATAAAATAACAGTAAATACTTTTCAATAAAAAATACAAGTCTTTTGTATTACTTACACATTATCCACTAATGTTGTTATTGTATATGTTCTTTAGAGGAAGAAGGGAAGTTATGAAATTTTTAATCATTCATAAAATTTCAAATTTTTCGTAATAGTTTTTAGTAATTTCATATATTTAATATTTACTATAGAAATTAGTTTAGTATAAAAAATAATAAAAAAAGTGTGGATTTTTTACTATAGAAAATTAAATTATTACTTTGTATTCTTTTACAGATTCGTTCATTATCGGAAAAAAAGCTAGGAGAGTTTTATAGAATAGATGTTGCGAAGAGAATTATTTGTATTTGGGGATTCTGAAGGTCTCAGCGTAAGTTTGACTGAACAGGAAGATCGATCGCTTATTTGAGTCGATGTTTGTTGGTTTGATGCGACACAGCGAATTTTGTATTATTAATCTTTATCGTGGTGATACAAGTTGAACAACAAAAATTGTATTGTTGAGTAAAGCAAGTAAAGGAAGGAAAGCCAGTCAAGCAAAAAAAAGAAGTCGGTGGGAGTAGTTGTCTCAATCCTTTTTGTAACAGTCGATCCCCGACTGATACAATAGGGTTTATAAGTATTAGGAAGTGGGAGTGGCCTTCATTAAGCATAAAAAGGGTTGTCAATTAACATATAGAAAGAAAGCTAGTTACGGTACAAGCATTAGTATAAGCATATAACAATAGATGATTGACAGCCGTCGATAAAGATGCGTATCTGGACAAAGATGTGAATTTAGCTAACCATGGAAGAATGGGAAATAAATTTGAGGAATGAAGAATTAGTTGAATGATTTATGGTGAGAAAATTGTTTAGTTATTCGTTTGGTATTGAGTTATTTGGAGTCTCACGAAATTGAAATTCGCGACAATAGTTTCATTCAAAAAACTATCTGTATTTCGAAATCTTATCCAATTTAATATATAGGTAAATTTCTTCAGCTCAAATTCCATAATGCTTTTAAGCACCTGTTAACCTATTCTTCTAAATTTAGTGAATTAATTTACATACAAATTCTTATACTCTAAATCTAATTTGCATTTAATTTCGATGATTTTCAACGATTAAAATGTAACATGTAAATTAGCTTTTGTTTATATAGCTATTTTCCGATGAAAAGAAGTGCATGATATCCTACGTTTCTATCATGATGCCTATCCTTTTCATCTTTATATTTGGTTTTGTATCATGATGTAGTATGCGTTCACATCTTTGTATTCAGTTAAATAGTATTAGGGCATCTGCCCAGGAACTAATTCATTCTTCTAAACCGATTATAAAAAAAATCACCCCACTAAGTCCGTTCTATTTAGTGCTGGACTGGAATTTTCTATTCTCGTCCAACTTTATTTTCTATATTATTCAAATAAATAAATATTGGAATTTTTGCCTACATAATCTTATTGCATCCAAGCGAAACCTCTTTTAGATATTTAAAGAAAAAATTAAAACTACATTCTCTTAAAACGAAAGAAAAACTTCTCTCCAAAGAAGATCAATCTTCACTTCCGTGTGTGTGTCTGGATTAAAACTCTCCTCAATCAGGTTTAAAAAATTCGCAACATAACTTTCCTATCGGAGTAAACCGAAATATTTTTGCCGAAATAATCAAAATATTTCTATATTATTGAAGTGAAATCGTTTTTATCGTTGCTTGAGTCTTTGTTATGGATATGATTAGTGGGTTTGTATCACTTGCGACAGGGTTTTTCTTGAGTTGTTGATTGTAATGAGTCATCGTTTGATCTGTGCTCAAATTTGGATAATTAAACAGACTCTTTATTTGACACGAATACGAATACGATCAGCGAAATCCATTATTAACGAAAAATGTAATGAATGAAAGGTGAAGAGCAATTGAACGAGATAATGATCCAAAAGGGAAATGAAGAAGCAAACTCTCTTGCTAAAATGTCTTATATATATGCTCTCATCATTGGGCGGTACAGCAAATCATTGAAACCAGTTATTGAGCAAAGATTAAGTATTCAATATATGACTTGACGTAACAAGAAACTCTGGATATAGCATAGATAGAGATAGGCGATGATAATTTTACAGCTCCTTTGAAGATGGTTAATACGGAGGGAATTATTTGATTTTTAGTCTTTCTATGGATAATGAATTGACAGATGTGAAAAATGATTGTCAAAAAATTTTCGGAGCAATAAAGACAAAAGGCAACTAATCATATAAGTGGCTGCTGCTTGCAACCGAATTACAATTCTTATATGCAAGATCACACTTAATTGTTAATTTATTAAAAAGATATTCTTTATCTTAACATTTTACCATTATAAGCAAAATTTGGTTTCCCGAACAATATCTCAGAATAATTGAAGTAAATTCATATGTAGAAATTTTTAGTATGAAGGATATTTTATCTAGAATATTTTTCAGGCAAATAGTTTTATTACACAAGAACAATAAAATAAATGTTTTTGCTTTAAGGATAAATCGTTTATCTAATTCTCATTTTCCGCTCTGATAAGCAAGCTTATATTTAATAGTTAAAATGTTATCAACTAATTGTCACTATTTAATCAGCTAGAGTCATCCACATGTAAACAAAAAAAAAAACTCTCATCGATCCAGTCAAATCATTCGATTATGATAATTCGTTCAGCTCAGTGCTATCATTTATAATCTTCCCTACTAAAATACATTCTCAATCAATTCCCACCAAGTTTCTCCCATAACAATAACAACAACACAAAACAATCTAATGATCGACTTTATCTGTGATATTCTATGATAATTGTCTTATAACATATAAGAAGAATAAATCCTCCTTCAATCGATAAAATCTTTATACAATTACTTGTATATGCCAATTGTCTGAAACTTCCATAAAGCTATCTAAGTTATGCGGTTTTTTTTATTTCTTGTTTTAAAATAATTAATTGAAAAATTTTTGCTATAAAAAAAGTTAGAAAAAAAAATTCGTAATATTGAATGTTTTTTTTCTCTTGAAGGGAAATAATCTCGTTATTATTATTTGGAGATTAAACTGGGTTATCAAATAAGTAATATATCATAGAAAACGGTTGCATTTCGCTTTCTGTTTTTTTAATTGTTGGGAGCACGTAAATTTGTTGCAAATATTTATCGAACGTTTTCAAATCCAGTTATCAAGATAAAGTTTATGATATGCAAATTAAGATGTTTGTTTCTCTGCAATTTTCTATCGAATTGAATAAGATATTTTGACTGAATTTTGTTGTTTATTATGCTGAAATCCAGTCAGTGTCGAAATAATTGAAATCCATCCGATATATTTTATACATAGATGTATTAAAATATTCAAATATTTTTATATTCCATACTTCGGAAATATCAAGTGATATGATATTGAACTTTGGAAAGTTATAAATGTTTGCCAATATTGGCTGTAATAAGTATCAGATCGTGGAAAGTTATAAAAACTTGCCAGTTGGTTTTCATTAACACTAATTTTGTAATACAGTATTAAATATTTTCCACTAATAATTTCATTTTTAATCTTCGAGATCATAAATGTTACTGAAAGATTCTAAACAAACTTCATTGTAAAAGGAGCTGATATCCATTAAAGGAATCACTCCTCACATTATTCGTGTCTGCTTGCACTCCATTTTCGTTACTTTAATTCCAAAGACATCTTAATTTTGATTTTACTTCAACTGTGTTAACGATAAATCTTTATCGTACTACGTGGTTTTCGGAATAACCGAATTTCATAACTCATTATCCAACATAAATGAATGTTACGATGTTTGATGTAAGCAATGATTTATCTAACTCTCATCTTTGTTACTTATTACCAATCCTATCTTCAATAATAAAATACCGTAAACTAATTCACATATAAACATTTCTGATATTGTAATACAGTCTAATTTTTAAAAGATACTTTCCATCTTTTCCATCAAACACTAATCTAATACAGTATGGGAATGTCTGTAAGCAAAGCATATTCACCAATAAGGCTGAGAATATTTTTAAAAAATATCTTCATTTGTAAAAGAATCTTATTCATTTCAGTTTTTATTCCTAAAATTAACAACTTCCTGAGCACTTAATTCTTCCACTATCAGATACCTTTTTATTTTTTGATTACAATTTCGATTCTGCTCGTAGTATTTCGTTTTTATATTGTCTTGAAACCTCACTGTCTTGAAATGAACAATTCGTTATTATATTGAATGTGATATTAAGTCAATAAACATTATCGTGATACGCCTCGTATTGTTATAATAGTCTTCATTAAGCACTTCATTATGCCATGGAAAAGTTTCTGATACAAAAAAAAAATTTAAATCGCAAGGGTAATATACAACTTTAAAATTAACATGACGCGTTTTGTCCGAAAAATTCTAATTATCGTTTCAAGACAATAAGCCATCTATTTTCATAAATAGAATTTCGAATTTTTTTAAAAAACTAAGTGTTTGGTATATTATTAGCAATATAGCGAAAAATTTTTTTGGATTTTGATCGTTGTTGATTGGTTGTTGCAAACATTAATTGTTGAAAAAGTTTTATTCTTTACCGATGGGTTACAGTTGTTATCAATATATCATTGAGAAGTTGGAATAGTAGGAGATCATCTTATGGAGAATGGATAGTACATATTGCTTGTTGAATTACCGAATCCAGTTCTCGATTAGCAGTCGGCTCCTTATATGATCACTACTCTCATATTATGAATATGTTTTCAATATGATTTTATGATCTTAAGAGTCAAAAATCTGATTGTAACTTTGGAAGACGTTTACAGTTTGTCAAAAATAAGTAAATATTAAGATTCATTTAATATCTCAGTTAACCACAAGATTGATAGCCAAGAGATCTTTTGCGAGATTTTTAGATGATTCATATGATCATAAAATTAAGATTTAATCATCATATTTATATTATTCCCATAAATCACATGGTTTAAGATAAGAATTTAAACGAATGATTTACATGTTTAGTAATATTTCAAGATTTGTGGGTCAAAATGTATTATTGATGTACTTGTTTTGAAATTTCTTGGAAATTTTGTATTAGAATTTAAGACAAATTTGGGAGAATATAGCGAATGATATTCTATTCGATCTTCGTGGGAATGGCTATCATTTTCTTTTGATTTAAAATTTCATAATATTATGATCAAGATTTAGATCGAATAAAATTTAAGTTCAGTTTAATGGCATTAACTATAATTAGTAGTATAAGAAATACCAATAGTGATCAATTTTAATGCATAGATTCTGTAAATTCTTTTCTTCTGTAATTTACCAAATTTATTTCCAGTTGCTTGTTGATTTCATTTCTTTTGACTTTCTTTCCAATTATTATATTTGGTTATCTTTATTACGAATAATATTGCTAATATTGAGTGGTCTTTCTGATGATAGGTATATCATGCTGTAATTCCTTGTATTATCGATTTAATTGACGATTTCTTGAGTACTAACTTCCCTGCGCTACGAGATCGCTTTTTTATAGTAATCTAAGAGAAAGGATCCCTTTTTGGAGGATGTCCCAATACTATTAACTGAATATAAAGATGAATGTAAATGATTTGTTAGATAAAATTATTTTATAAATAATCTCGATTTTTTCTGGAGGATGTGAATTAGTTTTTTCCTTCAGACTGATAGGAAGCAGTAAAGTCAATTTATATATAATTTTATATAACTGATTATTCGAATGAGAGCCCATTGAAACTCAATTTCAACTGCAATTTTATGTTGGATGCACTTCACATTTTGTGTCTGAATAACTAAAATATTTTATGATATAAATATATCGAGATAACCAAAATATTTTTGTATTATCTGAGTATTTCGGGAATAACAACTGATTTCTGGTATAAATCGCTTAATTATAATATAAAATTTCCAAAATAATCGTTACTAAAATCTTATTCTAATCATTTGAAATTCTGATTCTAAACAAATCAAATTATGTTTTGCATGATTCATCATTTATCAAGAACGAATGCTATAATGCCTAATTTATGAATCATTCATCTATCCTCATTCTTGTCTTCTATTACAAGCTTATCTTCAATAACAGGATACCGTGAACTCACATGCAAACATCTTCGGCATTATAACAAAGCCTATATGCAATGTTTAAAATATTTTTCCATCAGATAGCTGTGCTTATACAACGATAGGAGATAAGCTTGTAATAGAAGTGTAATAGTTCTTAAACATCCTGCATTATAAAATAGTTCGATATTCGTTTTAGATATCATTTTTGCTACCTTTGATTCTACATGAGCAATTCGTTGAGCAATATTTTGCTCTTTCATTTTATGTCAATTGATTTAATTTATTATATTTTGCAGAGTAGTAGATGCCAGCAAAATTATCGTGATTCATTTCATTTGAATTACTCATCTATAGTCTCCACTCTTTCACAGAAAGAAACAATTTTTTATCATTCAAATAGTAAATTATATTAACAGTATTATGAATCATTTAACAAAATTCGTATTTTTTACAATCATTTTCTCACGCTTTATCTTTTATTGTTATCTAATCTTATTCATATCCTTTCTTTTAAATCAAAGGGAATAAATTCCTACGCTATCTTCCTATAAGGAAAAATTCCCACGCTAATATTTCAATCTCCGTTTGTTACAATTCATATACTGTAATTGAATTTCTATGGTTTAACACTTGTTAAATTTTAAATGTAAGCCACGCCCATATTTAGTATATGTTTTGAATGTATAAAACATATATACTCGTGATTAAAATACAAAAATTCATTATAATAAAAATTTCTCTCCCTTCAATCGAGTGGACAACATACGTGGGACTCTAATCGATTTCTGCTAAACTTACTAAATATAATTCTCCGAGCCCTTTTTCTTCACAAGTGTCCATTATAGATCAATAAAGGAAATTTTCACATCTTACTTCAAGCTTAATATTTCTCTCAGTGTATTGCTTACTTATTTCTACTGAATAGATTTAGTCAACTTCATTGATTATAGCTTAAAAATTTCGAATGACCAAATATCTATAATCTTGATTGGAAATAGTGTCAAGCATTATTGAGGTATCGGAAAACCGGAGAAAATTCTGTGATCCGTAATTGACATTCAGCTTTAAGAAGTTGCTTTTCATAGTCTTTAGTTGATGTTAAATTTAATTTCTGTCATATATGCATTGCCAGAATATTATTGATTCTCATCATTTTTTGCCACCATTATATGAATTTCGCTTCTTAAATATATAAACCATTTCGCCTTTTTTCTACATGACATGATACACCATTGATTTATTCCACATATGTCTGGATGGATTTATTTCGTTGCTTCATGTGTCTTCTATGATTACTCTTTGATCATATCTTGCAACACGAAGGGCATATAGATAGTGTGTTATTATTCAAAGGATTTTTTTGGATATTGTTGAATAAGATTCTAGTGATAAGTGGTCGGACTACAGTTGAGTTCTCACAACTTAGGTAGGAACGAAATCTTTCCATCCTCACTTAAGAAGCGATTTGAAAAACCCTAAACAATATGTTTTCCAAGTAGTGGAGTAATTTCTTCCTGTTCAACTTCTGACGCAGTAAACCTTTCCAAATATAATTCTTTATGAAATATCGGTTTGCTTTCCCACAGCAATAAAAAAAAGTGCTTTTTGTTTTTCACGACAATTGATGCTAATGATTCTCGATCTTTTTCATTTAATTTCACTTTTTTCACCAGAATATTTCCAAACTTCTCAGGATTTTGTGACTTTTTCCAGCTGATTGAATAATTCCTTCTTTTCATCCATGTAATATTGAACTGGAACTTTCGGTTTAGTTATATCACATTCTTGTTCAGAATCTAGCTATTTCACCTTGATCAGAATTATTTTCTTTCCACAAAGCATTGGATATAAGTTTTCAACTCGATGATTCATTTTCTTATTCTAGAACCAGCTGTCTATCCTTTTGTTGAAGAACGTCGCAGTTTGGTTTTTTCTTTTTACACTTTCATATTGATTACTGAATTGACTAAAATTGTTTAAATGCCATTCTTATGTTTGATATAACACAGTCCAATTGTGAGAATTTTTGCAATAAAAGTATAACATTTCTTTCTTTGCGATTATTTGTCGCAAGAAGACAGTCGACGCATGTATTATATATATATATGTGCCATTATTTTTATTTTATGAGATGAAATAAATTTGGCATTCATTATTCCGGTGATCCTTATTAAGGAATGCATAGGATCTTCGGGTCGGGGATATTTTACTGCGATGTGATACAAACGAATCTTTGTATGAAGTTTTGTTTGAGGAAAGGATTTATTTCCTCTCTCCGTTATAAAATAAATCCAGATGATATTACGCTTAAAGTTAATAGTTGTAGCAAAGATGGCATTGGATGTAGGGAAATGTATGTATTAAACTGGGGAGTATTGATTGATATCATCTGAAGTGAATTGAATGACCGCTGCTGGTATCGATTAGTCGAGTAACAACTACAGATTGTGGTGATCCTTGATCTTTCTAGTACGCAATTGCTTACAACGTATTAATTAATTATATGAACAAAGCTTTGATAGTTGCAAAATTCCGGATAATTAGCATAAATTTCACGGTTTTATAATCTACGTAAACATCGACAGTTAGCATAACTTCCAACAATTTAATAATGCATATCTTTTCCAGATCGTTAGCATAATTATTAATTGGCGACGAAATGTTATTATATTACAGATACTGTCGTAAAAGTTTTGATGTCTGCCAGATATATATTGCTGTCGAGCTCAAACCTCAAACTTGGGTAATTAAACCTTTATGACGATAAATTCAATAACATATCAATAAACACAGCGATTATAAGATCAGTAATATAAATCCAATGAGTTCAATAAAACAATTTAATGATGATAACATAATTTAAAAAAAAGGATTAAGTAGTGTCTGTTGTAGAATGCCTAAGGAGAAACCCAAAAAAATAAAAACTATATAATAATCCCTTTGGTGTTGGGTTTATATATGTTAGGGAATGGGAGTGGTTTACATGAAGCATTCAAGTACCGGAAACACAACGGAAATGGTACAATATTATAATAGGATTGAGTAGGAAGATTGACATGGGAGCAAAAAAATGCAAATTTGTTAGATAAGATAACAATAAAAAACGTGTGAAAAACAGTCTCAAGGAATGTAGTATGTCGGAGATGATTGAAGGTTCATTAGCATTTTAGCATTAATACAATGCGAATGAGAAATTTATCTCACTATCTATTTGTTTGATGTTTCGTTTTCACGACAGATACTTTGATTATCACAATATACAGCATATAAAATTTTCAAATTATTTAACATTTCTTTCCTTATCACTTTAGGTTGTTTTTTTGTTTGAATTTAACTTTAGGACTATTGGATTTGAGTTGTCTTATTGCGGCTAAGAGTCCTGGATTGATATCCGTTAATTCTTTATCCCTAGTAAAAAGTTCGACTGCTAATCACATTTTCATATCCTTGAAATAGTTCTACCAAAAACTGTCACAGATTCATTGACCATGGGTTCTTGCTGTGCTTTTATTTGACAGACTCTACCACTGTATCCAGAATTCACGCTGACAGTCTGCTTTCTATTACTTTCTTGATACCAAGATGCTCTAGATTCTCGCATATCATTCTAGTCGCGGAATTCTTTTAATCACTTCAACGACTACTTTCCATTCCTATTATTTCTTTTAATAAAATAACTTGTTGCATAGTGGATTTTTAATAGTAACGGACTTTTATATCTTTCAATTAATACCTTTCTTATTAATCCTGTTGCGGAAGTTTTCTTTTTTATGAAGGAGTGGAGATTTCAGCGCTTAATGAAGAGCTTTAGAATATTTCGGTAGCAACACTTCACGATAATTTTTATTGCGTCTACTGCTTTGCTCACGCGATATCTGGTGAATCAGTTATGAAAAATTATGCAAGGAAATACTTCGACTATTTGAACATATTTATGCTAAAATTATTTTGATTTTTCCTACAGATATATATGTATAAACAACTTCAGATTTTTCAAAAATTAAGCAAATTCATATGTATTTTATAAATACCATTTGTTGATAAAACTGAATCGGTATCAGTGTCTGCAATCGGTATCAATGTCAGGAACATTTAACGCAAAATTTTATGATATAAATATAATCAAATTATATCAAAATGTTTGGCATAGCATAAATTTGTAATATTTATCAGATAAATGAATTATTTATCAAAATCGTAGTACAAAGAGCCTTTGTTCCTGCATCTTTCTATCTGCTAATAAAATTTGTGTGCATTGTTTAAGATGTTTGAAATCAATGTTAATCGTTTGAAGTGTTAGCAGAGATTAAAGCTTATTATGTGTATTGTCTGAAGTATTGTATCTATTATCATATTCTTTGTTCTAGTAACTAAATCAATTAATATTGCAAGTTATTGCCCACTCTCAATACCAAATATCATTCACATGAAAAGGAAGCTTCTCGGATTATTTGAGCAATAGTATAGCAATCGGGATCAGTGTCAGGAATATTTAACGTAAAATTCATTAGCGAGAATGCTTCGAAGAGGAGGGACAACATGATCGACAGTTCATTCAAGATCTACAATTCAAGTGGATTATCAGTTGCATAGAAACAGCAGCACCAACAATAAGGGGTGAAACGAGAATGACGGCCGCAAAATGAAAATACAGTGTGATGAACTCCAAGCAATTGTTGGTATCCTTTATCACTTGGTGCGTATCCTTTAGTTAGTTCCTGTTAAGTGCGATTTGTCTATAATACCGCAAAGGATCAATAAAGTTACAAGCATCAAGAAGATTCAGTCCATTTCATTTAATTCACCAAATTATTAACGTATTTTCCCGCTGGTATATTTTGCTATTTATCTATTTCAAATTCTCATTCTTTTCACGTGTTTATTATTTAACAGGCGCAAATTATCAATATAAAAGTGATAAGAGCTATTGTTACTAATCATTGGAATATTATTACATATCATGTATTACGTTATATCAGTAGAAATCAATTACTTCGGTAATGACTGAGTCGATTATTTTATCGATTATTTCTTTATTTATTCAGATTTTTAGAAACATCTGGAATTATATATATACTTTCATAAAATGGAATATATTTTATACTAAGTCGGATAGAATTTTTTCCTTTTTGCTGTCCATTTTCTACTTTATTATATCAATGCGGTTTCTTTTTGGACACTAAAATTGTAGTTTCAATTCGAAGCAGTTACTGTGGAAATTTCTGACAATTGGCTGTATAAGCAGTCGCGGTAAAGATTTTATTGACTTGCGGAAAACATCTTCTTATATGTTGTAAGATGATTATCATAGAATATCACAGATAAAGTCGATCATTAAATTGTTTTGTGTTGTTGTTATTGTTATGGGAGAAACTTGGTGGGAATTGATTGAGAATGTATTTTGGTAGGGAAGATTATAAATGATAGCACTGAGCTGAACGAATTATCATAATCGAATGATTTGAATGGATCGATGAGAGTTTTTTTTTTTTTTTTTGTTTACATGTGGATGACTCTAGCTGATTAAGTAGTGACAATTAGTTGATAACATTTTAACTATTAAATATAAGCTTGCTTATCAGAGCGAAATGCCACCATCGAGAGAATCCATATAGGTAACTTATTAACAAAAAGTAATAGATTCAGGCTTAGTAAAATATTTTATCGCTTATTTAAAAAGCAAAGATAGTGAGAAGTTCAGGAGTATTATTTAAATGCAAAATTACCAAAGATGCTGAGAAACCCTTACAGCATCTTACAGCTCTCTGAACTCATTAAGAGTCCTTATCCTATTAACATGAACAAGAAGTGGCACACTTAAAAAGTTTCCTTTTTGCTTCACATGACATTTATATTCGTATAATATAAGCAATCGTTCAGCTGTAGAAAAACAATAAATAGCCTAGAAGCAGGATGTGGGTGGAAAAGCGGTGATAATATGAATGAATGCGTGAGAGTTGAATTATAGGCTTGACGTTTTTCATTGCTCAATTCGCGATATACTATTTATTGCATGTGCATAATAGTTCATCTAATGCATCATCCTATGTCGTTTACATTTGCGAAAATGGACGCAAATACACATATAGACATTACTTACATAAATATGTATTATAAGCATACACGCAATACACAAGACATACGTAGACATGTATATACAATACATGAAGATATACATACAGTATACATACACAAATGCACATATATACAGATATACAATACATACATATGTGCATGTAGACACATATAAACACATACATATGTAATGTAGTAGTAGACAGGACACCTTGCCGATTATTAATAATCTAGTTTTAAGATACTTTTTTTGTTGGAACATATTTAGAGGAATAAATATGACGGATATTTTAGGTAGTAGATTAAGGACTTGATTTTATCTGTACTGTATAGCGCTTAGATAAAGTATGAATGTAGGATTTAATTTCTTGCTTGTCTTTTGTCTTTTAATTTTCCTTTAGTCTTATGAAATTTGATTTTTTTCATTTTGTTAACTGTCTAACTCATTTGATCATATCCTTTATTGGGATCCTTTGTTCGCGAAAAAGTGCTTATTTTAAAATTGATTAACTAATTATTTACTTTTTTTCGAACATTGTTTATTATCTTTGAGCGTTATCTGTTGTTTTTGGACATTATTTTTATTTCTGATTTTTATTTACTGATTTCAGAAGTCTATTATTGGTAGGACGAGAAGTGTTAATGATCGGAATGATGATAAACGAATTTAGCACTCCTGTTCAGAAAGTACTTTTTTAATTCTAATGATTTTTTTCTTTTTTTGCTATCTATATTTTAATTTAATGATATGCATATCAATATTTCATCAAACCTTTTTGAATATGATATTTATATTGACAAATTTTGTATCATATCTTACCCACAGTGCCAATATTCGTGCATATATTAACGAAATTAATAACGGAGTGTGAGATATGCGTAATTAATTAACGAAATATGTGTAATTATTTTTCATTTTTAGGATATTAATATTTTCGATTTATAAAAAGTTGATAAGCTTTTACTAGAAACATCCATAGTTAAGTTTTTAATTCACAGAAATTTTATTTTGCTTTTTTGTATTGAAGAAGTAAAATAACATTGATTATTATCAGCTACAAGAGTATGATAATTGGAAATTAACTGCACATAAGAAATTGAAGTGGAAATTTTTCCTAAGATGTTTTCCTATTTCGCATGCGTAATTGTTATTTAGTGAGCAAAAAAGAATGATGAGATTTTTATTTTGACTATATCCATGATGTGGAATTGCATCCAATTCAATTTTTTTTTTGACGGATCACTGCAAACAGTTCATTGTTTTTTTATATTTCTTCCCTATTTGATCACATAATTTAAATAAGGAAAGAAGTATTATTAAGATAAGAGTTTTCTTTTTTAAACGGATATTTCAGATTATAATGTAAGCATTGCCGGGAATTTCAGGTTTCCAATAATGTGTATGAGACAAATGAACTAGGTAGTATTCCAACGTTTAACGATGATGACTGGGAAGCTATTTTTGGCACTGAAGACGAAATAGACGATGCGAAAAAGCCAAATCAGAGTAGTGAACCAGACGCGGAGGGGCCAAAGCAAAAGGGTGAATTAGACAGTCTCATCGAGTTGATTTCTGCAGAGACCGGCGCTGAAGTGCCAGAAGTTTGTTCTCAGCAGTAAGCAATTTCATATAAACATAAGTTTTATTTCATTTGTATCGGATAATAACAAATGAAGATTATCGAAAGCTTACTGTAAATTCTTGTGTTTTTCAATCCTTGGACAAATTCTTTTCTAAACAAAGAAGAATTTTATATTTTGATAAATTGGATGAATTGAAATAGCATAATTGCATATATATGAACTGACAGGATTTTTTTACATTGTCTTACTATCACTATTTCAGGATTGCTTGTTCCTCAACGAACTCTGTCGTTCCCGATAATAATTCAGAAGTATCTTCATTAGCTCAAAAAAGACAAGATGCCGTATATCCAATGAAGCGAGCGCAAAGTACTTTGTCAAGCAGTCAGTTTTTTATTTGTATCGAATTGTAATTAAAAATCGAAGAATTAAAAATTAACGACGATACCTAATGGAGGATTACAGTAGTAACTTTTTGAAGCCGTATAAAAAAACGAAAAATGATGTGACCGGTTGTTCCAGTACTTCTCTTTTGAAGTCTTTATCAGTTAAGGAAATAGCCGTAAGGATTGGACTTTTCAAAATTTTCATTTTTTAACTACCATGTGGTTTATATTTTTTTTTTTTTAATTATGATATGATTGTTTGTCTTCTGATTATTTTAACGAGTATGTTAATTTAGTTTTCTAGCTTTCATGTTTTGTAATTATCATGGGAAAAATTGTGCATTCATTCATTACTTACTTCTTCTGTTAATGCAAAAACGATGAATTATGCTAAGTTTCCTCAAAAGATATTCGTCATACGATCAGTACGTTTAATCGATTCATTAATTAATTCTTAACGTTTTAGATGATTTCATTCATCTAGATAGTATTGTAGACGAATTAATAAGTTGATTATTTTGTAGTGGTTGTAATGGATTTGTGTATGAAACGTGAGCAGAAACTTCGCGTAGAGGGTAACATCGTAGAAGCGAATGCGTTAAGTACCGTTGGTTTCTCTATTATGAATTTAATGGCAAAAGTGATGGAGCTGCTGCAATCAAATGGTTTCTTTTCGGTTTGATCATTAAAAGATCTAGGTTTTTGATAGAAATTAAATCATTTTTGAAATTATGAAAACTCCGATTAACTTTTTATCGTAGCATACTGAATTTGTAATTCACATTGATGTTTAGAATGCATACATGTTGGAAGTTTGATATTGGAAGCAGTAAAAGCATTAATGGATAAGGGATCAGATGATTGGGGAAGTTTGATATTATGTGCAGAAAGTATTCATGCATTAGTCGAGGAAATACGATTAAAAAATGCAGGTTTAATCAGTATGGAACAACCGATAACGCAAAATAAGACGGAAAAGAAGATGAATAAAAAGCAGCATGCAACAGAGGTTATTTATCAAATTCCTACTACTTTGGCTATATGATTTGGAACAAAGGGAATTTATAAGACTCTTAAGCATTGCATTTATTCTAGAAGAAATTTTCCGAAAAAAATTGTCCCATAAAGTTTTATGGTATCAATAAAAAGCTTGGCTGAATGATTTATTATTTTGTGATTATCTATTTATCGTGCAAAATAATTGTTTTGGAATGCTTCATGGGCATCACTAATCTGGTCAAGATTTTGTGACTCTATATCTGTAGAATGAGTCTTGCAGTAGAAAACAATTTTCAGTGTCATATTATATTATAAAACTAATGGAAGAGAATTAAGCAATTATAAGGTAGCGTAATATTATTCTTTATTTAGTATTAATATTGCATTATTAAAATAATTTTGTTGTCCAGTGGTTTACAGTTTCTCTAATTTGTTCGACTATTCGCGTAATATTCAAACATTTTTATAGGAAGCGATTGTTAATATTATTGACAAAATTTGTCCATTTATTGTTTAGTTGGCGAAAGAGAGAAAAAAAAGGAAATGGGAAGCTGTATTTGCGAAGAAGCAACAGGAAGCTAACGAAAAGCGTAAATGTCGAGCGATGCAGCAAACTGAGTCGCAGACAATTCTTCAGTCTTCAGTAATTCATCAAGCAGAAAATTTTATGGAAACTTCAAATGTATTTTAGAAATTTCGTTGAAGATGATCATACTATATTTTTCTTTTCTTGGTTTCTGTAATATACTATTGTGCAGCTGTGAGTTTTCGCTTTAAGTAAACTCGGTAAATGCAATTATGCATTCCTATAAAAATTGTCATTTTTATTCATTTCTCGCACTACTAATAGTCTTTTGGTGATTGATTGTTTCCAGAGAGATGGAAATGCAGTATTAATGGCTGCAAATAAATTTAAGAATCGTCAGGAGAAACGACGAAGGCAAACAAGAAATAACTCTCAGATTAGTGAGAAGCCTAGCTCTGTACGTCATTCAAATGTTTCAGATACGAATCTTCAAGGTATTAGCAATTTTTAAATGTTTCTACAAAAGTTTATCTTTTCAATTGTCAGTCTTTTTTAATTCATTGCAAAAAATGATGGATTATACAAGAATTGGCAAGACTTCATTACCTTAATATTATTAGTGATAGGGTATTACTAATTTATTGTTTGGATTGTCCTTTGCAATAGATTTGAAACTGTTATTTTGAGTTTTTGAAAAATTCGTCTTTTTAAATAATTCAAATGTGATAGTAAGGTGCCACCCAGTTTTGGACGTTCGGGATATATCTTGGAGGATTTATGGACCAATGATCAAGCGATCCTGATAATGATAGTGTCTCAGCAAACTTCATCATTAAAATTACATATATTGATAATTAATATTTTAGTCATATCTAACTTGTCTGATGATAAGAGATTCACTGGCCCAATAAAAGCTGAAGCTTTAATGGAGGAATGCGAAGAATCTGATTCAAGCAATTCGACTACTTTACCAATATTTCCGGTTTGTTGCAAATATTTGATAAAGCTTTTATCATTTTTTAATTTTTTTTCTTTTTTTTTTTTAATCCATAAAATTCGACGATAAAGGCCCCTTTCAAATGATGATACAGATAGAATAATGAATTAGCAAAGTTCCATGAAATCTAGATATTGGCTATTATGATGAGGCGGAATAAATTACAGTTACTTAAGTGACTGATAGCTTACTTCATTTTTCGAGGCCCATAGGTTTCCAGATTGTCGGAAAGTTTCTTTTTGTTTTTATATTGAGGTTGAACATTCAGTCGAGAAAATTTTTGGTTCAACCAAATGAAACGAGTGAAACATATCAGTGAAGCCAGGGATTTTTAATCATTCATTACGAAATAGGAACATCGTTAAAGGTGCAACGAAATGCTAATCATTGCTGTTTACAACGATCAGGTTCCTTTCCATCATCTCTGACGGGGACGTCTATAAAGTATCAAATGTCGAGTCATGTACGGAATGATGTTGGTGGTTTTTATACTTATTAATTGCTTGTTTCTGACCATAAATTTATTGCAAGGTTTTTTTTTTATTTACTTTCTGCTTTCAGGTGTTATTTATATTCGATTTTTGAATATTTTAAAAAATTAAATCTCATCTCAGTTATAATTCACAAAAATTTCACCTCTAAAACGCTTACATTAAACAAATTTTTTATGGGTTATCTGAAAAATATTTTGTGACTTTTTTTGAGTTGGGTAACTTTCGAAAATAATTATATTTCAGTAAGTGTTTCTACTCGTCAGAAAATGGGATTTATTTTTGCACAGAAATCATGAATTCATATAACATTTCACTTATATCTAGGGGAAATTTTATGAAGTCATTGACTTATAGCAAAACGTTATTCATGATTTGAAACCTCATCTTTTATATAGCATTTTTGTTTCAGTATTTCAAAAACATAAGTATTTTGATATCATCTAAAAAGGCAGACTAGAATCTTTCAAATTCAGGGAATATGTTCTTGTCATCTAAAAGGAATCTTTTTTTCAGCTTCCTGTAATTCGGGAAGCTAACCATCCGAGACTCATCAATAGCATTCCGAGGCAGGCAGTGATTTCTTCTTGCTTGTCAACTTCTGTTGAAATCTTAGGTCAGTCCCAAAGATCTCAGTCAAATGTCAATTCAATAAGTACTGCGAAGTAAGTTTTATAGTAATCTTATTAAAATTTCGTAATTGCGCTTCACAAATATGCATTTTTGTATTTGGTACTTTTTTTTCAGATTCTGCTAACATTTTTTCCAGAAATTTTTCTTTTTAGGATGATGTATGGTACCATATCATATTTTTCAGGTTTGTAGCTCCGTTAACTCGAAAGTATGATAATTTGAATTTTGCGAAAATTCGAAAAGCTGATGCGAAGTTAAATGAGAGTTCCATCGGAAAATCACGGATCAAAAAAAAAGTATGGTCATTTAACGATTTAGCCTTTTTTATCCGAAAGTTGCGAGTACTTTATGTTCTTTAGAAGAATGCAACAGTGAATGCTTTTTCCATACATTTAAAGCTTGTTTTGTTTTTTCTTTTTTTTTTTTTTTTTTTTTTTTTCTAACGCATTAGACTCTCTAAACTGTTTAATGAGAAAGTATTTTAGAAATGTACGTTTTCTTGCCGAAAGTGAATATTCCGTAATCGAAATACCGAGTGATCCAAATACAACGACGGTGAGTTTTTCCAAATTATAAACTTTGTTATGCTATTTTTCAATGATATTATTTATGTACCATGTTTAAATTTTTCAGGAAGTTTTGGATATCATCAGATTTCCTGAGTATCACAAGAAATATCCCCGGGGATCAGCGATTATGCCAGAGTTGAGTTATCAGAGTATTTCTTCGGAAAGCTTATGCAAATATTTTATAAGCATATTTAAAATTGCATATAGATTTTTGAATGTTTTGTAATACTACTCATTAAAAAGTATGAATGAAAAATATTGTTTCATTAATTTATGGTTCCAAAGTCGACGTAGAAAGCCGACAGTTATGTGTTTGAGATTTTAAATGATGTGTAACGAGTATTAAAAGTTGGTTAAAAGTACTAGTAACTTCGCCCTTTCACTTGTTGCGCTTTCTTTTTTTTCTTTCATTCATTGCAATAGTAGATTATTAAAAACATTATATGACTGTATGACAGTATGATAATATAAATATGATTTCCGAGAATGTCATTCAGAAAACTTCGAACAGAATCATTTCCGGTGGATATGCTTAACCTAATGAGTATTATGCACTATTAAAATATAATAACAAGAATTTTAAAGCAAAGCGGTAACGATCCCACTGTTTTGCTGAGTTATCATATTTCAAACTATGAAACTATTTTTTGAAATTTAGTTTTTGGATCTCAGTAATATGAACGAGTAATTTCACGATTTGCATAAAATGCAATAGAAAAATATTGTATTTTAGGAAGAAGTAAAAAAAAAACAAATGGAAAATCTACCTCCTCGTGAATACGACTTTTTCGTAAGTTTATTTTTTGATAAGATAAATTTATTTTTTAATAAGATAAGGACTCTTTGGGAAGGGATTGGTGATAATAAGAGTAGTTTCTTGATGTCAGTTTCGTTGTTACATTTTTATAAATAATAAATATGCGAAAGTTTTAGTAATCGTATTTATATTTTAGTTTTTCATTGAATAACAAGTTTCGAGAGTGGAAACTTTTTTTTTTTTGTTTTTGGTAGTGATTATTTTCCTCGATTTTTTTTCATTTTTATTGCTAGAGAAAGGAGTTGTCATTGTTTGAAAAGCTCACTGGAATTAAAAAAAAATGATGTGTTTTGAAGGATTACTTCATCGAATTCTCTTTCTCAATATTCATTTCAATCTTATAGCTTGGACCAACTACATCACGACTTATTGGTAGTGTCAATGCTCGATCCTTTTGTGAAAGTTGTGAATTTACACGCGGAGACATATGTAATTGGTGGGTTTCTGTGTTCTCATTATGAAAAATGCATTTGTCATTCTTTTCTGCTTTTTTTTTCAGGATTATTGTGGGTTCAAGGTTTGATCGCTTTAATGAGAGTATCTTCAATGTGAAAAAAAATGGCTGTCCTAAAACTCATCTATCTCGTGCCAATTATCCTCCAATTCATTTCAGGTTGTTTATTTTTTGGTATTTTGATGCTTAGGTTCAAATATCAACTTTTTTCTGTTTCATCACGAGATGTACTACATTTGTCGCAGGCTGTCACCGATAAATATTTTTAATTAAAGTTATTCAGGATACTGTCTGATGCTTTAACCCATATTTTTATCAACGTCTCTGGTCTAAAGATTTTCTTAGCTGTTGGCGAAGATTGGATTGTAAAAAAATCAATGATACCAGAAGAGTTTACATCATTTATAAAGAGATTTGCCGTAAGAATCTTCTTTTAGTCTGTTTCAAATTTAATATTTATTTTAAAAAAATTTATCTAACTACAGATCTATTTGGACACAATTAAGTTTAGTTATTTAACGTTTCAGTGGAACATAATATAGTTCGAAGCATGTATATTGTTAAAACTTCTTAATATCTTGGAATATTTAAGATAGTACCTAAAATATCCTTCTCTTTCTTAATCCTTTTCTTCTTAAAACTACCAAAGTTTTTATTTCTACATTTTTTAGGGTATTCTATTTGAACTTTACGTTAAGGAGTACATGTTGGAACATAAAAAGGAAATGGAATTCACAGAAGATTCCGGAAAAATTAAAACTGGTTATGCTTATGTCGAGATGCCAAGTATCATATTATTTACTATTCCTTCCGCAAGTTTTTCATCTATTACTTATTTATATAGTTTACACTTAGCGAATGCCTACGCAAGAGAAAAAATATATACATTAAATAATTTTTATCAATCTTTTAATAAAAGTTACGGAATTTTCCGCACTCCATTCATATATTCTTCCGAAAAGCGAAAAAATAACCTGTAGCTAAGAATGTTTAATAAAGATCTATATATATTTTAGGTCAGTAATTCTGATATGGAGATGAAATGTGCTTTTTATAATAGTGCAATTAGAGAATTAGTTCAAAATTGGGATACAACTTCCAGAAGGTACTTTCCATTTTTCTCAGATTTCAATTGAAGTAAGGAAAATTTTGTTCTACATGGTATGTGGAACAAAAAAAAAAAAAAAAAAAAAAAATATGTAGTGTAATTGAATACTCCGATCTCTTAATACATTTTTTCTCAGCTCGTATTTGCTAGTTGTATGGTTTTTCATTGTAAAATTTAATTTACTACTACATTCATATACAATTTTTGGTCGAAGAGAATAAGAGAAAAAATTTGTTCATTTTAGATCAGATATATTTTCTGATTGAATATTGTTTCAAAAATGAGAAAAAAATCTCGTCCATTTCAGCCCTTACTATCATAATGCCACAAAACAGTGCATAGAATTGAAGTTAATTGATTGGCGACAGATATGTGTCAATGAAAATGCAATCAGTAATAACAGCATGATTACCGTTTTAATGAAACATTTAATGGAAGAGTGGGGTATATGTATGGCACCAATAAATCGTCCGTAATTGTTGCACTTTTTTTTAATTTCTCTGCATTTATAATAATTTTTTTGTAATGTGCGAATAATAAATGTCTTGTTTTCAGCAATAATTTGTTGAGAATTTTTCCTTTTTTTGTGTTTTATAGTATCAAATGATATTTGCACGTTTATGAACGGTAAAAAAAATTTTTTGATGTTATAAATATCTTACGTGATATTTATTTCATGCTTGAACATTTTCTGCTTGCATTTAAAATATTTTATATCATTTAATAAGTTTTAATGAAATTCGATGTTGCAATTCTGTATTTGGAAAGTTGATTCTATAACTTTTCAAAGCATTTTATAAATGGTAGTAAATTTGGCAGTTGAAGTTTAATTTTAAAATTTTCATGATCAATTAACAAACTTAATTGCGGATTTTGCAGTTTTCGCAAAGAGTAAATGATCGAAAAAAAATCTTGCTTATTAAGAAAGCATTTAATTTTTAATTTGCATTTTAGTTTTTATTGTATTTCCCACCTGTGTTTGTCATTTTAACTTTTCGTAAATTTTACTTGTTTACTTTTCTCTCTCGTCATCAAAATTATGCATTTATCAAGCTGTGCATTTAAGTATTGTTTTTTTTTTTTGGCCAAACAATTGAAAGTCGGTTGGAATTATTTGCATTACTTATCCAATCTTTTGCATAAATCGTCATCTACCATATATATAATGGTTGCAATTATATCGTGTTAAATACTCGACAAAAAATTTCGAAGTCATTCTATTTTAAGTCATACAATTAGGATTTTGCGGTAGGTTGAGTCGTCTTATTTGTCGTTTGTTTCTTAATGTAACATTTTTGGCTTCCTTTAAAACTTTTTTTTTTGAATGTTAGAATTACAATGTGTCGTTTTCTAATCATCAGTTCATGCTACATTGAAATGTTCTGATAGAGATTTGAGGTTTTTCCTAACTACATATGGTTTCAGTAATTTGGTCATAATTTGCAATTGTATCATTTTCCTTCAGTTTAAGCCATAAGGTTTTATATTTATAATTGGCTTCCAGTTTGTTGTTTCTTTTCTTAACCACCAAATTGCATAAATTTCGTTTCCTGAAATGGATATGATATTCGATGAGTACCTTTTTTAGTATCAGGATCACAATGAATTATGATAGATTTTTTTGTGTAATCAGGCTTCTGATCAGAATGCTCGAATGTTTAAATTATTAGAAGAGACATATCGTTGGGTGACAGAGTGATGAGGAGATTTTTCGAAATACTGATGGCTAAGATTACGTGTTATTTGATTTTGATGCATAAAATCGTAATATTGGGAATGAACGCGGTAAGAGGGGTTGTTTTTATCTGTTGGGAACAGTATGGAGTAGAAAGATTAATAGATTGTAGGATGATTGCCAATATGCAGGGGAAATATTAAGCGGAGGCCGAACTGGCAACAAATAAAAGGAAAACGATGGAGTAGATTGGTTGGTAGGATAGGATGATTGATAAAGAATTTACTAATCATTAGGTGATTAATCTTAACGAGGACAGGGAATTGGCGACTTAGTTTGCAGGGAAATGTTAATTAAGTTGAGAAGTGTTAATTAAGCCAAGGAAATGTTAGCAAGAGAGAGGGGCAAGCGATGACGGAAGTCATAGATAGATTAGATGAAAGGGTTTGTGGGAGAAATATGAGAAAGATTATATAAACAAAGGAATAAAACTTTTTATTGATTATAAATGTTCGAAACAGAATTGCGTCAGTGATATCAATGATTTAAAAAAAGTGATGAAAGAGCAGATGTCATTGATTAGAATTTTTAAATAATTGTGGTGCTACGATGTGCTGAATTAATAATGATAGAATTATTTATTATTATTAATGATAATCCAATGCTAGCTGATTGCAAATACTGCTATAACCAAATTTTTATTAATAAAACACCGGGATTGCTTTTGCAACAAACGTAAGGTAAGTTATCGATTAAAACTAAACAAGTAAATCGAAGAAATTTATTGCAAATGGATAATGAATTAGTTTAAAAAGTTCGAGGAAAAAATAGCGCATTAAAGCGTAAAATACCATGAATAATTATAACTGCAAATTAATAAATGTTATCAAATTATTATGAAGTGTAATAAAATAAATTTAATTTAAAAAATGAATCAATACACTTAATGCTTAATTGCATTCGATTATAATGATTAGATAATAAATGAATTCTTGTTAATCAAGAAAACATTCGAAAAAATTTTTAAAAATATCATTAAGAATGATATGAATAAATGACTAATACCAAATATTATCACTATTAGATTTTCTTTTTAAATTCACTGCGCCATTTTTTTTACTGCAGATATAAAAACAAAAAAAAGTTCGAGCAGATTTATTATTAAGAAAAAAAAACAAGTAAAAAAATGATCATTTGATGTGATGTTTATGAAGATTCATCAGAATCATCGGAATTTCATTAGGCTTTCTCTTGACGCGGACATGCGAACCAATGCGCCTCTTCAAGAACTCTAATGCGTTTTTGTCTTTGCTAAAATTCGGAGAAATGAAATCATAAACAAAAAAAGTTTGGAAAAAATGAAATAATGCTAAAAGATTTGAAATTTATGATTATAATGATAGCAGGAACGAATACTTAAAATAATTATTTTAATAATAATAATGATGACATTTTAGTATATTAGCGATAAACTGGGAAATTTTTTTGTCGGATAACTATGTTGGAAATTGAGTATACAGTTATATGATATATACATTAAAATATAAAAAAACGAGAAATACTTCAATGAGTTTTTAGTCAAGATCTGAAATGAAATTTTAAAAATTTGATGCAAAAAATTTATTTGATCTGAAAAACATCACGTTTCATCGAATTATTATTACCAACAACAATGACAACGAATTATCAGCGAAACTTATGAATCATCTAATTTTTATTTTATCATTTATTGCTAATATATTAAAACACTCAGTAATCAATTGAACAAGTAAATCAATAAATCAAACAATATGTTATGATCATTAAGTGATAAATTAAATCATTATTAAGATAATATTAATGAGTAAATCAACCATTGTTAATTATAATACAATATTTTTATATTACATAAATAAATAATCAATCAATCAATCAAGTGATCAACTACACTCAATGGATTTATTTTTAAGCACTAGCTTATCAAAGAATTCTTATGAATCAATCAAGTGTTCTTGGAATACTTTTAATTAATTCAAACAAAAATTAAAAAGTGAGAAATTTCACTTTTGATAAATGATTAATCATTCATCATAGTTCAGCTCAAAGAGAAAATATTTATTATGACATATTTTCTACAATTGTATCGAATATTTCGTTGGATTTGCCTCTTATGAAAGGCAAACAGTAGAGCTGTTGAGAATAAGCTAACATTTTTTGAATTTTGGAAAATTTTATTTGTGAACTATGATAAATGGAAATTGATTGGAAAAATTTATTTGATTTCATTTCTCCGAATTTTAGCAAAGACAAAAACGCATTAGAGTTCTTGAAGAGGCGCATTGGTTCGCATGTCCGCGTCAAGAGAAAGCCTAATGAAATTCCGATGATTCTGATGAATCTTCATAAACATCACATCAAATGATCATTTTTTTACTTTTTTTTTTTCTTAATAATAAATCTGCTCGAACTTTTTTTTTGTTTTTATATCTGCAGTAAAAAAAATGGCGCAGTGAATTTAAAAAGAAAATCTAATAGTGATAATATTTGGTATTAGTCATTTATTCATATCATTCTTAATGATATTTTTAAAAATTTTTTCAAATGTTTTCTTGATTAACAAGAATTCATTTATTACATAATCATTATAATCGAATGCAATTAAGCATTAAGTGTATTGATTCATTTTTTAAATTAAATTTATTTTATTACTGTTAAATTTATTTAACAAATAATAATATTCCATGCAATACTTAAATGCACAAAGTCAATACTGTCAAAAATAATGATAATATGTGACAGGTAAAAGCGATAATGGAAATTTTTCTCTTTGCAAATTACCTTGTTTATTATTCTTTCATCTCGATTCTATTCTAGTTTCTTCGTTAAATAATTAACAATTTATAAACAAAAAAAAAGAAGAAATCAAAGACTTGAGTTAGCTGAAAAAATGTGAAAAAAATATCTAATTAAAAACGATTATTACGAAATAAAAAGTTATTTCTATCTTCACTATCATAATTATCAGTTTATCCATTTCATTATATTGATTTAATTTTACATTATGTGTTTTTACCCACAACTTTCCGTCCTTCCATTTAACAAAAAAAAAGTTCAAAATAACTCGCGACGAACACTCTGAAAAAATGAATGAAAATTAAGAAAAAATTAAAAAGGAAAAAATCGATTTATTTTTTTATTTAATAACATATTTATAATTTTTTTTGTATTTTTTTTCAGTTATTTACGTGTACTTTTCAAGTATTTTACTAAAAAACGCTAAAAAATTTCTAAAAAGATGTGGAAATTAATTTCGCAGAAATAATTATAAATTTAATGACAGCAAATTCTAACGTTGTAATAAATAGTAAATATCAATTAATAGCATTAATGAAATGATAGAAAAAGAGAAATACAAAAGAAAAAAGAACCAGTTTTATGATAATATTAATTCGAGCCATCTATTTATCTTAATTAATCATTACAAATCATATATATATATATATATGATTTATCGGTTTACTTTCTATAACCAATTTTATCGTCCAATTTCATCGCAACTTTCTTTTCCTATCTTTATCTTTGATTGATTGACTTATTTTTTATTCCCTAACTTTTACGCACTTTGCTAAGTTTTAAAAAATGGAAATAGATAGTAAGAAAAAAAGAAAAAACGAAAGAAAAAGAAAGAAAGAAAACAGTGTATTATCATTTTTTAGAATAATTATTTTTCATACTTTTCGATCTTCTAAAACCATTAATTAATTAGTGATTGGTTTGGAAATTCCTTACCCTTTTAATATATACACATTTAGTGTATATTACATTTTTGGAAGTCATAAATTTTCATTCTTTTTCTCCCTTTCTTGTATCTTTCTCCTTATCTCTCTCTCTTCTCTCTCTCTTTCTTACTTCTATTATATGATTAACACAAATTATTTTAATAAAAATCCCTAATATCATTCTATTAGTTTAAACCCATTTTAACAAATTAACTTAATTCCTTTCTGCCTCATTTTTAATCATTTGAAATTTTAGTTAAGAAATTTGCAACAAAAAAATAATTCGAACTTTCAAATTATTACTAATTCCTTTGCTAAAAACAACCAAAGGATTGAAGGATAGAATTTGAAAATAAAATCTATTATTTTGCAAAAAAGCAAAAATACTTTTATTTCTCCGTAATATTAAAGTTTGAATAAATCAATAATTTTTAAAAATATAAATGAGAAAACAGTAAATATTATTAGATGGATAAATAAATAATTTGAAAATAATAATTAATTTTTCTGATTTAGCTTATTTGCTTTGATTATTTTAATTTAATTAGTAAATATGATTGAGTATGCATGAATAAACAATAATAATTATTCATTTTAATTTAACTTATTGCAAATAATTTTGATTATAATTGATTTATAATTTAACGGGCATAAAAAAAGGCTATTTGAAATAATAAATTACTATTTCTAGTTTAGTGTAATTAATTTTACTCTTAATTTAGTACACAAAACTTAATTGAAAAATTGTTTAATTAATATAAGAAAAAATAGCTCCAATTAAATCGTCAAAAAAACAAACAATAAATTTCCTCTTCTTATTACAGCAGATTAGGGTAATTAATTAGACAAACACATACATATATACATACACTACACATATACAAATTCACAATTTAAAAACATTCATTTCTCCAAGATTTGAAATTTCTCTTCTATAATTTTATTTTTCTCCTTTCTACCATTTCTGATTTATTAATCAATCAATCAATCAGTTTATTGTTATTAAAAATTAAGCTAATTTTTTTCATCCCAAAATGGAAGCGCTTTTTTATTCAAATATTTCTTCAAATTTTTTTTTACTTGTAAATGAAATATTAAAAAGTTAATAATTATTTGTAGAAAATAATAAAATATTAAATCAAAAGAAAACAATAATATACTCACTTATATCCTATCAAAGTTCGGGCCAATCGGAAAATTATCAATTATCATGTTATTGATATATTTTATTTCATTATTTCAAATTATGCATGCAAGGTTTGTCATTTTTGTTTCAAATTTAAAACATTAATTGCTTTTTGTTTACGAAATTGATTGATGGCAAAATTAATTATTATTTTGTCACTAATTAATGATTAGATTATGAATTCATTCTTTCTTTTTTAACCATGCAGTTATTATATATATATATATATATATATATAAAGGATTTTCTAAGAAGATTCAAAAATAAGTCATAATTTTAGATATTTCGAATCAGATTTTGATTTCAACAAATATCATAGTTTAGAAGAGTATGAAGATTATTTGGAAAGCGTAGCAAGATCATTTCCGGATATCGTACAGTTACAAATTATTGGATATACACATGAACTGCGACGATTACTTTGTCTAAAGGTACTTAATTATTTAAAAAGTTTTAAAAAATAAAAACAAATTTGTTATTCAATAGTTTTCATTGAAATTGACTTAAATTTTGAATTTCAATAACGAAAAAATAAAAAATCATCTTTATTTTATTTTAAAGAAATAAAAATAAATAGAAGGAAAAGTTCTTTTTTAATGACCTAAATAAGTATACAAAAAATTTTGTATTAGAATTAAAATTGTCACTTTAAATTGTACGATACTTTGTTGTCGTTTTTTTTTTTGCTTTCATTTTATTTTTCTTTTAAATGATAAAATTTATCTAATAAAAATATCAAATAAAAAGTTAAAAAAGATGACGAAAGATAAATGGGATAAAATTTTTGAGATGGTAGAAAATTTGAATGAATATTCCTGAAATTCATAAATAAACCAATAGTCGCAAAGAATAGATATGGGAAATATTGTAGGAAAAAAATAGATAGTAGAAGAAGAAATATATATATATTTAAAATTTTATCATCAATCATTTCTTGCATCTATAATTAATTCCGCCTTATGATCGGTAATCCAATACGAGAAACCGATAAGCGTATCATCTGGATTGATGGCGGTAATCATGCACGAGAATGGCCAGCATTTCAAACAGCTACTTTTTTCATTCATCAGGTATTATATTTTGATCGCAAATGTTTTGTAAGAAAATAATAATAATAAGAAGAAGAAGAAGGAGAAGAAAGATAATAATAGTTGATAATGAAAGATAGAGAATACTTAAATTAATAAAAGCTATTAAATATTGCATTAATGTTTTTTTAGATACTATTTATCAGCAATTGCATTTAAATTAAAATATTAATTATAATAATAAAATCATGGAAACGATAAAGGAAATTTTAATAATAAGCGAAAAAAAAATGACCCTAATTTAATACGGGAAACTGATAAGCATATATATATAACAAATTATGAAAATATATGTATATGTCCATTTATATATATAAACTAATAAGTGTGTATTAATTATTTTTTCAAATAATTAATATATGTTTATCTCATGCATATTTTGTTTATAGCTTGTAACAAATTATGGAAAGATCCAGAAATTACTAAATATATTGATAAATTGAGTTTTTATATATTACCGATACTTAATCCGGATGGTTTCGTTTTTTCTCGTACATCAAAATCCGATTTGGTATAATCACAAATTAGTTGTTCTTTTCTCAAAATTTTATTTAAGATTTTTTCATATTTTGATTGATTTTAAATAATTATTTGATTATTAATTAAAAAATACGGTAAATCTCTATCAACTGCAGGTGGATAACCTTATTTTAGAAATTCGCTACGAATTTTTTAAAGTTATTAAGATTACCTGTTAATTTTGGTTTAATTTTTCTTGTTAGTTAAAGGTGATACCGGAAGATTAATCAGAATAATATTTAATTTTCCACTTAAAATGCATAAATACTTAAACTACGCGTTAATTCTACTTTTTCATTGGATCATTTTTAGATTAGGCAGTGGAGGAAAAATCGTGCTCCAGAAAATTGTACCGGTAGTCTAGCATTTCGAAAAAATTTATGTTGTGAAGGAGTTGATCTTAATCGAAATTATGATTTCGATTTTCGTCAAACTTTCTATCCATTTAATAATCCATGTTCGGATGAATATCAAGGACCATTTCCATTCAGTGAACCGGAATCACGGAATTATTTTGCTTCATTATTGATTATTTTTCTCGATTAATTAAACTATTTTTTCATCAATTAATAATTTTATAATATGCCGTAATAATGACGATCGTTCATTTAACATTTATAATACTTTGGATTTCGATTAATTCGAATGTATTGAAGTTTTTATTTTGTTCTTCTAAACGCAAATTATTTAGAGCAGTACGAGATTTAATCACATCAAATGAATTACGAGGTAAAACGGATGCCGTTATCAGTTACACACACATGGGCAACTTATCATCCTTCCGTATAATCATCGTCGTAAAACTTATCCGAACGATTATGCTGATTTGGTTTAATTTCAGAAAAATATAAACCTTAAAGTTTTCAAAAATTCAAAATTCATTTGGAAATTAAAAATTCCTAAAACATTTTTCTAAATTAAAATTTTGAGTTTTATAAAATTCAATCGTAACTTTGTCCCTAAATTTAAATTGCGTTAAATTTATGTAAAATCTTTACTCATATTTTTTAAATATTAATAACATCATTTTTTATGTTATCATTTTTATAGATAGCTGTAGCTCGAAAAGCGAAAAATGCAATAAAAAATTTTAGTGGACATGAATACAGTATTGGTACTGCTGCTGATATGCTTGGTAACATTTTGGCTTAATAATTATAATAACATAACAATAATAATAATAATAATAATAATATATAATAATAATAATAATATAATAATATAATAATAAGAATAAATGATAATAATAGTAATAATAATAACAATAATAATAATAATTATTATTATAATAGTTTTGCCATTTGTGAATGTTAGTCATTAATTTTATTATTTGCAATTTATTAACAAATATTAATTAAATTATTAGAATTATAGAAAAGAATTGAAAACAATTAGACAACAACCGGAAATTTCGTAATTCAATATCATTTATTGTCAAATATATTTTTTTACGTGGATACAGGGTGTTTTCATTTCTGATATGTCTGTTATTTATTGCAACTGTAAAGATAGCAATGATAAATGATATCAAAATATGCAGTCAAATATTTCCAAAAATTTGTCATATGAAAACAGCAGAAAATTGATGCAAATCATTGAAATCTAACTGATATGATAAAAATGTAAAGAGAAAAAACGATTGAATTTATAAACTTATTTAAACGTTTAAACTGAATTTTAAAAATTTTCAGGTCCAGCAACTGGTAGTGCAACAGATTGGATTAAATATAATACGAATATCAAATATGTTTATGTTTTCGAATTACCACCAGCACATACAAGTTTATTTTGTTTACTAATAAAAATTGATTAAATATCAAAAATCAAGATTTAATACTTATAGGAAAATGATAAAATATTGCAGCTTATTTCGGTAAAACTTTTCCAGTAATTTTTAATTTATGTTAGCAAAAAAAATGCTTTTATTTTAGATTAAATTATTATTATATCGCTAACAAAAATTATACATTGATCAATTGATTGATTTAAAATGATATTTTAAAAATTTGCATATATTTGAAATTAATAAACTTTTATAAGTTAAAAATTTTATTAAAAAAGAGAATTAACGAATTAACGAGTTTATGAATTTTTAAATTTCAGCATGGTTTGCTTTTCAAGTGAAACCTCATAAGCTACTATCAGTAGCTATTGAAACATGGAACGGTGTACGTGTAATTATCGATCAAGTACTCAAATAATAATTTATAATTTAAAATGAATATACCATTACATATTAAATATCAGATTAATTGTTTAAATTACTACTTTGTTATATAACTTTGAAGAATATATAATGATACAGTATTTTTAGAAAAGATATATTCATTTTAAGTTATCATTATGCATATACAAATGTATTTGTGATGTATTTCTGCGATGTATTGCAAAATTTAATTTAAATGATCATACGATACAAATGTTTAATTTACGCATATGTACTGCTGCTACAGTAACCATAAATTTAGCACTAAACGGTTAAAGAGTGTAATCTAAACGTATTAGATCTTCGTGCACGGTATATTGTAACTACAGTAATCGTAAATTTCAGAATAATAATGCAGAGATTGTGAAATAATTTTTGTGACACTATAATGTCATTTTTTCCTTATTCTTTCATAATTCTCTTTGTTTTTTCTTAACTATATCTATCAAATTTTATGTAATAATTTTGTTTTTTCCAAAAATTTTACTAACATCATAGCAGTGTCATGTTTACGATAAAATTCAATTTACACTATAAATTCAAAATATTTCAATTTTTAAATTTCACTGAAATGCTTAGCTGATAAAGCAATTGTAATAGTCAAGCTAGATGTAAAATTAAGCATTTTTAAAATGAAATAAATCGATTTTAATGCATACAATTGCATATTTCCCTATTTAATCAATCTCTTATCATTTCGACATCACGATGTGTGAGAAAAAGCGTTGTTACTTATGAAATAACATTCTCAAATTTTTAAATTTTAAATTCAAAAAAAGGTAGCAAAATATTTAAAATAAACTTTTTTGTTCAATTAGCTATTCTTTCTTTTAATAATTTCTCTTTCATCAAATGAGACCAATTTTTGCATTAACCACCGAGTATACGTTAGGTACAGATCATCTAATTGCAATTTTAAGATAAACAATCGCAATATTTGAAATTTTGGAAAAAAAAGCATTTGCAATTTTTTACACATCAATGATTTATTATTTTTGGCGACATCGTCTAAACAATGCTGAAAAAATAGATCAATTTCAAATTTTCGACCATTTACTTTTAGCATTAATATATTCTGAAATAATCTGGAAAGATAAATTTGTTGGTATGGAATCGATTTGAAAGGATGAAGTTGTTAATATCAAATCGATCTGAGGAGGAAAAAAAAATAAAGGAAGTGAATTAATTCTTTTTATATAAAGCATTATTCAAATACTTGACAATTTTAAGTTTTTATTAATATTTTAATTTTAAAATTATCCACAAAAAAAGAAAGGAAAAAGCTGTATACTAATAGTTGTTCATTAAAATAATTAATATTGATATATTGTATACTAATAGTATTAATATTGATATATTGTTTAAAATGAGGTGACTTTTTTAAAAAGTTATATATCTTTTGAAATTATCCTTATCATAATGTTATGTATTTGCATATTAATTGAATATAAAAAAATTATCGATTTATTTGGGAATTTTTTCTTTTCTCTGAAAGGTCACCAATTTCATGGCATATATCCAAACTTGTTGGCATTCATATATGCATTGCTTTAATGTCACATATCCATTGATTTGACCTCACATTTGTATTGATTTGACCTCACATAGTGATACGACTCACTTCGATGCACTACATAACTTTTTTCATTCAACAGTTACAACTTTTGTGCAATACGGTTTATCAAGATGAATCCTTCACCTCTGCCACAACTTCTACCAATTCGCCGGCCGAATATATTTGGGTTAGATTTATACAAACGTTCGTTTAAATTTATCATTTAAAATGATTCTATAATTTCATAGATTATTTAAATTTCCTTTCTTCTTTTTTAATTTTCAAATTTTTTCAAACTAATATAATATATTGAATATTTTTAAACAAGTGAAAATGGATAATTTTGACCCATAATAACTTAATGATAATTTATCATTTATTTTCTTATTTTATAGATATGAAAGAAATGAAAGAAGGTTTGAAACAAATTGAGTCTATGGATAGGTTAAAATTAGAAATACAATTCCGAGATTTTGTTAAAGAATGGGAAGAGCAGAAATTAAAATGGCAAACGATATCGGTTAGAAAATAAAAAATAAACGATGAATCAAAAATATTACAATTAGAAAAAAAATAAAATAATAACTTAATTATTGTTTGAAATTTTAAAAACAAAAAAAGTTGGTAATTTTAACTGACTTTCTTTTCTCCTTTTCTTTTTCAAATTTTTAGGAAATGAAATAATTTCGATCGAAGAAAATTCCATCCATTGTAATGTAATCGATTTGTTTAGTTTAAGATTTTAAAACTTTAAAGGAAATTTGTTTCACAAATAATTGACAATTTTAAAGTTTCGTTTTCAATTTTAAAAATTTTTCTTTTTCAATTTTCTAAAAAATTCAGACACTTAATTCTATTATATTTAATATGCTGCGCTGTAATGAACACTTTTCGAATAGATTAAAATGGATAATTTTGAAAAGTAAGGGAAATTATAAAAATATGATAATTATTCTGGTGTTTTATAGGAAATGGATGAATTGAGTGGAAATTCGTTGGAAATTGATTATATGAATAAATTAGTATGGGAAAATGAACGGGAAGAATTGACTAACAATCAACAAATTGAAGGTTTTTGGATACCAATTAAAAGGAAAACAAAAAAGAAACATTCAAGAACGGTAACAGCAATAGAAACAACAATAACAACAACAACAACAACAGCAGCAGCAGCAACAACAACAACAGCAACACAACAACAACAACAGCAACATCTACTGCTACTACTACTGCTACTACTTGTACTAATATTACTAATAGTACAGTTGCTAAGAATTCAACCGGAAATTCATTTGTTTGTTTTATATTCGAACATTTCATATTAATTTTATTAAAAATAATTTGAATTGAAATCTTTTTATTGCAGCACTACGGAAATATTGGAATTATCATTACTAAATTGTTATTTTGCTTTCTGCTGATATGATAATATTCAAGAAATCTAAATTAATTTAGTGTTTTCGTAAATATCTTGATTTTTGTCATTTATTGATCATTTAGGATATGCGAGAAATGGCGAATGAGATGCAAAAAATTGAAAAAAAAATTGGAAAAAAAGTTGAATATGAAAAGAAGCGAACAGAAATTGATTTTGTTTTATTTCATCCATATGTAAGTTTTATATTACTCAAAAATAAATAAAAAAGTAATAAAATTATATCAGAAATTAAATCAGCTTAATTTTAGGCTATTCCTAAAACAACGCATTCTAAATGCCATCGACATAAGCCGCAATTCGTAAATTCCACTTGGAAGTTTTTACAAATAATAAAGTGGTAATTTTCATGATAATTATTTGTAAGCCAATAATCTCTACTACAATATTATATTTTTTAAGGATCATCTTAAATCTTGATCAAAACAAAAATAAAAAAAATTTTTACTATCATTTTTTAGCTTAGGAACAATTAAATCATTCAGCCGCAAATTTTTTCAACATGATTTTAAAATTTTCCCGCAAAAATTTTGTAAATTAAATTAAATTTTTGATTTATAATTTTATTAATTATAATTCCTTTCATTTGTTACAGACGTGTGATTCTTGAAATGCGAAAAATGCGATTAATTCATTATTAAATTTGTATTATTCATTGAATTGATCATTTTGTTAGAATTAATTAATTAATATTGCTTCGTTTCTTACTATTTTTTGTTCTTTTTTTTTTCTTTATTGCTTTTATTTTCAAATGTTTACATTTAATCTTTGAACTTATTTGCTCTTACTGTTTTCTGGTCGAATTGATTACTTGATCATCTGATTAAGGCAAGTATCATTTCAAAAGTTAGTGAGGAAAAGAACTACAGAAAATAATGAATTAGAAATAAAATAAAATAATTTCATTTCATTGTATTCTTCCTTTTTCTCGACAAAAAAGTGCTCAAATATTGCTCATTTTTCTTTTTAACATTATTTTGGACTTTTTTATTAAATCATATTCATGCAGATTTATTGCTACGAATTTCAATTTTATTTTATGAATATTTTTTTTTATTTCATTGTAAGATTTTAAGATATTAATGTGCATAGTTTTAGAGAGGCTTGGAAAAATTTAATTAACATGAAAAAATGATGGCAATAGAAAATATTCCCTATCATGTTCATGTTTTTTTCGCTTCTGTTCACGGTTTCATCTTAATCGTACTCATGTTTTTCTCCTATCTTAATAGAATTCAATCATAGGTTACCTTTAAATAATGATCAAATGAATGAAAAAGTATTTCATCTTCCTAATAAATAGTAATGATTTGAATTTATTCACAACAATTCCATTATTTTTACTTTTTTCAATTTAAAATTTTATTTAAGTATTAAAACTTAGATTTAAAATTGATCGACAAAAAATAGTAAAAAAATCAATTCAACCATAAACATTGTTGAATAAGACATTTAAAACAAAATTTGCATATTTTATACCAATTTTACGAGTAAATTAATTCGATCTATATTTCATAACAAAATCATTATTTTAATTTAAACATTCTCATAATCCTAAACTATACTGAAATTAATTTTTTAATCCAAAAACAAAAATTAATTTTCGGTTTTCGTAATTTTCTCTCAAATTTTAATTTCTTCAATTGAATTTTTGTAACTTCTCAGATTCTGTTTTTGCTATTTCATTCCAATATTACAAAGTTTTTCAAACTTCTCCACTTATTTGATTGTTTAAAAAATATCTAGTAAAATATCTAGGTATCAATATACTCGCAAATATTTATATCTGTGCGCATCACAATTCGAGACTGAAACTAAAACTTTTAACGCCGAATATTTTGCTGTTATTTTTTATTTTCAAATTTATTGTTAGAAAAAAAACCGATTAAAAGTATTTATCACCGAACAACAAATACTAAAAAAAAATTTAATTAAATTTCAATTCGTTATTAGTTTTGTCAGTTACTAAAAATATTTTTTAAATACATCAAGCACAGTAATATATACATGGTACTATTAACAGAAATAATTATAATATTTATTATTTCAGCATGATTTATTCATCATCCAAATATAAATCAAATGTTGCTATCATTATCATTTTAATGGTGAATATTTTCAAATTTGAAATATTACATATATACATATTTTAAAAATTTATATAATCAAAAAAGAAGTAGATGGTTTTGGGCATCTGGCTTATATTTATTTTAAATTTTTTATAAATTAGTGAATTTTTATAAATTTGCTTATTTGAAGTTTCCCACATTCATAATTTGTTTAAATAAAAACTTCCGGTGGAATTCTTTTGTTTTCGTTTTTTATTTAAAAAAAATATTTTGCTAATATTTTTCATTCAGAATAGTTTTTTTTATGAATTCTCTTCCTAATTTACATGCTAAATATTCATTTAATTTGCAATAAAAATCAAGCAAATTAATTTCATATCAATTATTCGATAAATCCCAGACAAAGAAAAAAGTTAGATAAAAGTTTTTTTGTACCATTTGATAATAAAGAAAGGAAAGGAAAACAATACTTTTTGTTAAAATTAACATAGCGTATAAAATGCACAACAAAATATAATTAAACAACAAAAAAGTGATAACATTCACAAAAATTTTTTACAATCCATTTTTGTTCTAATTTATTGCTTCTCTTATTAAAAAATTTTAATACATTCGATATTCGACGAAATTCTTTGTCAAAAATGTCGTTAATAATAATAATGATAATAATATTGTATTATTATTATTATTATTACTATTATTAACTATTATTATTATTATTAGTTATTATTATTATTAGTTATTATTATTATTATTATTACTATTATTATTATTAATATTATTATTATTGCTATTACTATTATTACTATTCTTATGAAATATAAATAATAATTATTAATTGTTACTGTTATTATCAAATAATAATAATGCCAATAATAACCATTAATAATTAATATATTAAATTCTTGACATTATTTTTAAAACAAATGAAATATATAGTTAAAAAAGAAAAATAATAAATAAGCTCATCAACGGTTGGCCAACAAGAAAAAAAAACGAAAAACTCGGATAATATGATGAAATTCAAAACTCATGAAATTTTTTTAAATATAATTTCCCATACTTTGACTTCTGGCTACTCGCCTTCGTCGTCTTATACTATTGCTAAAAACATTTGCCATTGAGCGTGATTCATATTTGACTGACTAAAAAATAGATGAATTAATTATGTATGTACATATGTGTTATATATTTAGCATCACGAATCAATCGATATTGTCATCTTTTAGCATTACTTTCTCAATGGATGAGTTTCCTTTTTTCTTGTTCATGAAAAATTAAAATTTAGAAGGAGAAAAACGATAGCATACATACATTTGAGAGATCAACTGTAGAAATACTAGTGCCGGGTCTCATAAATTCTGCCATATAATCCTCTTTGATATCATCACCATTATCTTCAATTGTTTCTTGATCCTTTTTTAATTCACAAAGTTTACGATCTAATAATTGACTGAATATACGATACAAAGCTTCCGTATTTTCACTTGATGTCATATACTTAAAAAAAAGAAATTTCTTATTTTAATTTTTCGAAAAATAAATATCATCAACAATTTAAGCTTATCAATATAAATGAAGTAAATAAAATCCAATTTATAAAAATTTCCTTTTATATACTTTCCTTTTTTAAATGTATACTTTTTTTCTTTTTTTTTAAATGTATACTTCGATCACGCAAATCATTCGGTTAATAAAGCGTCAAAATTTAATTGCATAGAAATTTGTAATATTTCTTAAATAAATTAATGGGGAAATAAACACTGAACAATGTTTATAAAGTCAGTAGATTTTCATAAACTTGAAAAATTCAAATCACATAAAACTGTTTATAATTCATCAAGTAAAATAATTAATAATTCGTTACTTTTGCAATTTCGGTCTTTAAATTCGATGAATCATTCATGTTAGACTTTTCGTCGTATAAATATTCAAGATTGTTATAAGCTGATGGAGCAACCGTTTCAGATATACTTTGTCTGTAAATAGAATTTTAGTCTACCTTTCGAAATACAATTTTTAAAAAATTATTTTCATTGTTATATACAAATATAAATTGTATGCTTAGATTTGTACTTCAGTTTTAATTTTTAGTGATAATTTGCACTTCGGTTTTAATTTTTTAGTGATAATGCCTTCACTGCTAAATGAATAATCTATTCCGATTTTGAGAATTAAAAATTTGAGCATTTTTTTTCGTTATGTGAAAAAAGTTGACAATACATTAACAATACTAAATATTTATCAATCGTATTACATAATTTTTATATTAATGTTTTAAAAAAATAGCGAAAAAAAGAATTTGTTTAACATAAAATTAATTCGAGAATTTATTTAATTCTGCAAATCCGAAAATAAAGCTAGAAAAATGTGAAACACACGCTTTTCTTGGCACATTAATGCTAGGTCCAACATCACTTGCCATTTCAATCGCTTCTTTCAATGTTATTTTTGTATAGGCTCGAATAATTTTGGATGCATCAAACCGATGTGGCTTCTGATTTCGCATCAATAACGGTCGAAAAATTGTAGCATTTAAACGTTCAAAGCTAAAATTTCAATTTTATAATCCCAATCTCTTGATCCCTTTTCTTTTCCTCTCTTTTTATGTAATGATATTTTGCTCGGCCTTTCATTTTTTCATTTTTTGTGATCCTAATTTATTTTAGAGGTCAAATGTTATAATAAATTCCACAATGACAAACTTGCATTGCTTCGGGACGATTTCAAAGAAAATGTGGAAAACTTATAAATTTTATTTGGAAGATAAAGGATTCATGCTAATGATTTTTTTTTTTTAAAGCATAAAATAAAAGATATACTGATATGTTAATCGACTGATAGAAAATGTTCGATTTAAAAAAATGACAAGTAGAAATTTAATAAACTTACGCATCACGTATTGAATTGTAGCCTTTTTGTCCTGCAATATCTTCTACTCCAGCCATTGTATAGTCGAAGTACTTGAAATGAAAGGTATTTAAAATTAAATTTGAATGATTTTACCAATTTTGTTCATCTCAAATAAGGAATTAAAAGAGATCCAATGAAGATTTAATCAATAAATGATTCTTGACAAAAAATAATTCTTGAAATTTCTTAGGGTTTATTGAATGAATTATTACGTCAAAACGTTGAAACAAAAAGTGAAACGCTAAACAATTTTTTTCTTTTATTAAACCATGAAGAAAAGATAGGACGTAATTTTGAATATAATTTTTTCAGGTAATCTTTTTTTCTAAACATAAATTTTTTTAACTTAATCTAACTTATTTCAATTATACCGAGAAATAAATCAAAATGTTAACATTTATTTTTATTCTATCATTCAATCAAAATAAATTTAGGAGAAGGTTTTTTACAGATAGTTTCTAGCCTATTAAATTGTAAAAGAGATTCATTAAACTCTGAATATGTGTCAAAACATTTTAATACATATTTTTATTCTATCATTTCAATTATAATGAATAAATAAATCCACAACTTTTCTTATTGCAAGATTTGCTCGAAATATTTAATCAAAATATACCCGCATGTAAACGCTTTGTATCATCGTAGGACCTTCTTTAGTTTCACGTTCAATATTTAGGAAGGTCGCTAAAGGCCGAATCGTTATTCCCTGTAAATTTCCATTTAAATTATCTTAATTCGTACATTTATATCAAACATTTATTGTGATGAAAAACCTTTCTAAAGTTATTATTAATAATACATCTGATTTATATTATAAAATAGAGAAATTAAATTTCTGAAATTTATAATTTTTATTTTTTATAAAATATAATTTTTTTTTGTTTCTGATAAATTCTAACTTCTGTTTCGAATAAATAAATTTCCGGATAATTTATGATGAATATGGTTGATTTATATGAGAAATTTATGCATAATTAAAAAATAACTAGTTAAATATATCATATGAAATGTTTCCTACTAATGACAATTACGTCATGTAACATTTACTATTTTGTTATCATTTTCTGTGTCTAATATTAATAGTGCAAAGAAAGACAGTGATAAATGATAATTACTGTTGGAAACACCAAAAATAAAACAGAAATATTTTATGATATAAATATAATCAAATTATATCAAAATGTTTGGCATAGCATAAATTTGTAATATTTATCAGATAAATGAATCATTTATCAAAATCGTAGTACAAAGAGCCTTTGTTCCTACATCTTTCTATCTGCTAATAAAGTTTGTTGTATTGTTTAAGATGTTTGAAATCAATGTTAATCGTTTGAAGTGTTAGCAGAGATTAAAGCTTATTATGTGTATCATTTGCATCTCTCATCTTTTATTCTGATAACTAAATTCTTTATTCCTTTATTCTGATAACTAAATTCTTTAAATAATTAATAAATTGATTGTAAACTCAACGTCCACTAAAAAGATCAAGGATCAGTGATCTAAAAAGGAGTTTTTCTTGGTCAGTGGTCAGCATTTCAATAATTATTACTCAGTTAATCTTTAACAGTTATAAACAATTCATTCATAACTAGTATCCTTCAGTTCAATCAAACTCGGCTATACCAAATCCATCTCTATGACAATCAACCGATCACCGTCAACACCTTCAATCGTGATATTATCTGATTTTTATCTTATAATGTAGACGAAGAAATAAATCCTTTATAGAATAACAAAACCTTTTTTACCAACATTCACTTGCACTGCACACAACACAAAAATCTTCGACAGTTACAACTAAATTTTTATAAATAAACAATTATCATTGATCCTACGATAATTATTTCAAACATACCATCTAGCAAGTTCCTTTGTAATATGACAAATGATACTTGCTATCTTATAATTATGATCTAGATCTGATATTGTGAATGAAAAGTGAAAAATAATGTTATGATAATAATCGTTCGATCTACAAAAATAAACAAATTATCAATAAGCTTTCATCTTACGCAAAGCATTTTACAAAAATACAATTCCAATTATGAGCTAGATCCGCGAATTAAACTAGCAAACCAACTTGTAGAAATACGGTGAAGTAGATGACAGCTATACATGCCGTTGTGAACATACTTTTGGCATGAATATTATTCGGCATGGAAACTACCAAACCAAAAGCGATGGCACCTCGTAATCCACCGTAACATAAAACGAACTGATCAACACGAGTGAATTTTTGTTTCCGAAAACGATTCAATACGGCGCATTGTACAATTACTCCTACAAAATATTTCCTCATAATATACTTTCAGAAATATGCAGATAACTAAATATTTCGGCAGAATTCATAAATTAGTAAAGTTTTGTTGCAGATAAATTTAATAAATGTTCTCGCCATAAATCTTTCTCTTTTTTTTAATTCAATAATTCCGAAATGAAACAAATTAAACGCATAGCAATTTTGTAAGAAAAACCTTTGCCAAAATTAAATGACAAAAATTATTAACGGAAATGGAGCAAATAAAAACTTTTGTTAGAAATTCAATGAACAAAAGTTGTTGAACGAACTAAAACTATCATGAAAAATTCAAAGATTATTCTCAAAAATCCAATGACTATAGATTACCATCGAAATTTCAAAGACAAAATTTTTGTTGAGAATTCAACGAAAAATTATAATTCGGCGAAAAAGTAAAAATTATTATCGAAAATTTACTGAATGATAGCTGTTTCTAAAATTTTATAACTTTATTATCAAAAAAAAAATTGAAAAATTATAAATGATAGATATATTTTCTTACCAATGGTACGATAAACCAAACAGAAGATGATTGTAAGCGCAATAAATGGTAAATCCCAATGATGCTTGCTTGATATGGTTGATAAACCGAGAAACATAAAGATTACTGTTTCACAAATTTGTGCTAACATTTTAATGAAGTATTTGACAGATGTCGCTGCTGTTGTAGTAATATTACCTTTGACATACTGCTTCATAGTCATACCACAAGCAACAATTCTAAAAATTTCAGTGATAAATTTAGTTTTATTTTTTTTTTCAAATTAATAAAGTCGTAATATTTGTAAAATATATCGTTTTAAAAAATTTTTTGCCAATTTAATATGTTAATTTTGTCTAAATTAGAAATACGCAGTTTGTGTTGGTGATTGTTTGCTTTATCTCTCAAATAAATTTTTCATGTGCTGTAAAAAATACATAAAACTCACGCTAAAATGGATGAAAGTCCAAATATTTCGCCAGTTAAATATGCCATGTATGGTATTAGAAATATGAAGATCGGATTTAGTATTTTAACTTTATCAGTATATCTGCAAAAATTAAAATTTTCAAATTTTATGTTTTCATATTTTTCAGCTTCTTATAATTAGAATTTGTTCCCAATATAGATTAGAATTAAATGTTAATGGAACAAATTTGTAGATAAAAATTTCTCCACAATAAACAATCGAAATTTCGAAAAATTCATTAGATTATATGAATAATATTCTCTATTAATTAGTTGCAAATTATTTGTAAAAATTCAATTATTTATAAATTTTTCAAGAAAATCTCACACTTTTTAGTAGATTTAAAAAATTTACAATTTTTTTAGAAAGATTAAGGTTTAGGAAAATAATAATAATAGTATTAACGAACAGCTTGAAATTTTTTAAAACCAATTTTTGACTCGAACAAATTTAAATTATGTCTTCTTGATTCAAACAAAATTTCATTATCTTTTTGTTCAATTCAAATTTTTAATTACAATAAAAAAGAACTTACTTAGTGATAAAACTGACGATAAAAGCATAAAAAAGACCAATTGCTGTACCTCCAAGTCCAATTACAAAAAAACTTATACCACCAGCAAAATAATCAATCGGTATCAGCTTATCTCGTCCAATTAATACAAATTTACGAAACATTTGATACAATACCTAAATGAAAGAATAAATGTATGTTTTGTTACAAATAATTTTTGTCGTTAAAATTCAGTAATTTCTTTGCTTAATTTTTTTTAATGCTTTTATTTAATTATATCAAAAAGAAATTTTTTACAAATTTCTTTTTTTCCTGTTCACGACAACTGAAAATAATAGTCCCAGTAATATTGCTTAGCTTTAAATCGTCCCAGTTTATAATTTAAATTTAGGATTAATATGGATGCCAAAAATTATTTGTTTTAAATATTTCCGTATTATAAACTATTGATATAATTTGGAATTTTTTGATGAATTTTAAAAATATCTTGGTTTTTGGTGTATTGAATAAGCCAAAGCAATATAATAATTATTTTTGCTAAGTCATAATTTAAATCCTATCGAATGATCAATTTCTATATATTACGAAAAAAAATCATTTAATCAATATAATTGACTGATTAATTAATCGATTCTACCTATTGTATTGAATAATGAATTTATAATTTTAAAAAATAAATTAAATAACGATTGAACAAATGATTGGTTGATTGCTTAATTAATTAATTAATTAAAGAAAGTAGAATATTTTATACGAGAATAATTTACCACAGTGATACCATCATTGAATAGTGCTTCACCAAAAACAGTTATAAAAAGAGTTCATTTACATTAATCTCTTCAAAGACTGCTATCACAGCTACAGGATCAACAGCACTAATTAGCGCCGAAAAGAGAAAAATTTCAAAAATGGAAAATTTAATTGAGAATACATTTAATAAGCCAAGGCCATATAATGATGAGCCTGAAAAAAAATGAATGATTGAAAAGAGGAAAATTATATTTGCTAATAAAATTATTGGGTGAGAAATGGAAATAAAAATTATTGTAATCTTCGAAGTATCAGATCTGTAATTATATTTATTCGATATGTAATAATTAAATAACAATTGTTCATTCAATTTACCCATTCATTATTAATTGTTCAAGCAATCGCTATATTTAATATTAATAAATAAATTATCAAAATAAAACTGATAAAATTAATCAATTTGCATGCAATGTCTTATACATCTCAATATTAGATTAAATGCTAGAATTTATTCGGAATCTTTCTGATCTCAATTATTAGATATATTCATATTATGCTTTTCAACTTTTTAAGTTTCCTCTCAGATCAATTAATGATACAGCAATCCCTTAAATGAGCGTTATTTTCGAAATCCGTTATTTATAATCATTGAAATTCGGAATTTTTGAAATATTAGAAATTTTTGAGAATTTTCACTCAAACTGTTAACAAATTTACCGATTGCTAGACAATTCCATATGGTCCCTACGACGGCAAATACCAATATGGAACCAAAATTTTCAAATAAAGCTCTATTTGGCATGAAATAACCTGAAATTCAAATATATTTAATTTCAGATATGTGTTCTATGTAGTAAAATATTTAGAATAATTATTAAAAATGACAGAATGAATTCATTAAATCGAATTGATTATTCTATAACAGTTTTTGTCATGATAGTATCATGTTTGAATAGTTTCATGAATTCTAGTCAAACACAAATATATGTTTAAATTATTAAGTAATTTGAACTGATAGTTTTATTAGTTTTATTAGGCTGCCAATGTCAGTTTAAAAACTTGCCAAAACATATATGTATTGTTGCCATATTAATTAAAATTGAATTATGATAGAATATAATAAGTGATAAAGAAATTTGTAAATAATCAGCATTAAAAATAATCGATTATTGTAATTGTAAATATGTAAAGAAAGAAAATGTTTGAAATATTAAGAATATGTATCTTCTATCATTAATTATTGGTAAAAGGAATGATGAATGGTAAATAAATTTCAAATTTGTTAAAAAATAGAAATTAGCCAATTAGTATTAAAAATAAGTGGTAAATAATATGAAATTAAGGATGAAATATGTAATCGTTAATTATTAGAAGGAAATAACAGATGATAAATGAATTTCAAATTTAATAAAAATTAAAAATTTCGCTGACCAGCATCAAAAATAATCGGTGGTAGTAAATAAAGAAAGAAAATATGTGCTTCAAGACTGAATATCGAATCATTAACATCGGATAATTTAAGCAGTATGCCTAATATGAGACCAACAACAATCAATAATGCCGAATCCGGAAATGTATCTGCTATTCGTTTTGATATGTGAAATACTGTAATTGATTAAATGAATTGAATTAATTAATAATTTATTTAAACATGTATATTTTCTAGTTATATGATATAAAAATTTGCAATTTTATTAAAATATTTGAATTTCTAAATTTTTTTAAAATTCACAGCAATATAAATTTTTCATTATCGATAAATTTAGCAAAGAAAGTCAGAATATTTAAAAATTAAAAATTTAATATAAAATCCAATTAATAATGTAAAAAATCCGATGCCAATTTGATAATATAGTTATCATTTTAGATTTTGTTAACAAAATGCAAAGCAAAATTTATAATAAATTTAACGTAAATCAATATCGAGGATTTACGTCATAACGTAAAGGATGTAAAAAAAAAAGGATTTACGTCATGAAGTAAATCAATATCAAATTTTTGTGTTACTGCAACAGGCAAAAACAATGATTATATTTGTCGAGAATAAAGTTAACCTTTGTTAATCAAATTAATCAAATAAGAAGAATTTTAATCTGCCAAGGAAAAAATAGATTTAAAGACAAACAAACCCATTTTAGCAATTCCAGCAAGTAATAACCATATTGCAATAGTATATGGTTTTTGAACCTCATCCCAATTAAATGAAATTATCTTAAAAAACAAAAAATAAAAAATAATTCGTATCTAGCTAATTTAATTAAACTCAAAATTTTCATATTGCTTTCATCATTCTAATTGTTTTCCCAAATAATTAATAGAATTAACTAAAGTTTAATTAAAAAACATCAAAAAAGGAAGACTTGAAGAAATAATTAATCAAATGATATTTCGAACCTATGCTGGCGCAATTTTGAAATTCTAAAGATAAAGAAAAAATTAGGAAATGGAAATGAAATTTAGAAAAAAATTAATAGTTTAGTATCGTACTTGAAAACGTCCCAATGCTTCATCATGAGGTGTAATTTCATAAAAATCTCTCCAATTTCCTTTCACTTCACGTACAATAGCTGGTGCTAAATTGATAATATCAGTGATAATAAATATATGAAAATAAAGTATTCTGTTGTTCTTTTAATATTTGATAATTTATTTATGAAAGGAGAAAAGTAATATTTTTTCTTTTAGTTATTTTCTTTTTAATAAATGAGTTATTTACTTCTTTTTTATCTTTCGTTCTTTTTTTACTTTTTTTCTTTAATTACAACTAATAAACAGTTAGTAAATATTTATTTACTATTTATACCAGATGTTAGAGACATCGGATAAATTTTGATTTGATTGTTTTATTGATGATACTTGATTTGTTTATTTTCGTTTCCAGCGTATTATTTGCTGTCTTCCTTGCCTTCTTTTTTTCCTTCCAAAAACAATTATTTCAAATTGTATTCTGTAAAATTTGAAATTTGATTAAAAATATGAAAATTTTAAATTTAAATGATTATTTATTAAACGCTATCGTACACTTATACCATTAGCCAAATCCTATGAATCAGCCATTCATTTTGATTTGAATTCAAAACTTTAAAAAATAAGAAAGGAAATCTTTGTTTTTAAAATTAAAAAAATAAAAGAATTTATAAATGCTATAAATAAAAAGGATTTTTTGGCAAGGGAAGTAAATATGAAGAAATTTTATTATTCTACAATAAGGCTATCGAAAGACTTTTTTTATCTAAAATTTGATAGTAATGCTTGAAACGATATATCAGTATGGCATAATTAAATGATCTTATATGAATGAAAATTTTAATACCTTTTAACAAACGCAAAGATGAAATATTTCAAATTGTATTCTGTAAAATTTGAAATTTGATTAAAAATATGAAAATTTTAAATTTAAATGATTATTTATTAAACGCTATCATACAATTATTTCAAATTGATCTCTGGACTGAAGAATCTTGAGTTTCATAATCATTTTCAAAGAATGTGGTCCATGAGATCAGCTGGATGAATAATACAAGGATCATGTTGAGTCTCTTTTTCATATTGTTATCGTTATTAATCCAAAGCTTTATCCAAATCTTAATCGTTGAATTCGTGTTAGAAAAACTTGTCGTATTTCAGATTTAATCACCTAAGTTTGAGATTGGTGTCTTCGCGCTTTATCTTTGGCAACGTTTGAAGGTTAAATGGAAATAAAGAATTTGCAACTCTGTTTTAAGCCAAAAAAACCAATTAAAGTCAAAAAAGCAAAAAATAAGGGAAAAAATAAGTATTTTCAAAAGTGTTAAACAACCTTTATTTTCACTATATAATTTTACACAGAATGAATGATATTTAATGTCGCGAATAAACGCAAGTTTCTGTGCATAATTTACTAAGAATTTAAAACTAATTACGAATATAATTATTAACAGAATATATTTCGGTTCAATAAATTACTAAATTAATTTAATTTAAATTATTTATTTTCTATCTTTCGCAAGTTATTATTGTAAGTAATTTACTAATCCTTATTAAAATAATTATTAATAAACAAGTTTAATGAATAAATGAGTTAATTAAGTTTTCAATAAGTTAAGTTATTTTAATTTAAATTGTTTATTTTCCAAACATTTCGCTAAATATTTATAAGTTCACTGTCAATGTATAAAATAACACAAGAGTTGGAATAAAAAGGAATGAAGAAAAAAGCAAGAAATAAGTTTTATTTTTTAAATAAAATCAATGATAGTAGATTTTCTTTTATCTTGCTTTTTTCAAAAAAAGTTAAGGTATGAGAAAAAAGAAAAAACAAAACAAAAACGGAAGAAGGAAAGAGAATAGAGAGATAAAATCCTTTAGTATATGAAACGGCTTTAACATCGATTTTGCAGACAAAACATTTTGAAAAAACAGAAAAGTAAACAAATAAAAAAAGAAGAAAAATTAAAAAAAAGGAAAAATTAAAAAATGAATGAATCAATTTTTTTTTAATTCACTTTTTTCCAATTGCTTGCAATCATTTTTTCCAATAACTTTTCTCTTTGATAAAATAAGAAAATTTTCAATTTTTTTTCAAATAGGTGACTTTTGTTTACATCTGTATATTTCAATTCAGGCACTTATAAATTGAATTGAAATTGAATTAAATATCTTTATCTTATGATTCACTTCGTTCAACTGTGTAAGTGTAAAGTGGTCTTTAATATATGCCTATTGTATGCATGTATATATTTGACTAATAACAGCAATGATCAATGATTATTCATAAGATATGAAAAAAAGGCCAAGTTAAAAAGGTAATAAAAATTACTTACTCTCCGCATAAAAGAAGAAAAGGAAAGTTTTTTTCGTCTATTTTAAATTTGATATTATCCCAAACTAAATTATTATGTGCAGTTGGATATGACTATTTTGAAAAGGAATTGTTTAAACAAGTTAAAAATTGAATGAAAAATCGCTTCTATTATAAAAGAAAAACTTTTTTTTAAATTTATATTATCTCGAGAAAGTTATTTCGTACAATTCGATATGGGTACTTTGAAAAAGAAATTGTTAAAGAACGGTAAAAAGGTCAAAGAAAAAAAGGTGAAAAATTGCTTTTCTCATATTCTAAGGTAAAAGAAAAGTTTTTTTTTTTTTTAAGTTTGATACTAACCAAGCAAATCATCATACACAATTTGATGTTGGATATTTTGAAAAGAAATTATGGAAATTGAGTCAAATTAAAAAAAAGTTTGCTTCTACTAGAAAAAAAAATAAAATTTTTGGAATTTGACATTATCATAAGAAAGTAATTGGATAAATTCGATATAAATTAACATAAAAAAAAGAATGAATGCAGGAAAAAATATATCAAGCATATACGATTAAGTATATCATTTGTTATTTTCATTTTTCATTTTTTTCCCAAAAAATATTTCCATTCATTTTCATTCAATAAATATTGTTATTGTTAAATGAATAAATGCTGAAAAAAAGAATTATATCTTATTTTTTATCGGTGGTAATACTATTACTATAATTACGATGATTAACATCTTGATGATGCTGACAATGATAAATAAAATTTATTATTACGATCGTAATAACGAGTGATTAGTATTTTTTCGACAGCGATAACAATAACAATAAACGATTAATATTAATAAAATGAAATAATATGATAATATGGTAACGGTAGAGTATAGTGATCTAAAAACGATTCATTTGTATTATTTAATAATGATGATAATAACGATTAATATTAATATAATTATGACGAAAAATGATGTAGGGGATAATGAATAAAATTATTATAGCGATGATGGCAAATTAGTATTGCAATAATAACAATGAGACTAATGTTATGGTAAGGATAAAAATGTTGACAATTAATATAATAATAAATATAAGGATAATTATGCTCTTTCATAAAGTAAACACTATTTTAAAAAAAATGTCATCATTTTTGTCTTCATCATTTAATTGTCATAATTTTTTTTTTCATCCTTATTAAATGAATCGTGATAATTTATAAATAGACTATGAACGATTTTATATTAACAATCATATTATGATATCGGTTGTTTATGTGACGATAATTAAAATAATGACGATAATTCATAATTTGTTCAAGAAAAGAATCCGAAATCCTTCTTAATGAAAAAAAATTTTTAAATATTCTTAAAAGAATCAAACAAAAATTTGATAATAAATTCTTAAATGTTTGTTGAATAGAAATTAAAAATTCCTGAAATGCATATTTTCTAATATTTTGTACACAATAAAAGGAAATGTTAGTCGATTATTAGTAATAATATTGTTGCATCAAAAATTAAGTGAGTAAATAAACAAAATGCTTGATTAAATCAAAGAAGATAATTAGCCAATTAATCAGTCAATGATTAATTAAGAATACAATAATTATCGGCAAATACATAAAGAAATTAATGAAAAAACTTTTTATGGTAAAATTATTCTTAAAACGTTACTTATTTTTATCAACGATACTCTGTTAAATTAAATAGTGACAAATTCGAAAATTTAAAATCTAATTTTATCTTGTCATATATATTGATTATCATTAAACTCACCATTATTTGTATTAATAACATAGGATTCATTATCAGACGGATTATTCTAAACTTAATTCAGGAATAGGTCATATGTCAAACTATTCTATTTTATTCTATTCAGTTTTTAACGAAAAAAATGAATGCGATGAATATATATTTAGAAAGGTCATTTATTTAATATTAAAATATTTAATCAATGTTTTTATATCATTCATTCATTGAAGAATGAATTTTTAAATTTAAGTTTAGATTTTATTTTTTTATAAAATACAATCAGTTATTTTTTAAAAACATTCATTTTCTTCTTTTTTTAATGAAGGGAATTTTCGTAAGCAATAAATATATTATTTCATGAATTTTTTATTTTTATTTCTTTTATGAAATATTTCGATAAATGCAAAATTATGCAGATATGTATTAATCAATGTAAGTGCATTTAAATAAATATTGAATTTCGTGATCGTTATTTGATGATAGGAATCGAAATATTGGTGCTCGCATATTAAATTTTATTAATTTTATTTCTAAATAATTAATATAGCTAAGAAATTAATATTTCAAAATGTTTGTTATATCAATAAATTATTTAAAATTCAGAGCTTTTTTGTTTCATTGTGCCGATGGAATCAATTCAGATTTTTATTTTGTTACATTAGCAAATTAATAAATCAATTAAAATTTACAATTTGATGCTAAAATAATTAAATGTAATGGAAAAAAAGCAAATAAACATGCGTAAAGAGAGTGAAAGGATTGAAAAAAGATTGGAACTTTTTTTCGTTTTTTCAATACTAAATAATAATATAAATCGAAAAGAATGAGATAATTTTTTTTAACTTTCTTAAGTTTTTTTGGATAATATTTTTTGATATGATAAACAAGTGATAGAAATAGTATGATTAATTTTGATAAAAAAAAGAATTTTTTATTTTAACAGGTCAATTAATTTTCTGTTTTGAGATTTTATTATTCATTATAATGTCGAAATTTTTTAAATGACATAAATAGAAATGTACGACAGCAATAATATGTTAATTATTTATTAAATTCATTCAAATCTAATATTTTAAATCCATTATTACAAATAAATGCACTTTAATTCCTTTCTTTTGTTCATACAATTTGAAATTTAATTCCAAAATTTAATATTTTTAAGTTTAAAAAATATTTTTGAATTGAAATTGAGAAAAAATTTTAATTTATGCATTCATATAAGCCTAATTTAATAGGAATTCAAAAAAGAGAACAGGAGATGTCAATAAAGTTAATTAATCAATTAAGAAAGTTGTAAAGGAAGAAAAATCAAAATATTATTGTTAGGAAACTTGTCATAATAACAAAATTACTTTTTGAACTTCATACCACTTTCTTTCATTAATCATATTGTGATAAGAAAAATTAAATCTAATCATTGCATATATTTATACACACCATTAGCTATTTCACATACCAAAAAAAAAAACAATTTTTTTCTTTTCAAATTTTCAATTTGGATTACTGTATTTTATGATGACAATTATTAATAATTATTACGAGCAGAAGAAATTTTTCATAATAATAATTCAAAATTATTTATAATAATAAATCAAAAAATATTTCTTAAAAAAATAAATGGAAAATTTATAAGAAATTAAAAATGTTTTCCCAATGCGACAGCTTACTGTGAATAATTATAAATACTATAAAAAAAATAATTATTACTTTAATCGCTAATAATTAATGATATTAATTTTTGCTTACAATAACTGTTTTATTAATATGATTTGAAAAATCTTTGCCATAATCATTTGAAATTATTTTAATTGCATTATGTCATAATAATTACTTAAAAAAACTTAGTTTCCTTAGAGAATAAAAAAATGATTTTTCGACAAAAAAAATCGGTTTAATTGAAAATATGCCGGAAAAAGAAATTCCTGAATTTGGCATAATGACAATCATAAATGACCATCGATTTACCTGATAAAAATTACAAAAAAAATTATAGTTATCATGTTAATGACGATGATATCAATTGGTAATAATAATTAATATCATCATAATGAATAATTACCGGACAATGGAAATAAACTAAAATTGTCCGATCAATTTCAGATATTAATTAACATATGAAATATTGAATATTTGATAAAGTATGTATATATATTTAAAAAATTTATTATGAATAATGTGGAATTTCTCATAAAACAATAATTTCCTAAATGATTTCCTAAATGATTATGGCAAAAATTTATTTTCCTTTCTCTTTCTCTCTTTCTTTTTTATCTTTTTATCTCGTCAATAATTTTCTCATTGTAATAATGATGGTAATAATAATGACGTAGCAATAATATAATGACAATAATAATAATATGGCACTAATAATAATAATATCAATAGCATTAGCGTTAATAATAATAATAGTAACACTCATATCATATAAATTATTCTAATATTATAGTATGTTAGCGATTCTATATGATCAAAACAAAATAAACACTATAGGGAATTCTCTTATCAACCAAATTTATCAGTTTTACTAATCAATAAAAAACACTGTTATCACCATTAACGAAAGTATCGAAAATGAATCAAATGCTTAAAATCTTTTCCATGGAAGAACACTTTTTTTCGCTAAAAAATTCGAAAAAAACTTCCGATGATATAAATCAAATTTTTAAACATAGAAAACATTTATTCAATTACAAATATTTATTTCAATTTCAACTTTTTTTGCATATTTTTTTCGCAACAAATATAGGAATTAATTTTTATACTTAAAAGACTATTTAATTTAAAAAATAAAAATAGGGAGCGGTAGAAAGAAAAAGTATAATTATTAATTTTAAATGATCGAGAAGTTTATTAAAGTTTCTTAAAAGAAGTGTATGTATTCGTTTCTTTCTTTTTTATTTATTTCTAAATTTTATCATTTCACTATTATTCAGACTTTGACATATCAAACAGTCTATGATATATGATATAAAACTATTACAATAATTCACCAATCAAAGAATTAAAAATGAAGAGAGAGAAAGCGGAAAAAACCTGAATTAAGCATCTGTTGATAATATTTAAGTCGAAAAAGTCAAGGACAATAATTTGGATTAAATATATTGAAAAATGGTTTGATATATACATATATATGTAATTATTCGATCGATTTTTTTTCAAATTAAAAAAAAATTAAATCAAACCAAAAAAAAATCTAAAATACATCTGAAAAAGACGATGCAAAAAAGTTTTTATCAATTTCCGATGCACTTCTTTATTTATATAAATTTTTTTCCTCTCTACCTTCTTCTCTCTCTCTTTGTTTTTATCGATGAATTATGAAAATTTAAAATTTCAGAATTATTAATAATATATAATACTAAAAAAATTTATTATTTAATATATTAATTATTCAGATTGATGACAAAAAAAGTCAGCCCATATGCAATTTTCAGCAAGATTTTACAATTAATTAATAAATTTCATTTGTTAATTTTCAGATACAAATTATTCGATTTAATTATAATTTCACAAACACCAAATGATAATCCAGACAAGACTTAAAATTTGTTATATAATTTTGCAGAATCAAATTTATCAGCAAATTAATTCGCTTTTAATTTTTTAGAATAAATTCGTCGAAAAATAGTTATCTTTTTAGGTTTTCGTTTTTTTGCTCCACAACAATAATAATGATTTTCGTTAATATTTTTGTTAACAATTATCATCAGGATTTTGTTGCATATTTGAATTTAATTAAGAAATTAAAAGACAAAATATTCGGATAAAATTATGAAATTTTTTTCCTCAAAATTTTCCATTCCTTTTTCTAAGTAAATTAAAAACTTCATAAATTAGCACAAATTATGGAATGAATTTTTGTAACAATAACTAAGCTATAATCTATTGATAAAAATCAGATAAATAATTCAAAAAGAATTTATTTTCGAATTTTTTTTTACATCATTTTCATATATTGGATCGTTTCCAGTAATAGTATGCTAAGAATGCGAATGATATGATGAGAATAAACCATGGTATTATTGCTGGAATATGGATTATCACACTTATCATAAAAAATAGTGATGATTTATATACATCACTGTGTTACTGCTTTCTTTTTTTTACCAAAGGTAACAGACATGTAGTATGATAACAATGATAACAATATTAGTAATAAGATAACGATAAAAATTATCAGGCAGTAGTAATAGTTTACATATCATTCGTTAATGATTAAAATTTTTATTTTGGAAAAAGCAAATTTATAAAAAAAAAATGTGAGTAGATGATTTATTTCTCGAAACGAGAAATTTATATAATGATTTTACACTTAAAGGATTATAAAAAAAAACTTTAGAAGTTAATTCAATGTTAAAAGAGATTAAGTGGAAAAATGATGAAACTGAAAAAAATGGGCATGAAATGAGAGTGATTTTAGTTTTCAAAGTTATTTACATATTGCTAGCTATCATCATTATCATTAATCATCAATCATCATCATCATCATCATCAACATCAGACATTCTATTAAGTAATATAGGAACTGACTGCTATTTTCTCACTTTCCATCCCATCAAATTCTTGTTTTATAAAATTTCATTCCTTTACTTCCTCTTTTTTCAATTTAAATTTTTAAAGAAAAAAATTAATTGAACTAAAATACAAATTATAAACCATAATTAGCATAAATTTTAAGGATTGAACGAAACAAATGGTTTTTTTCCATATTTAACGTATGAATTAATTGAGCATATATGCATGCGTTTACTTATCAAAAATATGAGTTTAAAAACCTGTTTCGTATCAAAAACGTGAATGAAAAAGTAAACTTAAAACTTGTTTCTTATCAAAAACGTGAATAAAACGTAAACTTAAGACCTGTTACTTATAAAAACCGTGAACGAACTTAAAATTTGTTAAAATTAAGTTATAATTTACTAATGACTATAAATACATTTGTTTTTTTATGTAAGCGTAATACTTTTTTATCAACAACATATATAATCGTAGGTGACAGCTGCAGATGGAGATGGAAAATTGAAATAAATAATTTTAAAATGAGAGATCAGATAATAGTTGAATTTAATATTAAATATGACAGAGTAAAATTTATTGGGATTTTCAAAATCATCCAAATAAAGCATACGAATTATTCTTTCTATTTTTCAGAAGCAAAATGAATCATCTTTCCCAAAATAAGCTTTTCTGATTATAATTAAAGAATTAAAACAGCGGATACATTCGAACAAATGGAAGATATTCTCAATCAAAATAAAAAAATTGCGAGCATATTTGATTACGTGGATCATCACGTAAATAACGTGATAAATATTATCTTCATTTAAAAGAAACAAATAAGATACTGGTTATGTGGAAGGTTACAGGTTACAGGAAATTTTCATCAAAAATTTAAATACCAATCCAAGCAACAAAAAAAAAGATAATTAATTAGAATAAAAGAAGAAAAAATAAAAGCAAAAATCCAAATCAATGAAATTAGTGAAATTGTTGAGATGGAAAAAATTTTTTATCTTTTTTTTCTAATCTCTTATTATCAAAACATCATCAGAAATTTATTACGAAATGATCAGTAATAATAATTACTAATAATTTCTTCATGAACTTAATTCAAAATGAATTGATAATTTATTGAAAAAATTTCCATTAACAAGTTTTCCTTCTTCAAATAAATTATATTTTCCCATGTTATAACCAAATAAAAAAAGATAAGAAAAAATTGTTGAAAAATTATTTTAAGAAAAAAGAAAGCCTTAATATTTGATTCATTGCAATTGCTAATGGAAGGAAGGTAAATGGTTTTGTTTATTTTTCCTTTTTTTTTGAAGGAAATTATAAAGTTTTAATTGAATACAAAAAAAATTTTCGACAAAAACTTTTTATTCTTTCCATTTATTTTGTTTAAAGACTTTCATTTTTAACTTAAATTTTTTAAAAAATAAATTAATTCGTTGTAATTTTTTCTGGAAAAAAATTTTATTGAACTTTTTTCCTAATTTGTTTTTTTTGTAAATAAAAAAAGATAGAAATATTTTTCGATTGGAACATTGAAATATCAAAATGATTCAAAAAGACATTTTCACAGTAACAAAATACAAAAATATATTACATATTGATTGAAAAAAAAAGCAGAAAAAATGATGCAAACGAAAGAATTCAGTGCAGAAAATTTGGATGAAACACTTTTTAGAGAAGTTTTCAATCAAAAATTAGAAACGCTTAATTAAAATTATTTCTTATTTTGTTTTATCCTTTCTTAGATAATAACTTAATTCACATAAATGGTAAAATTTAAAAAACAAGAAACTGAGACTTAAAGAAACTGAGGGAAGGGCACACCAGGAGTGGAGGTTGCGGCTTAATTTTACTCAACACGGAAAATTCACCTGGGCTGAACACAGAGGATTGACGTATGGTGAAATTTAAAAAACAGAAAAAAATTTTTTTTACGAAATGGTTTCTTTTTTGATTGAAATATAATAGGAAATAAAAAGTTGATAAAAAGGTGTCATTTTAAAAGTAGTTTTTATAAGTGATTAGAATGCATGATATGTTGTTGATAGTTAACTGATCAAGTAATAGGTGATATTAGAACACATGATAAGTTGTTGATAGTTAACTGATAAGTAATTAATTAATTAATTGAGTTGGCGTGTTAATCAATTAACCGGTTTTAATTGATCAATATTATCGATGAAATGAAATAATAACAAATAAATCATCATTTTTGTAATTGCGTATTATTATAGAATTCTGCAAATATTATCGATATATGAATGCGTAGTTTAAAACGAAATTTTTCTAAGTAATCAAGGAAATGCATTTTTGCAGTTTATTCATAAATTTAATGAATAACTTATCACTAACTATTATTTATTATAAAGTGTATTTAATATTGTAAAACTGTTTAATAAATTTCAATATTATTAGATATAAATTATATATATATGTTGATGTAAATTTCATTAATATATTAATAATAATAACATTCTTATAATAGTAATAATGGTAATGAGAGTCTCGGTAATTATAATTTTGGCGGTAATATATACATGTATCGATATAAATTTCACTAATATATTAATAACAATAATTTTAGTAATAATAATAGTGATCTTGGTAATCATAACAATAATAATTTTCGTAGTAATAATGATAATAATAATTTTCGTAATAATACATACGATGGTATAGATTTCATTAATACATCAAATGTGATAATTTTGGCAATCGTAATAATAATGGTTATAGTAATGAAAATGATAACAATAATTTTGATAGATAATTTTAGTAATCATACAATAGTGTTGAAAAGCAGTAATGATAAGAATTCATTGGATTAAAGAAAGTTATCCATTAATTATAAATTACAAATGTCTAATATTTTATTTTACTATCATTTTTCTTATCGGTTATCATTGTTATTGTTTTATTCTTAGGAAATTTTAATTAAATTTATGCATTTCTGTCAAAATTTTACAAATTGGCTAGACTTTCTCTTTCTCGCTAAAATCTGAAATGAACTGACTGATGATGTATTGATCATAACAATAAAACATAATAAAAGATATTAATCACAATGATAATAATAGTGATTAAAAAAAGGAAAATAAAATACCGTAAGAATATTTAAAAAAAAAACTTCAATTCAATAAAATTAAGCACTTAATTCTATATTTAAAAAATAAAAACGATTTAACACAAAATAACTGATAAAAATATTGGATAACAAACAAAATGATATAATATTTAATGAGAAAAAGTTTCGTAATTTATGGACGAGAATTGGTAGAAAATTTACTGAAAAAAAGAAATAAAGAAATGAATGATAACAAATAAAACAAATGAATGATAATAAATAAGAAAAAATATATTTTAAAATTTATCTAATATTTTAAAGGAAAAGCAAAAAAGATAGAAAGAAGAGAGGGTGAGGGAGAAGGAATGAGAAAAAGAGAAAATAGAATGGAAAAAGAGAGATACAATATAACTTATGATATAATATAATTTTACAAAATTTATTGCATATATTTCAAAAAAATAGCTCTCTTTTTCAATTCTATTTTCTTGCACTCTCTTTCTTTCTTATTCTCTTTCATTCCTGATTAATTTTATTTTATTCAATATATTTGAACCTATATTTCAAAAAATGATTTCTTTTTCTCTTTCCACTATATTTTCTGATGTTTTCTTCACACTCTTTCTCTCTCTCTCTTTTCTTTTTTTTTAGTTATGAGAAAAAAATATCAAATTATTATTTATTAATTTTATTTTATATAAATATACTGTATTATAAGACAGTTAGTTGAATGAAAGGAAGAAATTTTAATTTTTATGTTAAACAAAGTTTATCAAAAAAAATTACGCAAAAATTAATTTGTCTTTTTTATGAAATATAAGAGAACTAAAAGCAAAAAGAAAGAAGAAAAGAAAAAAAGAATCGCTTTTTTTCTTTTCTTAGTAAAATAATAATTCAATAAAAATCAAAAATGATACATTTGGAAAGGAGGAATAAAATAATGTACAAAAAGGCGGCCGATTGATGAAATTGAAGCATTGAAGAGAATAACGAACCAAAAAACGAATTCGATCGACAAATCAATGGTTATTTCATTTCTTAATTGTTATATTTTTTGTTTCGTTTTTCTTTTAATTTCTAATTAAAAGAAAGTATTTGAAGGAAAACTGAATAATACCAATAAATATAGTTGAAATTTTCAATTTCGAAATCAATTGCTCAAATTATTTTTCTATCGTCGGAAAATTTTGTCAGCTAAAAATGACTTTTTGATTATTTTCTACTTTTTTTTTAAATATTTTAATCTATTTATGTGGGACATTTGATTAATTAAATTTTATCATAAAAGATAAATTATGCTTTATAAGTGATCTTCAATTAATTAAATATTATTAAGAAAATACTTGATTAATCGAAATTATAATAAAAGATATTTGCTAAATTGAAATATAATTGGTTAATTAAAGACTGCAATTGGAGTGTTTGGATGATTTAGTATTATAATAAAAGGTATTTGATTAATTAAATATTATAATGAATATATTATATTGATAAATAAATATTGCAATAAAGAATATATTTGATTAATAATGTTGTGATAAAAGATATTTGATTAAGTAAGCACGATGAGAATGATGTTTGAATAATTGAACATGATGAAAATGATATTTGATTAATTATACCCTTTCATACCAAATAAATTTCAAATATATATGAATGATATGACAGGGATGCAAATAAAATTCATAAGGAATAAAAATTAGAAATTATTTAATTTTTAATTTCCATTTTTTTGATACTATATATTTGATATGTTCGAATTATATTTGGCACTATGAACTGTAATATTTTAAATGTTTTTTTTTTATATAAATTTTTATGCTTTCAATTATATAAAATAATCCGTAAAAATCAATGCTACAGGAATACTGTAAAGATACAGCAGCAGAAATAATAATATCTATACATGCCATAATCAGGTGATAGCGATATCGATATCTGTTGAAATAACATAATGAAGATGACTGATAAGCCGTTACACTATCGACTGTCATACTGTTACAGCATGGAACAATAATCATCAGATAATTATGCTGTATCATGAAATTACTGTAGTGCTTCTTTATTCCTTTATAGATCATATTTCGAATGATATTATTATTGTTATTAGTTTTATTGATAGCTCAAAAAAAGTAAAAAAATTTCAATTCTTCCTTGTAAAGCATTTCATGATACTGATAATAGCTACAAAAAACATAGAAATAGAATCGACTTTTTATATTTTTATCAGTACGATAAACTATACTCTCATTTTTTCCTTTCATAAATAAATTCAACTATATCGATTATGAATGAATAATTTTAATAGTATATTGCGATGTTTAAATTCTTAGAACAAATAAATAACGAATTTTACAATTAATAGTATTCACCGTAAACTTCATTAATTTTACATTTACCGCAATTATGTAGGAAGGATCTTACATTATTACTCTGTAATATCTTAGTAACAAATATTACGTTAATCTTACATTTAGCATATGCTACCATAACAATATAACAGTAATAATATATGATGCATATATAATTGGGAATGAAATTCATATTTCAAAATATGAAATATTTTGAAATGGCAAAAAATTGGAGAAAAAAAAACTTTTTTTCTAAATTTATTTATTCAAGTGTAATGTATTTATAACTAATGATATAATATCATCTTGGAAAATAGTAATACCATTGAAGGACAAAATATACTTCTCAAACTAATTCGAATTGAACTATTTGGATAATAATGTTATCGTTTGATAACGATCACCTGAATTTTTTAGCTATCCCATATTATTTGCTCTTTTCTATCTCTCATTTTTATAAACTATTTTGTTATATTTACATTAATAAATAGCGGAAAATAATATGGGAATGTTTTTTTGCAGTTCACATATATAGAGCGAACAAATTTTGTAAATATTAACAATTGAACTATAAACAAAATAATAAAAATAAAAATAAAATCATTAATAATATTGATAAATGACTACTTGAATTTAATTAAAATAATTAATTAAATTTTGAAATTATTTATTTTATATTAAAAAATTGAAAAATATTATTAACAAAATTGTAAAAAACAACAAAAAATAATTTAATCTGTCATTAATATTTTTATTGATATATTCAAATTTGAAATTGGAATATCATTTGAAATTAAAATTTATTCATTGTTGTAAAAATTAATGTAATTTCAAAAACATATTTGAAGTAAATAAAAAAAGCTAAAATACAAACATATTAATTGAAAAGATAATAAATTATAGGTTTTATTATTACTTCCCTTTCAGTCTGATAATTATTTTTCATAAACTAACAAACTTGTTTAAAACTAGTGATATGATTTGATTTTAATTTGAATTAAAAAAAAAGAACTTACATATTATATATCACTCGGTCAAATTTCAAACAACTATAACTTTATTGTGTCATTTTTAAAATCTTTTTCTGCCATTAATTTAAAAAAAGTTATCACTTAGTCTTATATCATATTATTGAAATTTAATAAAAGATTTGATCCAAAAAAATAGTGATTAATCACTTATCATATTATTGAAATTCAGTAAAAGATTTGAATCAAAAAAAATAATAATTAATTAGAAAGGAACATAATATCAACCATTTCGAATAAACGATCAATTAGCTTTAATGAAAAATTTTCAATGAAAAAAATGAAAAAAAAACCATAATTAAATTAATTTCGAAAGAAATTTTGAACTATAATTAATGTATTCATCTATTAAGATCCATTTTAAAGAAAATTAGTTGAATGTATATTTAAAAGTTGTAATAATAATTTTTGAAATTTTTAATTATTGACAAAATGTATATTATAAAAAAAGGAAAAAAAACAATAAACTATAATTGCTGGAATAATTGAAAGAATTCAAAATTACTGATTAGTTATTAAAACAATTGATAACTACTGTTTATGTTTACAAATGTTTATTAATTTAATGAAATATATTCCGAGAATTTAGTAATAATATATTATATTTAATTTATTACTTTTAGATAAACGGATTATGATCAAAACATAAATTACTTCTAAATATAAGGAAGAAATCAAATGGAAATTTGATCAGTGGATTATAATTAAAATATAAAATCAGAATGTTGGTGTTAAATAAATGATAAAATCAATGGTGAATGAATTTATCATAAAATAAATTTTTTTACGATAAATGTATTAAAAAACTATTTTAAAAAATATTAAAAAATATTTAAACAAATAAGTACACAAACAAATCTAAATTATATTTCTGTTTAAATTATAATTTCTGCTAATAACTTAGATTCAAGTAAATCGATTATTTAAAATTTCTAAAATCTTGCTTTATTAAAATTATGTAATTTCCTCGTTTGAATTTTACTTTTCTTTCGAATCAGAAATTCCAACAACAATACAATGTTAAGAAATGGAAGAGAATATTTTTTGCTATCTAATTATTTTAGATTTTTTGATTTTTTTGATTTTAGATTTTTTTATTTTTAGATTTTTTTTGAAGTTATGAGAATAATTCTTTCAAATTAAAAATTAAAATATATAATATTAACCAAATTAAGAGACCTGAATACTCAAGTTTTCATTTGACAAAAGGTTAAGGGAAATTTGCCTAATGTTTATAATATAGTAATCCATAAATAAATCAATGATTTGATATTATTGTATGTAATAAATACTGTAATTCCTCAAAAAGTCAAAATTATGGTTTCTCTCCTTCTTTGCACTATGTCTTGGGATTTTCTAAATGGAAAGAAGACATATATTACCGTAATTTTGATATTAGCTAATTTAAAATTTGCAAGCAATGATTATGCTCGGAATTTTAACTATGATGAAATTTTGATCGGATTATTTGGCAAATTTAAAAGCTTAAAATTGATGCATTTCGTAAAAATGTATCAGTCAACATCAATAATCTGAATGGCTTACAAATATCATCAATGATTAAGAAATATAATGTACCAAAATTTGTCAAATTGTTAACCATAAGTTTGAAAATTTAATTGACGAAATTAAATAGGAGGGAGATTTTTTAATTTGCTTCCCACTTGACATCACCTATTTCTCTCTCTCTTTCTCTCTCTCCATCTTTTTCTTTTTCCCTAGCTTTTTGTCTCCATTAATATCGTTTAATGATAAAAGAATCGATGGTTTGTAAATTAATTTTTTTTATAAAGAAATGTGCCACGAGAAAAAGCAGCTGGACCACTGTTGACGAGAGTGGGATTCGAACCCACGCCTCCGAAGAGACTGGTGCCTTAAACCAGCGCCTTAGACCGCTCGGCCATCTCGCCTATGAACGAAAATGGAATTTTGAAATTTCATTTTATGATTATTTATGGTACTTTTAAACTTAAATTTTAAAATTTGCAGAATTTTTCCAACAAAAAATAAAAAAATTTAGAAATAATGCGAAAAATTGTTCAATCAAATTTTAACCAATGCTTTAATCAGAATTTTATAATCTAATTTATGTTCCATTTTATGTTTAAATGCTTCAGTGAGATAATTAAAATATTTGGCGCTATTTACCAAATTAAAATCTATATCACTTCTAATTTGTTTGATCAAAAAACTGACAGAATTCCTTTCTTTTTTGATATCGAAGATCTTAAAAAAATTAGATTTATTTTAAATATTATTTTATAAACTTTTTAACTCCAAAATTTGAAACTTTTATTGTCCGAAAAATTTGAATTATTGATTTTTCTGATTTCAATATCTAAAATTCCTCAGAAACATTGGTTTCGTATTCAGTAGTATTTGTATATTTAATAAATACTTCTTATTGTTTAATTTTTGAATTAATCATTACCCATGTTTCTGATATATATATAGCATTCATTTAAAATTTTCACATTTTCAAGATTTTTGGTAATACTTTCTTCGTTGCTTTTGAGCTTCGTAATGTTCACAATTTTCAGGAAATAAAAAAAAATTATCATAATTAATCGAAAAAAAGAATAATGATAAGTTGAAATGCGAATATTTTATCTGTTATTTGTTTATCATTTCATGAGCTGCAAACTATAGTTGGATAAATATGCATGCATACATGCAAATTTTGCATGTTATATAATATTTCATAGCTTTATACTATGAACAATATTTTATTTAATAAAATGTTTCTTGACTTTTTTTAATCGATGATTTAATATATCAAATCTTTTAATGCTACAGATATGTTTCTTTTTCCCATTATTTGCTTTTTTTTGATATGATGCAGAGAAGAATCGTTATGAACAAATTTATTAATATAAATTGACTAATAATATCTTAAAAAATGTTTGAAATTGCTTTTAAAATATGAAATTCTTTATTAAATTTTCTTTGAAAGATATTCATAAAATATAAAATTAAGTTAAATTTAATATTAACATAAATTATCATCAAGCCAAATCTAAAATCAAAATATAAATTAATGTGAATTATTCAATATACTAAATTCAACTTGCAAAATCAAATATGAATGATTTAAAACTAATTCGAATATACTCGTTAAAATTAATTCAAATATGTTGAATTCGTTCTTGTTAGAAGTTACATCTATGAATCCTTCAAAAATAGCAGTAGTAATAATTACAATTAGCAATAAATTATTCATATCTTATAGTAATATGGTAATAATTTCCATATTTTTAATTAATCAAAAGTTAAATGCTAATATTAAATAAAAAAGTAAGCAAAGGATTAAATAAATATCAAATATTAACTGTTTATAATGTTCGACAACCTATTGTAAATTAGCCTAAAATTTACTTCATTTAAATATTATTCATTTAATTTCTTTATGAACTAAAACAGAGAAGTTGAAATTCTGTGATACTAATCATTGTCATACTTCTCTCCTTTTCATATAATTATCATTTCCACTTTCTTTATCTTTACTGATAAGTAAAGATTGCTGGCTTTCCTTTTTTCAGCTTCAATTCTCTTTTCTTCTTCTCATTTTCACGTTCATCCCGGTATTTCCCGTCAATTCAAATATGAATATTATATTCCATTCTATTTTTTGTTCTTGAATTTTTTTTCACATTTTTTTTCCTTGAATTTTTTGGAGAATAAATTTTAAATTTAAAATGTTATTTTCGTTATGTTAACAAATTGATACGATTAGTATTCATAAATTATCCAAAATCGAAATAGGCAAATTTTATTTATAAGTTCATATTGCCATAATTAGAAGTAAGTCAATTTTTTTTGATCAAAAGTCAGTACTTGTCAAAATTTTCAACCTAATAATAAAGTTTTCAACTTCTATGCCTTTTTTTAGTTTAATTTAATTAAGAAAATGGCTAAATATGTTCATAATTTAATGTTAAAAAAGTTTTTGTGAAAACATGCTTTCGCATTGTTTTTATGTATTTGGCTATATATTTTTGTCAACATTTCTGCATATGAAAATTTGTTTTCATAAATGTCATTTATTTATATATCTGTTTATATTTATATTTTTATATTTATATTTTTGTTTATTTAAACATTTGTTGTTTATTATAAATATATTTATTTGCTTTCTTAGAATTATACCATGCATTTATATGCATGCTTATAGACATATATGTGCTTATATTTTTATTTATGCATATATATATGTATATAAATATAGCTTATTTTTACGCTTTTTTTATTGCGTATGTCTTTATTTATGCATTTGTTTCATCTTTCTTTATTTATACATTTGTTTATACGTATGTTTATGTTGATTTATTTGTTTGTACGTATTATTTACATGTTAAAATGTGTCAATAAATGAAATGTTTACAGTTGTTTTAAAAATTTCCTTTTATCAAATATCGCTTGATTAGAAAGGACTTGAAAATAAAAGATTGGTTGAAGCTTTTAAATTATTAAATTAATTATAAGAAATGAAAAAGATCTCGAATCGAATGTGTAATTAATTTGGATTAAATTTGGGTTGAATCTTATCGATCCCAAATAATTTACATTTTCTGTTTGTATTTTTTGTCCAACTTTGCAATCTTCCGAATAAAGCAAAGATTTTGAAATTTATAATTGAAAATCGGAATAATTTAAAAGTTCATTGTATAACACATAATCAATTAACTGTGAAGAAAAGATCATCGATATTGTTTATCGTTCTAAGGATTTATTAATATTATTATTATTACTATTATCATTATTACAGTTATTATCATGATTTTGTGGTTTTATTATTATTATTATCATATTAGGTTACAAATCGTTTAAAGAAACTAATTACATCTTTAATATAATATATATTTGTGTTATCTTTATAATTAATTAAATCCAAAAGAGAAATTAATACCTATGAAGGCAAAATGAATACATCAAATATTTCGAGCGGAAGAAATATAATTGAAAAAATAATAATGAAGATGAATAATCGCAAAAATAATTCTCACACATAATTAAAATTCAAACAAGTTACTATATTTCAACTTTTTTTGTCAAATTTATTTTTCTCAGAAGAAAGATGAAAACATTTTTCAAGAAATTTATACCACTATGTAACTGAAATGATTTTATGATAATATATATAATTAAAAAGTGTGCGAAAAGCCTATAAATGATAACCGATGAAATCTAATAAAATACTAGAAATTAATAAAAGATGGAACACGAAATTATTTATTTCTTTAATTTGACGAAAATATTTTATTCTTAATTAAAATCTATTTAATTCCATGAATAATTTCAGTTTCTTTCAATTGTTTTTTTCAAAGGAAAACAATGAAATAAAAAAAAAGAAAAAAAAGGAAAAATAGGTGAAAAATAAATTTAAGTATTCTTTGGATAATTTTCATTGAAATTTTTAAATTTTATTTAAATTTCTCAAAGAATCTACCGATTTCACCGACATTAAATGATCATTTGATCTCTGTCATTTTTCCCCTGATAATCAATTATCATTCGACTTAAATTTTAGTCTGCCCCTAAATCTTTGATATAATTTCTTTATTTTTAACAAATCAAAAAAAAAAGAAAAAAGCAAAACAATCTGGCGATTAAATATTATCTGCCAAATTTTATAAAATTTAACGGATTTCGTCGTTCTCTTTATCGTTTTAAATTAATTTAGTCAATGGAGATTGGAATACAATAAATTTAACGTCGAGATCCGACTTGATTCAATGAAAATTCAATTAATTTCAATAGAATTGATGAGTGAAGGAACAAAATATTTCGATGAATTCAACAATTCAACAAAAATCCAACAAATTCAATAGATTTGTTTAAAAATTTGATGAATTATGCGAAAATTCAATCAGTTTTATTTGATAAAAAATTGCGGTAAGTTTTTTTTTGGAATATTTTTCGTTTTTGAAATTTCCTTTTTCGTTTTTTTTTGTGTTAATGAACTTTTCTTTTTTCGTTTCATTTTTTTTTTTTTATTTTGAATAAGAATTGGAAAATAAAAATGACTTAAAGCAAACAAATTCTTAAGTATTACCCTTACACAGTTAACTCGTTTATTTTCCTTTCTATGAATTTGTATATGTTTATGTATGTTTAAAAGATCGATGTTTAAAAAAAAAAGATCGATTGTTTATGTATGTTTAAAAGAGATTTTTTTTTTATTGTTCAATTTTAACTGATAGATTTAAAAAAAATGATAGAATGGTTAAAAGAGAATAAAGGAAAAATGATACATTTTTAACAGTTGACAGAAAAGAAAAGAAATGAGTTTTTAAAAATTGAAAAAGGAGATGGTAAATCTTTTGTGAAATAAAAAGTTCGAGAATGCAAATTATTAGTAAAAATTTTTTATTTTTATTTTATTCATTTGTTTTTCTTACTTACTTAACTAAAAGATAAATAATTATATACTAATTTATGAAAGAGTAATAAATACGCCATTCCTTATTTTGATAAAATATTATTTTGCTCATTCTTTTTTTATTATTCAAATAATTTCTAAAATTGTACGAAAAGAAAAAGAAAAGAATTAATATTCTGCGAAAATTATTTATATATATAATTATTTTTAAATAATTTATAATTTTTATCTATTTTAGCTTTAAAAAATCCTCGTAAATTTTTCCTATTAAAATTTTACTGTGCAATTTTTTTGTGACTATTTTAGTTTGGAATTTCTTTAATTTTCTTTACTTTTTTTTTATGTTTTGCTATTTGTTTGAACAGTTTATTGATAAATATTTTTTTTTGACAAATTTTGTTTTTATTTCTTTTGCCTTTTTTAAAATTGAAATTTGAAATTAGTAAGCAAAATTACAAAGTGAAAAAAAACTAAATAATAAGTTGTCCAAATTAATAAATTTTTTTTTTCAAAATTTCATCGGAACTTTTTTCCCATCGTCCCTTTCTTGTTTTTTTTTTTAATTCGAATAATTTTTTTTTCAAATTATATAAATAATTAATGGATATGAAGATTATAAAAATGAAATTATATAAGTGAGTAAGTAAGTGTTATTAATTTTCATTTTTTTTTTTAAATAGATGTGAATTGATAAATTGATATGAATAGATAATTATCATGGAAAATTGAATTTCACGTACATCTAACATATATTAAACAACGCATGCAATAAGTAGTATCTCAATGAAATTTTGTACAAAACTTCTCATATTTTTTTGCTTTTTTTATTATATTAGATTTAGACAAAATTTATTTAGATATTTTTTTGTATTAGAAAGAAAGAAAAAACAGAAAATTATTCGCAGTAATTCGATGTTTATTCATTTTCACTTAATGGGAGGCAAAAGTGGGCCGTGAAAAAATTTTTAAAATAGCTTCATTTTATATTAGAAAAAAAAAGAAGAGAAGAATAAACGAATGACTTAAGGAAAATTTCTTCCATCAAAAAAAAGGAAAATAAAAAATAATATTAGCATTAAAAAAAAATTCAATTAGCAATTTTGAGTATAAAATTTCAAATAAAATTTCTGAACACTATCTAGTACGCAAATAGCAAAAATTTTCCGTTTAGCCATCAATAAAAGTAGAAAATTTCAACATCATATAAAAAGTTTAATTTCCATAGGTAAGTAATAAATTAATATTTAATAAATTGCAAGTGAAATGAATTAAGTATAATAATGAATTAATACGATTGAAGTACGAATTAATAAGATTTGCTGTTGAATTCTGAAATTTCACTTGTAAAAATTGAAATTTCATTTTTTTTCGCAATTTCTTCGAAATAAACAATTTTTTTAATTTAAAAAACTTAAACAAACTTCAGCCATTTTATTTTAATTTAAAAAGCAAAGAAAAAAGATTACAAGGCAGGTATTTAATAAAACAAATTGTAAAAGAAACAAATTGAAATCCAAAAAAAAGAATGAAATAAATCTAGAAATTAATTACCTACATACTTTTTTTATTCAATGATTTTAAATTTGAGAAAAATTGAAAAACGAAAATTTTTGTTTTCATTATTGAATTTTATCATTCTGAACAATTAATTATATACTTATCGATTTTAATTGATAAATATGCAAATTTCTTTCATAGATAATGCTAATTTCTAATTGAATGTAATAAATATGCGAATTACTTTATATTCTAAAATCTACACATATCACGCATACATTCTTATATCATTCTTAAACGATCTTCCAGCTGTCTCATTTGAAATGCAATAAAACATCTTATCAAAAATCATAATACTCAATTTGCACTCTAATATTGCATATTCATGTACATATTCTTATATAATCTATAAAATAATAGCATATCAATTCCCATCATTCAAATTTATTGATTATATCACTATTATCAGTTCATTAAATTATTCCGACGAATTTGTGGATTTTTTTTTTTTAGTTTTTAAGTCTATCATGCTCCCTTTACTCTTTTCAAAAAATTATTAACATTATAATTTTCAAAGACAGAGCAAAAATTTCCATATTTAAATATAGCGTGAAAGATGATATATTATAATTATTATATCATTCCTGGAAATAATACATAAATAATATCAAATATTCCCTTTTTCATTTAATTTAAAATGGAGAAAGAATTTGAAATTCTAATTGGAAATTTAAAACTAATTAAGTTTTTTTTTCATTTGGGAAAGTTCTTTTATTTGAAATAAAATTTATAATTTCTAGTATTGAGTTATGAATTATCAACGCATAAGATAATTTTAAATTTTCATCTATTTTACTTCTTTTTTTTCTTTTTCGGTCAACAATAAAGTAACATTTAGAAATCATGTTGTTCTTCTTTTATTTTTAAAAATTTAGAATCTATTGTAGTATCAACTTTTGATTAAAAAATATAGATAATTTTAGAATTGAAAATAATTTTGAAATGAATAATAATATAAATGTATGTGATTAATCTAATAGGTTGGTTTTATTCCTTTTTCTTTATTTGATATTTATTTTATTTATTGTTTATTTGCTTATTATAAATTAATTTAATTACAATCTTTGATTACATAGTTTCTTTTCCATTTGTTTAATTTTATCATAATGACAAAAACAATCAAAATAAATAATGATAATAATAATAATAATAATAGCGTGATTAATTTCTGAATTTTTTGGATTTTTCCCTTTTTTTTAAATTTACACCTTATTTTACTCATTATTTAATTGATTTTAATTAATTTAAAAATTATGTTTAAAAATACAATATTTTTAAATGTATCATTTCTACTAAATTAAATAATTGTTTCATCATGAAATCAACACCAAATATCTTATGGCATTTACTATTATTTATTATCCTTTTCAATCTCTAATCATACCATCATCATCATTATCATCATCAAGATAAAGTATTGTTGATGCCATTGGCACCTCCTTATTGTATAGATGGCATTATTGTCACATATTCGATGGGATGGGTCTATAACATCACCAGCGACATTATCAACATCGTTAACATCATTTATCTCATCATCATCAACATCAATATAGCATTTTACTTTTCGCAATTCATCAACTTCTGTAACATATTATTTGCATCTTCGGTTGATAATATAATAAATAGTCATCGATATCAACAAAAGGTTATTCGTTTTATTTACTGCTTCTATTACTACTCCTACTTCTATTATTATTATTATTGAATTATTATTATTTATTATCATAATTATTATTAAATTATTATCATAATTATTATTAAATTATTATTATTACTATTTACAACAAATAACAACAACAACAACAACAACACGAGGATAATTACAACGATAATATTACTACTGCGATTAATTTGATACGAATATTTCGAATACTAATACGAAAATAAGGAAAAGACTATTAATCTTATCGACCAGATATTATTTTTTGCTTCTTATCTTTTGCATACTGTTCTTTGAAAAACTTAAAAAATCGATTAAAATTTGTCAAATTATTTTTCTTAAATCTACTAAATTAAAATGCTCAAATTTTCTGATTCTCTTCCTATTTACATAGACAAACGGTAAATTTCGCAATTTCCGACCAAATTTTCTTCGGAATAAAAAAAGGAAAAAACAAGTAAACAAACGGAGAAATAAACAATGAAAGGAAAAACATTGTTTTCATTGTTATCATCTTTAATATATGTTATATTACTTCTTGATTATTTTGTTGCCACATATGCATATGGTGAAAATGGAACTTTATTAGAAACTTATCATGTGATTGGGTAAGTTGTTTATTTTCCCCTTAAATCTTAATTTCTTTTCCATTTAAAATTAGATTCTAAATTAATATTTGGAAGTGATCAAAGGTCAATAAGCATTTTACTTACTTTGTTTCCTTGAATTTAAACAATTCGATTAATTTTAATTTAGTAAATATTTTGCAAACAGTGATTAGATGATAAAAAGTTGTAAACAACATCGATTTTTTATTTTCTCTATTAGTCTTTTAATTTATCAATGGAATCCATTTTATTCAATTAAATTATTTCATATTATTTTCTTATGTTTTCGATTAACTTTGCATAAGAACTATAACATATCCACTGTTCAAATCTTATGTCAGTTATTGAAGTTTTGATATAAAAGTAAATATTCTGAATTTAAAATTTGTTGGAACCATCAAATTATAACCATCAAATTATTTCTTCTCAAACAAAAAGATTTTATTTTTGAGAATTATTTGGAATGAACGAATAAATAAATAAATAAATAAATTTATTAATTTATAATTTGTGATTTTAAAAATCGACAAGATGGAAATTAGAAAAAAGGTATTTCTTCTTCTCGGATTGTTGTACCAAACTTTTCGATGAAAATTATATTAAAATTTAAAATTATAGATTATATTTCGCGTGTAAAAAAAAGCTAAAAAAGAATAAATTTTAAATTGATGATAATGAAATAAACTTAATTTTATCGTATTAAATTTTTTAAAAGTTAGAAATTTTCTTTTTTTGTTTTCATCAAAATTTTTTCAATGTTTTCTTTAATAAGAAATTAATTATTCAAAATTTCGCAAGGAATATTTTAAATTAAACTTGCATATTCAATCAAAATCCAAACTTGCATATAATTATTATCATTGGATGAAATTACCAATTATCATCATCGAATTTGATTAGTTGTTAGTATCATTGGATGTGATTAACAATTATTATTATAGGACACGTTGAAATTATAATTTCCAGTGTGATATTTTTCATTTACAGCGATGAATTTTCTTGAATTTGATGCGAAAAATTATTTTTGATTTTTCTTTTTTTAAGTTTTATAATTTTTTGAAAAAGAAAAAGATAAAAAAAAAAATATTAAATCTTTGAGAAAAATTGATGGAGCGAAACGAAAAGATTTGTTGAACGATCGTGAAATTATCGATAATTTACTTCGCAATTATCGTTTCCCAGGTATCACGCATTTTTCATAAAAAATTTTTGTCGATAAATTTATAGCTTAGGAAACCTGCGATAAACTATTCAATCAGGATTGAAAGAAAGAAAACTATTAAATTTCCATAAAATTGAAAATTCCGGATAAATATCGATCAGTTTACGATTTGAATAAGTGAAAGTAGTATGTAAGCTTCAGGTTATCAGATAATCCGATATAACGACTATAAGTTCAAATATTCATAAAGATTATTATCGCATTTTTCCTTGTTTTCAAAAACGATTGTTTTATATTTCACTGAGTTGAGAATGAGATAACAATTGTTTTGTTTATTTTAATCTACGATCGCTATTTCACATGTAAATTTTCAGTACGTAGTGATGCGTGTTATTACCGAATCATTAATGTCTTTTCATGATTTCCTTCTTTTTTTTATTGCAAATATTTATAATATTTGAAAGTATCAAAAATGATGCGTACATATTCACATTTATATTTCACGTTCAATTATATCAAATAAATGTTAATTAATTTTAGTTATAAAAAGTAATATTACAATAGGTTTTTTTTGTAGCAAGCGTGTTGTAAAATAAATACAGTTACTTTTTAATAAACGAAATTTTTTTTGGAAAGAAAAGAAACAAAAATTTTCATTCATTTTTCCTTACTTCTTTTGTCATTAATTAACTAATTAATCGCAGGGCTCTTCTTTTTTTTCAGAGTCATCAGATAATATAACTGTTGCTGTGGAAATTTCAGTTGATCGTATATTACATAATATGGAACATGAAGTTAGTAAAAATTTTTTTTATACATATTTTTTTCCTTTTAATTTAAAAGAAGAGAAAAAATTTTCAAAATTTTATTTATTTAACTCAATAATTTGTGATTTGCACTAATCAAAAAGAGAAAAAAAATGTCAGAATATGAATTTTTATTGGAAAGATAAAATTGAAATAATTTTTATCGTTAGGATCTGAACAGAGATCATTTAAATTCTCAAAGATTTAAAAAAGCTCTCATATTTATAAAAAATGTATGTATATTGAATATTTTCGTGGTATACGTATATCATACACATTTGCGTGATAGTATATAAAATATATATATACAAGGGGATGTTAACTACTCAGACAAATTATATATAGCATATTATATAATATATCTACGTGATACACGTGTATGTATATTTGTTGTGATACATCTATATATAGCATATGCAAGTAAAATGTAAAATTATTGAGAAAAAGAAAATATAAAAAATAATGAACAAAATGTTTATATTCCTAAAGACAACAAAGAAAGCTTTCATGCCATAGTTTACGTGTATGTATATATATCTGCGTGAAACGTGTATATTTCTAAATAATATAAAATGGATAATAGAAATTGAGAATATAAAAAAGAAGGAAAAGAAATACTGTTTAAAAATATATTTTATAGTGCAGTTTTTGGTTAACAATAAAACAAAAATGGATAGAAAAGCGATTGGTTTATGAAAAGGAACGACCAAATGGTGCCCAAATTCGATTACGTTCGAGTAAAATAATTCCAATTTTAATTTTTTAGTTTTATAAATTTTGATATAGTTCATTTTTTTCCTCAAAAACCTAGAAAACAGATGCGAATTGTTAAATGATTTTTAAATAATTTAAAAATTAATCTATATATTCATTTTACTCATAAAATTCTTCCATTTGAAGTTTATAATTTTGGACAAAAAATATTTGATAATTTTTTTTTCTTTTAGGCTCACATATCTGGAATCCATTAATTACCGTATTAAATGCGTTAGAAATTCGAATGATTGGTAAGGAAGATGTGGAATTGCATAGTAATGGAATGGTCGAACTTATACAAAAGTTCATAAACTTTCTTCCTCAATTTATATTAAATACTTTCTTCTTTTTTCCTTCCAAAATTTCGTACATTGCAATTTTGCAAACTTTGCAAATTATTTTCAAGAAATTTTCAAATAAAAATTTATTTAATCGAAGAATAAGAAAAAGGAATATCAAAATAAAAAGAAAATTAAAAAAGACTTTTTGATAAATAAAAAAATCTAGTAATGATAAGCAGAAATTTCAATGAAAATTTCGGACAAAAATTTTTCGTACTAAATTCTCAATTTTTTTCCAAATAAAATAAACGCAAAATAATAAATACAATTTTTTGAAGATTATTAGTGAAGACGATGGAAATTCATCAACTACATTCATTTCCATTCGACGAACGAAATTGTTCATTGATCTTTCATAATGGTAAATAATAATCATTTTATTTCATTTCATATAATTAATCATTTGTTATTAAGAATTTACTCTCATTCTTTTATCTGGTCGAATAGATAAATGAAAATTTAATAAAATTTAATCATTTATTTATAAAGTTTTTATAAATAATAATTCATTTGATAAAATAATTTAATTATCAATTAATTAATTAATTTTTTGAAATTTTTTTTGATACAAACTAAAATCGACTGTTAAAAGAATGTTGTAAATTTAGAAATAGAAAAGAGATCAAATTAAATTAAATTTCACTTCAAAAAAAAATTTAATGATAATTAAATTTTAATTGAAATGACTGGCAGAAGTATAGTTAAAAATATCTACTTCATTTTTCATTTTTACTAATAATTTAAAAAGGAAGCAATAATTTTAGAAGATTTACGAGCTCAGTGGACAGGTATAATATCAATTACGGTATCAAAAATTGGATGTGGCGCATGGACAGTACTTGGCTGTGAACGAATTGGCAAAACTATTATTTTAAGCCTAAGAAGGTTTTTTTTAATTTTAAAATTTAGGACTACTTTTCTCTTTTGCTTTTGGAAAAATAAAAAAATAAGTTATGAGGGAAGTTTTGAATGTATAAAAATTTTGTAAATCATCAAATTAAACCGAATTCATCAGAATTTCATCGCTGTAATCTTTTAAAAGAACTTCAAGTAATTGTTGAAAAATTTTGTTTAAATTTTTGAAATTCGAAGGAAATTTCAATCTCGTTTTCCATTTAATTCATTTAATTAAAGCTTAATTTAATTTTACTTCAATAAAATTTTGCAATATTGTTAGATCAATGATGATATGGATTTGGACAGTATATGCGCCAACAAGTATTTTGTTTCTTTGTTCTTGGTTATCACTATCGGCGACATATAATTCAACAAAGCATCGTTTTGTTATCAGTACGACGACTTTCTTCACTATCCTTATCATTGTAGGTATTTAATTAAATGTTTGAGGAAAGAAGAGAAATAAAATTAAAAATGGACAAAAACATTTAACATTGTTATCATTTTGAACATTTTTCTGCAATTTTTCCAGTTTTAAAATAAATATTAAATATTGTTGAATGCCGAATGTAAAAATTGCCAAATAATCAAATTTCAATAAATTTTTACCGAAAATAACATAGCATATTCGAACTGAAATTTTCAATAGATAAATAAATAAATAAGAGGAAATTTTGTAATTAATAATATGTACAAAATTGTGAATTGCCCTCTTAGTAATTGCTAATATCTTTTCAGGTGATCAGTAATAGTTGGAATATTACACAAACATCCTATCTAAAAGCAATTGATATTTGGAATTTGCAAATTGTTGCATTTGCACTTTTCATCGTTTTACAATCTGTTTTTATTACTAAGAAAGTAATGAAAAAGCAAAAAATACCGAAACGAATATATGTAAATTATTCATGTTTTGCATTAATCATTTTATCATATTTTATTTTGTATTTTCAATTTGAAAATAATTAATGCTTTAAGCCAAGCCATTTGTTTACGAATAATACGAATAATGATAGCAATAATAATAATAATAATAATAATATATACATGTATAACGTGATGTAATGTGATATAGTAATAATACATAATAATAATAATAATGATTATTAATAGTAATAATTCGAAACTTCATACATATACGGAATTTTGATTATTTATTAAAGTTTCTTTTTTAATAGAATTTTGGCGATGAATGTAACGAGAAAACACAATGGTTCAATGAAATGCCTTATTATGCTCATTTACCAGAACGTACACCAGCAGCTTTGATAAACATTATTGATTATATTTTTCGGATTCTATTACTAATCGCATTTCTAATCACTTGTAGTTCCTATTATATTCATTATATTTATCTTAATAAAAGTTAAAAACGATAAATGTTATCAAGTTTATTGCAATGATATCTTTTCTCCGAAAAATGAAAAAATGTTACAGATTTTAAATTTAAAATTAAATCTTCTAAAATTATTTCAAATACCAATAAAATATATTTATTCTTGCTTTTCTGTTTTAAATTTACTTCAGATAAAATATTTTATCCATATTCAATATTATTTATAATTTATTTTTCAAATCAGATACAAATGTAAAAATTTATCAGTTATGTGTATGGAATATTTTTATATGGGGAAGACCACTATGGTTAATCTGTTATTAATCAGTTGTCATTAAATAAATCTTACAAAAAACAATAAATAAAAAGCAGAAATCAAGTGCAAATTAGAAGTTGACATTGATTAATGAATTTATTTGGAGACAGAAACTTAGAAAAGTTTTTAATAACAAACATAAAACATACAACAAATATATCGTACCGAGATGACATGATAAAACTTCAAAATCCCTTAAAATTTCATATTCCCATTTAAAAGGCATGAAATTTTAAAATAACAATCAAAATATAAAATTAAAAAACATATATGTCTTTGATTTATATTCATAAAATTTTACTTCTTACTACTTGTTGTCATTTATCGGCAAAACATTTCAAATTTGCAATTTGAGACATAGTAAATGACATTTGGAATGATATTATTCATCATTGTCACTATCACCATCACCGTATAAATTAATGTAGCACTAATAATGTGCTTGCTGTTACCTGCACTTCCATTTGCATAAATGTATTTCAGGGATCTCTTTCACTTCAAAAAAAAATCTAATCCAAAGAATTTTTTGCACTGTTAATTTTTGCATTTTTGATTATTTTATTCTTCATAGAAATATTTAACCATACGGTTTCCGTTTCCGGATTTTAAAATTTCAATGAAATTAGACAAAAACAGAGGAAAGAAAGAAAACGATAAAACAAATGGTCATCATAGTATGATCACACAACAGAAAATTACAATAATAAAATAAATAATTGATGAATCAATCGTAAATGTCATATTTTGTTTTTGGCTCATATATAAGTAAAAAATAACATGAAATTAAAATCAATGACAAAATATTTCCTACATCAGCATTTATAACAACAAAATCCCATAAAAGCTGCCTAACAAATGTCTGTTTCTAATAATATTATTGAACTTATGTTTCAGAATAAAAGTAATTACTATTTCCATGCTGTGGATAATCGTTCATTGCTGTTCCATCCTGAAATTTGAATTATACGATAACTAAGACTCTTAATTTTAAGAAATTCTAAACTTGAAATGTGGATTTCAAAAATCTTTGGTCGTGCCTTGCCAAGATTTGCTAAACTTCAGAAGATTTTTCATAAAAACAAGTTTGCTAATACGATTAAATTCAAGATATATTTAAAGACCAAGTAGATTTATACCAGTTGGTCTTTGCTGAAAAATATTTTTTTGCAAAATTTTCTCTAATCTAATTGACTGCAAGATAGCACAAAAAAAAACCTAAAGATTTTATAAAAGATTTCAGGTAAAAATTAAGACTTTAAATAGAGATTTTGCTAAAAATAATTTTCTAGAATTAACCATAACTCGTGCTCCACTAGGTGAACTATCACGTTCTTTATTGTAATGAGAACAATCATCGGAAGCAGAAGTATAACCAATTGAAATACCTTTCGATGTACGTAATGGAATTTTGTATGATGGAGAAAGAGTAGATATTCGATGGAAAAAACTTTCTTTCTCAACCTAAAACGAATTTAAAAATCAAAAATTAGAAGAGAAAATGGAAAAATTTGAAATTACCAACAAGAATACTCAGTACAACATACCAAAAAATGCCACGTCAGCAATGAAAATTTTATTAAAATTTTCCGCTAATTAGATTGTTAATATTAAAATTTTAAAACACAATTAAATGGCTTTAATAAAGAAGAAAAATTCATGAAAATCTTTTTAAAATATTGAAAAGTTCAAAGTTTTGCCGCATATTCATTAAAATATATAATTTCATTTTAAATAAATATAAAAACTATGTACCTGAACAGATGCTTGCGTAATATTGATCGATTTTAGAATTTTTAGGACTTTTAAATCGTATAGATTGATCATTTGCATTATCACTCACTTGAACATGCAACGATACCACATTGAAAACAGACTTGAGTTGCCATAAATGAATGAACGTTCGAATAAGATATTACACTCTCGATATTCAGAATCTACAAATTAAATGTAGAAATGATGTTAATATTTAATATTTCAATTTTCTGATTAAACGTTAATTCTGACAAGTAAGCAAACATAATAATGGTGTTTGTCAACGTAAAATTAAAAGGTTATTTATAAAGTGACACAAATTAATAAACTGTGTATCTTGCCAAAAATTTACTAACTTCTAGAATAATATGGGATATCTACATTTCTAAAAAAATATATTCGAATCATTTTTTTCAAGATTTGAATTTTAAAATCTGCTAAAACTGATTAAAAAAGTAAAAAAAAAAAACCTCATGTAGAATATGATCAAATTCTTCCTCCGTATGGGGTGGCATATTCTGCATTAATGTAGCCACTGATTGTTTCAGCAATGGTATTACTGATCCAAGAATAAGCATTGACAAAATTAATGAACATAACGGATCGACCCATTTCCAACCAAAATACTGAATCATAAGAGTACTAATTATCACAAAAACTGAACCAAGCGTATCAGCAAGGACATGAAGAAAAACTCCTGCAAAAAATGAACATTTGATAACTTATCCTAATACTGAATAGAAAAAAAAAAATGTTTTTAGTCTTCCTTTTCGCATTATTTTCGAACTAATCAATTTTGCAACAACAGCTATACTAGCTGCATGATGAAAATATATTTTACAATAATTTTGAAATAATGAAGATACTAATAAATACTATAATTTCTAAAAATTTGTACTATTGCTATTAATATAAAGATAAGATCTCGTCTTTCATAATGTTAAATATTACAATCAATTATTAATAATACCAATAATTATATATAGGTAATCTAATTACACATAATTCGCTTCCGTCTGTTTGCTAAAATAAAGTGTTTGAACTGTCAAATATCCTATTTTTTAAATAACATTTCCGGATATCTTATAACATAAAACATCAAATATGTGAACCTTGCATATTAGCGTTTGCTTCGCCATGTGAATGGCCATGTGAATGTGAATGTGAATGATAGGTACCATTATGCGAATGGCTACTATCACTTCCATGAGAATGAGTATGAGTTGCACCATGAAATGCAAAATACATAAAAATATTTATTATTAAACCAGCAACTGCTACTATCTAAATTAAATATAAATTACAACGAATAGATTAAATTAAATGATTTTAGTGACTGGTATCGTATTAGCCCTTCGATATACAATTATATCCAACAAATAATCTATCAATGCCAGAATATGAGTATCAGCTAAATTGAATATTACTCTTACTATCAATCCAATTAGAAACAGAAATTTCTGAACAACGTAATGTAGTATTTTATCAAATATTTTTTCTAGCGTAGACAATAACATCATCTCAATACTTCATAATTTTGGTTCAATTAATACAGTTTTTATTTTGAATGCATAATTTTGCATCATAAAAAAACTAAGAGATTAGAAATTCATCTCAACAAGTTCTCACAAAAGCTATTTATTATTTGATTTGATCATGTGCAATGACATAGCTCTATTTTATAACGGAGGAAATGGACAGAGTAAATTATGACTGTTCAAAATGGCAAGTTAAGGCAAAAAAATCTTTCAATAGTGAATTTATGACAAAATATCAAACGAAATTGCAAATAGAATTATACCATAAGTTTATCAGTGCTAATATCTGGAGGATCGTACAAGCGTTCCAGAGCTTCCAAAATATAAAAAAAGCGATAACGATGAGGAATAAAGCATTGATAAACCCTGAAAAACAAAAAAAGATCTAGAATACAATATTTTAGTTTCAAATGATTTATGTATTACATTAGCTTGAGTGTGACTTGAATTCTTGAAGACTGATAAATAAATAAACAATGATTTACCTGATAGTACTTCTACTCTCCCATATCCGTAAGAATAATATTTTGAAGAAGGCCACCGAGACATTACAGAAGCAACAAGACCCATTACCTGAAAGGAACAACGAAGTATCCAAATAATGTTATAATATCAGACTGCAAAAATCATCTTAAAAAAAGTGACATGGAATTCTATATAAAAATAGAAACTTACAAGTGCAGAGCAATCAAAAAGCATATGAAAACCATCCGATATCAATCCAAGACTATTAGTCCAAAATCCATATAAAAATTCAATTCCACAAAATGACTATAAAATTCTAGACTCAATAAAAACGATTAAACACTGCCAAACATCACAGTATTTGACTGAGAATTAAAATACAAAAGAAAAATTGTAACAGTAAATGAAAATACCAAATTGGCACAGAGGAACCAAAAAATTCTACGCGAATCAGTATTCATCAGTATTTCTGTTAAAGTTTCTTTAATCAAAAAGCATTACTGATCTGAAAAAAAAAAGAAAAAACAAATGATGTTCCATGGAATATGTAATAAACAGATCTTTTAAGCTATAATGAGACTCTCGAATATGAATGATAAAAAAGATCACTTCTTTACAGTTAGGATATGGCAAATATTGTTTTCAAGTTCGGCGGAATGTATACGTCAATAAGAAAGTATCTAAAGTTAAACTAAGAACATAAGATTGGTGGAATGATTGATAAGTAATGGATTGACATCAAAATATCAAAAACCTTGAAGTTTTCTGCAAAAATGCTTCGCCATAGGTATAAAGCGGTATTCCACTATCTGATAAGCCAACATAATATCCACCTCTAGAACGTGGACTAGTTGAGGATGTCAAGGAAAAACAAGCTGAAATGATTTTTTTGAAAAGATCAAAGATTTATCAAAAATGATCAATTTTCCAACAATATTTACTAAGACACTGAGTAAAAAAGAAAATAATAAAGTACTGAATATTCTTAGTTTATCTCATCTATTCAGGTCATATGCGATTTCTAACGATAAAAACAAAACTGCATGCAAAATAATTCCATACACAGCCAGTATCAAAATATTGGGTCGATCGATCGATCCCTCATTAGACTATCAATAATTTGGATAATTTGATTTTTAAAATCATTACAATTTGCTTGAAGTTTTTAGAAGTATATGTATCAATGTTTGAACACTCTAGTTTTCACCGATTTTCCACCGAAATGAGATAAAGTAAAAAAACATACCGATGATAAAACAAAATAACGTCAACAATACTCCGCCCGAAATAACATGAGCGCCAGGTGCATGGTAATTTTCACCCGTGTAGTAAGCTGAAGCGAATATAAAGGCACAAACATACATTATCATCGGACTCCATCGTGCTGATGATAAAACTGGATCAGCTACATGCTAAAATAATTATTTTTCAAAAAGATAAATGCAAACTTTGAAATTTCAATTTAATTAGTCACTTCTTCAGGAGAAAAAAAACAAAAATAATTTTTCCAAACGGTTAATCATTAAGGGGCATACAACAATAAATAATTATTATAAATATAAAATCGCCAAATTTTGCTAATAACTAATTAATATAATTTCTGGAAATTCAAAAAAAAAAAGGAAATCTAAAACCTGGAAACAAAATGATTCCGTATAGAAATCAAAAACCATTACGAATGTCGACCCGATGAACAATAAAAGAATAAAATCGATAAAGAAGTTACATATGCCTGCAACTTACTTGAAATTAGAATATGCAAAAAGAAGGGATTAAAATAAAATGTCAATTGATCAATTTTGCAAACAGAACTTTTCGTTACTATTTAGAATAACTAAATTGTAAATTTAAGCAAGTTCATTTAAAAAGGACATTAAAAATTACCTCGCCCACTGAGAAAGCAAGAATTGCCACTGGTGTTAAAAATATCGTCGAGAAAAGTGTCACCAACGAATAAAGTCTTTTCGGACCGCCAATTTCAACCGCTAGATGGCGAAATGACGAGTCGTATGCCATTTTTATTAAAAGTGCACATATCAACAGGATGATACCTCCCTTAAGCAATTTTCGTGCAAACACAAATGAATATTTAATTTCTATTTTCAAAATTTGTGAAGAAGAAATGTGAGTTAATTATGGGAGACAACATAAAAAAACGTCAGACAAAATGAAACGGAACAAAATCTGCAAATTTCAAAAGACCAAAAGTATTAATCGGTATTGCTTTATTATCATTATATCCATCAAACCTAACAATTCAAAACTAAGTATTTTTCAGAAATCTATGAAGTCCGATTCGATGATTAATTCAAAATTATAATTTACTCAAGCAATTACGAACTGTAGAATTACTAAAAACTTACTTTATGGTCAGAGACTCCAAAATTATGAATAAAATGATAAAATAAATGGTTCAAAACACTTTGATGACTGTGTGATGATTCTGTAATAATATTGCAACGATCATTTCACTAACTGAATAACTTATTAAGAATATAATTTGTATGCTTGCTAAAAACTTTATAAGACTTCTGCTGAAGTTACACGTATCACTTCTTTATGTCAGAAACTCATCCACGAAATATTTATATTTATGCCAGAAATTCATCCACTATTTATATTTATAATCCAATTCAACGTTGTAAAATTTTACTAGCACAGATTTTGCAGTGAAATGAAACGTACTATGGTTTACTTCGACAGTAGCATCGCTGTCCATTAAAACTAAGGAAAGATAACCAATATTAGTGCAATCACCCCACGAGTTTTCGATGATGAATTGCTTCCTTTTATGAATGTTAACAAAGCAAACCATTACAACGCATGGACTTTGCTCGATACCAATATGGATCTGGATATATATATCGTATTTTTAATTAAATAAATCAAAAGAAAATAAATTTCGAAGTTTGCGGAAATTACATTCTTTTTAAGCTTATTACTTCATATCTAAAATTTCGTCTTTCTACTTTTTATAAATATAATATATGCTAAAATATGTCAAGGTTTTTCACAAAAATTTTAATACTCAAAGGTCCGCAAAAAGTAATACCATAGAACCATATTACTTCAATTAAGCAATTCCATAAAGCTAATTGCGCTATCCTGACGCTTTAAATGAGAATATTAATTTCATAACTTCATGTAATGACAGTTTTACACTGGAAAAAAATGAAAATCATTTAAAATTGCAAAAGAGTTTAAAAATCAAAATCTTAATAAATACATTTGAATTATGATTTTGTGATGAATAAAAAATTTAAAACAATACTTACCAAGGTCTTTTCAGTGATTTCCCATGATTAAAGGTTTTTGGAAAGGTATAAGAATACACGATGCGCTAAAAATGATTTGATAGTTTTGATGCATATGTAACTAAGTGAGTAATTCAGATACAAAACATGCTATCCTTATCTATGAACACTAAAGTCTAGCCCGTATTATTGACAAACATGAAAACTTTTTAAATTTACTATAAAAATTCTTTTAGGAATACTGGCAAAATGATCAAAAAGAAAGTAAAGAGACGAAGTTATTACGGATGTAAAAACAAAACATTGGTATTCCTGGAAAAACAGAACTTCCTGCAAAAGTCAAAAAGTCAAACATTCATGTTTTCCCTATTAAGAAAAAATCATAGTTTTCATTTTCCACCACTGCTGCTATGACAAAAATCATTAATTTGATATTTTAATTAAATTTTGCCTTGATCTTACTAACATCAAATATGAAATTACTTAGAGATAATAGTGAAATAATACACAGTAAATCAAACATCATTCGTTTACCAACAATAAATATAACTTACATCAATTTGATAAGCCAAAGTAATGCAACGACATGAACTTGTTTAGCTAATGTATCAACAATAAATATTCCAATACAACGTAGAAACTTCACAATCACTAATAAACCGAAATAAAATGCTGATCTACAATAAAACAGCAAATCAAACTGCTTTTGTCACCAAGTAAAAAAACAGAAAAAATCACTAATTCATGTCTTTTATAATTGTTTCCACATATTATTAACAGAAATTAATACTCTGAACAAAACTATCAGATAAAATAAACTATTGCTAAAAAGTTCTGTTTCTGTTGCAAATTATTATTTCTAACAAATTCTTTCAATAATTTTTACGACACAGTCTGGATGGTATTTCCTGTGCATTTCTATATGCTTCACACTATTACTACCCTGACTTATCATTTGATGCTAATTACTAGTATTATTAGCGCTGTTACTAATTACCAATTTAAAATGTTTAAAACATCAATTAGAATTTCATCTTTAAAAATAACCAAAAACAATTAAATAAATTAACAAAAAAGATAAGCAGAATAAGTTAAAACAGAATCAATTTAAAAAAGAGTCGAAAAAAAAATCAATTAAAATATGATTATATAACAGTTTCGTTAAAAAAATCATCATCTTTCTTGTCCTATTTAAATTAAATTACTCACTTGGTGGAAGAAGTTGGTAAAAAACCACGATCATCCTTCTTCAGGAAATCTTGAGCTAACATGATTAACTAAGAATTGGCTAGAACATTTTCTCCATTTATAAAATCAAAAATTTGTTTGAAAAAATCGCAGAATCGATGATTACCATTATGTTTAATATGTATATATTCTCGTCCTCCTAAATATGAAGGAAAATAAATCGAATAATAATATACGATGAATATGAAATAACCGCTTAACGCAATTAAATTTGAATTAATTATTATCAATTTATTTTAACTTAATTTGTTTTGCTTCTCGTTAATTCTCTTGAAATGCAATGAAGTAATCAAATAGATTCCATTAATTTAAACTCAATTAAATTTAATCCAACTTGAATTAATCTAGCTTCAAATCATTTCAAAGACGAAACAATTTCAATTCGGCTCAATTCAATTTTATACAGCATTCGATCAAAACAATCGATAATTCAATTCAATTCAAACATCTATTTACAAATTAGTTACAGTAATAAACAATAAGAAAACTTTGTAATTACAAATTGCAAATCACTTCTAGAAAAGAAAACAAAATTGGAATTTATCAATTTTTTTAGATAATGTGCAAGTATATGCCAGAATTTGCGAATTTACAAATAATTTGTCCATTATATGAGAGCAAATAACACAAACGTACGTGAAAAAAAACAATAAATAATGTGCACGCTTAAATATTTAAATGCAATCTGACTTTCCTTTCCATTTGGACTGAATTGATAAACTACTATAAAAAGTGGAAATTATCGCTCATAAATAATAAAATAAATATTAGCATATGCATTTGATATAGATGAACTCTACCTGAATTCCGAATAAAAGGAAAAATTAAAAAAAAATATTGAAATTAAGCTATTCATACCATTATGTTTAATAGTATATATTCTCGTCCTCCTAAATATGAAGAATAAAAAATAAAATCAGCGAACTATTTGCATTATCTAATTACTGAACATATTAGACTATAAATTACTTGAAATTTCGTTTCTATCTTTCCTCATACTTCATTACTACTTTGTGTAAGTACAAAAACTTTTAAACAACAAAAATTAATAAATTTACCTTCACAAAATTAACCCTTTTTCGAAATTTGTAGAAAACATTACGTTTAATAATGTATCTCCATTCTCTGAAGCATATATTCTCTCTGTCACTGCTGCAACATAAGTCTTTGTCATATAGTCGATTCTATTAATCTCTAATTCTATCAATACATTTCTCTTTCTCTCTCTCTCTCTTCCATAATAAATCACTTCCCAATATTCTCAATTATCAAACGTCATCCTTTTGCTCATTTGTATTTCATTCTATCTTATAAATCTTATCAATCTCTCTATTTCTCAAAAATTATGCTATCCTGTTTCTTTAGAATCTTGAATTATCCATAAGAAATGCACTATTTCATCAATTATTAGGATAGCGTAATATTTCATTGTCCGATAGCAAAGTGACAAAATTTTGTCACATAGCGTACTTCAACCAGGTGCCGGGAAAATATGCATTGGATGGCTGTGTTTGGTGTGTGGCATGTTGTGTCGGTAGATTTCTGAGTTGATCTGTTATTGATATTTTTTATAAAACTCAGATTAAACGTATTTCGGAACTAGCGTTCATAAATCAATAAATGTGACTGCATGTGAAATTTTCATCATGGCAAATTTGTAATGACTATTATTTAAATGCTGAAATTTGAAATAAACATATTTTTGGTATTTAAAATAATTATAAGTGATTAATATCGATGGAACAAGCGTTATTTTGAGAGTGTTAAAACCAGAAATTGTTATTTAAATATTGATATTAAGTACAGAAATTTGCTGTTTTCAAGCATACAGAAGTTTAAAATTTGAATTTTTTTTTTTTATTAACTGTATTCTTTGTCGTGTAGGTAAATCTTCTCCGAACTGTGTAGAACCAATGTACTCTCTGTTCCTTGTCTTGTTTTTAAATCAGACTTCAGCTTCCTTTAAAACTGCAATTCTTTTTTACTGGAATAGGCTGTTGTAATTTTTATGGATTATATTTGTTAAAAAATCAAATATTTTATAGTGAAAATATGTGGGGATAATTGAATTATTTTTACGTTACTAAATATATCGGCATATGCAAATGATTTCATGGCATAAAATTTTCGCGTCATATTTGTAAAATTTACATCATGTCCTCAACTATCAAATTTTTAATTATGTGTAAAGATTCTTCAAGATTTTCTATATGGCTGAAGATAGTGATACGAAAAGTGAAACGTTCAGCAAATCACCACTGGCAGAACAAAGCGAAGCAGTGAACTCACAGCCAGAGCCAACAACAGCATTCTTAGATATCTGCAAACAATTGGATCGTGAAATAGACAAAGATTTCGTTGGAAAAGCGTGGAAACAGTATGATACTATCGGGAAGCAATACGTCTTAGAGGTACAGTTTATTCATGTAGATAAATTTTGTCGACAAATATCTATTTTACTTTTTGGAATTTCAAGCTTTTCTTATATTTTTTCTTATGTGAATTTGATTTAATTCGTTTTTATAAATTCGAACTTAAATATAGTTAAGTACATTTTTAGTATTTACTAAAAAAACTGATTCAATAATTATCGAAGACTTTAGGGCTTAAAATTCTTTTGAAATGGATATTTATTTTTTACAGGGGAAACAGTTAACATGGTATGCTTGCGCTGTTTATCTTCGATGTGGCAAGGAAACCCACTCGAGCGTATGGTGCCGAAGAAATATTCGTTGGCCAAGCTTCTTAAAATTTGTAAAATCAGGTATTGATTATTTCAGGCAATATCTTCGTTAACAATATCCGTCATTCAATGTGCTGTAGAAAGTGGTTAAATTATTGCCTCGATCACAGAAGTAGGAATATGGAAAACTAATGAAGTCTTACTAGGCATTGTATGTATTCCAGGGTGCAAGAGTTTTTTTAGTATGACTGAAGGCAACGAAAAATTCATTTGCTTCTTTGCTTAATAACTGCTACATTATAGCCCGCTCAGAGAGTTATTTCATATTAGAATCTTTAGTATTCCATTATTTGCAGTGTGCTTGAGTTCTTCGAGAAAGTGACTAAATGGGTAGAAATGGTTAACGGGCCGCGACGCTTAAAAGATCATATCAGTCGAGTGCAGTCGTCCCTTGCAGTGGTAGCGGTTGTTTTTAAAAAATTATTACCGATCTTTCGAAAAATATTTGCACCACCATGCAGTAATAATGATGACACGAAAGGTGTCAATTGCAAGAAGCTGTTTTCTTTGCTTTGGACATTATTTATCGTAATGCGAAGTTAGTGTTAGTTTATTCCTTTAATTTCGTTTTCTTTTTCTTCGAACTGTACTAAATATTTTAGTGAAATTTTTTTTATAAATTAACATGTTAGAAATATTTACTTCTACAAAATTCAGTCGACTGTGATAATATTAGATAGTGTTATAGCATAATAAAACATGTCACCAAAAAGGTTTATAATATATGAACAATCGATAGCTTGGTGGGAGGATAATTCAGCTAGTAATATGTATCTCTTACAATTAATTCATGGTTATATTCGGAGTGTAATTTGAGGCTGTTTTGTACTTAGTATTCGTTTACTAAATATTTATGCATATTTTAGGTAGAGGCAATAATAAAGTATACAATTAATGAACAAAATTTTAAATTCTCAAAAAAAAATAATGTTTCTAGAGCAGTTCAATAGCGACGACTTGATGAACAGTTTTCATCTTTTGCTTTGTACAGTTGATTTTATCTTTCAAAATCTCCGACGATCCGAGCTGGCTTTCTTATTAGATGGCGACTTCAGTAAGCTTTTTTTTGGTGTCTTAAGGAAATCCTTGATGGATTTGTTCACAATTTTTTACTTTTTTTGTGCATTCTTCTGAAGATTTACTATTATTTACATGTCTGTAGTCATAAAGGATATGTTTTGATTGTAAATATCGAGTGATCTTAATGCAGTACTATTTTGTTTCATTTTTTCAGTAAATGCTATTGAAATGCAACCTGAAAAAGATTCTATATTAGAAACATTGTGCCAGATTTTCGAAGGTGTTGTCTTGGATGCAAAACACTTTCGAACCCATTGTTGGTTTCCCAGAATGCGCAGAATGTCAGAAGAGAAAATAATCGAAGCAAACGAAGACTTGACCAATTTTGTTGTCAATGAATTCATTAATAAGTGTGGATTCATTATCAGTGAATCAAATTAAAATATTTGACGAACATTTTCTACATATGAAGAATTTGCAATCTTTCTTTGCCTATACCAATAAAAAATATTTAGAAGACAAGTCTATCTAAAGCATGTAAAAACTGAAATCTAAATCAAAAATCAAAAATTAGAGTATATTATTCTTTCTTTTTTACAATATCGAGTGTAAATTGTTTTGTTTAAATGAAATTCATACTCATCTCTCGGTTTTTTTTTCATATCCTATTCTTTTTGCAGGAAAAAATTGGATAATATATATGAAGAATTGATTGTGAAACGAGGCGAAATGGATGAGAGAATGTTCTTACCAGCAGATATTTCTATCGTGTTCGATGAAGCTTATGATGGTATGCAAGTATAGAACATTATTCTTGTGCATGAGTTGTACATGAATTTATATAATAATCATTAGGTTTGTGCATTGCTCTCTATTGATTGATTCATATCATGAGATGAAAAAAATACTGGGGTATTTTCTATTCTTTAAAAAAAATAGGAATTTTAATTTTGTGGACGAAAACTTAATTTTCTGGGATCGAAGAAATTTTTTGTTTTCATCGCATCTGTTTGGCTCTCTACTCAAATAGATTCTTAATTCTTGAAATTTCCAGAAATTAAATTTTTTGATTGTTTTTACTTTCGTACTTCATATAAGTAGAGTTTTATGGGTTTTTTTTTAACTTATGTCAGACCAATAACTTTTCTAATTTAAATTTTAACACAGCAGTATACTGACGTAAAATAACACTTTTAATCTTTATTTATTTAATGTTATTTCCCGCTCCTAAATGAATTATTCTAGAATGTGCGATACAACGTCTTCGACACTCAGAAGATGGTGATAGTTTTGTCGATGCAGATATGTTGCTTCGTTTAAGTACTCAAAGTTGTTTGGAACGACAGGATCAAAGACAGCAAAGAACGCCATTAAGTGGCAGAGGATATGTCATATCCGCTGAACAAGTACTCGTTTTTGTTTAAATGTTATTTAGCACGAAATTAATCAAAACGAAAGTTAGAAATTTTGTTGAACTTTCAGTAGGATGCTACTTTGATATGATTGAATCTATGCTCTATATAGGAAGTTTTAGCACTTACATTGAAAGATCAAGGTATTAAAATATATTGAAAGATGAAGGTATTAAACAAGATCAGAAGGAAGTTTCATTTTATTTTTTTATTTATTTATTTTTTTTTTTTTTTTTTTTTTTGCTCCTTAAATAAATGGCTCTCACTATGATAAAATTACATTCTGCATTTTTTTTTCATATTTATACGCTTTATATGCTGCATTCTGAGTTTTATTGACGATCATTTTATTGCATTATATTAAAATTCTTTTCAGTATTGTCCTGCTACGCCAGTTGCTGCTTCACTTTATAATGCGTCGAAACTGGAAGCATTACTCCAGGATAACTGGAAGAGATTGGATGTTGAAGTAGAAGGCATTTTATCTCATAGCTGTCAGGATCCATCAGGGAAAATTATGAATATTGGTAAATATATTATAATCTCTTCTAATTTTGAGCTATATTGAAACCAGTGTAATGTTAAGTTTTTGAAATGGCATTAATGACAAATTAACTGCTAAATATTTGAATAATTGAATAAAGTCAGAGAGATTTAGAGATTATTTTAGATGTCCAAATTTTCTACTAGAAATAAATTTAAATGTTTATTTCAGTCTCTCAGTTAAGTAAACGTTTGGAAGAAGTGGTGGAAAATGAAGGACAGTTAGAAGGAGTTGACTACGATACCACATTTCATGAAATGTTTGCTATTCGAAAGAGCAATACTGAGTGTTTATTCTTTCGCTTTTTACATAAGATTGCTCTTTCAGAAAAGGATCGTTTGGGAAATGGAAGTATCGTAAAATTAAGCGTGAGTTTTCCATCTTATTCTAAGATAAATTTGGTGGGAATTGCAGATCCGATAAAATTGCTCCTTATCGAAACTTTTTTTTCCAGTTACCTGAGTTTCTGAGGCACTCTTATTCTTTTTGTGGTAATCGTTCAGTTTGAAATTATCGTTTCAGTTTGAAATTATCGCTTAAGATAAGCTTTATAATTACTATAATGAATTATTATGGCTGCAGCAAAGTTTATGTCGTGTAAAATATTTTGCTACTTTTTTGGTTTCTTCTTATTTGAATAAGTATTATTTATGTATACCGATTCACGAAATATGATTCTAAATTCAATTGTGTAAATTTAAATTCTGATTAAGCTGATTACCTTTTTAAATTTTAATTTAATTAGGCTAATATTCATTATAGGCTGTATTACTCAGAGAGGATTTCTTGAAGGCGCTATATGTCTGTGCTTTGCAATTAGTTCTTTTTACATATGAAAGTGTACGAGAATTTCCATGGAGTTTGGAAATCATGCGACTTCCAGCTATACATTTTTACAAAGTTATTGAACTAATTATCCGAGCTGATTCCTTCTTGTCTCGAGAAATGGTGAAGCATCTCAATAAGGTTTATATTTTACTGAACACTGTATGTCAAAATTTTTCATAAAATTTCCTGTTCATAGTATAAAACATATAAAACATCTTTTCGAATAGTTTTGAATTGTTCAAAAGGTCTAATATTATGGGAAACTTTTATCCACAAATTTAATATTGATTCAAAGTGAGGTACTTTATATAATATTCCATCTAGATTGATACTATGAAAATCACTATATAGTTCAGTTCTGAAAAATAATTTGGTTAAAATTACATGGCGCGAAGCTAATAGAATATCGTGATACTTTTGTATCTTATTCTCTGCTTTGAATAAATTGCTGACTCTTTCTATAATTGGACATCTTTTCTGGAGAAGAGCATCAATTAACTAAAAAAGTCTTCGGCATCAATTATTTTAATTTTTGATTTGCAGGTTGAGGAACGTGTCTTAGAAGAATTTGCATGGAGCTTAGATTCGCCACTGTGGCCCAGTTTACATCGACGTGCGGACGGTGTACCATCAAGTCAAGCGGTGTCATTAGAAACGGTGGAGGGATATTCTATGAGACAGCCATCTCTTTCACAGCGTTATACTATGTCACCCATGAAACCACTCGGTGTGTTTTACAGAATTTCAGATTTTTTTTGTGGTTTGGTTTTATTCAATAAAACAATTTTATTCTTTTAAAGCAGCAAAACGTCGACTTGAATTTGATGATGATGATTCATCATGTGTTGCTGCAAAACGGCGAGTTCCAGATGCTGAAAATTCAACACCAACATCTGCAACATTATTGTTTTTCCGCAAGGTACGTTTGCTTGTTTTTGAAACTTAACAAAATTTAAAAAATGTTCACATAGAGCATCATTGAGAATAGCAAAAATTGTTTTGCTTCCAAAGCATTATCCGTAAAATATTTTCAAATCAGATTATCTTATATCGTAGAATTCAATAATACCATTGTTTGTGAACTGTATGAATTGCGAAGGAATAAGAGAAAGTGGAATTAAAAAGAAAAAATTTCATTTGAAAATTCATGCTACACTATTTAATAAATAATGGATGCTGTTCATCCTTGATTTTTTAGTTTGTTTTATTTGGAATTTTTTTAATATTTCTTCCTTTATGATGCTATCTATTTAGGTTTATTATTTGGCAGCAGTTCGCCTGCGTGATCTTTGTGAGCGAGTACGTCTTGATGAAAAAGGTCGTCAGCGAGCTTGGACTTTGTTTGAGCACGTTTTGAGAGTCGAAACATCCCTTATGACTGGAAGACATTTAGATCAAAATTTGATGTGCTGCTTATATGTAGTTGCGAAAATTGGTCAGCAAAATATTTCTTTTCACGATATTATGTACCACTATCGTCATCAGCCACAAGCTGCTTCACGTGTATATCGAAAAGTTTTGATAGAGAACATATCGTAAGCTTCTAAATATTATCATATATGTTTACTGAATTTTGATTATCTGTTGCTTCTTTGTTAAAAAGAAATTTTTTTTAATTTTTTATTGAAATGAACATTTTTATATCGCTACAATCAAAAAAAATTTTGCGAGATAAATTTAGTCTTTTTTCAAATGAAATTTGTAGATTTTTTAAAGAAATTTCTAATTTGAACGGGAAAAAATTTAGTTCACCTCCGATTATTTTGGATGATGGTGCTTCCCACGATTCTGTTGGCTTTGCATCAGGTGACAAATTTCGTTCTGAATCATCAGTTTCTGGAGCAATAATCGTCAGTGGTACAGCAACGCCAGAACATCAAAATGTGGAATATATTGATCTCATCAAATATTATAATCACGTTTTCATTGCTCGTGTGAAATCTTTCGTGCAGAAATTACAACCAGGACTTGCAGAGGTTTTATTAGTCGATTTATTAAATATTTCATTTAGATAATTTTTATATATCCACGCTCTCCCTTCTTCCAGCAATATGTGAAAGTTACTATTAACTTTAATATTTTTCGCAACTTATTTGTTTTTATAATTCCTTTATTATAGTTATTTTCTGCGATGTAAAATGTGCAGTAATGTTTTTAGGAAGTAATGTTTTTTAATGTTTTTCTGCGATAGTAATGTTTTTTTTATTTTTATTGCTATTATTGAAAACTTTGGCAAAGGAATTTAATGCATATATAATATCAGTTTTACAGAATGGTGTTTCTTTGTTATCAATTCCAGTGGTTCAGTGTAATCGTCTATCGCCTCAGAGAAGCGTATCTGATCGTATTACTGTTACTCCAATGCCTTCTTCATTGCCATCCTCACCATCTCGACCATATAGATATATCTTTGATAAAACACCAGTCAAAGTACGCTCAAAAAATTTTTTTCATTTTTGAATCGTGATATATGGTTTAGCAATAGAACTTTAAGAATTTTAATAATTAGCTGCAAATCAGTATTTATAATAAGGTTCAAAAATTATTAAATAGGATAAAATAAAAAGAACGAGATTCTTAAGCATAATTTTTCGAGCAATAAAATTTTGCAGTGTTTGTCAATACATTAAAAGTTTGTTGCTATATGGATGTTCATAAGAATGAAGCATTATAAGAAGATAAGAAGACAAAGAATGGTTACGTTCAACAAGAACAACAAGAATTAATTTATGAACTAAGCTGGATGATTTTGGATGATTTAGAATCAAATATACTTACTTATTTATCTGCTTACTTACATAGTTCAATTGTTTCTCACTTTTTATTCACTTATAATTTTTTTTATTATAGCCAATGAGTAAATAGGCACATTCTGTTAATAGCTTAATTGATATCTTTAGTTAAGTACTGATTTTTTCTCAGCAGAGAAAGAATAATCAAATAAAAAAGTGAATTTTGTCAAGTACTTTCAAATCGAAAATTTGCATTCTGTTTAGGAATTAAATTCAATTAATCTGATAATGCATAGTGCTGGTCGAACAATTCCTCAGTTGGCTTCTGGTGGTATCCATCAAGGTTCATATCGCAATTTGGTCGCACGTACAATATCTTGATTCTTATCATTTTTATCATTCATATTCTAATGAAATGGATTAAAAGAAGTAAAGGAAAAAAAAGCAAATGTATCATTTATCTGTAGAGTGTTCTTTATTTCACTAATTTCGGGAAATATTCGCTAAAAAGGAGAGTGTAAAAATTTCTAGTGATTTGTAGAGAACTAAATAGCGTTAATGATAGTTTTGGAATGTTTTTTATTTAATTTCCATTCTTTAACTAAATATAGTGAAAATAAAAGGACAGGATCATGCTAAAATCGATTGTCATTTGTTTTAAAAATTCTTTAGGTGCGAAAAAAAATATGATAGACATCTAGAAAAAAAATAAAAAATAATTTGCCTCACAAATCTGATAAGATAAAAATATTGATCCAATTTGATGCTTAGTATTTTTTGTTTTTGAAGTAGGATCTGATTTTCTAAGTTTTTTGGTATTTACTAGCTTTTGTATTGGAAGATATTATTTCCTTTAATCAAGATTCTCTCACAGATTGTATGTGAGTTCTATGGGTGAAATATGGGAGTAAGAGAACTAGATTCTATCAAATAATTTCATAAATCTCCAGATTATTCTTCCTATTCGAAGTCCAAAAGATTATGAATAGAATATGGATTCCAAAAAATATCAACTCGAGTTTTCAGGGATTTCTCTCTTTGCAGCTTCAGGCCTACAAACTACTGATTAAATTATTGTTTCCAGTGTATACCTTTCTAATTTCTAGGCCTTTGTAGGTCTGTTCTATTAACGAACTGTTTTTTTGTTTTCTTTTTTATGTATATGTGTTCGTGTGATGAAATATTTGTATGTGTTCATGTGATGAAATATTTATACTCAATTTTGATCATATTTTTTTAGTTGATATTATGTCAATTAAATTTTGAACATTTTTGGAGTTTCCGCAGCTAATTCGAATTTCTGCGACCCAATCAATCTTTTAACGCAAATGATTAAATCTTGCATCAATTCCCAAGGAAAGTAAATTTAATTCAAAAATACGAGACCAAAGTTTGGGAAGCCTATCCGCAATGAGATAGGATATTCATGCTCTATCTTATGTGAATGCATATCTAGTTTTGGAATGGATTGGACTACGTGACTGTAGCCATTTTTGGATAAGAATAGATTTTGGAGTGGGCTTGGATAAATGATTGTTAACACTTTCAGATAGGTAGCAACAACACTGTGCGGGGCTATGGTCATGAAGGTTGTTTAATTTTGTTGGGTAATGAGTTTTAGTTCCGGTTTGTATCAATGATAATTAATCAAAGGGAGAGGAGATAGAAAAGTATCAATTTTTTTGGAAAACTTGTCAATTTTTCGAAGTGTCAATTTTTTTTTGGAAAACGTTTGAGTGGAAGAAATCTGGCTTTTAAAGTATAATTTTCTGTAGCCTAGAGATGATAATTTAGGCTAAATTGCGGTTGGTTCTTTTTCAAACTCATATTTTTAACTTTCAAGAAAAAAGGGGAAGGAGAAAAAGTAACGAATAGATTGGGAAAAGAAATCCATTTCATTTAGAATAATTTCCGCTAGCCTAAAAAATGGATGATTGATAGAAGCAAATTTCAAATTTCAAGCTCAGGAATCGTAATAAATTTTCCGTCACTGTAGTTTGTTATTTTTTTGATGAAGTGTTTCGAAATGAAATTGTGGAATGTATCAAATATTCGAGAAATATCAGATTCTTTTTTCTGCAAAGGTTTTAAAATTTTTAAGAAATTGAAAGTTGGAAGAAATCCATTTTATCAATTTATGTTTAGAGAAGAAAATTTAATTCAACCAGAAGATTTTAATACTCCCGATTGTTTTGGAAGATTTTAATCCTTTGGGAATCAATATTATAAACAAGAGTACATGCATAGAAAGCTTAGAAATTAGAATTAATTTAAAAGGTTGAAATCTCACACAGAACATTTTGAATTATGTTGTTCAAAATTTCAAACTTTTTTGTTCACCACTTTATATTTTCGGTATTTTTGCTTGTTATTTCCGCACAATTTCTAGAGTAATGGACAAATTAAAAACGAAGGACCACATTAAAGTAAAGGTTGCGGAAGAAAAAGCGACGACGAGCATAATATCTGGTGCTAATGTTCCGAGAATTAAAAAAGGTAGATAGAAGGTTTCCTAAGACAGGAAATCTTTGGAAGACCGCAATTTTTTTCTTTGTTTTTGATCTTTTCTCAAACCATTTGTTTTTTCAACGAATTTTGAAACAGATTAATGAAATATTTTATGTTATAGTTGCAAGAAACCATAAAACGATAACTTTTGGTGTAATCTGGATGATATCTTCCTCAATAATTTAATTTCGACATGTTTAAAATCTATGTTTGTATTCATAAAGATTGCAACGAAAATCTTATTTCTTATTCTTGAAGCTAATGGAATATTTTCATTGCAGATGGAAATAAAGTTAATTCCCTCGTCTCTACCGATCAAAATCATAATAATGTACCGATCATAAACTACAACTGTCGTACTAACGGCAGACAGAATGGTATAGATATCCGAAAGATACCCACTAGTGGTATTACTACTGACGGAATTACAAAGACCCTAGTTAATGATGCAACGAAAAAAGCTGGAAATTTAAGAGATTATAAGGCAAAGAATGATAATGATAACGAAGGGCCAATAAAAGTTAGTGTGTGCTATGAAAGACGCCATTATTTTTTTGAAAACAGAAATTAACCTTTGAAATTAGGGCGAATCATATTTTTTTAATAATTCTATTTATTTTGACAAGCACGATTTTGCCATCGTGTAAGCCTAAAAAAGAGTTTTTTTTTTTTGTGAAAACTTTATTTTGCTGTCAATTTTGCAAAAACTCTATTTTACTAATATCAATCTTTTGTGAAGAGAGAAGAGAATGTGTATTTGGGACTATCCATTTTATAGCCTTTGGATTCGCCAGTTATCAGTAATCAGCCGGTACAGAAATCATGGCAAGCAGCAATGGCAGTAGCCAAAGAATATCAACAATATCACAGTCAAATTATAACACATATGCTGCAGAATGGATATTCACCAACTTATGTACAGGTCAATATTTACATGTATTGTTCATCACTATTATAAGAGATAGGGAATTTGTGATTTGGTTCATAGTGCTATGAATCATCAATCTAATAGATTTCAGATGTAATAGAACATGTCATTGGAGAGATTTCTTTCTCAACTTACTGTTGGAGAAAGTATTAGTAACGAAAAAGTAATCTAAACATCATTTCTTAAAATTAGTTTCATACATTACACATAAGTCTGTACGCTGTAAATAAAACTAATGGTTCTCTAGTTGTACAACTCTGGATGCAGGGAAATTTTGCTACAGTTGCATCATAACAATAGGACAAAATAAAACTGCCATAGAATATCGGATGCTGTTCATGGGATTTTCATGACAAATCGGAATTTTTATTGTATTTGACAACAACAATCAGAATGATCCATAAAGACAAATTACTGCATTTGAGATGATGGCAGCGTCTATGATGCAGTCACAGGTAACTAAAGAAAGTATTGCCTTCGAAATGCGACTTGGGAAACCTTGCTGCTGGAGAGGCGAATTGCCGCCTCGTAATTATTGTAATCCAGTGTTCTCTAGTAAAGTTTTCATTGGCGGTGTTCCGTGGGACATTACAGAATCTGCGCTTCTTAACGTAAGCATTCTTCTATTTAATATAATTGCTATCCTGATTTGAAGTCCAAATTATCAATAAATTTTTGTTTTGGATCATAAATTTGTAAAAATTCTATTAAACGTTGTTATGAGCAGGTGTTTTAGAATTTTCGTCGTGAAAGCTTTAGAAGCAGAAAGATGCTACCACTTGATAACAGTGTATAGTATTGCTAAACAAATATAAAACTTTTGGCAGGCGATATGGGCATAATGTAAAAGCATTATCCTGAGGAACTTTGATCAGAAGCTAAGTGTCTTCTTGATAACTTTTGCTGAAGTTTTCTAAATAATTTTTTACAGTCATTTTCAAAGTATGGTTCGTGCCGAGTAGAATGGCCTAGCAAAGAGTCTCGTCATGCGCGTGTCAGTCCACGACGGGCCAAAATTACCGGTTACGTATATATAATTTTTGAGAATGATTTTGCTGTAAAAAAATTGTTGCAAGATTGTTCTCAGGAGTTTGGAACAGCTGGTGAATGGTATTTTAAGTTGACTGCACGACGAGCTAATGGATTAGAAATTAGACAGGTATTCTGAAGTTTTTAAGGAGCAAGTTTAAGAAATCGATTCATTTAACTGGCGTGAATCAATTTTTCAACTCTATAGTGATAATCTAATTTTTAAATATTGTATGAGTTTACACCAGGTGCAAATTATTCCATGGGTGATCACAGATGCGTCATATATTCTCAATCCGAACATTTCTCTGGAATCCAAAAAGACAGTATTCGTTGGAGCTCTGCATGGCATGATTACTGCGCAAGTAAATTTTTTAAGAAATCATTCATGATAGGAAATGCAGCAGTTTACTTATGCTCTGCCTAGACTGTTGTTGAGAGGGAATTTAAATCTTGTATTAATTTTTTTCTCTCATTTTTATTTTTGTTTTTTATTAAGGTTCTATTTTCTATTATGAGAGATGTTTATGGTGATGTACTTTTTGTTGGAATCGATACAGATCGCCAAAAATATCCTATAGGTAAGCTACTCAGTATTTTGAAAATTTATGTCATAATATATTAATTTTAAAGTCCATTGGATGGGTAATGTTTGCAGGCAACATTACAAAACCATATCTTCACAAACTTATTTTAAAGAAATGAATTGAATCTGTAGGAAATCATTAAGAGAGAACAAGAATTATCAGATGGCAAAATACTAAATAGACATCAATAAGTTGGGATCATTGTAAATATAAGTGAAAATGAAATTAATCGTAAATATAAGTGAAGTGAAAATGATTGTCAACACATGTTTACTCTTACTCACATTTAGGTAGTGCACGAGTCACGTTTTCATCACAATCAGCTTACCTACGTGCGATTGAATCTGGTTATCTTGAAATCCACACTTCGAAATTCATCAAAAAAGTACAGATTGACCCATTTCTGGAGGATGCCAAATGCTCGCAGTGTGAATGTGTTCAAGGGCCATATTTCTGCCGCGAAAAAAGCTGTTTTAAGTATTTCTGTTTGCAGTGTTGGGAGGTGAGAAAATTGAAAAATTGGACTTTTTATTCCTATCGGTTCTGTACCATTTGATATGTCATGTTTTTCAAATATTAGCTCATTGAAATTCCTGTTTGATTAAAGGTTCGTCATGCATTGAATGGTCCATACGGTGGCCACAAACCGATGATTCGCACACATCGTCGATCGCTACAGTCGGAATCTTATTTTGCGTACAATAAGCGAATTGCGCTGCTTCGTATGATCCACGGGCCATCGTTTCACAGCAGTATTTTGGCACTGTTGCATCTGAGATTGGGTCTGTTGTTAAACATTTTATAGTCTTTATTTTAAAAAATGGATCATATCGGAGCAAATATTTATTGACGTAGATAGGTAATAGTACTTGATGTGCATTTCGGATCTTAGTAATATGAAACTTCGACAAACTCTCAAGTAGGAATACATATTTGAATTTAGATTGGAATTCTCAGTTAAAATGAATTTAATAAAAAAGATATATTTATTTCAGAATTCGAATGAACATACATCCGCCTGTTCCCGATTATATTGCTGAATTTGCCAAACCTTTAAATATGAAGCTCGCGTTTGGGCAACCGGCATATCTGTTGCCTACCTTTTCTAATCAGCCTCTCAAGCAAGTGCAGGTATAAATAAATTTAATGGAGACAGGAAAGCAATTTTTATAAAGCATCTTTTCAGTTGCAACTAAGAAATTGCCCTCATAGCGATTTCGTTCAGTTTTTGATTCAGCTTATAGTCACATATCTCACAAATAAGTTCTTGAATCTGCACAACAAAATTGTCCTGGCTTTTCTCCAGTAGAGCATTTTTATTCTAGGTTTGGTTGCCACACGCAAATCCACCTATCATTCCACATGAAAATGAGTTGAAAGTACGAGCTTCAGTCCGACGCATTCCGTGTATCAGTTCAAGTTCCTCTGGAAGTCACAATGGATGTGATCATAGGTACTGTTGAAAATTTTTTAAAAGGTCGTAAGAAATTCGAAAATTAACTGGAAAAAAAAATTTATTCTTGTTAATGTTCGTGGGTTGTGCTAATTTTTCTTCTTTCGACTTTTTTAATTTCGATTTGTTTCAAACAAAAACACAGGGGAATCTGGTTTAGAAGACATTTCATTATGATTATTTTCCGTAAAATGATTTATTTCATTTATGATTTAAGCAAAATTTTACAGTAAAAAATTTACTAATGAGCATTTTTTCAGTGATTCACCTCACATGGAAAATGGAATATTTTCCACTACATCTATTTCATCGAGCGTTCCGAGCATTGAAACTGTTTCAACCAATCCGCCGTAAAAGCGTTAAATATTTAAGATTGAGATAAAATTTATATCATTATTGTAAGATAAATGTTTGATGCATCTTTCTTCACTATTTTTTTTCCTTCTTAAATTGTATCCAAATAAATTTGACCGTTGTATATAATAAGTTATAAGTTTTAGTTTGCTAAATACTTGCTGATGATTTATGCTTACCTACATATTTGGCGTTTTTCTCTTCTGACTTTTGATTGTAAGGTTTTATTACGAAGTTATTGGAAATGGGAAACATTGTTATGGATCAGGATTTTGCACAGAGTATACATCATCAAGAGTTAAAGTTTGTTCCGGCACAGCTGATTTAAAATTTGTTAGTGAATTTAGAAATGAAGTTATATAAAACGTCCAGATTTTGTCATTTTTTGAATTTTTATGTTGAAATTGCAATTCTAATATTTTAAAAGTTCTATTTGTAAGAAATTTTGAATTGTAATTGAAATCTGAATCTTTTCTTCTCTCCAGATCTTACTATATTGTTTTTCTCTCTTTTAGATCTCAGCAACAGCAATCATTTTAATGGTTTAATTTTGAAAAAATGTTTTAATTCTTGAGCATTTGTGCTGTTAGATCTTTGATTTTCTTAAAGCTAGGAAATTTTGTATTTGAAACACCTAGTATGATAGTATTGTCAAAATGCGAATGATTTTAATTGTGCTTGCAAAACGACAGCTGTTTTCTATACTCTATATTTTTTGGTCAAGACTTCAAGCCTTTAAGCCAGTTTGATGCATGAATCCGTTTTCTTTTTGCCTGTCTTATGATATATTTGTTTGAAGAAATCATATCAGATTTTATTAAAATAGGACAATCGCTTTCATCAGTTCAAGTATATTTTACTGATAAAAATGATATGTGAAGTATTGTTGATCCTTTACTTACTGCAGTGCGATATTTTGACTCAGAATTGACATATTGGTGTCTAATGGATTTATTGCTTTCGTTACAAATGTCTATTTTAAAGCTATTTTTCATCTCTCAATACATAATTTTGAATTCTTACAAAATTACTATCCTTAGTTTTGATCTGTCTCTTTTTTATATCAATCTGGTTGCATTTCCTTAATTAGTTTTTGGTTAGTGAATGCTGTTGCCTTTGTACACAAGAATTGTTCAAGATTCTATTTTCGGAATGGTAAAAATTTCTTTGGATTTTTTTCAGCCCCTAAGACTATTATAGTGTCATCAATTGATTGTATCAGCAGATCCCCAAACTACGTTCTTTCAAATATATGTTTCGAAGTCATTTGCGAAAAGTAATTTTTTTCAAGTCTTTAAGTGACATATAAGATTAGATTGCTAATTTGAATTATTATCTTCAGTTGTAAAACTGCTGCTGTATAATACGAAGATATTACTATATATATCATATGATAATAATATTCTGGTTATTCTACTGCTGTCTGAGAGTTTTCATGATATCAATGAATTAGAGAGGTTGAATTGTGCAGTTATCGTTGCAGTTAGTGAAAATTTTTTGATTAATTACGCAACAGTAATTGAATTTTGACTTTATTTTTTACATTAATGTTATTAGGTGTTACTTATTATCGATACATATTTTTTTATCCAGTCGAAATTTATATTATTTGCTCGGACACAATTTTCATGTCCAATAAAATTGATGATATTGTGTCATGCATTTTAATTGATATCGTTTATTTTGGTTTACTGTTTTATCGATTGTTTAATTAACATTTTGTTATGCAAAACTGTGTACTTGTTATTATCCATATATTGTATTGGTAATTATTACTATTGGAAACAGTAATACGATCAGTTGATGTTCTGATTTTGGAAGTTTCTGCATAAATTTGTTGATGATGATGATGGTGGCGTTTCAGTTGCTTTTCTTTCATACATTAAAATATATTAAATGTTAGGGTTATGGAACATATAAAGCAAAGATGATGAAGTTTAATCAATAATTTTTATTTAAACTTTTTCTTCTAACTGGACGTTCGTATGATATTTGTTTTGATTACTTGCCTGCGATAAACTTCAAGTTTCAGTCGTGGTTTTTCATTATGAGCTAAATCTAGAGTCTTATTTTTTGGTAAAACACATTAAACCAGAAAGGATATAAATAGTTCAAACAAAAATGCTACATTCTGGTACAAAAAAATCTGTATAGTGATATAAAACTATATACTGATAAAGAAGCTATACAATAATAAAAAAGCTATATATTATGTAATTAATAACAGGAAAAGGTCGAAAAATCCTCCTATTATTGTCAATCAATTTTTTCCTTCTTTAACTTTCTCTATGTAGTTTTCCTGCAAATTAATTGGTCTGATCGTAATATGCAAAACTGACAGCATAAAATTTTACTCTTCGACATTTTGTTTTGATCAGTTAAAGTTACTTAAAAGAGCACAACGATAAACTTGTAATATTGGTTTGAAGTACACTTTTGAGAATGGTGAGAATTTTTGGTTTTACAATGATCAGAGAGCTTTTCAAAGTTTACAAAATTTTATTTAGCGTGATTTTGGAGTGCCGTAAAATACTGTTTAATGGAATGAAAAGGGAAGGAAATTTAGATGAATTATCGAAGTGAATAATGAAAGATGAATTATCGAAGTGAATAATGAAACTTAATAATAAACTTAGTGGTAACTAATCACGGTATATGTTATTATTATTGTTAGTAAACAATTCCTAAATTTATAAGCAAAAAATAACAATGGAAAAAAATCGTTAAAACCAATCTCAAAACATCACCCCATATAATAACTAACAACAATCATAAAAATTATGTGGTCAAGGTATTTAATCTGGCAGTTTATTTTTTGATATTACTTTGTTTAATTATATTGTTATTAGATCAAAAACCAAAGCACACATATGAATTGAGAAAGCGATAAAATAACACAACCAAGAGTTGTAACAATAAGTTGATTCAAACAAATTTAGACGTAGAGATTGCCTAGGTGATAATGAAAGTTGATATTAGGGATTAATTTCTGGTTATGATAATCATGCGGGGAAAATTTTCTTTTATGTTTAAATTAGTATTATTCCAGCATTTAACAGATTACTTCTTTCTTACTAATTGAATTAATTAAATACTTAGAAATGAGACGGCTGTCATCTAGTGATATCGCTGATATAGTTGTTATGAAAAATTATCCACCATTTAGATAAAAAAATTGTAAATTTAAAAATAAATGGCTCAATACAAATTAAAAAAGGATTAACATATGAATTATTGACAAAATTAGAAATAAATCCAAAATAAAATTGGAGATTAAAAATTAATTCTCCGATGTTTAAATTTATTATTAAATGTATTAATGAAATTGAGTCAACTGGAAAAAAAATATAGATGTTATCGCTTTTCTTCTAATCGATCATTTGTATCATTCAGTAAATTAGTATAAGTGATGAATTCTTGTTTGGAATTGATAAATTCTTGCTTAGAATTATAAATATAAATTTCTCAATTAATTAATGGCATTTTCGTAAGTTAGACATATATTTTAATTAATTGAATCAAGCTTGATTTTATCTGATGTATATTAAATTTTTAGCGAAATTTAGTATCAAAATCCGCGAATGAACATTTTTTTGATTTTATCTAGACGCATTGAATCTTATCAAATTTATATAAAAATTCAACAGGACGGAAGAATTCTATGGAATTATTAAATATTTATATGCAAAAAAGCGTTTTTTATTTTTTTTCCTGGATTTTATCATTTTATATATTAAATTTTAATATTTAATTTATCATTTTATATGTATATTAAATTTTAAAAATTAAAAATATTTGCTAGAAATTTCTTCATTACTTTATTTGATATTTGAAAATATCTCAAGATTTGTTAGAAAGTTTGATAATTTCAAAAGTAAAAATTCAGGAATTTATTAAATTTTTTTTCCAAAGAAATTTCACTTTTCCCTCACTAATTTTTAGGATAAATAAATTATTTGAATGAGATGGTTGAGAAAAGAAAGATAGTGGTCAACGTATCATATACCATGGTATCTTTCGTTTTTATTTTCAATCAAGATCCTGTAATCGTTTTTACCCAAAAACATAGATCTGTCGATGTGATAAGTTTCGCTCAACGATGAAATATTAGATGTAGTGTCGAGCAATAAATGAGCATATGTCTGAAATTATTTGTTCTTGTTGATGATAATAATGATAATGATCATAGTTGGTGATGATGATGATATTGATGAATTAGAGGGAAAGACATAAAAATGTTGATGCTATATCAAATATTGTTGTTAATTGATAATAATGATGACGATAATAATAATAACAATAATGATATAGGATAAGGAGAAATAAATCGACTAATTTTTATCAGTCAATAATAATCAGTTGGACAAATAAGGACAACGATATCGGAGATTGTTATCAGTTGTATATACCATTGGAACATATTGTATATTTCTGTTTAAAACAAGAATATATTATTGATCTTTATTTCAATCTCATATATGTATGACCTTTGAAATCACAGTTATCTTTAAATCATACTCTTTCCTTTTTTTGCCTTTCTCTTCCTCTCTTTCTTGAAGTAATATTTTTATTTAAATAAAATTGAAATATATTAACGAAATCGAAAATTGATACAAATTATAAAAAATGATATGAACTGTTTGGTTTCCGATCAAAAAATTTTTTTATTCATTATGGAAGTGATGAAAAAGGAACTGGAAATGATTAATCCCAGTGAATTATACTTATATTGCTTTTATTCTAAAAAAATGCATTTAGTTTAGAAGTTTTATCAATTAAATTTTAGCATTTTTATGTTTTCAAGCAAACTAAAATGTAGGAATTCATTAAATTTATATATATATATATATATATATATCAATGAAATAAAAATAATAGGAGTAATATCAGATTAATGCAATCTGTCTTCAAGGAATAGAAAAATTGAACTGTCATGGAAATATTTCACTAAAATTGAAAAAAATAACAATTTAGTTTGCTTATATGTATATGTATATAAATTTAATCCTTAAGCTTTGTAGTCAATAAAAAAAGGAAGCAAATTTTTAAAATTGATTTTATTAAGTTGTTTGAATAGTTTTCTTCTTCTTTTTTATTAAATAAAATTATTGATTGGAATTTTTTAATTACTGTAAGAACAGATGATTTAATAATTTAATTGTTCGCAATATATTGATTTTTATACATTTTTTTTAATTAACAAATTATAATAGAAACAAAAAAATGAAAAGAAAAAAGAAAGATGAAATCATTTAAAAAAAGACACATTTACATATTAAATTGTTTTATTATTACATGCAAACATTTCATATCATACAGCAATAATAATAATAATAATAACATTAATGTTGATGACAATTATTATAATAACAGTAATATTAATAATAACAACATACAATAATAATAATAAAATGATGAGATCAACAAAATTAATCTTTTGTATGCAAGAAAAAGTCAAATGCAATAAATTATTAATAAATATGTATGTATATATTTCAGATATTAATTCTTTCTGTCTTTTTTTTTTGCTCTTAATATTATTATTATTACTAATAATACAACAACAATAGTAATAGTAATAATTATAATCATAAGAATTAATGAAGACTTTTTAAGAGATAAATATTTTTAAGAGATAAATATTGAATTTCATGATTTAATATCATATGGTTTCCAAATTTTGATCGTTTTGCGTCTTGTTCGTGTTCCAATCGATTGCTCTGCAGAAAGCGGTAATTGTCGAGTTCGTTGGGTTAAAACAGCTGGTAGAGGTGTAATAACAGGTGGAACTGGTTGTGTAACAAGAGCAGTAGCTGGATTTAGTAGCGGCGAATGAGGAAAATTTAATGAAATAGATGATGGTGCAGGTAACGGTGGATTTGGAAGAAATGGAAATGGATTGAAGAAAGTGGGAAAAACTGGAATTGGTGGAATTAGAGTTGATATTGGTCTCGGAATTGATGCAGATGTAGTAGAAGTTGTATTCATTGTAGTGGTAGTAGCAGAAATTCTACGACGAATTTTACTGCTAATTGGACAATCATCAGATGAAATTGAAGCACTGATACGACGACTTAATGCTATAAAAATTTTTTTTATTTTATAAATTTTGATTTTTCTTAAATTTAATCATGTATGATATTAAAAAATTATATATTAAATTCTAAATAATATACAAATAATCGAAAGAATTAATTTTAGTAATTTTTATCAATTTGGTTAGAATTTTTTTTTCGCTTAGAAAATTTTTTAATAAAAAATGAAAAAACATGTTTGTTGATTTTATTTTTTTGTAAATTTTATAATGAAGAAAGGAATTTTTAAAAGTATTCTTTTTTTTCTGTTTTTCTTTTTTCGTTTCGATTTTTTTTTATTAAAATTGAAGCAAAAGGATGAAAAAAAGAAGGAAAGAAAGGATTATTGCAGAAATTGAAACAGAAAAACAAAATGATAAAAAAATGGGAATTTTACCCTTACGCTTATTTGTTCGGGAATCACGCGGGCCATCAACCGTAACCTTTATTGCTTTGCCAACGATTGCTATCTGTGCCGGTTTTGTATCGATTGTAATCGTTAAATGAAAATTTTTTCCTGAAACTTTTTCTTTCCTTTTTTCCTTTCTAATTTTTCCGATAATTCTTTCCTTATGAATTTTTACAATAATTTTCAAATTTCTTGCTAACGAAAAATAAAAAAAATTGAAGCTTTTATTATAATTAAAAAGGAAATTTTTGAGTTAATTTCCATTTTCTTCTTTTTTCATAATATTTAAAATCGTCTTTCCTATGAAAATTTTTATTTGAAAAATTTTATTTATAAAAAAAAGATTTTTAATTAATTTAAAAAGTAAAATAAAATAAAACATTACTATTATAATCCATTAGAAAAATAATAAAACAAAGAGACAGAGAGAAAGATATTTAAATTTGTTTTTGCTATGGAAATATATAAATTGAAAAAAAGATTTAAAGACCTTTAAGAAAAGGTTGAAATTTTATATTTTCATTTTCATAATATTTTGAGTAGTAATTTAAAAATTTTGAATTTATCGAAAAGAAAATATTACGTCCATTCATCCATGAGAAGAATAATAAAAAAAATTAGAGGGAGAAAGAGAGAGAAAGAAGGGGAAAAAAAAAAGGAAGAAATAAGTGATAGAAAAAGACGGGAAAAATATAGATTTAATTTTTTGATGAATATGCTGATAACACTGTACTCCTATATGATGGATACGGTCATTACTGTAATGATTTGAAATAATAAAAATCATCATCAATATGTGAGAAAAATTAATATATTATTCCAATTATGAAATATAAATCGGAGATTGAAACTGTTAATATAATTATTTTTCATTTTGTCTTGCGTAGCCATCCATTCATCTATATATGATACATATATCTAAGATTTATTGAAATTATATTTTGTTATAATTATCAGTTATTAAGTTAAACAATAATTAAGAAAAAGAAGAAGGAATTGAGGGATAAACAGGAAAAATTATAATCTGAATTATATATAGGATAGAAGCAAGTATTTGAATAATTAAATATAAAAAAATCGGAGTAATAGATAAATTTACACTAAAAAGAAAGTTCGGATCGTGGATGAGATGTGAAATTTAATTGCTTACCATTATTAATTAATTATTATATTAATAGATGCTAAATTAAAATTATACCGATAAATTAAGATTTGATTATTTGACAAAGACAAGCCAGAGTTATGCATAAACTTAACAAACGATTAATTGATTAGCAAATTCAAAAAAATAGTAACTTTTAATTAAGTCTGTAATCGTTAAGATGCAACTTAATTCATCATTTTAATTATTTTTTGTATTTTTTCTTGTTTGCTGAATTTGACTTTAAATTTGGAGGTAACTTTCAACTAATTAATAATTTTTTAAGTTCTTTCGTGAACTTTAAACTCTTCACTAATTCATAAACACAAAAAAAAATTATTAGTAAAAGTATGACTTGTAATAAAATTTTATCATTATTATTATTATTATTTTTAGGAAAACAACATAAAATGAGTAATTGATTAAAATAAACATAACATAAGTGATTGATTAAATAAACATAAATTGAGTGATTGATTAAATAATTTTATTCTAAAATTTGCCGCTAATTGAATAAATTAATTATATTAATATTTTACCATATTAGTTTTTATTTCTAAAAATTGTTCGATTTTAAGAATGTGTGCCATTAATTTTTTTCTCTTCGATCTCATTTTAGAAAGAAATATTAAGAAATTGTTAAAGAATGAGTGATTAATTAACTGATTCTAAGTTCTTTATTGTATTTCAATTTTATTCTTTTCTCACATTTTCAATCAAATTTTCAACATCAACTATCCATCCATATGATCATTCATTCAGTTATTTGTATATTTTAGAATAAAAATATTCAATTGATTTTTTTTTTTTTTAAAAGAAAAGTTAAAAAATTTTTCTTACCTCGTCCACTTTTACCAACAAATCGTAGATCATTAAAACGAGCAATTTGACCATTCATTTGGGTACGATTATTTCGTAAATCAGCACAACAATTTTCTTCATTTCCAGCTGTTACAGTAACAAGTGTTCCATCTGGTACCGGTCCTAATGCAAATACGATAAATGGTAACGGTAATGATTTGTTGCTTCGCCAGTGATTCGGTAATGCGGTACAAATTACATTTGGACATCCGGTTGGTAGTAATTTTGTTGTTGTGGTAGTTGTTGCTAATGTTTCTTCAAGTGCAATTAACGTCTTCTCATAATCATTTGTGTCCATTTTTATTAACTATAAATTTTATGAAAATTTTTAAAAAAAGACGAAAAAAAATGATAGTTAAATTAAGTCAAAATAAAGATGATCTATTTTCCACTGGTTATTTTATTAGATGCTAGTAATTTTGATAACTTTGAGCAGTTATCATTCGAAATTCCTGTTTATTGTTATGTCAAATGATAGTCCTAATAACAATTCTTTTTCAACATTCGTATTGTCAAGTCAATAATATAGCGTAAAAAAAGAGAAAATATTACAGAAAAAATATGAAATATAATTATATTAGAACGTGATTATAATCAGTTAAAATATGATTTATTTTATCATAATCAGTTAAGGCGTGATAGGCGTAATTATATTAGTTAAAATATAGGGATAAAATGAAAGGAGTTCTTCTAATTACTAAACAATTTAATATAATTTTTTAGTATTGATGAAATGAATTCCCATAAAATTAAAAAAATCAAAATAAAATTTTGTAGGAAAACAACTTAAAAATTAATCATAAAGAAGGAAAAAAGCAAAATTTGATAACAATTTATCGAGTCAATTTGAAGAATTAATTTAAAAGATTACAGTGGTTAAAACATGCATTAATATGTAAACAGAGAGAAAAACATATGTATTATGTTATAGGACATGATAATAGAAATGGTATCGATTGATCACCATTTCGAGAATTTAAAGTGATAAATTATTCAAACATCTCAAGAAAATTATTTCTAATAATTTAGTGGAAATCGATGAAAAAATTATATAAGCAAAAGTTATATATATTCATGGTACCAATCAAAAAATAATCAATGATAATCAATATTTTCCGGGATATTTTTCGTATTTTTAATTCAAATTAATAAAATTATGGTAACCATTAAAATAATATTGCATAGAAATATCTACAAAAAAATTTTTTCCAGCAATTTGCAGAAAAATCGTAATGAATGTTTAATAAAGGTAAATAATTTTTTTTCTTACTTCTGAAAGTAAATAGCTTCTTAATAAATTGATAAATTTTGAGAGATAATAAGATTACTGATTTAAATTTTAATTAAATAAAATGAAATATATACAAATATATAAGCAAATAATCATAACGAAACATGTTTTCGATAAAATTATTAATTAAAATCAAATATACATACCTAAAAGTTAATAATTATATTTAAAATATATATATATTAACAGAATTATATATATATATATATGAATAAATTATATATTGACAGAATCAGTATTTAAATTTTAATTAGTAAAATGAAATATGCATACATATACAAGTAAATAATTACAATGAAATATATTTATTGACAAAATCATTGATTTGAGTTTTAATTAATAAAGTCAAATAAAAAACTTAAACTTCACTAACTCAAATTTCAATTAATAAAATAAGATGTCTATATAGTATTATGCTGTGGGTGAATACTGAGAAATTAGGTGAGGGAAGGAATTGAAGTGGTGATAGATTCTTGATTCAGTGGGAAAGAAGTTTTGAAGGATATGTTAATATAAAGACTGAGAAATGAAAGAAATGAGTAAAATTAGCTAGGTAAAGTTTATTTGAAGAGATGAATGAAGGAATGAATGAATGAGGTGGATATAAGTTGATAAAATTAGTTAGATATGTTAATAGATGGAAAGTTGGATAGATAGGTGATGTTTTGGATGGGTTAAATGATTGGAAAGCATTGGAAGAACTGATTTCAGATGGCAACCAAAGATATCGGTGAAAAATTTTTCGAAAAGTATGACATAAACAGGGTAGAAAGGAGGAGAAGAAATAGGAGCAGAGGGGAAAATAGAAGTGGAAGAAATTGAATAGATTGAAAAGATATTGAGAGAAAGAAATATGAAAAACAACCGCAGCTGTTTGAGGTTTACAAAAGTACTAAATCAACAGTTTGATGCTAATATTTATAAAATTGAGATTTTCTTTTTTTTTGATAAGTTCAAAAGTTTATAGACTCTCGAGATGGAATTATTGATTTTAATTAAAATAAACAAAAATTATCAGAGAAAATTTTGCATTTTATTTTCTTTTTCCTTTTTTGAAAGAATATTTTTTGTTTTCAAATACCAATCTCACCTTCGTATGTTTAATTCTCATCAATGATAAGCCACAACTAAAATCTTATCAATTTTTGTCAATGCAAGAGGTATATTGGTTTTGAAGAGGTTTTTTTTCTTTTCGTTTTTTTTTGAAAGAATATAATAATAAAAAAAATATAATTTTGAAAAAAAAATAATTTAAATACTGTTGACGATTGATTAATTATAATTTATTAATAAATAACTATATATTATCTATTTATTTATATATTTGTACTGAATGATAATGTAAATTATATAAAAATGCAAATAGAAAAGAATTACTTGCATACAGCAATTAATAATGTTATGCGTAATGATGTAATAATGTAATTAAATTTAATTAAATTAAGCAAAATTATAAGATGGAAATTTTATAAATAAATTATTATCCATCTTGCATAACAATAAATATCATCTATCTTGCAACAAGTAGAAATATGTTACCATGTGTCTTGCACAAATATTAATACCAATACAAATATGGTATCCTGCATGTTGCAATCATATAAATGCATTATCATGTTGCATGCAAATCTATATAATTACAATAATTATTATCATAAAAAGGAAAAAATTCTTCAATGGAAAAATATACCAGAAAATTTTTAAACTTATGTGGTTTCATTTTATTTTTCAAAATTATATTTTTATTATTATATCTTTCAAAAAAAGGAAAAGGAAAAAAACCTCTTCAAAACTAATATAGCTTTTGCATTGATAAAAATTGATAAGATTTTAGTTGTGGCTTATCATTGGTGAGAATTAAACATACGAAGGTGAGATTGGTATTTGAAAACAAAAAAAAAAGGAACAAACATGTTATTAATAAAAAAAATTATATAGATGATATCAATGTTAAAGCATCACCAGACTTAAATTTCGATGCTAGAATTTTTATCTTTTTTGTATTCCAAACTTTGTTAAATAATCGTTTTTTTTTTCTTTTTCCTTTCTGTCATCATCATTATTCCATCAAAGTTCAATTAAAATTCATTATTCAATATCATCATTATCAAAATTTAATCGATATTATCATTATCAACATTAATTATTACTGTTATCATTAATTGTTTATTATTGCTTTCGATAATAAATAGCGATAATAATTTTTAAAAATTATTCTGATTTAAAATCCTCTTAACATTTAAATTGTTATCACCACTGTCACAATCATAATGATAATTATTATAATTGACATTATTTCTCACCAACTTCGCGTTGCTTTTCTCCCCAGGCCCCGCTTCCCGCTCCCTTGCTCTCCCGCATTGCTTTGTCATTTATCTTAATATCAATACAACGACATAATCGATTTATATACATTAGCATTTCATGAATTGATTACATGTATTTTGGATTTCTGAGAATTTAGGAATTTTTTAGATTTTTATAAAATCAAATTTTATAGTGAAAAGATATAATTTTAAATTTTAAGAAAGAAAAAATGAAGTTTTAAGAATTACAAAAATGTCGAAAATTAAAAATTAAATAGAATTCTAAATTTAATTTTAAAGCACATACTGATAAAAGGATTTAGTACTAATAAAAACTGAAAATTAAAGAAAAATTAAGTATTTCATATATTTTTTTCTGCTAAAATTTGTTAAAATTTTTGTTTCAACTTTTTAGTTCACTTTTAAATTTTTTCTCTTAATTTATTTATTAAATTGAAAGATTTTCGATGAATTAATTATTTACTGCTAAATAAAAATTTGAAGATGGACAATACAACAATACGTTTTTTCTCTCGATAAAGATAAAATAATTTTTCATCGTCATATTTATCGTCCCACAAAATTTCTTTGTTTTGAAAATATGGTCATCAGTTTTTTCTATCATCCTGCTTCGCTTCCACCCTTAGAAACTTAGGAAGGAAGAAGGGAAGACTTCAGATTATGTGAAGTAAAATAGATTGATTTTGGATTCTGCAGATGCAAAAAATCAATTCAGCATTCTGAAAGAAGTAAAAAAGCTGACTTTGGATTTGGGAAGATTTATTAAATCCTAGAAAGGAGAAATCGCTGATCTAGAAATCTGGGAAAGATATAAATATAAACACTAATTGTTTTCCATTGATAAGATTGATAATGAGCTAAGTATGAAAGTTTCAGGTCTAGAGCAAGTATATCCATCATTATCGAATTAATAAAGGTGTAAAAATATAAAGCTTAGAAAGTCAAAATTATAAAAATTTTAAAAGTATGGGGAATTAAAAAAAGATATATATTTGCCTAATAAGAGGGGACTGATAAGAGAATAATTAAGAAAAAAAGGTACATCCATTGTTAACCGATTAAAAAAGTTTATGAAATAGAAAATTAAGGCAATCATTGTTAAACATATTGGTTTAGTATGAGTATGTCAAAATAAAACGCTTCTAATATTCATTCTCTTTCTTCATTACGGTGAATTGCTCGCACCAAAATTTTTATTTCTAATATTCCCAAAATTTTTCACTGAGAATCAAATAAATTATTCCATAAACTATAATCCTTCATTGTCACCTGCAAATCTTTTCTTTGTACAAAATTGTTATTACATATTTTATTCAATAATTCAAAATTTATTTAAGATAAAATAGATTGAAAAAAAAGAATGAAAGACAAAATACCAGAAATATGGGAATAAGCAGAAAACATGCTGGAAAATATGGGCTATAGAAGAAAAAAAGAAAATGATAATATGATGATAATATGCGGTATGTTATAAAAAGAAATGAGACGAAAAATTGAAACTAATTTCTTGACGCGAAAATTTGGATTTCGATCTTTTCGGCGGATTTCCTTTTTTTTGGCAGTAGCGAAATCGTAATATATGTATATTTCAAGTTAAAAATGAAATGAAGAATTTGGAATTGATTTGTTGATGTGAAAATTTGGATTTCCGTCTTTTCGGCGGATTTTTTCGGTAATCGCGAAATGTTTCAATGATTGATAACTAAAATTTTCATCTCTCTCTCTCTCTCTCTCTCTCTCTCTCTATGTTCCTTTCTCTCAAACTTTATTCTGATTAAAGTGATTTGTTGTAAATTGACTGATAAGAGGAAATTTTCAAATTTTCAGTGCCAGAAGTTATGATTTATTGTAATTTTCCCATCGCCACATGTTTAGGATCTATGCATATCTATGTATGTGTATGTATATGCATGTGTATGTGTGGATGTGTATGTGTCTATGAAAAAAGGAAATTATTTGAAAAATTTTTGAAAAAAAAGTAAATAAATAACTAAAAGTTTTCACAAGAAAATTTTTTCCAATAAATAAATTTCACTTTCATTCCATAATTCAGAGTTTAATAATTTGGCAAAAATTTGATTAAATTATTATTTTATTTTCCTTCCTTCCTTTTATCTTTCTCCTTCCTCTCTCCCTCTCTAGTTTTTCTCTCTTCCGTTCACTCCTTTTGTTTTTCAATAAGTTATCTTCTGATTAAATTGATAAAATAAGAAGTGGTTTTATTTAATTATTCGATACCAGTTCTTTTTCAAAGGAAATGTATTATACTCTTAAAGTTTTTGAATTTTTTTATAAATAAATTAATTTAACATTGCTAAAATTATATTTTCATATCTTTCGCATTCTCTCTCTCTTCTCTTTTTCATGATATCTCATCAGTCTTTGCATACTTAATGGTTTTTTTTAAAAAAGTTTGATAATTTTAAAAATGAAAAATGTCTATGAAAGAGAAGAAATTTTTCCAACAAGAGTGGATGGAATATTCAAAAATGAATAGAATATATGTAAAATAAAATGATGGAAAGATGAATAAAATATGTTATAAGATAAATGGAATATATTGGAATGGAATAATGGGGAAGATGAAATATAATGGCAATAAATGGAATATACTAGAAAAATGGATGGATATATTCAGAATAGAATGAAATGAATGGAATATATTAGAACATATTGGAATAGAATGAATGGAATAGATTAGAATGTAGTGGAATGAATGGAATATATTAGAATAGAATGGACTGCAATGTAGTGATGATATTCGAAAGCGTATAAAAGCCACATCTGGTGGTAATGTGGTAGCAACAGTTTGAATTCGGTCGGTCGGTAGATATTTGTGGATGTTTGCTTGCTGCAAGCAATATTGCCATTCTTTGCTTGCCTGCTTGCTTTGCTTGCTTGCCTGCTCGCTTTGCTTGCTTGCTCGCTTGCTCGCTTGTTTGCGTGCTTGCGCGCTTGCTTAAGCAAAAGCCACATGGGATAGTCATTAAATAAACCGTATAACGTGTTTGATGATGATATTACTACAATGATATCCTTTCATACTATCACCACTTTACGACTGCTGCTGTTGTGAATGATTTCTGATAATGGCGATGATAATAATAATCAGTAACAATAATAATAGTAATAATGGTAATGTTAATAATTATCATTGATGAATAATCAAACCTAATAAATTGACATGATATCATTATCACTATCATTATGGACCATTATAATTACTATTATCATTATGCTATTGTGCAAAAAAGCGAACATTTGGAATTGATCGAATTAAAGGATCAAAAAAATTTACACAAAGCTTTTTTGAAGTTTAACCATGAAATATTTGTTATATATCTGGACATATTGTCTGTCGCAAAAATTTTTTCGAAATTTTAGATTTGAATGATATGAACACTTAGTTAATTAAATGTTATCAATATATTGAAATCATAAATTCAAATATGCTATTGTCAGTTTAATATCGATAATACTATAGTATCACTGATATTATGAAATGATAAGCTGGAAATATATTAATAATATTGGAAGTATAATTAATATTATAAAATAATAACGTTAAATATATCATTATCAGGTTAATATCAATATTATAATAAAAATATCACTGAATTATAGAATAATAACCTTAAATAATATCCTTCCAATTTATTATTGATTATACATTACCAAAACTATCATTGATATTGTAAAATGATTATCATTATCAGCCTAATATTAATAATGTAAAAACATATTTGATATTATGAAATGATAACCCTAAACATATTATTACCAACTCAAAATATCAATAATAACAACGATATTTAGCAAATATTTGTTAAAATTTAATTAATGAAATCGGAAATGGATTCAAATTCAAATTCAAACTTCGAATCAAATTGTTATTGCGAATATTTCAACAAATGTTTGTTAAAATTCAACCGGTGAAATCGGAAAATATCAAATTTAAATTGGAATTGGAAATTTAAAGCGAATTGTTATTGCAAATATGCTGTAACAAAATTCGTGACAGATCAAATGTTATTTGCTTCCGGGAAATATTTCATTTGATTGGTGTGGCTTGCTCTTGAAGTAGATGGTGGCTCGAGCTCAATGAAAGTGATGGTGTCAGTTGTTCAAATGATTTGGTGTGGTTACGTCATTTAGACACGCACGTCTCTTGCGGTATTACAACTTACTTAACCCACATTTCAAACAAATTACACAGAGAATATACAACGATCTATACTTTACATATGTATACAATTATTCCTAATTCTCATACATATATTTTGTCAAAAATTTAAAAAAATAAAACAAAAAAATTTTGATAAAATCAATGATAATATGATTAAAATTGTTCAAGAAAGATGAAAAGTTATAATTCAAATATCCCAAAGTTTTAAACTGATAAATATCCGATTGTTTATTATACTGGAATTTATTCCTTTTAAATGCAAATGAAATTTGAGATCAAGTAATGAATTGAAATGATTAACAGTTTACTAAAATCAATTTGATTTTTTGCAAAACAAATTCTTTTATAATCGTTTATCATCATCATTGTCAACCTATCGTTATCATTATTCATTGTCTGTTCGCTTTGTTATCATTATCCGTTATCATTATTTGTTATTTATTATTTTACAATTAATTAATACCAAGCATATTCAATGAATTGAAGTAATTAGCAGTTTATTAAATTGATTTAATTTTCTTATAAAGCCACTTCTTCTGCAATCGGATATTATAAAGTGTTATCAATCTGTCTGTTATCATTAACTATTATTTGCAATCTTTATATATTATTTGTTATTATCATTTGTTATTCACTATCGTTACAGTTAATTTATATCAAGCGATGTTCGAAAAATATATCATATCTGTAAAAAATAGTTAAATGTTGCATTCATTAGCAGCTGAATGATGATTGCTATTATCATAACAAATTTATTATCTCGATGTTATTATTATTATTATTTGTTATTTGCTATCAATTTTTCGCTGGTTATTTTTTATCCACTATCTTTGTTTAATTATTAATTTATTATTATCACTTATTCATTATCATTATTTTTTATGTATTATGTTTTGTTTACTGTCGTTATTAATATCACTATTAACTTTTCTCCATTTTTAACGCAATCACTCGATAGCGTTAATGTGATGATTAAAATTAATTGCATGAAATTATTTAATTGCCAAATTAAGTAATAAAAATAATGGAAAATTTTTCACAATACTATTGATTGAAAATAATATGTCAAAAAAAAAAACAAATAGACACAAATACGTCCATTTTCGGAATAATTCCTTTTTCTTTTTTTATGTATTTCGAGAGAACTTAAAAAAAATTGAGAAAAATAATTGCAAAATTTAGCATGTCGACAATGAAATCGAATCACTTTTCAACTCTTTTAGTTTGACATTTTTTTAATAGTGATGAAGTTTAAATGCAAAAAAAGGACTAAACTATCATTTAAGAATGAGATTGCAAATTTAGATTATGCCAGCATTCAAATACAAAATTGTGTGATTTCAAAATGTTCACTATAAAATATTATTAATAAAATAATCTTTTCAATAAAAAGCTATTATGTGATCGTGTAGGTGACAAGTGATTATTCCAATTAAAAATGCTATTATTCAATACTGTCATGTTTTGATTCTCTTACTTCGATTAAAAGTATTACTAATTATTATTTTTGCTTGATTATTTTAATTTAAAATGGATTTTTACTAAATACTTCAACAATTTTTTGTGTAGCTTTCAAATGGTTATGTAACGGTTATGCAGATGTTGACTTGATAAATTGAATCAGAAGTAGATGCTATTCAATATTATTAAATCTCGATTTGATTATTCTGATTTGATTATTCTAATTCTAAGGATAATATTGCAGCAATTTCTCGTATAATTTTTACTTGGTTTACATAATGATTATGTAGATCTTGACTTCATTAGTTGAATTAAACAGTATATTCTACCAAAAATTATTAAATCTCGACTTGATTGTATTGATTCTAAGTGAATGCTACTACTATACATTGCAGCAATCCTTCTTATAATTTATATGTGATTACGTGATGACTCACGGGTTCTGAACTTGATTATTTTAACTAGAAATAGATGCTACTAAATATAACAGCAATTTTTTATGTAACTTTTACATGATTATACGAATAAAAAACTTTTTTTATTATAAGATCTAATTGATTTTTTATCTTATCAAAAATGAATGACTGAAGCATGTGTTTATCGCCAGAATAAATTACTGATAAAATCATTTAGACCTGGCTTGAGTTTAAAATACCAAGGCCAGAACGTTTATTCTTCATACGTCGATTTTGAAAACCATATTTTGATTTGTGTTTCTGACAAATGCAATTTTTGAGCCAACTGATATCTAAAGAAATGATAATGA